>JARHVA010000971.1:2150000-3380000 GCA_037957365.1 Torreya grandis
GTTAAAATGTGGACTTTTTATAGCTTAAAGTTCTAGTGACTAGGATTTTGTGTCTTTGATAGATTCATTTTGAGAAGTGTTTTATTTGGGAAGACTTTGATGCCCACACTGTGACATTTGGAAGCAAAATGAGGAACCTATCTAGTACAATTTACTTGTTGAAGTTGATGGAATCAGATCTATTTTTATAGAAGAATTCATCAGGCATATACGTTTTGACTATTAACAAATCAACACACATTACATGTTCAAAAAAATTAATGTGTCAAGGCCGCTAGATTTATCTCCAAATGTAGTATACACATTTAGATGATCAAAATAAGAAGTAGAGAGACAATAGAGTTGGTTTAACTTTCTTAATTTTTGGGTTATGTTAGCGGTTCTTCAGTCAGATAAGGTTGTTTATTACACCAAGTGATGAGATGTATGTGTTTATTGAGTGGACATCATCATCAACTCCAAAATATTTTTTAAAAATAATTTCTCTGTCAAAGGTTCTCTCTCCTACTTAAGGACTATTTGTGTATTTGTATGATAGATCCAATTCACATGACACTCTTAACACATGGTAATTTAGGGAAAGAACAAACTCACTTTTTTCATTTTAGTTCATAGATTTTTTGTCCAAGGCATGTATCTTATATTGCATCACAAATCAATAATACATTAAGCACTAAGATGGTTAACACTTTATAAACTACAAGGGGGCCTCTCCCAGTACACACAAGGAAAGCTATCATGTTAGTATTAACACCAACAAGATAATTAACATATTTTATAAATACATCCATTTTGCCTATAGAGAATCCAAATTTAAAAACCTCAATCTCCCCCAGATGTATATTTTAAGGACATCCATGAAAATATGCTTTGCATCTATGCCTACATAGGGATGTCAACAAATCCAATAGTGTTCCATGTATATTTCCATATGAAGCATTTTTCCATTATGGGAAAACACACAAATATCATCATTCATCTTAGATTTTTTGTATAATTTTAAAATCAAGACTTATATGGATAACTATTGAACCAATAATTTCCATTTTGGGTGCTACTCATGCTTTCCAAATGCCCTAACATTGCTTCACCCACCAAGATTGAGTGTCATATAATCCATATCTTTTGTTCAGTTGTGGGGCTTAGGAATTTTAGATTAGAGTCTATCATATATAGTTCTAGACCTATACTATAAAAGGGATATTTTAATTCCATCTATAGTATTTCTAAATGGGCTTTGTACCTTTAATATTTAAACATGCCAACTGGAATAATAATATTACAAAGTTTAAGGTAATCTAGTTGTAATGAACTACAAATTTGGAAGTTGAAAATTTTTCACAAATAAAAACATAAAATTATAATAATTACGTAGCATACCTCCAATAATAACAAAAAAATTTCCTATGTAAAATGTGTAGACACCCCATTCTAGCCACAACTAGCTTCCAACTAGTCTTCAAATTGATTTCTACCAAACAATGCAAATTAACCATAAGAATCATTGAACATCCCAATTTCATCTACACATTAGAAATTAGTGCTCAGAAATTTATTGAGGCATCCCTAATTAGGTAATTATCTTGTACACAAGAGTAACATATCATGAATTCATCTCCAGTCACCTTGCAATCTAACAACTGGTAGTTTAGCTTTTGGACCCATTAAGTGGGGTACTTGAATAATTCCTAAAGTTATAAAATGATATTCACATTGAATCAACCAATTAAACCAAATTAAATGTTTAAGTTAATTTTCCATGTGCAATTAGTGAAAAAAAATCAAAAATAAAAATTCAATAAATATGAGTTCATGATGGAGTCATCCTCCTCAAAATCAAGGAAATCAAAATATCTCCCTAGAAGGCCTTAAATGCATATATAGAGAGTCATGCCTAATTAATGGGATCTCTATCCCAAATATTAATTATATGTCCCATTCTTAACTCAACTAAGATTAGCATTAACTCACCTAAGATTAGTTCAAACTCAACCATGGTTAATTCTAACCTAATTACACTTAGGTGAGAGTTAACTTTGGAGGCTATAAATATAAGTGCCAAGACCATTCTAAATAAGTTTTTTTATGTGAAATGTTATTATTCCAAAATACCTCTAAGAATCTTCATTTTAGTGTTACAATGCTAATTTTATAAGCCAATCCAACCAACATTACCAAGGTGCCAAGGAGAAGTGCAGCAATGGAGTTTCATTGACAAATATTTTTTATGTACATAGCCAAGCAAGCCAATTTCATCAAACAAGTAGATTTAAAGCTACAAATAAGTTCAAAGGGAGTTTCTCTTTTGTGTTTTTAGTTGTGTTTCAATTATGTTCTTGTTATTTATGCTTACCTTAGTGTCTTGGCTATAAGGTGTTAGTTTTTAGTGTGTTTATTTTGTTTTGATTTTCTTGACTAACACTATACTAATCTCCCCTCTTGAATTATTTATTCACATAATGGCATGCTCGATGTGATCTGCACCCCATAAATTTCTTTTCATGGCAGTTTAGAACATCTTGCTAACATTTTTAATGCTAAAATTTTGACTTGATGACCAAAAAGTGAAATTTGAAGCTCATGGATGTTACAGAGGAAGTTATGGTATTGCACCTATAACATGCATTTTTTCACCTAGTAAACGTGGTATTGCATTATGAAGTTATGATATTAAACTAGTTAAATGCAGTTTTGCTTTGAAATAGTTGATTTTATGCCTAAATTTACAATTTTGCATTGTAAAAATTTGTTTTGCATTACAGTTGTGATATTGCACTTGTGAAATGCACTATTTCATTAACTTATGCATTTTTGTAAGGAGAAATGTGATACTATGTTAACTATATATTTTATATGGAAGTGTAGTATTGACCCCATGATATGCATTATTGTCATTGTGAAGTGTGGTATTGCATTATGTAAATGAGATATAGCCCTTGCAAGTTATGATATTTCATTATGTAGTTGTGGTTTTGCTCTAACTGTTTGTTTTTTAAATACATATAGTTTTCACTATTAAGTTATAGATTTGTACAAAAGTTGTATTTTTGATCTATAGATCTATAGTATTGCACTATGTGAAAATCATAGAAAACCTGAGAGCTAGAATTTCAATTGGCATTTACACATTTATTATAACATCCCCACTAGGATTTACTAGAATATTACATTTTTTTAAAATTAATTCCACATACTCAACACTATAATTCACCATGAGAATCTAATTAGTGATCCTAATAAAAGAATATTGAATATGTTAACCATAAAATAGACATGTAACAATATATTCATTTACTAATCACTATAAATAATTAAGCAAAACATAACTACATATAGTCTAGAAAGTAATTACATAATTCTAGCCACGGTTGATACAATTTTATAGCCACTAATGTCAATGTACAAATGTATAAATATTACATTATCATCAAGAATAATGTCATAATAATAAATATAATACAAGCTACAAGGCTCCATGGAGTGTGAGTCTCATGAACTTTGGTATCTGTGGTAATCTCAAATGTAGTCTCCATTAAATTAATGTTGTGGGGAGGAAGAGCATTATACGAGCACTTTTCCACACCAACCATGGACCATTGATCCCCCACACAATCCCCCAACCAATGAATGACCCTCCCTTCATAGATGGGTAGATAGTGATGATGTGGGAATCTAGAGAGATAAGCTAGTACCCATGTGTTGTAAGATATCTATTACATGATGTGTAACATAAAGAAAATATGTTCTAACATGATATCACACAAACATGTAAATCATACATATGAAATGATAATGTTTAAATAAACATTAATTTGGCCAAAATTTTCAAATAGTTAATGATCTCTATGATCAGTCAAATTCATACACACCACTTGATATAACATAAACATGTATAATATATACCAACCAAGTATAATTTATACTTAGACTGCATGTTTCTAATTTCCAAAACTCAAATGTAATATGCTCTATGACAAGGCACTTTTATCATAATTTATTTCCATGTACTTACTATCACAAAATACAACTAATCAGTCATAATTTATTTCAATGCTTATTATAAACAATAATCAAACTTTTTAAACATTGTTTTCCCATTTCTCAAGTTGTATGCTTGAATACATGGTATACTACATCACATAGTTAACTAGCTTAATTGATGATCATAGCTATATACCATAATTATAAGCATAATTTTTGCATATACAAATATATACCATATATGTGTATATATACTTATTTATTTCATACAAATATATACCATATATGTGTACAATGTATCAATCAAATTCATACAAGACATATAATATTTACATTTATCTGCCCATATATCAAAACATTGTACTAGGTATAAACTAATGGTGAATTAATTATGCTCAAAGTATTTGACTTCCGAACTCTTAGAGTATAATGTGTACACTGATATGCATTTTAATATCTAGTTTCCATTTAGAACTTAATAAAGTCCAAAAAATCAATTTAAAAGCCAATTCTAGAAATGAAAAAAATATATATATAAATCATATACCCGAACCATGTTCTTATTTCCATTTTATCAACTTGAAGTTCAAAATCCATTAATCAATAGAAAACTATACAAATCCTTTTTCTCTAATTCCCCACAATCAGGGTTCAAAATAGATATACAGTTTACATGATATTCGTCACATAAGCCTCTAAACTAATTGTTGAATTTAGAAATAAAGAAAAATATAATCAAAAATTCAAACACACAATCAATATAACAATTTCCTTTGCTTAAACTAAACACAGTCAACCTTATAAATTTATTGCTTGGTTCTTAAGGTTTGAACTTGTCAACTAATTTTATAAACCAAATTGAATATACATAGGAAGTTCTAAAAATACGTTATCGGTTATCCATATAGAAAGGCTTGAACCTATTTCAAATCCACATAAACATTATACAATCGTATATAATTATTGTATTCATGTGTATGTCTAAAAAAAATCTACAATCCACATTACCATCTCAACTAATATCTCAATGATGAAAAATATATTTCTTGCACACTAAAATGGGTTCATAGTCTCCTCACCAAAAGTATTCTATTTAAATATGGAAGTGGTAAGTTTATAAGGAATATTTATATACATATAATTTTTTTATATATCCATATGAATTATCAACCACTCCATCCTTAAAATAATTTAAATGAACCTCAAATTTATATTATGGTTAAATCAAAAATAAACCAACAGGTCGTTACTTATTAAATCTTATGATTTATAAAATATATCCTCATCTCAACTATATTTATGAACTCAGGTTTTTAGTATATTCTATCATTGTATTAAAATAATCATGCACACATCCTGCCACTTATATGCTTAAGGGTTCTCCTAAATAAACAAAGTACAGACAGTGTTATCTTTTTATTGCAAACCCCACTGTAGTACACATGTTTCCTTAGCTTAAGTCTATATTTAACTCACTAATAAAAATCCTAACCCACCATATTAATTTAGACATGATCTTATTTCACAATCTTAAGGATTTTGGTGATTTTCATTTAGTTATGTGAATGTCTGAGCCATCCACAGGGCTAAATCAGTATCATATTAACATATGTTTAATGAGTCATTTCCCAAAAAACTTATTAAGACACATGTACAAAATTTTATTGTATTCAACACAACCAAATAATATAATTTCATTACCAACCTCGAATAGCTTCCAAATTTGTAATTTCTTGAACTAAAATGTCTCTTCTTTCCTTCTTTCTTCTCCATGTGTTTTGTGCCTTTATTTCTCCTCATCATTATTCATCTATCAACCTCTCTCATAAAATTATAGCATCAAAATCATAGTTCGATTGAGTTCCCATCATGTAAAACCACATTATTTGTAAATTTGTTTGTAAATTTAGGTTAACTCTAGTTGAGACAAACAAAGAAAAATCCCTAATCACTTGAATGTTCCAAAACAAACTATATTATAATCCTTTAATCACTGCATGGTATTTTGACCTAATATGCCCATGTATCAACTTTAAAAATTCCACATATAAAATCATTAACAATGATTATCGTTAATCCATAAGTATTTCAAACCAAGAAATCACAACCTCATATAGTAATGCCAATGTATTGAACCTCATTAGTTAAGGTTAGTTCATATGATAGATTTAGGTTATCATTAGATCATTTTAAGCAAGGATAAATTAAAATAGAAAAATGACTAACGTTATGTTATTAACAAGTATTTGAATGTAATTATAAATAAAACAATTGTTATAACAATATCAAGCACAATGATATTATAAATAATTCATTGTTTGTCAATACGACTATATAGAATATCTCAAATATATTTTATCTAATTTTTTATACACAAAGGCATTAATCTAAAAAATGATATTTCCTAACTATCATAATAACCAGCTAATGTATTTAGACATTAAAAAGACATTTCGATTAGTCTATAAGTAACAATAAGCAAATACTAAACAAACTGATTTACTTACTAATTAAAGCAATACCATCACAATCAAGAATGCAATAACATTACTTGATCGTAATCACATTATACACTCACACAAAATTAGATCCTCATAAGCATTAAACTAAAACTAGATCAAAACTAACACACATAATTAATCATTTGAATGCATATAACACAAAAGACATAATATAGCTAACAATTCAAATAATGTTCATGGTGTGTCCATGGGTTTCTAGTTGTTCCTTTATCATCCCCCAACACCTCCATCTATACCATCCTCTCTGATGATGCTCTCCCTTCATCATGCTCTAAGGGATGGATCTATCTTGCATCCTACTCATGACAAGAGAGTAGTTAGCCCATAATATCATGATATATATCCATAAAATATTGTTGTAAAAACTAAAAACATGATCATAATGTAAATAATATATAGGTGTAACTAACTCATATCAATTTAATCATGTGATATAAGCAACATACAACTTTCCCATAAATAGCTTAAGACTTACATCTTAATTAAATAGTATATAATTAGTTTAATAACCAAATAATCCATGGATAATTAGGTAAATCAACTTAGAGAGAAATTAGGATGTGATATCCTTTCCCCTAAATTTGGTCATCATCTTGATGACACTTATTCAAACACTAGTTCTGAATTAAAAACATTATTCAATAGAAAAATAACATAGTATGAAGTAAAAAATCAAGAAAATAAATGTGGAAATAGCCTATAGAACTCATCATAATCCTTCCAAATGGTGCTATCTTCATATTATTGGTCCTATATGACCTTGTATTGTGACACTTCTTTATTATGAAAATGAAGCTTATGAGTGTCACTATTTTGATTGGTTCTACCATGACCACCCTAGGATCTAGAACTTGCAAATCATTCCAATCCAACTCATGTGAAGGATTAACTATATACTTTTTAAGATAAGATACATGGAAGAGATTATGCAATAAAACTATGGCTGGTGGAAATGCAAGCCTATGTGCTACAAGGTTGACTATTTCCAAAACTTTGAAGGGTCCCACATATCTCAATGAAAGTTTCATTGACTTCCAAAATTTAATTGAGATTTTCTGAGGCTTAACCTACAAAAATACTTTATCACCTAATGAAAACTACCTAGTTATTCTTTTCAGATTAGCATAATTATTTTGTCTATCATTGGCCTTGGTCAACCTCTACCTAGTTTTCCTAACTTACTCTTCCATTTCTAAAATCATCTTAGGTCCAAAGACTATCTTGTCTTCTAACCTATCCCAACTAATTGGTGTTCTACACCTTCTTCCATACAATGCTTCAAATGGTTCCATATTCAAAGCTAATCAATATGAGTTATTTTAAGAGAACTAAAACAATGGAAGGTACTCCTCCCACTTATATTACTAATCTATACAATACATATGAAGGAGATCTTATAAAATCTAATTAACTCACTTAGTCTAGTCATCAGTCTTTGGGTGATATGTAGTGTTGAAATTTAGTTACATACTCAGAGCTAAATTTAAAGTCAAATAAAATCTAGAATTCATCCTTGGATCATGATTTGAAATGATATTCTTTAGAAATCTATGTAACCAATGTACTTCCTTTACAAATCTCTTCGCAAGAGTAGGTGTATCATCTTCCAAATTGCCTGGTATAAAATGAACTACCTTAGTTAATTTGTCAACTACTACCAAGATCATTTAATGACTATTCTATAAAAATAGTAAATCTTGGATAAAAATTCATATTGATCACCTACCAATTCCATTCTGGTATGTCATGTGGATACAATAATCTAGTTGGATGCACATGTTCAACTTTCACATGCTAACATTCTAGACAATGAGACACAAAGTGTATTGCATCTTTCTTGATTCCTTTCTATAAATATAATGGTCTAAGCTCTATCATGAGCTTGGTTACTTATAGATGTCATGAATATGGGGAATTTTGTAGTTCATTAAGCATTATGATCCTCATATTTTTTGTATTTGGTACATACATCCTTCTATTATATCACAAAAAATCATCATTCTCTATTTTGAATCTTTTATACATAGGATTCTAAGAATTCTTAGTCAACTCTTTCTTGACTTGATCATAAAATTCACTCATAGTGATAATTTGATCACTTGATCCCTGAAAGTACTCTTGATAATAGCCATAATAGTTATGTACCTCCTACAACTCAGGGTATCAACTACTCTATTTTTATTACCTTTGATATATTTGATATTGAAACCACAATCAAACAAGAATTCTAACCTACATATTTGATGAGCATTCAAATTTATTTGGGTGAAGATTTAGTTGAGTCCTAAGTTATTAGTCTTGAGCTCAAATAGTTATCCCATAATATCATGATCTAAGGGATGGATCTATCCTGCATCTAACTCATGACAATAAGGTATTTAGCCCATAATATCATGATATATATCCATAAAATACTATTGTAAAAACTAACAACATGATCATAATGTAAAATATATACATATACATCTAACTCATATCAATTTAATCATATGATCTAATCAACATACAACTATCCCATAAATAATTTATGACTACAACTTAATTAAATAGTATTTAACTAGTTTAATAACCAAATAATCCATGGAAAATTAGGTAAATTGACTTTGAGAAAAATTGGGATGTAACATTTATCTTTTAGCTTCTAATCAAAAATCCCTTAACACTTTTTATAGGACCCAAAGGCCAAGGAAAGATGTCTTTAGCACTTTAAAATTTCAAATCACAATTACTTTTAGTGCTTAAAATATTGTTTACTTGCTTTGTTTTTATTTTTTAAAGTTAAAAAATCAACAAATGAATCCAAGGGGATAAATTTCACATCACATTTTTCTTGGGTTTTTTAAATGAATACAAACTTAGACTAAACACTCTTAAGAGCTTGCTTGTTTCTCATTTTGTTTATTTGTTGTGTGTTTTTGCAAAATTAACTTAGCATTTATGTTCTTCCCCCATCCCCTTTAGGGAAATCAGGGGACCAAAATCACTTTGTCATTTTCTTTTTATCACTTAATCCAGGCATAGAAAGAATGTATCTAGAGCACTGCCCAAGATCTAAATGACTTGGGTGGCCCTAAAATGACCTCAAAGTCCTTCGATATATATTTTTTCATCTTGGCTTGTGGGTGGGATTTTATCACCTACCCATAAGTTCTTTAGGGAAGGTTTGACCTAGGAATTCATCTCCTAACATTGTTTCAACCATGATCCATGGCAGGGTATAAAAATTAGGGCACAAATACTATGATTGCCATGGGGTTGAGAGGCTAGCCTCTCTAATCATAATAAAAACTCAAGTCAGGTCTAGCTAACCAGGGGACTCCAATAAGAAGTAAACATGTGGATTCACTATGTAAAGGAATAAACCCTTGCATAGTAATTTAATCGATATGAACTAAATTGATGTGTTTTCATCTCTAGTGTTAACCAAACTTGGGACCATCTAGAATGTACTAAACTTATAATTTTAGACAAATCCCACTTGTTATAGAAACATTATCAATGCAAGTAGAGTAGCCTGAAGTTTCATGTTATCATAAAAAATCTTAAGAGAAGAGGGGGCCTAAAAACCTTACTTTAAATGCACATCTAAATTTTTGGATTAATAAATAATTTCCTCTCAAGAAGGTGTTTATAGACAAAATTTGACAATATAAAGTTACTTTGTCAATTTTTAGGATAGGACAATACACTTAGGTGTTTTTATGTCTTTTAATTTTTTATTTGTATTATTTTGAGCAAAAAACTATCTTTGTTTGTCAAAACACATGTCCAAAAATGAATCAAAACCAATTCATGTGTGCACATCACTTTTTTGTTTAAAGAGATGTTATGCCATCCATTTGATGCCACACTTTGCCTTTATCATTTTCCAAAACATTTGTGCGCGCGCACGCGCGCGCGCGCGCACGTGTGTGTGTGTGTGTGTGTGTGTGTGTGTGTGTGTGTGTGTGTGTGTGTGTGTGTGTGTGTCATTTGTTTGAAATGGGCATTGTTATACTACCCATTTCCTTCCAAGTTTTTGCCTTAGAGATTTTTGAAATAAACCATTTGTCATACCTTTTATTTTCAAACACCTTTGCCTTACATCCAATCAATTTTGAAACTGTGTGTGCCTTTATGGTCTATGACTAGTATTGTTATGCCATCTTTTTTGATCTAGATTGTTGTCTGCTTGAGAAATCAAGTCTTCTAAACCAAGTTCAAAATTGGTCTAGTGAAGTTCAGATTCAAACATTGATTGGTTCATGCTTGTGACTCACTTAATTTTGGCTTAAATGTTTACCTCTCATTTTTAGATTATGAAACTTGGACTAATTCCTTGTTTTCTTTGAATATATTTTGTGTCTATATTTGGGAAGTGGTCTATCTTCCATGTGCCTCAAGTCTCTTTTGTTGTTTATAACTAAGATCAAAACTATATCTCCAAGTACAATCTTAAGCACAATTATTTTGCATTTGAGTCTTTCTCATCACTTGGGCTTGAATGTTTTACTCCTTATCCTTGTCTTTCTCTACTTGGAATTGATTTTCCCAATTATTTTTATGCATATGCCTAAAGTCCAATGTCTTTTATCAATGGTCAAGTTTTTGATTGAATCTGTATGCCTAGTTTGAGTCCAAATGTTTCACATTATTAGCATTTTTTGCCTTTTCATTCTTAGACCTAGTGTGTTTTCAAGTATAGCTTTTGTTTCATGTTTACAAAAGACCTAGCATTTACAATTTTATACCTAGTACATTTTCAAGTCTAGCTTTTGTGTCATGTTTCCAAAATACCTAGCATTTTACCTTTCGTTTTATACCTATTGTGTTTCAAGTGTAGCTTTTGTGTCATGTTTCTAAAAAACCTAACATTTTACCTTTTGTTTTAGACCTAGTGTGTTTCAACTATAGCTTTTGTGTCATGTTTCCAAAATACCTAGCATTTTAGCTTTTGTTTTAGACCTAGTGTGTTTCAAGTCTAGCTTTTGTGTCATGTTTCAAAAAGACCTATCATTTTACCATTTTAGACCTAGTGTGTTTTGATTCTAGATTTTGTGTCATGTTTCCAAAAGACCTAGCATTTTACCATTTTATTTCAATGTTTAGACTTAGTTATTTTGAGCCTAGATTTGTGCCTTGTTCCCAAAGACCTAGAAACCATTTTCTATTTTCAGACCTAGATAAAATTTGTTTGAAACACTTTTTGCCAAGATTAAAATTTAGATTTATATACCATTTGACCATTTATGTGAGACATTAGACATTAGACCTTGAGGACAATTTATACTGAGTTTATCATTGACAATTTTTTAGAAAAGATCCATTATAGGCCAAGCTTAAACTATTTGTAATAATATACCAAGGCCTATGCCTAAACCAATGCCATTTTCAAATCTGAACCTAGACCTAGACCATTTTAATAGACAAAGGCTACCCTCTTTGGTGAATGACTAAACCTAGACATGTCAATTATCATATGCCATGATTTCCCTTCTTTGGACCAATTAAAATACTAAGTTCACCCTTTTAATGATAATGGTTTTTGATCCACCACTTATGCCAGTAATCCTCCTATGGTTGATGCTGACAACCAATCTCTGTAAAACCTAAGGATTACCATCCTAGGCCCTTTTCCTTTAGCTTGTGTTACCAATCAAGCTCTATAACACCTAAGTATTACCATTCCAAGCTCTCATCCTTTGGTTTACACTAGTAACCAAGCTTTGCAATGCCCATTCATTACCATTCTAGACCCCCATATTTTGGCTTGCATCAACAACTAAGATTCATAATGCTCTTTCATTACCATTCCATGCCCTTCCAAATATGATATCTCATTATCCCAATAAAGATCTATAATTATGACTGGATGGATTTCAATTACCATCCTAGACCCACAACTAGCCTTTGTTGAGCCCATCTTAGATGAACCTATTTACAAAGAGCTTGTTATTGAACCATAGGCCATTCTTAATCCAGTGCCAACCTTACCCCACTTTAGAAAATTCATGTCAGTATCTACACCATAACATATCCAATCAATACCTCTCCAAGAGTCATCATTCAAAGAATAAAATGTGCCCAAATCTAAGATTTTACAGCTAAGTGTAAATAAAGGTCAAAACAACCAACCAATCCATGATTTTTTTGTTGAAACACCTATTTGTGACTATTTAACCTATGTTAAACCACTCTTTGACCATTTCCCTATTTTCAAGGAGCCTTAATTTGACAAGCTAGTCTATGTGTAGTTGCTTGTTGACCCTTTTCCATTTGGTTGAGGAGTATTATTTTGACAAACTAGTCTTTTTTTAGTCACCCCCTAATGATTATAAGCACCGTTGGGTAAATCATTACCTTGACCATGATCATATTTTTAAGGAGCCTCACTTTGACAAGCTAGACTCTATTAAGTTGCCTATTGACCATTTCCATTTTATTAAGGGACCTCGTTTTGGCAAGCCAATCTTTGTGGAGTCCTTCTTAGCTAAGCCTATTTCTTAAGATCCCATTGTTTAACCCCAAACCATTACTCATCCAATACCAAACATTCAACACAACATATTTACCACCATACTAGATGAAGAATTAACATTAAAGTTTGGTTCTCTTTTTGAACTGATATCAGATTTAACATCAAAAGCATAATCAACATCAATGTCAACATTGAATTTAGATTCCCTTAAGACTAATTTTTGGAATAAAAATACATTTTTGTTTGTTACAACATTAGCTACACCTACCTTATAGATTAATTTGAATACACTTATGATCCTTCCATGGTTTTTGAGGATGATTACTTCAACTTTGACATACATTCTCTTAGTATTTTATATGAATATTGTGTTGCCTCTTCCCATTCCATTATCATTCCACATGCTATTAGCACCACCCAAATTAGCTAATATATTGACATTCCACCTTCCACAAGTGTCAAATGGGACCAACATAATCACACCTTATTGAACTGCATCCATGGTGACATATTAGTTGCAGGATATTAGGGGGACCAAGACCACATTCATACAAAAGAAAAACAATCTCCTAGTGAAATTTTTTTGGAGGCACTGGGGGGAATTCAAATTCTAAACTCAACATATTCTAGTGAAACCTTGTTTGAGGTGATAGAAAGAAATTAAAGTCAAAAGTTAACATTCCTTAGTGAAACTTTCTCAAAAGCACTATAGGATAATCAAGACAAATTTATTGGTTAAAACATCTTCAAGGTACCACTAGCTAAACACAATAGTTCTTCACTACTTGATGAAGACATTATCAAAGATAACATCACTACAAATTTTAATCTACAACATAATCAGATGGTAGCATCTCTCATGCCCAAACAATAGAAAAACTTGGTGGTCCTATCGATAACATATTCAAAAGTCTTTGGCCCTATCACAACCAAAATTATGTCAAATCCAAAATAAGCAACATTGTGTGCACCTAAAAATATTGATCTTTATTTGTTTTCTAACTATATACATTCCATTATGATCCACCTCTTCATTACTAAATCAGACCTTTTATCCACTATTTATCCTTATTTACCATCCTTGAATGCACTTTCTTTTATAGAGTCTACAAAGGCATATATATACACATAATATTTTCAAATTTTATCATTTATTGATGCTCTTTATCTTGTAAAAACCCCTCGAGTCTACATTTCTCTAAGCGCATACCCTAAGGGGTGTATCAGGAAAGGGGTGAGTAGACCATTAATGCTTCACAAAATTGTTGTCCCTTTTACCACTTGATATCTACATACTTGTCTCCTAAAAACTATTCCCTTAAGCTTGGCCTTCTCTTTTGTACACTACTCTAGCCTTTTCCCACCTTCATTAGCCCTTTTTCTAACCTAAACCTCTTTTGGTATTTTACATGACTAAGTTGACTATGTCTACCTTGCACTGTTATTAAAAAAACTTATTTAGGGTCTAGGTCAGCCCCTGTCTGACCTGGTCTATGACCTAGTGAGTTTTTATCAATAATGATACTAGGTCGACCCTATCAATCAAAACTTTTGAAAGGGTTTAGGGTCAAATCCACCTATATAAACACAATCATTTCACCATTATTTAAAGAAGAGAAGAAGTAAGATATATTATGCATCTACTTATCCACCATTCTAATGAAGGAGTAAACTTAGGGTTTCATACTTTCCTTGGAGATACATATCTTATCTTGTGGAGAAGTCTTTTGGATGCATTGATAGGTTGTGTATCCTAGAGCTAATTTATCCTTGTCATCGTTACATACTACAACAACCTCTTGCCAAGTACCTTGGCCAAGGGAGAGATTGAGGCTCAGTGGGTTCATCTTCAAAGGTAAGTATTCTTAACTTTTTTCCTCCTTTTTAAGAGTATATAGATGATGTAGAAATTACATAAGCTTTCCCTTTCTTGTCCTTAGAACAAAGGATCACTTCACTAGTCTTAGGCTTAAGGATTCATCCACCATGCATAAGTATAATTTATCAGGACTATTACAAGATTAAAATTTATTTATCTCTCTTAAAATATTCTCCAATAACCTTCTTTACCTATTTTTAAACTATCTCAAATGCTTACCTTGTACTCATGCAACTCTACCTTTCAAACTAACACTCCTTATACCCCTATTTGACTGCAAATAGGTTAGTACAAAAAAAGTACTAACAATTATTACTTTTCAATATGATATTCTCCCTTTCCTTATTGAAATACACCTATGGGTAAAATTTCAAAATCTAACTCACTTTCTAAGTCCACTTTCCTTCTTATAACCTTCCAAACTACGCCGCTTTTAGCCCTTTTCCAAGACCACCTGCTATAAGTCCATACTAGAGGTATTGTATAGTCCTAAAACTATTTTAATTATCTAATTAATCTCAAAATAAAAATATTACATGTTTTGGCAATTTTTCAAGGTTAACTTTTCTTCCAATAGACAAAACCCTAGTTGGTAGGGTTTAGGCTCTTTAAGCAGGCTGAGAGTAGAAATAATTTCATAACTTGGTCTAGAAAAGGTTTCATGACAAATTTTTTTTTTTTTAGGTTTGTTTAGGCAAAACCCAAATTTTCATTTAACAACCTTGGTTAGATAACCTACAAATCAATCCCCAATAAGGAAACTCAGTCATTCTTGACTATATTATATGACAGTAAATAGGGGTTAGCAAGGTTTTTGTGGTTTCACTATATTTTCAACACACACAATATATTTAGGATTTACCAAGTATCTCACTAAATTATAATACTACATTAAACCCCTTCCAAAGTCCTTTTCATTCAAACAAGATTCAATGTATTTGTAAATGTAGAATATAGACTGATTATGAGTATATTGTGGGTTTCAATAAACAAGTTTTTTTTATAACCTGTTTATAGCAAGATCAATCTTGCTCACTATATAATTGAAAAAAATATATATATCCTCTTTATACATGTATCCCCTTTCAATTCTCTATATAATTCAAGTATCCAAAGGATCCAAATGCTAAAACAATTTATTTACACAAGACTGTGATTGTATGCTTTCTATTAACAAGCCTATTTGTCTCTACAAATGAGACTATTTGCAACTTCTGATAAATGTTATTTGAATAAAATTGGTGAATAAATAAAATAAAAAACCCAAATCAATCACATTAACAAATCACTTACCACTAGAGGTTCCAAATACACCTCAAAAACTTAGTTCTCAACCATATAATGTTAAAAGCACAAAATTTTCATCAACACGGTCCTTCATTCTTTAATTTTTATTGTCTAAATGTTCATTCACTATCTCCTTCAAATGGAAATCACTACTACATTACCAAAACTTAATCTCCTAAAACTACTCCAAGAGGCATAACTAATTATTGGAGGTTTCCTATGTAGAAGTGTTTAAAATTACACTACATTTTGTATGTTCTACCAATGTACCTCATGAATGATCATGTATAAAGACCAAGGAACATATTAAGGACATTTTTAATATTCCTAATACCTCTTAAACACCTACTGAACATGTTTCTAACCTTTTTCACCTTCATATAATGAATAGTAATTCTTCCACAAGGTTTTACAAATTCAAATTTTCAAATAATGGAAATTTTAGAGGGAAACTCCATAATTCAAATTTTATGCAACTTGTGCTAATATAGATCACTCCAAAGACTAAATTATGACCTAATACACCTATGATACATCTAAATTTAACTTTAATCCATAACTAAAATCCATTTTTGGGTTCATAAGCATGCCCTTGCATCATACTACCAAGCTGAAGAAATTTTGACATAGGAATAAACTTGGTATATGTTCCCCTTTAGTTGCTTTGTACCA
This sequence comes from Torreya grandis, assembly GCA_037957365.1. Taxonomy (NCBI): domain Eukaryota; kingdom Viridiplantae; phylum Streptophyta; class Pinopsida; order Cupressales; family Taxaceae; genus Torreya; species Torreya grandis. The sequence continues at coordinate 2,166,799 of JARHVA010000971.1, forward strand.
CATGATGGAAGGTTGTTGATGCTAGTTTCCTATTATAGAGGTGAACATGTTTCTTGGGCCCCACAACTAGGTCTCCTCTACTTCTTCTTCTTCATGAGTATACCTACACATGCAACAAAATTATTAAATAAATCATAGTTGTTGTCTTCTATTGCTTTCTTGGGATGTGAATACCATGCTTCTTCATCCTTAAATTATTCTCCTTGCTTGGTACACTTCACCTCATGCATATCAACTCTTGAGTCCTTCCATGCCATCTGTTTGCTTAAGTGTTTAAATATCTACTATATATCATCTTCATAACTACCCTTAACCTCTTCTATACATAAAGACTACATGTTTTAATTCACATTTTCATGATCTTGACTCAATACTCTCATACTATTCCATTCACATGGTTGTCCTTCTTAGACCTGCTATACACTACTCAAGTATTTTACATCTCTTTCCTTTCCAATTCTTTCTCTCATGCATTGGAGCTTACCTATCATGCCTTCTATGAATTTGTAACTATAAACATTCATCAAATGTTGATAAAAACTTGAAAATAACTCATTCACAAACTTACTTGAAAAAGTCTTACTTGGCATAGGTTCACATTCCTCAACTTGAGATACATCAATCTCTTTGGGATGTTCATCCATCCTCACATCTTCATCCTATTACTACATCAACTCCTTATAACCTACAACTAATACCTTAGAATAGACACCAACAACTTTGTCATCATTTTTCAAAGTCAATAATGTAAACTTGACTCCCTTGTGCTCCAAATAATGGGTGTTTTTCACCCCATCATGACAATTTGACCTATAAAACTACCAAGGCCTTCCTAGTAACACATGAAAAACATCTATATGGATGATATCACACATGACCTAATCCCTATAGGTACCAATCTGAAAATATACTAAGCACTATTCATTAACAAACACACTATATCCTTTCTAAATCAAATAAACTTTGTAAGGAATAGGATGAGGTAATCTTTTGAGACCAAGTTTACTTACCATCTCATTTAAAACCAAGTTATCTATACTTCCTAAGTCTATTATCATCTTGTAACATTTACCATGGGACTTACATGTTGTCTTGAAGAGTGTTCTCCATTGTGTAGGTTATTTCTCATTTGGTGGCTTCAACAATGTCCTTCTCATCAAGAGTGACTCTCCTTCTTCAAGTTCCACTATATGTAAATTTGATCCAACACGCTCTTCCTCTCTAGGCTGCACCACTTGATTTTTTCTCTCATTCCAATAACTCCTTTCTTGTTGCTCCTCTAGACACTCCCAATACTTATGACTTGCATAATTGTTGCATTTTAAACACTTTCCTATGAAACCATTAGTCCCTCTTCCTCTAGCATCTCTACCTCTATAATATTTCCTCCTACCTCTATAAAAACCTCTTGGTTGTGTTTCATGTCTTTGTCCACTACTTTCACCTTCCTCATATGCATTCTTGTTCTCATACTCTCCTCTTCCTCTCACTTGTTTACCTCTTCCTCTTGATTGTTGTGTATGCCTTCTTACCAACTTCTCCTCCACTTTCAAGGCTGCCTAGTATGCTTCTTCAACTATTTTCAAATTCAATATATTAATCTCATCTTGTATGGATAACTTGAGACCATTCAGGCACCTTGTTACCTTCTCATCATCTTCTTCCAAATGTCATGTTCTGATTGCCAATCTATGAAACTCTTTTGTGTATTCCTTCACTAAATGCTCCTTTTATCTAAGATTATGTAATATTATAAGAAAAATTATATGGTAATCCTTGGGCATGAACTTTTCCTTCATCTTCATCACCATCCTATCCCATGACCGAATTTTTATCTTACCTCTTCTCCTTATCTCTTCCTAAATTCCATCCCACCATAAAGAAGTATGTCATCTCAATATTTTGACTAAAAATTTCACTTTATTTGTATCATCCACCTCCTCATACTCTAAATACTTTTCCATGGTTGCTATCCAATCCACCAACTCATCTACATTTAGATTACCTTCATACATTGACACATCTAGTTTTGGTTTTGAGCCCATCTTCATCATGGCTTTGATAAATATTTCCTCCACTCTATCTTATCTTTCTCCTTCCTATTATACTCTAGGATCTTATTCTTCTCTATCACTTTTATCATCAGTTATGACCCTTCTTGTTTGATCTATCTCCATAGTTTCCATTCTAGCCTTCATGTTCTTCATCTTAATGAGCAAATTTGCCATATTCTATTATATTCTTTGAGTTGTCATAGGTTAACTTTAACTTACTACCATTTTGTCTTATTTATATTATCCTTTGATCATCCTTATGCTATGATACCAAAATTATGTAGAGCTTACACAAGCTTTCCCTTTCTTGTCCTTAGAACAAAGGATCACTTCACTGGTCTTAGGCTTAAGGATTCATCCACCATGCATAAGTATAATTTATTAGGAATATTAAAATACTAAAAGTTATTTATCTTGATTAAAATATTATCAAATAACCTTATTTACCTATTTTAAAACTATCTCAAACACTTACCTTATACTCATGCAACTTTGCCTTTCAAACTAGCACTCCTTATAACCCTATTTGATTGTAAATAGGTTAGTATGGAAAAAGTACCAAAAATTATGACTTGATAATACTATTTTATCCATTTAATTGTTTAAATACACCTATGGGTCAAATTTAAAGACCTAACTCACCTTCTAAGTCCACTTTCCTTCTTAGAACCTTCCAAACTAAGCCTCTTTTAGCCCTTTTCCAAGACCACATGATAGAAGTCCATATTACAAGTAATTTAAAATCCTAAAAATATTTAAATAAATTAGGGCATGTCCAAATACATAAGATTAAAAATTTTGGAAATTTTTAAAGGGTTACTTTTCTTCCAATAGACAAAACCCTGGTTGGCAAGGTTTAGGGTCTTTGAACAGGTCAAGAGTAGAAATAATTTCATAATTTGGTCTAGAAAAGGTTTCATGACAAAAAAATTGTTTTTTTAGGTCTATATAGGCAAAACCCAACTTTTTAATTTAACAATATTGGTCAGATAACCTATAGATAAATCCCCAATAAGGAAACTCAGTCATTCTTGACTATATTCTATGACAGTAAATAGGGGTTAGCAAGGTTTTTGTGGTTTCACTATATTTTTGACACACACAATCTCTTTAGTATTTACCAAGTATCTCACTACATTATAATGGTACCTTAAACCCATTCAAAATTCCTTTTTAATAAAACAAGATTCAATGTAAATGAAAATGCAGAATACAAACCTGATTATGAGTATATTATGGGTTTCAATAAACAAGTTTTTTTTTGGTAACCTGGTTATAGTAGGATCAATATTGATAACTATATAAATTAAAAAATATAAATAACCCTCTTTAAATGTTTATCCCATTTCCATTATCTACAATATTCAAGTATCCAAAGGATACAATGCTAAACTAATTTGTTTATACAAGACTGTGATTGTATGCTCTCTATCAACAGGCCTGGTTGTCTCTACAAATGAGACTATTTGCAACTTATGATAAATGTTCCTTGAATAAAATCAGTGAATAAAAAAAATCACAACCAAAATAAATCACATTAACAAAGCACTTACTACTGGAGGTTCTAAATACACCTCAAAAACTCAGTTCTCAACCATATAATGTCAAAAGCATAGAATTTTCATCAACACAGTCCTTCATTATTCAATTTTCATTGTCTACATGTTAATTAACTATATACTTTGAATATAAATAACTAATAAATTACCAAAATGACTCTCTTAAAACTAATCTAAGAGGCATAACTAATTCTTGGAGGTTTCCCACATAGAAGTGTTTAAAATTACTTTGAATTTTGTATGTTTTACCAATATACCTCATGAATCATCATGTCTAAAGACTAAGGAACATAGTAAGGACATTTTTAATTGTCATAATACCTCTTAAACACATATTTAACATGTTTCTAACATTTTCCACCTTCATACAATGCATATAAATCCTTCCACAAGGTTTTCAAATTCAAATTTTCAAATAGTGGTTGTTTTGGAGGGAAACTCCATAATTCAAAATTTATGCAACTTGTGCTAATCTAGATCACTCATAAGAATAAATTAGGACCTAATAAACCTATGAGACATCTAAATAAAACTTTAATCCAAAATTTAAATCCATTTTTGGGTTCATAAGGATGCCCCTACATCAATAGATATGCATTTGTACTTCTCTTCCATGCATTAGAATTATGTATACATTGGCATGAGTATATGTCTCCTATGCATGTTTACTTTTGTTTTTTAGTACCCCCACTTTATGCTAAAAGTTTTGGTGAGTAATACATTATATTTTTACTTTACTTGTTATTATTTTAGTGAATACAAATACATAGGACTTAGTTAGGGTTATTGCATGATTTGGCTTAATTAAAGGCTTTGGAACCCTCCCTAGTGATATTATTATGGTAAGAGATCCCATAATTCAATCTAGCATATCCATATTGGTCATGTTCTTTATTATCTAATTTATACCCAATTGGAACTGTATGTAGTATCTATCTTCTTTGAACTAGGATTGATTTGTAGATTTGATGCATTTTTCACTGCATACATTTTGGTGAACTCGATGTGAATCTAACCCTTGAAGGTTTTATTTCATGTTTTTCATTTCTATCATTTCATTATTTTTATATATTTGTGATACTAGGTTAACTAAGCAGGTATAGTTTCTAACTTTTGTGTATAGGTTTAACACATAGTCACATAAAAATGAATTTATTATTTTTATTTAAGTCTTCATCTAATGTAGGTTACTAGATCAAGCAGGTCGACATAGTACTCTTATTCAATTCTAGCTAGTATACTATGTCAAACAAGTTGAATTAGTCTCTTATTAAATTATAGAATAATAAACTAAGTCATGGTGGTCAAATTAGTATTATAGTCAACATTCAGATAACAAACTAGGTCAACCAAGTCAACTTAGTCATCTTAATAGGCTTCAATAAATAGGAAATCATAGAACTAGGTCAACCCAATCAACACAGTTGTCGGAACTTAAAAGAAATCACTCAAGGCACTTCAATATAAATTTCATAGTCCTCAACATCTTCCAACTTGTAAAGGTTCCTTTCTTTCTCTCTCTTTTAATTTAGTTCTTCATTATAGTTCTATTTTATACAAGTTTGCAACCTTCAAAACTACAAATCTATAACAAACTAGGTTGACCTAGTTCTATAGTCTATCTTCTATCTGAAAGACTAAATTATCCTGGTTGACTTAGTTTTTAAGGAATCATGATTTTATAGTATAGTAAAGACCCTTTTGACTATGTTCTATAATGTTTGCATACAGTGTCATCTAAACCAATTATGTATCATGCTTAAATTAGTAATTAACAACTATATATTAGTAATTAATTCACACTTTCATTTTTAGTTGTTTGCATGCTTAGAGTATCTCACATAGTCTAATTAGATGGTTTTTCAATATACCATTTAGTTTTACTATTTTTCTCTTTTTACACACATTACCAAATCATATAATTTCAAAAAACATTTAAATATTTGTCTACACAAGGCCTACCTACTTGGATTTCATCACCAAGGGGGAAGTTGACTTGGTTTTCTATCCAAGTATAAATATGTGGTTAATGGTATATATTGGCTAAGCACTCAACACCCTTATCATTTTGGTATTATGAAGTGAGGGGGTAGGCCCCAATACCAAACCAGTACCATTGTCAACATAGATCCCTTTCATCTTAAACATCCCAAAACCATCCATAGATTACTTTCTAGTTCCCTACTTTCATCCAACTTCCATATCACACTTAAAATAACACTCTATAATAATATAAAAACATTTAAGATGACCTCTTAGTTATCATTTACCTTTCTTTTGACTTCTTTTTCTTTTCTCATTGTATGTTGTATTACAAAAACTTACATTTCCCAATGTCCGTGCAAGGTTTTGTGTTATGTGCCTCAATTATATCATTAACTCAATTGATTATTTGTTTGATTTTAATTTTTTTTTCAAATTACATTGCAAAAAAATTCCCCAATTTCATTACACTATTGTTCTATTTGACATAATTTCTTATAGATTGTCTTTTTCCCTGACTACAATATTGAGTCATCTTGGTTGACCCAGTTCTCATTGTTGCCTATTATATTGCATTACTAAGTTGACCTAGATAACTATATATCCTTATAATAATACCCTTTTTCCTAGGTTATAGTACTAAGTTGACCTGGTCAACTTTATATCCTTGTAAGATCAGTTTCATACCCTATTTTTTAATACTAGGTCAACCTAGTCGACTTTATACTCTTATCTGTCTTTTTCATTTACATTATTTTTCATCAACTTTGACTTCACTAATCTCTTTCCTACATCATAAAATTCCTATTATAAGACAAAAATAAGTTAAATTCAATACATATAATGATTCATACCAACCCTAATAGGTTTTCCCACAAGCAACTTGTGGCTCCTATCTTAGATGAAAGTAATGTGCATATATCCACTCACACTACAAACTATGGAACCCCTCCTCATTCAAATTATCTTTTTAATCCTCTCTTCTCAATTGAAGATCAACCTAAATTAGATTATACGTCATAAATTTTCTTCTTCATCAATGAGTTTCCTCAACATCATGGTAAGGATCCTTCTACTATTTACCATCTCATGATAAGTGGTCAATACAAGTAGCCCCATTCAGCTTCTCCCACGTTTTCACATGGATTTAGGGATAATAGCTTCTTTTATTCTCAAAATTTTCCCTTTATTTTGACCCCTTATCATACCATGACCTTTTCCTCTTTGATTTCCCCTACCTCCATGCCTAGTATCTCTACTAACATGGTAGGCTTTACATGTAATGGGCCTCTCCCAAGACCCACTCTTCTCAATCATTCCATTAGTGAATCATTTTATATCCATGGTAATCATGCCTATAGTGTTGATTTTCTCATCCCTCTACTATTGCATCATTTTTTACTTAAGCAAATTATGCCACTAGTGGCTCACTTACTAATAGTTCTTCTCAAGCTCCTACTAACACCTGTAGTGGTACCCAAGCCACTACTACCAATTCTAATACTTCAAATAGTGTTATTAATGTAACTCAAACCCATAAAATCCTATTATAAAATCTTAATAAAATGAATGCTTTCCAAGATAACAATACAAATCAAATGATGAAAATTCAAAATCATCTTATCCATCTTCAAACCCACCATCAATAGATGCCATGGGGCACACATAACTAAAATGTTCCCCCACCTATGATTTGGGATTCCCATGGTAATATTATCCCTCAACCTCCTCTCATTAATAAAACAATCAAGCATCTTCAAAATGAGCCTCTTACATCTCAAATTGATAATATTAATATAGGAAGTATCACCCCTAGCATTTCTTATAATGGGTCAACCGATCCTACTCTTCACTTAAAAACATTTGGAAATCTATACAAAGACTAGGTCAAGTTAAATACATTTGTTGCTACCAAGATATTGGAAAAACCTCTCATAGGTGATGATTTATATTGATACAACCAATTAAAATCTCTTTCTATTAATGTTTGGAATATTTAATTAATGCTCTAATCCAAGAGTTCCAAACTAGTGATCTCCCTGAGAATATCTTGGCCCATTTTATCAATTGTAATCAACTTGAGATTGAAACCACACAAGTTTTCATCAAATGATGGAAGACCTTGTCTAAAAAATTTTAAAATAATTTGGAAGATGATAATCTCTTTCATCTATTTACAAATGTTCTTTTTCCAAGTTGTAATATCAGGTCTAGACTTTCTCTCCACATACTTTGGAAGAGGCCATTGACCAATCCAAGGGTGAATATTTCCTCATGCATCAATTTCATCCTTCCCAACCTTCTATGGGTACTCACATGTCAATCAAAAATAAGAATTATCTTGCTAAAAATGATGATGTCACCAAATCTTATGATACCATTCATACTATTTAAGTTATTATTCTATCCAGACTCCATAACAAGCTTCCCTTCCTAACCACATCACTAATCCTCATTTATCTTTAGCCAGTAACATCAATGTTCATAAAACTCTCTCATTTAGTGAAATTACAAAAGTAGATACCAAGGCCTCTTCCATAATAACTTGATCCTACTCATCCCATGAAATCTTTGTACAATCCCAATAATTTTTTTTTGGTTTCATACTAATTGGGGTCATTCTCATGAAACTTATAGGCAAATTCATAATTAGCTATCGATTTTATTCTTGGTCCCAATTTTGATCATGATTCTATCATTAGGAAATGTCAACAAGCCTATGACATTACCTTCAAATCCCATGAAACACAAACTATATCTCAAGATTTGAGCCAGGCTAATGCTCATTTGGCCATCTATAAAAATCCTTCTTTTGAATCACCAAGATAACCAAGAAAATCCTACCCCTTCTACCAATAATTTTAACAGTATTATTGACCCAAATCCTAAAGATAATTTGGTTAATATGACTAATATGTGAAGGATGGTTGATTTTATTAATCCTCAACCCATCCATACACCTCAATTATCTCACACATTTTGTGTTATCCATGATTCTTCTCCAACTCACTTAACTAAGTTGGGGCAAGAAGACCTCATATCCTTTGATGAACCAATTCCAATACCTCCCTTAGATAACACTTCTCATTCCATTTATATCATACCTCCAACCTCTTTAACTATCACTAACAATACTCAACCTCTTATCAACACTTCTTCTAATATATCTCAAACCACACCTGCATGAACTGCTCCATTCTCTCAAGACAATCAACAAACTTGCCCTCTAATTAAAGTCCTCTTATGGGTTATGATGTGTGGGATCCTATTATGGATCTTACTAATCTCTCATCTCAAATCCCATTTCCTGAACTTATGTAGACCTATTCACAGCATCATAATCATCATATGCAACTTTTGTTCTAAATGAACATTCCTCATCCTTCCTTAGCAGGATACAAAGCCACCTTATCTAGATCAGAAGATAGCATTTTACAATAATGTGAACAGATGTCCATACATGTTGATGAAATAATGGAAACTTCCTTTTCCCTCAAATTCCCCATTGATTTTATGATCCTCAATGAGATTCTACTTTATGCAAATGATCCTCCTCTATTTATCAGTATCCAAATTGGAGATATCTAAGTCAAGCATGATTTGATTGATGAGGGTTCTAGCACTTGTGTTGCCTCTCTTGATTTTATGGAAAACCTTAGATATTTCAAGTGTAATATTAAATCCACATGAAACACATGTCAAGGTTATGACCAAATGTAAATGTCTCCTTTAGGTTGTGTATGGCTCCACATTATAGTTCCAACTATCATTGTTCACATAAAGGTGATTATATTTAACTTTCATCTATCCTATAACATTATACTTGGTAGGCCATGGACTCATCACATGAGATTATTTGCCTCTTTCACTTACTAGTATGTTAAATTTCCTTATAATGGAAGCATCTATAGGATTCAAGGTGACACTAACCTTTAGAATTTTGAACAGTTCTAGGATCGTGGTGTACTCAATATTCCTACCCTTAAACCATTGTCAAGCATTCCATTTTGTGAATCTTAACAATTTAACCTTCCTATCAATTCCACCCAAGGTTTTAATGATCAACCCAAACTCATCAAGAATATAATCCTTAACCTCCTAGATTTCAATGATGATGAACATTATGATATCAATCTCAAGATTAAAACCTTGAATATCGCACTGCATGTTATCTCTTAGTTGCCTGCTTCTTTGTAACCTCGTTCCCATCAACCACCTTGTGTTTACATCCTCATTATCTTAACTAAGACTCACATTCCTTTCATCACACCACATCAGATGACAAGGTCATCCTTACATACTCCATTGAAATTCATACACCTAATTATGATGATGGAAATACCTTAGAAGTTTTATCTAGTCTCTCCACCAACCTCACCTTCTCTTAGTGATGGTTTGTTCCCTTTACCAAAATTTGCTCCTTTGCCCACCAAATGGGTCAATCAAACTCATTATGACATTCATAAAGTTACTGGTTACTATAATTGAGACTGTTCACTATACCAATCTTCCTTGGCTTTCATTTCCACTCCTATGAGTACACTTATCAAATTTACTCACATGTGTATTTATTGCTTCCATGACACAATTAAGCATTCATCCACACATTGTCACAAGTTACAAAAATATATCGATACCTTGCATCCCACCATTCACCATCCCTTAGACAAGGCTATACCTCCCCCAAAAGTGTTACTTGAATATCTTCCCAAATATGGAGAGGTATATTATCTCTAACAACAATGTGGTACACATCATAATGATCATTGTTGCATCCTTTAGCAGCATCTCAAGGATCATCTCCTAACCATTCATATAGCTTCTACCCTTCTTCCCATAGGCTTCTCTCATAATAAGGATCCCCTTTCTTACCCCATAGTTCCACCTCCTATGGTTCCATCTCCACCTATGATTCCCTCACCCGTTGATCCCTCTCCACTAGTGACTCCTTCACCAATGGCCCCTTCTTAATTGATGACCCCTTCATCTCCCATATAATCCACCACCATGAGTTCTCTTGAGCATCTCCTATAGGATAACCCTCATCATCATTATCCTTCAAAAAGTCTTACCTTTTTTGTTGAGGAAATTTGATGTGAAGTGTTTTCTCAACTTTTAATGAAGATTGATGAGACATTAGTTACAGTTTGCATTAAAATTCATAAAGACTTATCAGATGTTATGGATAATGTGTGTGTACAAATATATTATTAATTATGAGCACATTCATGTTGTTCTTACATTTTCATTTGGATTGGATGTGTGCTCCAACTTTATATTTATTTATTTAATATCATTTGACATTGTGTCAAATTCTTATCTATCTTACATGGTGACTTTTGTTTCACATTACATGTTGCTTATAATGTGATCATTATTCTTATTTTATCTTATGGGTATTTTTAATAATTTCATATTTTTCTTCTTGAATTCATTTCTTATGGTTAGCTTATCCTTTTTTATTTGCTTTCTTATCTATATAAACACAACTAATTGTTATTTTGACCTAGTTATACAAAGCTTTCTCCCTTTAGGCATTGCTTCTTTCCCATGTGATCAATTAGAAAACAATTCATCTCATTCCAATATCCTTTTACCAGTCCATTTTGGATCTCCTCTTATTTTCCATTTTTCCCTTTCATAATCTAATCATACACATGGTTGAGACTTTAGATAACATGTTGGTTTATAGTTAAGCCTAAGTGTTCTAGTCAGTCATGTCTTTGGATACTTAGCTTACTTTAGCAAAAATACTAAATCTCATTCATGTGCATCACTCTATCTCTCATTATTGCTAATTCCAAGTCCGTATGGAGGAGGAATATTAAAATCCATAAAAATTTAAAAGCTAAATCATTTAAAAAAATACAATGATCTAAAAGGCAACATTCAAAATTCTTAAAGGTCAAATCATACTAAAAGACATGATTCTAAGAACATATTCCTTCTCTAATCAAATATAAAACTCCATATTTGGCTTCACAATATATCCAAGGTCCATTGGGGTGCAGTAGACTAGTAGATTAGAAAAGGAGAATAAAAAAATATTTTTGTGCTACCTACTTTCTCACTTAAGTATCCAATCTTCACAATAGATCAATGGCTCTGTAAGGGGTCTTAAGGAATGGATAACATGTTTTGGGAAGGTAGGTCAATTTTAATTTTCTTGTTCAAAACATCCAACATGAGTTGATCTTAGTACTGCCCTTCTTTGCCTACATATTTTTGTGTCTATAGTGAACAGGTATCCTTTGTATATTAATGGTCACTAGTCACTTAGTATCTTCACATGTCCTTAGTGTGCCTCATTTATCCTAAGTTCTTCTCAAAATATGCCTAAGTTATGCTTCTTACATTCCATTTTTTATCCCCTACAACCCTAATAGTTTCCTTTGAGAAATATTGTTTTGTTCATTGATCAGCCCCCCTAGGGATTCCATTTGTGATTTGCATTGTAAGTCCATGGATAGAACCTAGTCTTCCTCCCAAATTAATAAATTTTAATATTACCATTAAGAAAATTCCCTTTTGACCATATTTTCACATTCATTCTACCTCATAGGTGTTCCCTTTGTGAGTTGCAGTGTAAGACCATGGATAGGACTTGGCCTTCCTCACAAAATTTTCTAATATCCAAGTCACAATGAAATTAAATGTGTCTAATATGAGATAAGATGTGATTAATTTTAATTTAAATGTCATTAGCATGGTTCCCATATTGATTTAGTGTGTTTTATGCTTACGTCACCAATATTTCACTTTTATCTTCTTATTTTCCAATTGCATGTAAGAATCCAACCACTTTTATTAAGTTTTTCATACTTCACAACTTGAATTAGTGTGATTAATTTAAGACTATTTTTTCCAATTTTGTTTATCTTTTATAATTCCTAACATGATTAGTATGATTGATTGACTTAATTGATTTATTTTTATACCATTGACCTTTCACATGCTTTCTATTTTATTACATTATTTTCATACTTCCTAATGTGATTTAGTGTGATTTTACTTGTTTTAATTTGGTGATAATATTTTTTATGGTTTAAAAATAATTTTTACCTTCTTGTTTACCACATTTTTGGTCTATTAGAAATAGTCATATTTTGTTATTATGTATTTCCCATCGTGATATACTGTGCAGTGCATTTGTTTTTTTATTAATTATACTTTTCCAACTCTTTTTGCCTGTTTATTTTTAGCCATGCATGTGTAATACATAATGTTAGAAAAGAATACACAACACATATATTTCCTATAGCATATATACCAAAATCAAACTACATGTGCTAGAAATAAATATATCCATGCATCCACAACCACAACCATAATATAAAACATAAGATTAACATCCAATTGTCAAAATAAGATATCTCTATATATATCATGTGTTTTAATACAAAGTATGAAAATCAGGGCATGAATATGACTATTAGTAGGGGCCTAAAAGGCTAGCCTCTCTGATCATAATGAAAACTCAAGTCAAGTCTAAGTAACCAGGGGACTCCATTAAGAAGTACACAGATGGATTCACTATGAAAAGGAATAGACCCTTGTATAGTAAGTTAGCCGATATGAACTCAATAGACATGATTGCATCTCTCATGTTAACCAAACTTGGGACCATATAGAATGCATGAAACTTAAATTTTAGACAAACCCTACTTGTCATAGAAACAATGTCAATGTAGGGAGAGTATCCTGAAGTTTCATGTCACTGTATGAATTCTTGAGAGAAAGTGGGCCTAAAAACCTTAATTTTCATGCACATCTAAATTTTTGGATTAATAAATTATTTCCTTTCAAGAAGGAGTATATAGACATAATTTGATGATATTAAGATACTTTGTCAATTTTTAGGATAGGATAATACACTTAGGTGTTTTTATGTCTTTTTATTTTTTACTTGCATTGTTTTGAGAAAAAAACTATCTTTATTTATCAAAACACATGTCCAAAACCATGTCAAAACCAATTCATGTGTTTACATCACTTTTTTATTTAAAGAGGTGTTATGCCATCCATTTATTGCCACACTTTTCCTTTGTCTTTTTTCAAAACATTTGTGTGTGTGTGTGTGTGTGACTTGTTTGAAAGGGGAAAGGTTGCACTACCCATTTCATTCCAAGATTTTACCGTAGATATTTTTGAAGAAAACCATTTGTCATACCTTTTGAGCAAGATTACATTGTTACACTGCTCATATAGTTTCAAATACCTTTGCCTTGTGTCTAATAAATTTTGAAACCACGTGTGCTTTTTTGGTCTATGCATAGTATTGTTATGTCATATCTTTTGGTCTAGAATGTTGTCTTCTTTAGAAATCAAGTCTTCTAAACCAAGTTCTAAATTGGTCTTTAGAAGTTTAGATTCAAACATTGATTGGTTCATGCCTATGCCTCACTTAATTTTGGCTTTAAATGGTTACCTCTCACTTTTAGATTATGCAACCTAGACTAATTCCTTACTTGATTTGAATATATTTTATGGCTAGATTTGAAATGTGATCTATCTTCTGTATGCCTCGAGTCTCTTTTATTGTTTATAACTAAGGTCAAAACTATCTCTTCAAGTACAACCTTAAGTGCAATTAGTTTTCATTTGAGTCTTGCTCATCACTTGGGTTTGAATGTTTTACTCCTCATCCTCATTTTTAACTACTTGAAATTGATTTTCCCAATTATTTTTATGCATATACCTAAAGTCTAATGTCTTTTACCAATGGTCAAGTTTGTGTTTGAATCTGTATGCCTAGTTTGAGTCCAAATGTTTCAAATTGTTAGCATTTTTTTCCTTTTCATTCTTAGACCCAATGTTTTCAAGTCTATATTTTGTGTCATGTTTCCAAAATACCTAGCATTTACCATTTTATACCTAGTGCATTTTCAAGTCTAGCCTTTATGTCATGTTTCCAAAATACTTAGAATTTTGCCTTTTGTTTTAGACCTAGTGTGTTTCAAGTCTAACTTTTACGTCATGTTTCCAAAAGACTTAATGTTTTACCTTTTGTTTTAGACCTAGTGTGTCTCAAGTCTATCTTTTGTGTCATGTTTCCAAAAGACCTACCATTTTACCATTTTAGACCTAGTGTGTTTCAAGTCTAGCTTTTGTGTCATGTTTCTAAAATACCTAGCATTTTACCATTTTATCTCAATTTTTAGACCTATTTGTTTTGATCCTAGATTTGTTCCTTGTTCTAAAAGACATAGCAGCCATTTTATATTTTTAGACCTAGATAAAAGTTATTTGAAACACTTTTTTCCAATACTAGTATTTATATTTGTATACCATTCAACCATTTGTGCAAGACATTAGACATTAGATGCTGAACATATTTTAGATCGAGTTTATAATTGAATTTTTTTGAGAAAATATCCATTCTAGGCCAAACTTAAGCTATTTTCAATAATAGACCAAGACCTATGCCTAAACCAATGCCACTCTGAGACCTAGACCTAGACCATTTTAATAGACAAAGATTAACCTCTTTGGGTGAATTACCAAATCCAGCCATGTTGATTATCATATTCCTTGATTGCCCTTCTTTGGGCCAATTAAACTACTAAGTTCACCCTTTTAATGATAACGGTATTCAATCCACCACCTATGCCAATAACACTCTTTTGGTTTGTGCTAGCAACCAATATTTTCACCACCTAAGGATTACCAACCTAGGCCCTTGTCCTTTGGTATGTTTTAGTAATAAAGCTCCATAATGCCCAAGGATTACCACTCCAAGTCCTCATCCTTTGGCTTATGCTAGTAACCAAGCTTCACAACACCCTCTCATTACCATTCTAAACCCCCATCTTTTGGCTTGCATCAGAAACCAAGATTCATAATGCCTTTCATTACCATTCCAAGCCCTTCCAAATAAATTATCTCATTATCCCAAAAAAATTGTGCAATTATAACTATATGGATCACATTTACCATTCTAGACCCATAGCCAACCTTTGTTGAGCCCATCTTAGATAAGCCTATTTATGAAGAGTTTTTTATTGAACCACAAGTCATTCTTCATCTAGTGTGAACCTTACCCCACTTTGTAAAATCCATGTCAGTATTTGAACCGTAACATATCAAATTAGAACCTCTTTAAGAGTCATCATTCAAAGAATAAAATGTGTCCAAATCTAATTTTTTTTAACCAAGTGTAAACCAAGGTCAAGACAACCAACCAATCCAATTTTTTTTTTGTTGAAATGCCTATTTATGATGAGTTAACCTATGTTGAATCACTCTTTGACCATTTCCCTATTTTTAAAGAGCCTCACTTTAACAATCCAGTCTCTATGGAGTTGTTTGTTGACCCCTTCCATTTGGTTGAGGAGTCTCACTTTGACAAACCAGTCTTTATTGAATCACCCCCTAATGAATAAACCATTTTTGGGTAAATCATTACCTTAACAATGGTCCTATTTTTAAAGAGCCTCACTTTAACAATCAAGACTCTATGGAGTTACATGTTGACCATTTCCATTTTGTTAAGGAGCCTCACTTTGATAAGTCAGTATTTGCGGAGTCCTTCTTAGTTGAACCTATTTTTGAAGAGCCCATTGTTCAACCTGAGGCCATTAATCATCCAATACCAAACATTCAACATAACATCTTTACCACCACACTAGATGAAGAATCAATATTAAATCTCAATTCTCTTTTTAAACTAATAGCATATTTAACATCAAAAGCATAATCAACATCAATCTCAACATCAAATTTAGAGTCCCTTGAATCGGACTCAGTTTCAAAATTAGAATACATTTTTGGTTGTTACAATATTGGTTAAACATGCCTTATAGATAAATTTAAATACATTTATGATCCTTCCATGATTTTTTAGGATGACTACTTTAGCTTCAATACAAGTTCTCCTAGTATCTTCTATGAAGATTGTGTTGTCTCTTCATATTCCATTACCATTTCACATGCAATTATTACCACCCAAAATAGCCATTATATTGGCATTCCACCTCCCACAAGTGTCAATTAGGATTGACATAATCACACCATGTTGAACTGCATCCATGGTGACATATCAATTGCAGAATATCATGGGGACTAAGACCATAGTCATATAGAAGAATAACAATCTCCTAGTGAAACCTTTTTAGAGTTACTATGGGTAATCAAAGTCCAAACTCAACATCTTCTAGTGAAACCTAGTTTAAGGTACTAAAAGATAGTCAATGTCAAAATTCAACATTCCTTAGTGAAAATTGATTAGAGGCATTATAGGATAATCAAGATAACTTTAATGGTGAAAACCTCTATGAAGTGTCAATAGTTGAACATAACAATTCTTCACTACTTGATGAATACATTATCAAAGATAACATCAATACAACTTTAAATCTATAAAATAATCAGATGTAACATCTCTCATGGCTAAATAATAGAAAAATATGGTGGTCTTATCGATAACATATTCAAAAGTCTTCAGTCCTACTAAAGCCAAACTTATGTCAAATCCAAAATCAATAACATTATGTGCACCTAAAAATATTGATCTTCATTTGTTGCCTAACCATTTTACATTCCATTATGATCCACCTCTTCCTTTCCAAATCAAACCTTTTATCCACTATTTATCTTTATTTACCATCCCTAATCAAAATTTTCTTTGTAGAGGTTATGAAGACATTTGTATACACAATATTTTCAAAATTTTATCAATTACTAACGTTTTCTATCTTCTAGGAATCCATCAAGTTTCAATCTCTCTAAGTGCTTTCCCTAAGGGGTTCACTAAGAAATAAGTGGGTAAACCATTGGTACTTTGTAGGATTGTTGTCCCTTTTGCTACTTGTTATCTACACACTTGTCTCCTAAAACCCATTCCCCTAAGCTTGGCCATCTCTTTTGCACACTCCTCTAGCCTTTTACCACCTTCATTATCCTTTTTTATAACCTAAAATCTCTTTTGGAATTTTACATGACTATGTTGACCTTGTATTCTTATTGACAAAACTTATTTAGGGTCTAGGTCAGCTAGGGACCTAGTGAGTTTTTATCAATAATGATACTAGATCAATTGGGTTGACCCTATTGGCTGAAAATTTTAGAAGGTTTTAGGGTTAGATCTTCCTATATAAACACAATAATTTCACCATTATTTAGAGAAGAGAAGAAGAATTAATATATATTATGCATATGATTATCCACCATTATATTTGAGGAGTAAGCTTAGGGTTTCATACTTTTTTTGTAGATACAGATCTTGTCTTATGGAGAATTCTTTTGGATGCATTGATAAGTTGTGTAGCCTAGAGTTGATTCATCCTTATCATCCTTACATACCACAACAACCTCTTATGAAGAACCTTGTCCAAGGGAGAGATTGAGGTTCAATAGGTTCATCTTCAAAGGTAAGTATTCCTAACTTTATTCCACCTTTGTAAGAGTAGATAGATATGTATTTGCACTTATCTTCCATGCATTAGGATTTTGTAAACATTGGCATGAGTATATGTCTTCTATGCATGTTTACTTTTGTTTTTTATTACCCCAACTTTATGCCACAAGATTTGGTGAGCACTAGATTAGATTTTTACTTTACTTGTTATTGGTTTAGTGAATATGAAAACATATGACTTAATTAGGGTTATTGCATGATTTTACTTAATTGAAGGATTTATAACCTTCCTTACTAATATTATTGTGGTAATATATCCCCTAGTTTGATCTAGCATATCCATATTGGTCATATTCCTGATTATCTAATGTATCCCCAATTAGAAGTGTAAGTATGATCTATATTTTTTGACCTATGAATGATTTGTATATTTGATGAATTTTTCATTGCATGCATTCTAATGAACCTAATGTTAATCTAACCCTTACAAGTTTTCTTTCACCTTTTTCATTTCTATCATTTCATTATTTTTCTATATTTGTGATACTAGGTCCACTAGGCTGGTATAGTTTATAACTTCTATGCACAAGTTTAACACATAGTCACATAAAAAATACTTTGTTATTTCTGTGCAGGTCTTCATCAGATATAGGTTTCTAGATCAAATAGGTTGATACAATACTCTTATTCAGTTTTAAATAGAAAACTATGTTGAATAGGTCAAGTTAGTCTTTTATTCATATCTAGAATAAAAACTAATTCATATAATTCAACTTAGTATTACGGTCAGCATCCATATAAAAAACCATGTCGACTAGGTTGACTCAATCATCTAAATAGGCTTCATCAAATAGGAAATCATATAACTAGGTCAACCCATTTGATATAGTTGGAAAAACTTGAAATAAAACATTCAAGGCACTTCAATAGTAATTTCACATTCCTAAGCATCTTCTAACCCACTAAGGTTTCTTTCTTTCTCTCTTTTTCAATTCAGTTCTTCATTACAATTCTATTTTATATAAGTTTGCAGTCTTCAAAACTACAATCCTACAACAAACTAGGTCAACCTAGTCGACCTAGTTTTATAGTCTATCTTTTGTCTAAAAGACTAAGTAGACTTGGTTGACTTAGTTCTTAAGGACTCTTGTTTATATAGTACATTAATGATCCTATTGACTCTGTTCTATAATGTTTTCATATAATGTCATCTAAACTGACTCTGTACTATGCTTAAATTGGGAATTAACAACTATATGTTAGTAATTATTTCATATTTTTATTTTTAACTATTTGCATGCTTAGAGTAGCTTACATATTCTAATTATATGGTTTTCTAATATACCATTTAGTTATACTATTTTTCTTTTTTTTCACACACTACCAAATCATAAAATTTCAAAATGCATTTAAGCATTTGTCTACTCAAAACCTACCTACTTAGATTTCATCACCAAGGGAGAATCTAACTTAGTTTTATATCTAATTATAAACATATGGTTAATGTTATATATTGTCCAATCACTCAAAAACCTTATCACTATTGGATTTTGAAGTGAGGGGGTAGTCCCCAATACCAAGCTAGTACCTTGACAACACAAATCCCTTTTAGCCTAGATGTCCTAAAACCATCCATAGATCAATTTATAGTTCCCTAATTTTAGCCAATTTCCCTATCACACTTAAAATAAAACTTTATAATAATCTAACAACATTCAGGATGACCATTTAGTTAGTATTTATCTTTCAGTTAATTGCTTGCTCTTTACTCATTGTATGTTGTATTGTAAAAACTTGCATTGGCCAACATTGGTGTAAGGTTTTGTGTTGTGTGAATCAATTGGATCATTAATATAATTGATTGTGTGTTTTATTTTAATTTTTATTTCAAATTAACTTTAAAAAAATTCCCTATTTTTAGTACACTATCATTTTGTTTGACACAATTTATTATAGACTATCTTTTTCCCTAACTGCAATACTAAGTCAACCTAATTAACCCAGTACTCATTGTTGTCTATCATGATATAGTACTAAATTAACCTAATCAATTCTATATTATTATTAATCTACCCTTTTTCCTAGGTTATAACACAAAGTCAACCTAGTTAACTTTGTATCCTTGTTAGCCTAGTTTCATATCCTAGTTTTTAGTACTAGGTTGACTTGGTCGACTCTATACTCTTATCTATATTTTCCATGTCCTTAATTTTTCTTAAACTTTTCCTTCCCTAATCTCTTTCCTACATCATAAACTTCCTTTTGGAATACACTATTTTACCAAGTTACAATATCATATCCAGAGACTCTCTCCACATACATTGAAAGAGGTTATTGACCAAGCCAAGCATCAACATTTCCTCATGCATCAATTCAAGCTATCCCAACCTTCTATGGGTACTCACATTTTAATTAAAAATAAGAATTATCATGCTAAAAATGATGGTGTCATCAACTCTTATGATATCATTCATACTATTCAAGTTGTTACTCCAAACCAAACTCCCAAACAAGCTTTCCTTCCTGACCACATCACTAATCCTCATTTATATTTATCCAATAACATTAATGTTCATAAACACTCTCCTTAGTGGAATTATAAAATCAAATACCAAGGCCTCTCCCATAATAACTTGATCCTACTCATCCCAATAAATTTTGTTGGTTTCACATTAGTTGAGGTCATTCTCATGAAACTTATAGGCAACATTGTAATTTGGCTATGTATTTTCTTCTCGGTCCTAATTTTGATCATGATTCTATCATTCATAAATGTCAATAAACCTATGATATTGACTTCAAATCCCATGAAACATAAACTAAATCTCAATATTTTAACCAGGTTAATGCTCATTTGGCTATCTATAAAGATCCTCTTCTGAATTACGAAGATAACCAAGACAAGCATACCCCTTCTACCAATAATGTTGACAGTCTTCTTAGCCCAACTCCTAAAGAGAATGTGGTTAATATTACTAATATGCAAAGGGTGGTTGCTTGCATTGATCCTCAACCCATCCACACACCTCAATTATCTCACACATTTTATGTTATCCATGATTCTTCTCTAACTCACTTAACTAAGTTGAGTCAAGAAGACCTCATATCCTTTGATGAACCAATTACAACACCTCCCTTGGATAACACTTATAATACCATTTCTATCATCCCTCCATCCTCTTTATATAATCAACAAACTTGTCCTCCAATTAAACCTCTTACCTCTTTTTAACATCAATTCACATACACTTTAGCTCCTCCTTCTGAGGACCTCCTTCAACACTATGCACCTATTTCCAATAGTCCTCTTATGGGTTATGATGAGTGGGATCCTATTATAGAGCTTACTAATCTCCCATCTCAAATCCCATTTATCAAACTTATGTGGACCTCTCCATGGCATCATAGTCATCTTATGCAATTTTTATTTGAAATGAACATCCTTCATCCTCCCCTAGCAAGATGCGAAGCCACCTTATATGGATCAGAAGATAGCATTTTACAACAATGCAAAGAGATGTCCATACATGTTAATGAAATAATGGGCACTTATCTTTCCCTTAAATTACCCATTGCTTATATGGTCCTTGATGAGATTCTTCTTCATGCAGATGATCCTTCTATTTTTATTAGTATCCAAAATTTAAGTCAAGTGTGATTTGATTGAAAAGGGTTTTGTAACTTGTGTTGTTATCTTTATTTTATCAAAACCCTTGGATATTCCAAGTGTAATCTTAATTCCATATGAAACACATGTCAAGGTTATGATAAAATGAAAATGCCACCTTTAGGTTATGTAAAGATCCCCATTACAGTCCCACCTTTCATTGTTCACATGAAGGTGATGATCTTTAACTTTCCTCTATCCTATAACATTATGCTTAGTAAGCCGTGAACTCATCGCATGATACCAGTTACTTCTTCCACTTGTCAATGTGTCAAATTTCCTCAAAATGGAGTGATCTATAGGATTTAAGGTGACACTAACCCTTTGAATTTTTCATAGTTCCAAGACCATGGTGTATTCAAGATTCCTACCCTCAAACTCTTTCCATGCATTTTGTTTTTTGAATCTCAACAATTTAGCTTTCCTATCAATTCCACCCAAGGTTACAATGGTTACCCCAAACTCATCAGGAATATACTCCTAACCTCATAGATTTTGATGATGATGAACATGACAAGATCAATCTCAAGATTAAAACCTAAAATCTTTCACCTCATCTCATCTCTTAGCTACCCACTTATTTTCAAACTTGTTCCCATCAACCATCTTGTGATGACATCCCTTTTATCTTAACTAAGACTCAACATTCCATTCATCACACCGCATTGGATGATAAGGTCATCCTAACCTACACCATTGACCTTCATACACTTGATTATGATGATGGATATACCTTAGATGATCTATTCTTAGGAGGTCTTATTCAAGATTGAGATGCTGAAATTATTTGTTATCGTTCTTCTTTGCTTTAGTATTCCAACATATCTTCTAGTATTTTTCCTAATTTTAGTAATTTTCCTCTTTATCACAAGGTATAGATGGTATGCACTCCTTTAGTTTCTAAATAACCTCATATGAGTATGCTTATGGATCATGCTATGATTGTTCCCTATTGTTTTACCAGATACCAAGACCCCTTTAGTTGAATTATCCTTGAGATGTTTGTGACTATGCTATAGCCTTCTGTGGACCCCATCACTCCCTCAATACAATCCAATTCAAATCCTATTCCAAATCCCACTCTCACTGAGTCTCTCTTTATTTCTAATTCTATTTCTCTATTAATCAAGCCTTGTCCAGTCTTTCCACCAACCCCACCTTCTTTTGGTGATGGTTTACTCCCTTTACCATAATTTTCTCCTTTGCCCACCAAATGGATCAGTCAGCCTTATTTTGAAATTCATAAATTTGTTGGTTACTAGATTTGAGACTGTTCACTATACCAAAATTCCTTGGTTTATGTTTCCACTCCTCCTATGAGTATACCTACCAAGTCTACTCACAAGAGTATCTGCTACTTCCATGACATAGATAACCATTCATCCACGCATTGTCATAATTGTAATAATATATTGATACCTTTTATTCTACCACTCCTCAACCCTTAGACAATGTTATACCTCCCCCAAAAGTATTACGTGAATATCTTCCCAAATATTGAGAGGTATATTATCTCTGGCACCAATGTAGTACACATCATACTAATAGTTGTCACATCCTTCAATAGCATCTCAAGTATCATCTCCTAACCATTCATGTACCTACTACCCTTCCACCCATAGGTCACTCTCATAATAATTCTCCCCCTTCTTCTCCTATAGCTCCACCTTCTATGGTTCCATATTCACCTGAGTCCCTCACCCATGGATCCCTCTCCACCAGTAACTCCTTTACCGATGGCCCCTTCTCCATAGGTGACCCCTTCATCTCCCATGAATCCAATATCATGCATTATCCTAAGCATACCCTACATGATAACCCTCATGAGCATGATCCTTAAAGCATTCCTACATTTTCTTTTGAGGAAATTTGATGCAAATTATTTTCTTAACTTTATTAAAGATCAATGAGATAGTAGTTGTAGTTCACATTCAACTTCATAGAGACTTATCAAATGTTATGGATAATGTGTGTGGATAAATATATCAATAATTATGATCATATCCATGATGTTTTTACATTTTCATTTGGATTGGACATGTGCTCCAACTTTACATTTATCTATTTTATATCATTTGACATTGTGTCAAATTATTATCTATCTTTCATGGTGACTTCTATTTTGCATTACATGTTGCTTATGATGTCATCATTATTCTTTTTTTCTATAATGGGTTATTTTTCATAATTTTATATTTATTATTCTTGAATTCATTTCTTATGGTTACCTTATCCTTTTTTGTTTGCTATCTTATCTCTATAAACATGACTAATTGTTATTGTATTTTGTTTATATAAACCTTGATCCCTTTAGCCATTCCTTCTTTTTTATGTGATAAATTAGAAAATGATTCATATTATTTGAATCTCCTTTTACCGATCCATTTTGGATATCCTCTTATTTCTCTTTTTTCCCTTTCACAAACTAAGCATATGCATGGTGAGACTTGAGATAACATGCTAGTTTATTGTTAAGCCTAAGTGGTCTAGTAAGTCATGTTTTTGGATACTTAGCTTCATTTATCCAAAGCCTAAGCTCATTCATTTGTATCACTCTATCTCTCATGATTGGTCATTCCAAGTTTGCATGGAGGAGAAATCTTAAAAGTCATAAAATTTAAAAGATAAATCATTTTAAAAAAGGCAATATCTAAAAGGTAACATTCAAAATTCTCAAAAGTCAAATCACACTAAAAGACATGATTCTAAGAACATATCATTTCTTTAATAAAAGATCAAACTCCACAGTTGTCCTCAAAATAGAGTTGAGGTCCATTGGGCTATGGTAGGCTAGTAGATTATAAAATGAGAACAAAAAAATCTACCTAATATTCTTAATAGATCAACAACTCTATAAGGGGTCCTGAGGAATGAATAACATGTCATGGGAAGGTAGGTCTATTTTAGTTTTCTTTCTAAAAACCTCCAACACGAGTTAATCTTAATACCACACTTCTTTACCTACACAACTTTATGTCTATAGAGAACAAGTATCCTCTATATATTGATGGTCACTAGTCACTTAGTGTCTTCACATGTCCTTAATGTGCCTCATTTCTCCTAAGGTATTCTCACAAGACACCTAAGTTATGCTTCTTACATTCTTTTTTTTACCCATTACAACCCTAATATTTCCCCTTGAGAAATATTTCTTTGTTCACTGATCACTCCCCCTAGGTATTCTATTTGTGAATTGTATTATAACACCATGCATAAGACCTAGCCTTCCCCACAAATTACCAAAATTTCATATTACCATTTAAAATATTCCCTTTTCATCATATTTTCACATTCATTCCACCTCATTGGTGTTCCCTTTGTGAGTTGAAGTGTAAGACCATGGATAGGACCTAGCATTCCTCACAAAATTTTCCAATACCTAAGTCACAACAAAATTACATGTGTCAAATATGAGATAAGATGTGATTGATTATGAGTTACACATCATTGTCATGATTTCCATCTTTATTTAGTGTGTTTTATGCTTACTTCAACAATCTTTCACTTTTATCTTCTTATTTTTTGATTGCATGTAAGAATTCAACCACTTTTCTTAAGTATTTCATACTTCCCAACTTGAATTATAGTGATTAATTAAAGACCATTTTTTCCAATTTTGTTTATCTTTTATAATTCCCAACATGATTTAGTATGATTGACTAACTTAATTGATTTGTTTTTATACCATTGATATTTAATGTGCTTTCCATTTTACTACATTATTTTCATACTTCCCAATATGATTTAGTGTGATTTTACTTATTTTAATTTGGTGCCAATATTTTTTATGATTTAAAAACACTTTTTTCCCTCTTGTTCACCACATTTTTAGTCTATTATACTTAGTCATATTTTGTTATTACACATTTCCCATCATGTTATAGTGTGTAGTGAATTTTTTTATTAATTATACTTTTCTAACTCTTTTTGTTTGTTTCTTTTTAACCATGCATGTGTACTACATAATGCTAGACAAGAAAATACAACACATATATTTCCTATAGCATATATGCTAAAATCAAACTACATGTGCTAGAAATAAGTATATCCATACATCCACAACCACAACCATAATATAAAACATAAGATCAACATCCAACTATAAAAATAAGAAATCTCTATATATATCATGTGTTTTTAATGCAAAGTAAAAAAATACATTGTTCTAGCTATATGGTTGGGCCTCATCATGTTTATCATGTGGCCTAGTCATGTTATCCATAGATGCCTCAGATTGTTCCCTTTAAACAGTGTGTTATAAAGAGGTATTTCAAGATCTCAAGCCTGATACTTATCCATGTAGGTTGGCCACCTAGGCTTGCACCTATCCCAATTGGATAGTTGTAGCCATATACATGGTTTTCTCCTGAGTCAAATCCTACCATGCATGTGCCACTCCTGATCCCACCCATGCAGGTGGTTATAGCCCATCTCCATGTGCTTGTAGTTACCTCATGGCCTCCCCTACTAGTTTGAACTAGTCTGACAGAGTTAGGGTAGATGGTACCACATGATCATCGAATATGGTAGGGTCGTATGGTTTCAACACCCTATCAAGAATATCATGGTGTGCTTCCATCATTAGGGATCCCCATCTAACCTCCTCATCTTTAGGATCTATAAAATTCAAACTAGATAGATATTAAATCATGTATACATCTCAAAATATATCTATAAACAAACTTATAAAACTAGTATTATATCCCAAAGGCTTAAAATTACAACATTTATTACCCATTCTAGTGTTACCAATCACTACCTCCCCATCTACTCATCCACCAAGAATGGTCTCTCCATCAACTCATCCTTTGAGTACCTCATTTTTAGGATGCCTCCCAATCAAAGTAAACCTAGGAGTCACCACCCACACATATATTGAGCCTCACCTCAATAGTACCTCTATAAACTAGCTCTACCCTAGGTTGACTGATGAGTCATCTTTGATGACCACCTTCTGTGCTCTCTCTCACTATTGGCATCTCCATCGGTGATGTGATCAAGGTGGTCACTACTCTTGCTATGGTATTGGTTATGGTACTTGCATCACTCTTGCATCCATGTTCATGCCCTCTTTAGCTATTGATTGTCATTCTCAACCAGTCTATGGTCTCACATGCCATGGTCTAATCTCCACTCTCTTGATTGTTGATCCTCCTCCTCCTCCTCTCCCCCTTATCTCTATTGTATGCCAAGTTCAAAATGTAGGCAATATTATAGGATCCATTAGGTGAGGGATTTAGAATTATCTTGACAAGAGTGTCAATGGCTGCAACTCTACCCACCAAATGTAGTGGCATATGATTTGCACTCATGTTAACCATGACACCATAGTCACCCAACTCAGCCAAATAATCATAATGTGTGCATAATTATACCACATGATCTCTCTTCATGTGACCATCTATAACACTGACATATCAGGCATGGTCTACACTACCTAACCCTATCTCCATCTCAAAACTTGAGGCAATTGATCATCGACCACATGGGGTAACCTAGCTAGCCAATACATCAAAAACCTCTTGTATATCTAAGTACTCAGTAGTACCACTGACCCCATGTTTTTATGGCCTCTCAAAAACATCCCATACATATCATGTATGAGCTGAACCCAGATGATAGAACCCAAGTCATAAAGTGCCCCTTATCTAATATACGACTGACACAAGGCTATCATATACAATGATACCTTACCATCCAACTTATGACACAATACACATGTTATCACAAGCCCTATTATATCCTTCTAAATATTTATAATCTATGAAATATAGACATCAAATAGACTCACCCTTAGTCTTGGGTAAATCCTATCCAAGCACATCACCCATTGGGATACTGCTCACCTTTCTTTCTGATCATTTGGTATCCCTATGATCATCGGTGTCCCCTATATAGGTAGTCCAAGTAATGCATGGATATCCTCCAAAGTGATACCAACCTCTATGATATCCCCATCCACCATCCATCTAAATGTATTGGTCAAACATTCCTAGGCCCCTAGGAACATGACCACAAGATCAATACTCAATGGGATCTATCCCATCTCCATGATGCCTCCCAAGCCTAAAGTGATCAATCTAGCCCTATCTACATTTGTCAAGTGCTCTAATAGATCTGATAGCCATGATGCATTCACCAATCACCAAAATCTCTGGCATCTCTATAAAAATCAAACAACAAAAGATGTATTAGACCTCCATATCACTCATAATCAAAATGCATTATTTTTAAGTTCACAAAAATAAACTAATTTTGCCTTAATTTATTAAATTTTTCACCTAAATTGACCTATTTTCAACTAAATGATCCATTTCAATACTAAATCAGCCATCGTGTGGCTTAAAATTACTATATCAACCATCTTCCTTCATTTTAGTACTATATCAACCACTTAGCAAATTACTAAGTTGGCAACTTAGAAAATAAACAAAGTCAGCCATAATATACTATGTCATCCATGTCACCTAACAAACTAAGTCGGCCATGACCTATTAGGTTGGCCCTTTCAAAAATTTATTTTCTACCAACTAAGTTGATTGGGTTGATCTTGTTTTTCTAATGCAATGACTTTTTAACCAATTGGAATAAATGCCTTGAGCATTTATTGCTTTGATCCTTTCCTACCTAGTACCCTGTTTGACCCCTAACATCCCTAAGAAAATTTAGGGTTCATTTTGATATCTAAATTTGGCCTAATTAACAATTTATTATAAAAACACTCAATTTCAAATAAAATACTTAAAAAATTAAAATTCTCAATTGCTTACCTGTGTTACACTCATTACGGCTACTATCCATCCTCCCCATCTTAGTTGTCATCTCCTCACCATCTTGGATCTCTAGGCTCTCAATAGGTTTCTCAGAGCTCTATTTTACTTAGCATAGCAAAGAATAGCAAATGACTTCTTTTTCACCCCATTTATATTTACTATTCACAATTATTTACCCTTCAAATATTTACCATCAGATTCCTTGTTTTGATCATATATTTGTTTCTACTCACTCATTTTCCAAACCATAAAAGGTTTTGAAATCCTGATATCGTAGATAATTTTTCTAAATATTATATGCATAGGTTGTAAAAAAATTTATTTTTCACTTTTTTTGTGCTAATCTCTACAGGTTTACCTAATGTTCCTCGCATTGGATGCCTTTACATATCTCACATTTACTTCTTTATCTACAACACTAAGGTAAGTAAAGGTATGTGTTTTTCAAATCTATCCTTTAATTTATCTTATTTTCTCCTTACTACACTTTATTTAGCATTAGCATTATGTGTCATCATGTTTTATTCCTGAAGCACCATCCCCTATTACATATACATGATACGTGATAAGCTTTAAGTGGGTCATATGTATACACATAATATTTTCAAACTTTTATCAATTACTAATGTTCTTTATCTTGTAGGAACCAGTTGAGTCTCAATCTCTCTGAGTGCATGCCCTAAGGGGTACACCAAGAAAGGGATGAGCAGATCATGGGTGCTTCACAAGATTGTTGTCTTTTTTTTCACTTTTTATCTACATAATTATCTCCTAAAAACCATTCCCCTAAGATTGGCATTCTCTTATGCACACTCCTCTATCCTTTTACCACCTTCATTAGCCATTTTTCTAACCTAAAACCTATTTTGGTAGTTTACATGACTATGTTAGTTGTGTCAACCTTGTACTCTTATTGACAAAACTTATTTAAGGTTTAGGTCAGCCCTTGACTGACCTAGTTCGTGACCTAGTGAGTTTTCGTCAATAATGATATTAGGTCGACTAGGTCGACCCTATCAGCCAAAACTTTTAGAAGGGTTTAGGGTTAGATTCATCTATATAAATACAATCATTTTACCATTATTTATAGAAAAGAAAAATTAAGATATATTTCACATTTGCTTATCCACCTTTCTACTTGAGGATCAAGATTAGGGTTTCATACTTTCTTTGGAGATATGGATCTTATCTTGTGGATAAGTCTTTTAGATGCATTGATAGGTTGTGTAGCCTAGATTTGATTTATACTTTTCATCCTTATATATAACAATAACCTCTTGTGAAGTACCTTGGCAAAGGGAGAGATTGAGGCTCAACAGGTTTATCTTCAAAGGTAAATATTCCTAACTTTGTTTTTCCTTTGTGAGATTAGATATATATGAATTTACACTTCTTTTCCTTGCATTAAGATTATATATGCATTAACATGAGTAAATGTCTTCTATGCATGTTTACTTTTGTTTTTTATTACCTCCACTTTATGTCACAAGCTTTGGTGAGCACTAGATTATATTTTTACTTTACTTGTTATTAGTTTAGTGAATATGAAAACATAAGATTTAGTTAGGGTTATTTTGTGATTTTTCTTGACTGGAGGCTTTGGAACCCTCCCTACTAATATTATTGTGGTAATAGATCCCTTAATTTTGTCTAGCATATCCATATTTGTCATATTTATGATTATCTAATGTATCCCCAATTAGAAGTGTAAGTATGATCTAGTTTCTCCAAACTAAGATCGATTTGTAGATTTGATGCATTTTTCATTACATGCATCTTGTCTCAAAGTTTGGAGGAAACATAATCAATTACCAATGAATATCACAATAGCATTATTAGAGTCTAAATTAGTAGCAAGTTATTGATAGAGCATCTATTCGAAAGGGGTGTGATCTAACACTTTAAACATTTGACCATTATGTTTGTATCATATGTTAATTAGGGTATACATCTCTACATTAGAAGGAACAACAAAACCATTTACCTTACCTTACTATTTACCTTTCCCTTTCCATTTACCATCCACCTTGCCATTGTTTCATACACTTCCATTTACCTTACCTTGTCACTTAGGGGCAACCCTATTACCCCTTTTGTCATAACATCACCTCCCTTTTACCATACCATATACCATACTTTACCTAATGACCCAAGTTGTTTTACCATCCCTCCCACACTTTTTGACCTTGGTTTTGATCCTTTTTTTTTTGGGCACCTTCAATAAGAACATTCAACTGAAGTTTTAGTAGTTGATTTAGTATTCTAGATAAAAGCAATATCTTGGACTAGTATCACAATGATTTGGTAATTACATCCTTCATTACTTGTTTTATTTCATTGTGAGTGATACTGCTTATAATTAGGTTTAGGAAAATTAGTGTCCTACCCTATGATACTAATTATAACTACCTTTGGTCAAATTAGTATCATTGACCTATGCCACTGTTTCCTAATTATAACCACCTATGGTAAAATTAAGAGCAACACCTTTACCATGCATTATTTACATCACCTTGCCATTCCTCTATTATACTATGCCATTTTCCTAATTCACAAACTTGATACTATCTAGTTAGATTCTTAAGATATAAGGCATAACTACAGTGACTTAAGTTCTTACCAGGACTATGTAGGCAGTGCTCAATTTATGTTGAGGTCAGCTCAGTCACCCTTTTCTATGCTTTTCCCATTTTATGAGTAATTTAAGTCTGAACTCTCTTGACATTTTGTGACCATGTTTATGCCACACTCTCACCATTTTATGAGTTGGACCATTTAGTATCTCATCATTCTTGGTTGAGTTGAGATGCTTAGATAATTCCAAAAAATTTATAAAAGATTTTAAAAATCTAAAAAATCAAAAAATCATGAAAATTGGTTTATAATCTCCAAGCGAGATATAAAATCATCAAAATTTTTGGGATGGGCCATCTTGTTTATTCAATTTATTTCTAGACTAGCTTGGTATTTTCCCTCCCATTTATGGGATAACTACATCAACCTAAGGTCTGTATGGACTATGTAGGTAGCACTCAAATACATAGGGTATCTCAAGGTAGCTCAACCACACCTTCCTTTCTTTTTGACCACTTCTTTGCCTTAAGAATCTTGGGACTCTAGCTATTTCATGAGTAACAACTTGTCATTTAGTTTCCCCATCCTTACTGGTTTTATTTATACATTCTCACCATTTTTCAAGTTCATAATATGAGCATATGTATTCAACTTTGATACATTAATGACCACTTGGATTCATTTTACGCTCTCACCATTTTGTGAGCAATCATTTCAAACACTCTCACCATTTTTTGAGTCACCATTAAGTGCATTATTCATTTAAAGTAGATCCATTATTGCACCTCTTATGCACTTGTTATTTTGTGAGACCCTTTCCATATTCAAGTCTACATGTCAATATGTTTGCTTATCATCATTTTTTCTATCCCATATCTTTGGAGAACTACATTTGGTCTGAAGTTTATGTTAGATCATGTGTCCATAGAACTATTTAGGTAACACCCACTTACCTTGTGCATCTGGGGTTAGCTCAGCTACCCCTTCCTTTTCTTCTATTCCCCCATTTTATTTGTTTTATTTTATTGTCTCCTATATCTTAGGGGCAATGTTTGTCATCATCTTGTGTGTCATTATCTCCCTATATCCTAAGGAAAACCTTATGCTAATTGTCCTTGTGTTGTTATACATGTGTCATTATTGTCTAGCTTAAGGGTCACCTTATCACTGAGAGTAACACCTTTATTACACATGCATGAACAATTATTTTATGTTTGCACTAACATTATGATTAACCATTGTTTGTGTTTGTTTGATTTTGTTGATTTTTTTGTTCACATTTATGTTTCTTTGTGTTTTGTTATGTTTTGTTATTGGTGTTTTATTTATTTTTATTTGTTTATTTGTTACCTATTTATTTGTTTTTATTTTTCAAGTGTCTTGACTTAATATATATACGTTCATTGGGTGATTCCTAACTCATTAGACTTAAGTCCATCTATATTCATATGTCAAAAGTATCATCATGGTTTTTATCATTGGTGCATTATTTTCAATTGTTTATTAGATAAAGTGTCAGTCCTTATGCATATTACAACTAAGTTATCATGATGTTTTATACTATGGTACATACCGTCACGTGCTATAACAAAAATTAGTTTAGTGGATCTTATAAGCAATGGTGCCATGGTACTTCCCCTTATTCACCTGAAAAATTCTTAACGTATCCAAACATTACCCAAATATAGATTAATTAAATCACAAATGAATTTTTAATCCTTGTTAGTTAGGACATGCATCTCTATACTAGTAAGTATCCCAAATTCATGCCTATCCTCTGTATCAACTTACTTTTACTTCATGAGTATGAATTCAATATGTAATCCCCCTTTTTATAATTTGCCATATTATCACCAACCACAGTGCCAATGATTATAACCACCTTTGGGCAAATCATTGTGTTTTAATTTATCTAGATGATAATGATTATAACTACCTTTGGGAAAATCATTATCATTCTCCTACCCTACTAGGGCATGTTTTCATTGTGATAATGATTGTAACCTCCTTTAGGTAACTCAATATCTTATTCACCAAACTGGGGCATTTTTATTTATCCTAATGATTATAACCACTTTGGGGGAAATCATTGTTTTGACTTTGCCAATGATTATGAACACCTTTGGGAAAATCATCTTTTTTTATTTTTTCGAATTGGACCATCTCACTGTGCCACTGATTATAACCATCTTTGGTAAAATCAGTCTTTTTCACCCCTTTAACTTTAGGTTCCATTATTTTATTATTTTTGATGGAATGGTCGCCAACCTTATTTACCACCCGATCCCTCGAGGGAGCATCCAGGGCTCATCCATCGCCTATTGGGGCATTATGCATTAAAGACTTTCATTATTTGAGAAGATATTACTATGCCTATAGCTTATAATGCCTTCTCAAATAAGGGCAAACTATAGACACCCCATTCTGACCATAACTGTCTTTCAATTGGATTTCAGATTGATTTCTACCAAACAATGCAAATTAAGCTAAGAATCATTTAATGTTCCAATTTTGTCTATACATCATACATTAGTACTTAGAATCAACTTGAGGCATCCCTATTTTAGGTATTATCTAGTACACAATAGTAACCTCTCACAGATTCATCTCTAGTCACCATGAGAGGTTGATGAAACTTGATGCTCTTGCAAATCTGAAACAACCCTTTTGTACCATAAAATCTCTCTAGTTGCCTTTAAAGGGGCCATATATTCTTCTTATGCTAAATAAATTACTGGTATTGAGTGATTCTTGGATTTTGAATTGACACCTAACATTCTCAAATTCATCATAAAACCTATGGTGGACTTTCCATCTTAAAGATCACTAGCATAATCAAAATCTAAATACCCAACTAGTTTAAAGTCTCCTAACCTGGAGTATTTGAGCCAAAAATTATGTGTTCCTTTTAAATATCTAAAGACCCTTTTCATTTATATCCAATGATTATCCTTAGGTTGTTGCATGAATCTTGAGAGGACACCAATAGCAAATGATATATATGTTTGAGTTGTGGTCACATAAATTAGACTTCTAATGAGTTGTCTGTATTTAATGACATCAACCAAACTTGTTGAATCTTCAAATATCAATATGAATTTATTTTCAATGGCCATGTTGAGAGGCTTACATATTTCATTTTGAACTTTCTCAAAATGTCACCAATGTACTTTTATTGAGTGATGAAGAAATACTTTGGTTTTTGAATTACTTCAATACCTATATATAATGAAGTTAACCCAAATTAGTCATTTCAAAGTATTTCATCAAATCTAATTTGAATCTTGTAGTATATTGTTCATTGTTCCCTATGATGACCATATCATCAATATACAACACCATAAATATAACTATTTTGTCAACTATTTTGATGAAAGAGTTACGTATTCAAACTCAAAACATTTGAATTTCATGTTCATGAAGTGCTCAGCTAGTTTTTTGTATCATGTTTGAGGGGATTGTTTCAAACCATATAATGATTTTTCTAGTTTACACATCTTGTGCTCTTATCCATTTACTACCAAACATTCAGGTTATGTCATGTACATAGTTTCATTGAGGTCATAATTCATGAATGTAGTTTTGACATCCATTTGGTGAACTTTCCATAGGTTGTGAGTTATCAGAGTCAATATGGTTTGAATGCTATTCTATTTTACTATAGGTGTAAAGGTTTCATTATAGTCAATTCCTTGTTTTTGAGCATACCCATTTGCGATAAGCCTTGCTTTGTATTTGTCAAGTGAGTCATTAGCCTTGTATTTGTTGTGGTAGACCCACTTTTAGCTAATTGGTTTGTAGCCATATGGAAGATCAACCAATTTTCAAGTCCCATTTTTTATCAATGCAATGTACTCATCTTTTATTGTTTTTCTCCAAGATTCAAGATTCTTGACCTATTTGAAAGATGTTGGTTCTGAATCAAACATGATATTGAGTTTTTCTTATGGAGAATCATTCAAGGTGAGTTTTTCAATATTATCTTGAATTTTTTCAATGGACTTGTATGATTGTGATGTGGCTACATGTGCACTTATAGTGCCTATTTTCCAAAATTCATTAGGTTTCACATCTTTCAATGTTTGAGTGACCTACTTAGGCATTTTTTTATGTTTTAGATGCTTCAAATTCATCCTCTGAAGTTCCATCACTTTCTGCCCTCTATTTTGGGGGTTCATGTTCATTGCTTGATGAAGTTTCACTCTTTCCTTCAGGAGGAGTTTCAATCTCATGTATATGAGATAATAGAAAATCAATATATTCCCAACTATGTGTTCCCCACTCATTGTTTGGAACATCCAAATCACTCTCTATGTAGAAATGAAACTTTACATACTTTTCAAGTCAACTTAGATGCCAATCAATGTGCTCTTTGTCCTTTGCAGTCTCAAAAAATACAAATTTTCTTGTGATAATGAACTTATTCTCTTTCTCATCGTACAGTCTTTATGCCTTGGAGGATTTAGAATATCTCAAGTAGATGCATTTTCAACTCATGTGGTCCAACTTATTTCTCTTCTCCTTTAAAATCAATGCATAACAAGTGGATATAAAGATAAAAAGATGTCACACTAAAAGAATATGACCACTTCACACCTCATATAGAGTCTTAGATTCAAGGGTTGTTGATGGTGATCTATTGTGAAGGTATATTTTTGTTTTACATTAGGGGAAATTTGGGTTTAAAAAAGGCCTTGTAAGAACTCTAAAAAAAATATTTATTTCTTATTTTATCAAATATATTAATTGAAATAAAAATTAATTCACTTAACCATATGAGTTAAGTGGGTCCATTTGTCTATTCAAAATGTCTAAAAATACTTGAGTTAATTATTTTTTTGCTTTTTCCTTGTCTTAATAATTTTTAGAAACACTCTAATTAATTGTTTTTTTTTGTCTTTTTTTTTATATTATCTTAATTGTTTTTAATGATTTTTATATTATCTTAATTTTTTTTCCATATGGTTCTCACATCCATTAAATTCTTTGTGCCTCTTATCTTTTCTTCTGCAAGTAATCATGGCAGAATCTTTGCTTCTTGGAATTGTCAATTTGTAATAGTTGATATATTTATAGCTCCTCCTTCCATTGATCCACAATAAAAGGTAATTTTTATGAAACATTTGATGTATATTTATGTAGGGGCACATAAAATTCTAGTATATTTATGTAGGGGCACAGAAAATTCTTGTATTTTGTCCTTTTTATAACTTTTAATTATCTCCAATAGAGAATAATTATGCCTGCATTTGGGCTACATCTAGTGGATGTATGCTTGTGGTTGGACATATTTGCTTGTGGCTGTAACTACTCTATTCTTATTCGGGCTTTGGGCTCTTGTAAAGTTATGATTTTTTCCTTGAAAAAAATTCCTTATACACAATTTTCTAGTAAACTTTCTATTAAAATTGACCAAACTATGCAATCTATTTGGTGAACCAAATCTCAAAAGTAGTCCAAAACCAAAACACAGTAAATTCAAAGAGGAAAAGCACTGAATCTATTTCCATTACTGCTCTCTCTTATTGGCATGTTATTTCATTTACTTTGGAATACAAGATTCACTGATATTTAATTTCAATTTTAACTGATTCGAATTCAAAAAAATCCAAAAAATGTTATTTCAAATTTGGTTTTTGGTATTAATTTGAAATAAAATTAACCGAATTCAAAAAAAGCTATTTTAAATTTGGTTTTTGAAAAAATAATATTAATTAAATTTGGTTTTTTCAATTTTAACATTTATTTTTCATCGATATTTATTTTGGTTTTTATTTTTAATTTTGTTATTTTAAATTTAGTTTTATTTTATTTTATGTTTTGTTAATATTTTATAATTTTGTTTTAATTATTTTGATTTTTATATTTTATATTTTAATATTTTTTTGTTATTTGTTTATTATTTTTTTTTCATGTTCTTTATGTTTTGAATTTAATGGTGATTTTTTTTCTATTCGAACTCGAACTTGAACCAAATTTTATCCTTGTCAAACTCAAACTTGAACTTGAGCCTTGTGATTATGTCTACAAGGAGTTAAATTATAAATTTGATTTTCTATCCAAGGAGGGGCTACAAATGGAACTTGACATTTGGGTCATAAGTGAGTTTTTTATCATGTTGCACCAATTACCCAGACCAAATCAATTCTAGCATCCTAGTACATCATTGTTCTCTCTTATATAATTTGTGTCTCTATGTTACATTTTTCTTTGCATCTACATGTCTTGTGGACTTCTTTGGTTTTATTTGGTAACACACTTTATATACTCTCTTTCATTTACTTGTTTTGACTCTATCTACCACTATCCACCCAACATTGGGATCGTAGTTTGAGATTTTTTAGGGTCATGTGTGACTTTGTCCTACATCAACTGGTTTTTATGCGGTGGGTCAATGCTTGAACATCAATCCATATTTGGTTTCATTTTTAATTTTTGAGGGTTTCCTCACTTTGGGGGATATGGCATTTCACTCATTTTTATTTTTCTATTGTATTTTATCTTGTAATGTTGTTGCATCTATGGAATGTAACTTCAAGTTTAATTAATTTGATCTTATGATTTTTTTTGGAGGAAAAAGGGATTCAAATTTGTAGCAAATTTTTAATTTTCTTGAAAAGGAGAAGAGATAGAATACTCCTCATGATCTAAAGGAGAATGTTCCTCTTTTTTGTTAGCAATGTTCTCCATATTTATGTCATAGAATTGTCTTGAAACATGAGCAATGTTGGTACTTTGTAAGGACTTAACCTCTCTCTCATCAATCCTCTGTATGACAAATATTGTACTTTCCTATTTATTTATTCATTTTCAAACAAGATCATTTTATGGTAAGATACATTTAGCAAATTGCCTCCAAATTTTATCCATTTTTCTAATTTGTAATTTTCTCTTCTGCTAGACCATTTTAACTTATAAGGTATCCATTTATCTAACTGGTAATTTTCTTGGCCATTGGACCATTTCAACTTATAAAGTTAGTTTATTTTATTAATTTATTTTGTTTATATTTTCTTATTAGGCTATCATGTGGTGGCTTTGACAATCGTCAGGAATTAGTTGTTTTTGCCAACATACACATGGGCCCATTTTACATACATGTCATCCAAACTAAGTTAGTTTTTACATAACTATTTGAATCTTTCATTTAAGCTTTGTTTTTTACACTCTCTTTTGCATGTGGGATACTTATTATGTGAATATATAATGTAGCTTCTTGTTTTTTTAACATGGGATTGGTTAAAATCACTAAACAATACTCAATTATATATTTTTTAAAACTTTGTGGAAGGCATTATTATAGATACTAATACAAATATGAAACTTGCATATATGCTCTACTTATCCATTTCAATTTTATATACTTTTACACATCTTTGTTTGGTTCGATTACCACCTTATTTAGTGGCACATTTTTGTACTTCATCTTATGTACTTTAGTTTTTTGTTTCCAAGGTTTGAATTTTTATCCAAGGTATTCATTTGCCCCTCTATATTTAAGATAAGGTTAAGTTTCTAAGGGGACGTGGTATTGTTTCTTCGAGTTGTAAATGATTTCCTCGAGGCTACTCTATTTGAAGGTGAGATTTCATAGCATTTTGTGTCTAGCCCCTCTCAGAGTGTTTATTTCAAAGTAGTTTGTGAATTTGGATAGAACTTTATATTTTTTTAATAGTTTGTGGAGGACCTATTTTACATTTTGTATATTAAGAAGGTAAAATAATTGAAGGGTAAATGAAAAATGTTTTTGAAAATTTATGTCCTTATATTATCTATTCCTTCCTTTCTATGCTAAATTCTATTTATTAGTGTTTCAGCATCCCCATTTTCCCTATTATTTTCTCCTCTCTTCATATTCTATTCAACCATTTCTTCTCTTATGGAACATGTATTCCTCTCAAATGGATCAATGTGAATCCTCAAGTGTTCTAAGGAGCACATGCCTACCTAAATGAAAAGAAGTAGTTGAAATGATAATTAAGGTAAACACTATAAATTCAATGAATTAATACACCTTGGATGATGTCCATAAATCCTATTTCATTTAATGAATACATAATTTCTCATTGTCCCTACAATGGAGCACTATTGGTTCATATTTGATCTTTGTGGCCATGTTGGGCATATGGATAAATCACAAGAGTTTATCAATAAATGCCAATACAACCTTATTCTTCTATCCGAAGATATTTGATAGGTGATAGTATAAATCATAATAATATAGAGTTTGACTACTTAATGTATATCACCTTGGTTAGTTAGACCTAACAAATGTTGTTCATTATGTTCTTTTGTCAAATATCTATGAAGTGGATGGTAGGTGTTCATTGTCAATTTGGCCTAACATTTTATTGTATTCTTATAATTAATTTTCAGGGATAAATGTCACTTTGAAGACCTAAGAGTGAGACAAAATTTGTTGTCATTTACAACATAAAAGATGATGATGGAAATTGGATTCCAATGACTTTATTTATAGATTCATTTATTACAATGAGACCTTCTATGAATGGTGAACATAAATTGAGAAGAATACATTCCTCTAATGTCAAACACCATTGGAAAGGGATGATCAAAGATTTCAAGATGAACCAAGGAGGTAAAAAAATATTATAAATTAAAATTACACGTCTATGATAAGAAAGAGATGTTGAAGGAATCAATCGCAGAAATGGAGGACTACCTAAAAATGGGTTCTAACTGTGAGTAAGGAATAATATATATATATTGAATTCACTACTTTTCATTTATTAGATATATTATTATCTTATCAATTTTTTTATCTATGTTTTTAAAAAATATTCAATATTTTTTTTTCTTCTAGGCTTGTGCATTTCAAATTGGGAGGAGTGGGAGCCAATTGAATGCAATATTAGTACCTTCTATGACATTCATTATAAAATTGGATAAATTATGTATGATAGAAAGGACCCTACATGGTTGATGAAATAAGGGATATGGTTCTATAAATATACATATGTCCTTCCAAAAAATGGCACATCACATGGAAAAATCAAAGAGACCACTTTGCCAATGATTAATTCAGTTACATGGCCAACTATAGATTTTTCAACCATAACTTCTTATCACTACAATAATTTTGAAGAGGTGAAATAAGGTATGAAGTTGAGAGGAAGAAATCATGTACGCATTAGTGTATTCGTGCCCATGAGAATTTTTTGTCATATGTTTAAGGATGAGATGTCCATTCGAAGAACCAACAAAACATATGTTACTTCATCACCATCTAATAGATTGCTAGAATAATTATTTTGTTTTGATTGGGATAAAAGAGTACACTTTAAAATTGGAGAAGAAAAAAAATTTAGATTGTCTCATGATACAATTTCCTTCAAGGAAAATTTTCTACACTCATTTTTCAAAAAGTTTATAATCATATTTTATAATTTCTCTATGAATATTGTTTATCAATGTTTTAGGTATTGGATTTCAAGGCAAATTTTATACATGTCATTCCAATTTTGAAGGTGGAGATATGTTCATCAATCAGGTCAATAGACATGGATCCAAAATGACCAAGATGACAATGATGGAACACATTCTTCAAAAATATCATTTTATGTTATGATGAATGGTGTGAATTTTAAAACATTGTCAATGGAAGAAAATTAGATATTATTTAAAGTAAGACAACATCTTGAAATAGAGGAATAACTCCATGACTTCATATTTTTACATAATAGAAAAAAGGTAAGTTACGTTATTTTTTTACATATAATAATTTTGAATATGAATTCAAATATTTGTTATAGGGCCAATGTCAAAATAGCTATTATAATTATTTGTTTATAAATGTTTAGATTTGCAAGCGGCAAGAAAGTATCATGCTTTGCAAGGATTGCACCTTACCCAAGGTGTTTATAGCTAGAATTTGGTCACTTTATTATCTACCCAATGATGCATAGATATATTGTTAAGTTTCTTATCAAAATATTATTTTGGTGTTGAGTAAATGAGGACATATTTTATAGTGAGGTTAATAATTACATTGTCTATATACATTGATAAGTCCTAGAAATCATTTTGATTAAAAGGACTTTAAAAGAACTTGTCATCATCACATAACAGACTTGAAATTTTTTGAAAATATAATTGTATAGAACATGCAATGAGAAATAAGGCAATTGAAATGTTTAGATTGAGAATTTTGAAGCAATGACAAAATCAAATTATTTTTCAGGTAACAGGTTGTTGTAACCTTGTATATTGTGTTTTGATGCATGTCTAAGCCAAAATTGTCTTATTTTGAAGAGGTGAAATACAATATTCAAAGTATGTTTATGTTGCCTATTCATATATGTTGTATGTTGAGATTATTTTTTTTGTGTGCCATATTTATCTTAACAACCATTGATTTATAATTTCATAAAGATTATTGTATTCAACAAGAATGCCAACTAAAATTTATCTGTTGATCTTTAGTTTCAAGATTTCTAGATGTTTTTATCCATACAAAAGGTGGAATTGGTCTATGCATTATTTTAATTTCATAGATATCTAGTAAAAATGAATCCTTAGTGATATAATAGAAATCAAATATTCTTTTATGAAACTATTTACGAACAAACAATAAATATGTGTATCATCAAGCATATTTTTGGTTTATACATAGAGCCCTTAGGATTGCTAGATAGTTTGATGTTTGGAAAAAAACAAATTTATTTACCTATACCTATATCCATACCTGGATCCATCATACATGAATCCTCCTTGATGTCATTCAAGATTTCTATGTTTCTTTATTTTCCTATTTTGTCATTTATCACCTCAGGACACTATACTTGGTTACACATCCACTCAAATACTATTTGATCACAACTCAATCTTTACCTAATACTAACTCAAATAATCTCAATACCTTACCTCAAAAATAATCTATCCTTCCTTTGTTATTGCTTATTCTTGGTTCACAAGTTCATTTACACCTCCAATGGTTCAAAGTCTCCTTGTATGGTTCAGAATACTTGAGATCTTTTAGATGCCACTTATAGTCCTTCTTTGATTGCCTAACCAACTCTAAGGACCTCTCAATCCACCTCTTTCACTTTAAACCACTTTCCTCTCTTATCCAAGCTCCTTAGTAGCCTTTTTTTACACATTTCTTGGTTGTACGATCAAGTACAAGTCCACATTGAGAAACTAACATCATTTCACTTACCCTCTATCTTTTTTCATCATTTCACAAAGTTTCAAGCTTGAAATATAGTTGTAGATAACCTTTATAGGTTATTTTAGTTCTCTATTAAGGTCCATTAGGTCTCTTAGACCCATACTCTATATACAAACCCTCTAAACCATATGTATGGGTATGGGAAAATTCCTAAAACTCAAAAATATTTCAAAGGATATTGATTCCCTTATAATGACAAAATTTTAGCTTCTCTTACCAATGGATTCTTCTAAAATTAACATTCCAAGTTCAAAACCCTAACACAAGGTTGGTTTTATCAGTCATTCCAAGCTCTTTCAATCTTTTTAGATGGATAGAAATCAAGTTATAGTGTTTCCTTTCTCTCTAAAACCTTAAACAAGGTTTTTGTACAGTCATAGACCTGAGAGCCTAATTCTTATGAAAAATCCACATTTTAAGCCTTATTTTGAGATCTTTTTTGTTGAAGAACATTAGTTAAATTTCTATCTTATTATATCCACCAAATAGGTACTTTGAAATATCAAAAGAATGGATAAAAGAGAACAAGGTAGAGGAGAATTTTTAAGCATAAAGGAGAGTGAAAGTATTATGAAACCTTAATTTGATGAAAACAACTCATATGGATGTTCAAAATTCAATCAGCCAACAAAATTTAATGTAAGGTCTCCATAACAAGCCCACACAATCTAATTAGTAGTTATTTTGCTCAAACACAGTCAAGGTTGATAGGTAAGTCGTGTATTGTTGATATTTTTTCAAGTATTTATTCATTGTTTGAGACATAACCATTATGGAGAGTATCTATTTTTATGGCAATTGCTTTGGGAGGTTCAGGTGTACTGGTATAAGAGTAATAGTCTTACAAAACCTTCTTATGATTATGTAACTTTTCATGATATATTCTTTTATTATGATTGTCTATTAATTAAAATGATTCAAAGCTATTGAGATAAGTCTTCATTAATCATCCTCTAGTTCTCTATCCAAACTAGTCTCATGCTCTCAATGATTTGACACCCAAATCTTCATGTCTTGCTCAATCTTTTCCCTTTGTCCTTGGGCTTAGCAACCTTTGTGTTATAAGTCTCTATTACTTCTATTATTCAACACATCTCTTCATTTCCTAAATCCTCCTAGATGACATTTACATTAATTTCATTATCTTATACTATTCACTCCTCTTCTTTAATTCTTGCTTTGACTTGTACTAGGTACTTTCTTGGTTCTTAAGGTTAAATCTTCATATGGGTGTCAAAGAATCAATATTTTATCAAATATATCCTTAAATTTTCTTTACATATATGGTTCAACCCCCTTTAGTCACTCAATCAAGCTCAACCATTCATTTATCACCTTTTGGCACAATGCTACTATAAGGTTTATATAGACTAGTAACCCAATTTTGGCCTTTACCCTTTGTTAAATCAATATAAGTAATATTTTTCAATAAATAATCACTTCTTAATACTCCCCTTATCCCATTTGAGATACTTGTAAAGTTACATGCCTTTACTCTTCATTTACCTATCACTTCCTTTTGAAAACCCCACTCTTTTAAGGCCTAATTAGGTCTATTTCTTGTCTCATCCCTAGAATTATATACTAGAACATCAGTATAAATCTAAATCTATGTGATTTAATTAGTACACATAAATCTCGACATAACTACAAATTTTCATGAAAATTTGATATTTATAACTCTTTTTATCCACTAAACCCTAGTTCTAAGGTTTCTAGGTCTTATACAGACCCGTGGGCACCTTAAATTCTATAACTTGAGCTACACATTGATTCAAAGGACCAAAATACTTTTTTTGGGTTCATATCCACTTATTCTCACTTCTAAACTAGATTTAAACCTTTGTTCAATTCAACAAATGTTTAGAATCACTCAAAAACAATAGACTATATACTCTTGTTAATGTCTATCTAGGGTTTCCAATGTTCTATTCCACTCCAATGTTCTCTAAACCATACCTAGGATCTTCCATAGGTTTAATATAATTTTAATAATATCATATTCATTCTCAATCATCTCTATCCACATTGCATTACTCAATTAAACTTCTCTTTCCTCACAGATTATGTAAATAGGGTTCCACCTATATATGACAGTTTAAGAGTCTCAATTCAACTTACTTCTTAGATGTGACCAGATTCCAATATAAATTGTCTTGTTCCTCATTTATTTCCAAAACATATTAATACCTTGACCAAATCCCTGTCTATTCTTCATCCTCAAATCTTATCCTTAAGGACTGATTGAATAAACAAACATCACTAGTCCTTCAAAACCCTTCTCTAGGCTTATGAATGATTCTTGAACTCTTGTGGTGAGAACAATATATAATATACCCTTATATTGTCAACCTAAAACCAAATTTTAGGTGATTCAAAGCTACCATTATACACCTTTAGGTTAACATTCCAAGTTTTCACAAACTGAGATCCCATGGTATTTTGCTCATTAAATG
This sequence comes from Torreya grandis, assembly GCA_037957365.1. NCBI lineage: Eukaryota > Viridiplantae > Streptophyta > Pinopsida > Cupressales > Taxaceae > Torreya > Torreya grandis. Next base: position 2,211,411 of record JARHVA010000971.1, read on the forward strand.
TTTGAACTTACCCATGTCATGTTTTGTGACACTCACTAATGCAATTCATGTTATATTCAACTTACAATGTCACCCTATAGCCAAATTGTAGGTGAATATTCTTATGATCAAGGGAACTTGTAGATGAAAGTCTACATTTTGATTATCCTTTAGTTTCCTTGATGCCTTCATTGATTTTCAAGTTGACTTAAAATTTAATGGGACTTAAAACACTTTAGTAAACACTAACATGGAACAGTGCAAGAGTGCATTAAATGATAATCATATAACATCATACCCTTTGGACCAAATATCCTTTTGTCCAACCAAAACCCTGACTTGATACTTGGATTGCATGAAGGGAACCTTAGACCAATTAACACATCAAAGAGTTTTATCATGAAACAAATCAAAATAAGGACTAGGCCACTATTTAGAGATATTAATTTACATTGTCCCTAAATTCTTCTTTCAATAAGTGCATACAACTCCCAAGTTTACTCTTCACTCCATAACCTAATTATGGATTATCATGCTATCATCCAACCTCCATATACCTCAAGAAAGTGTCCAAACATGTCAAGTATCATTTTATCAATCATTTATATACCTCTATTAGTGCTACCTATAGGTAGACATATTCAATGTGAAGGTAGTGAGTTGTGGATATAGGTTCTATGCATGGAATATGGGCTTGTTGTCTATCTTGGGTTTTTCCAATCTCTTCAAAAGAAACTTCTATCATGAAGATACTTTAACTAGACCAAGGATTTGTCTTAACTTTAATATCCTCCTTTAAGGTGCCTATAGGTTACACTCAAGGTTGTAGAACTGAAGGTACATTTTGCTAACTCATCACAATCCAACATATGGCATTGAAAGACCTAACTATTCATGTTATTTTAGAGGCAACTTATCAAATTATCAAAGACTCTTTATGGCCTCCAATGAATTTTCTAAGACCTTACACCTCAATTGACCATGGTGACAAGTGAATGTAAGAAAGGGTGACTGTGTGTTTGAACTTGAGAGCATGATATTGATTTGTAATGACCTTGATGTGGTATATGGAATCAAATGTTATAGTTAGACCCTAGTTAGTGAATTTAAAATAAATTTAAAATGTTTGTTTAATGAATATAATTGAATCTAATGTATTATCATCATGAATAGAAGAGAGCTAAATATCTTATCATGGAACTAGTCATGAAACCCTTGGCTTTTAAAATTGACTCTACACAGTCCCATATTTTTGTATATTCATTAATACCTTATGACTAAAAGTACTACCTTTGTAAGGAAAAGTGTTATATATCATGAGTTATTGACTTTATATGGTTTTAAAAATTATAGTTAAGGATGGAGATCATTGGATATCCTTATGGTCATTAAAAATCTCTTATGATAGAGGTAAGAGGATCCTATTATTCACAGACTCTTAAATGTTTGTTCAAATGTCAAAGGGATAGAATGAAAGTTTAAGTAATGAGCATGGGTTTATTGAAAATATATTAACATAAGGAAAGGTGAGTAAGTCATCAGATAACAAGCTATATCCCTCATGAAAGCTTGAACCCTATTGCTAATACATGGTCCAAAGTATTGATACAGTCCTAGAAGAGGACTTTAAAATGTTGTGTTTCAAGTTGCAAAAGACATTATAAGGGAAAGGGAGAAATTTTTGATCATTTGAATAGTTTTTTAATGGTGATTTAGACTTAACAAGTGTTTTAAATAATTATTATGGTGATCTAAATCCTAATAAACACCAAACTGAGATATACTCTGCCCCACAGTCTATATTAATGCTCAAAATTTTATATATCAGGCTTATTAGCACTAAGGATGGAGTAATATATAATATAACCTATTTTATCATTTGGGATAAGTAAAAATAGATATTTAATAGTTTATTTTATCCTTTGAAGTGACATAAAACTCAAGATATAGGGTTGTGTAGGCTCTTGGACTTGTAAATAGTCATACAAACCCTAAATTAGGGTTTGGCCTTTTTACTGAGTTTCCACCATTGGAAAAAGTTTAAAATTTATAGATTGGTCTTGATAATAATTTTTAAGATGAATCATGAGGTTTTTTATTAAAAAGGTACGTATGGTACAAATTTCAAAGGACTGAGTTGTGGAATAAGCCTAATTAGGCCTTAAAAGAGTGGGGTTTCCAAAGGGAATGGTAGATGACAAAAGAATGGAGCTATGAGAATTTTAACGTAGTTTAACATGGGATAAAATAAGCATGAATATGGTATTATTATTGAATTAATAAATCCTATATTTTTTTAACTAAGGCAAAAGACCAAGATAGAGTTATTAGCCTAGTGTAGCCTTGAAGAGGAAATGTGTGGTAACAAGCATTGAAGGATGAGTGAACAGTTTAAAGCGGTGAATATAGGTATGACATGACATTTTAGGAGTATAAAATAATTTATTTTCATATTGGGATCCTAAAATTTATTTCTAGTCCTTGAGACCAAAAAGACTAGTTGTTAAGTGTTTCCTAGTGAAAGGCAAAAAACCAATTAAAGAAAGAAGGTATTAGGATGATGAGGAAGAATTGAATCAAAAATTAGTGGATGTGATTATTCAAGGATAGAGAACCAGATAATTATTATAAAAATTACTTCTCAAACACTCCCATAATATTTTAAACTTCAAAGTTTAAACACACCTTAAAACTCCAAAAAGTGTGCTTGCATGAATAGTGACCATTATGAGACATAGGGAGGATTGTGTATAAACAATGGGAACTTGCACTAATAACATGACCCTCATGAGATTATTTATGGATATAATAGGTAATTATTACCAATATTACCAATTTTAAATTCATTTTTATTTTAAATTTGTCATGTAGACCCTTTTTACCAAAAGTCACCTTGAGCTACCTGCATGTTTCCTTCATGCCAAAACTTATCTTTATTCAAACTTTTACATGAAATACATGAATTTTATCACTAAAATATAATAATATAGGTTTAAAAAATCATATTATACGATTTTAATACCTCTCTAAAGCTTAAATTTCTTCTTTATATCCAAAACTGACAAAACTTCATTTGGTCTCCAATCGATGTCTTCTTGAGTGCCTATGGACTGTGTAAGAAAATTAGGCACTTTAAATATTTATAGTACCTTTATTATGGAATAATATTCTTTTTTATGTCATTAATACCATACATACCAAATTTTGTGCTTTGACTCAATCTATAGATGTTCCAAAATGGCTAATTCCTTCAAGGCATGCTCCAATTTTGACCGTGAATTGACATAGGGTTGACTGACTAAAACAAAGAATAGTTACCATTTTCAAAAAAACTAAAAATTGTTTTTAATAGGTATAATAGGTCATAATTATCCTCTTAAAAAAAATTGTGATTGGATCTTGCATATTTTGCCTTATAGGCCCATTTTGGCAAAAACTAGTGACACGTGTCTGCTTAGTCAAAATTCACAACTGAGTTTTATTTCTCCTTGATTTGGTTTGTGACCCATCATGATTATTTTATATTTAATAATTCATTAATATCTTCCATATCATTTTCATGAATTTTTCACGCCATTTACTCTCTTGAATCACCTTTTGAGCATCAATCTTGTCTTAAGACCACTGTGTTCTCTCCCAACACACTTGTTTCTTATAGACTGCCTATGTCAAACCAGGGTATAGGTATAAATGTGAGGATTTTTTTAAATAATAAATCTCATTATTATATTTATCCACATATAAATCTCTTACTCATCCCTCTATAGGTCTACATTAGTGTTTCTTAGCCTCATTCTATGGTTTAGAAGTCACTTCAACATGTTATCAACATGAACCACTCTCTTGAACACAACCCTCACCATAATATTTCATGAACTTAAAATTAAAAACCAAACATTTCAAAAATACTTTGATCATTTCCATCCTACCTCATATAACCATGTATACACTCTACCTGTTCATCTCATGAAAAGTCTCTCCAATTGTTCATGATCACCTTATTAACTACAGCTTATTGTTGGCTAGTTGGAGGATGATATGAAGGATGATTGTATCAGGTTTAAGACCAATTTTAGGTCATGTTACCCTTATATGAATTTCCCTCAAACTATCTTCCAATAACTTGATGCCAAAATAAGTCCACTTTTATACTTTTACTTGGAGACTTAGTCCTATGTTCCCAAGAGACCCCTACTCAACTGTAAGTGGTGATTGGTTTCAAACATGTCCAACTGAGTTTTAATGCCTTAGATTGTATTTGAGACATAGTAATATGTACCTCACTCTAGATTACTATCGCTCTCATATAAAACCACCATCTTTTTAGACATAGACAGTCTTCTCCATTCATATACTTGACTATCCTTAATGCCCTGTATGGACTGAGTTGAAGCTAGACTTTGAAAAGGTCCCAAAACCTTGTTAGTGGACCTATCATTGAACCCTTATATCATTCATGTACCCTTAAACTTCAATCAGATCTACTTCATGGTCAAAGATCATGATAAAACCAACTATGGTACTAGCCTACTTGTCACCCTACAGTTAGTTGTAGGTGGTGATTTCAGATCAAAGGGGCACCTATCGATATCAATGCATAGTCCTTGCTTTGTTCTCCAATCCCTATTGATGTTCCTTAATTTATTAATATGAATTTCATCTCAAAATATTTCTCACCATGGGGGGATGTCTCTACATTTCCTTTTTTGAATAAAGAGGTTACTTGAAGTTTAACATTCCATAGAAAATACTAAAAGTTTACAATGAATAAAAGCTTGATTTTTCAACCTCCTAACATCTTCCTTACTTGTCCAACCTCCATATCCTTTTGCATGTTTCTTTCCCTAGGATAGGTCTACAAGATGAGACATTTAGGATTCCTCTAAACCTCTAGCTCCACTATATGTGACATCATCAAAAAGGGCTAGGACCTCTATTTTGGCATTTTAGAGAACTTGTCCCTAAACCCAATACCTTAAAACTTGAGCATGGTTTCTTAAACATGTAATATTATCCTACAATATATGTTCTTAGGACGTCAATACACTTCTGATCCAACCCGCTAGGTGTGCCCAAACACACTTTAACATTCATTTCTACCTTTTAAGCTTTTAATGGCATTATGAGGCTCGTAGCCTTTTCTTTGCCATTTCTCCTTGGTTTGGTAAAAATAGGTACTCTTTTGGATATGTAATCACCTTTTCATCCATCCTATACCTCATTTACGGTGTGTGCCAATTTTCATGGTTAGATTAAACTACAAGACCACACTTCATTCATTAGGCTCCCCTCAATTAGGCCTAATTAGGCCTTAAGCACACCCTAGGTCTAGAAACCATACTGTACAGCCTCAAATGAACCCAAAACCTCTTTAATCATATATATCACCTTGAAATACATTATATTACAAAATTTTGGCAAATTTGGAGTGTTAAAACTCTTAGAATCTTCAAAACCCTAGTTTAGGGCTTCTATCATGCTCTTTCTAAGACCCTATTTTGGATTGAGGGGTTAAATGGGGCAGACCTGGGAGAGTTGGAAAAAATCATAAAAACATCACCAAGCTCTCAAACAAAAAATAATAAAAAATTGTCAGCTTGTTGCCCTATTTTTGCTTTGATGATGGTTCTTGAGTTTTAGGGGTGAACTAAGTAAACTTGAGAGAGGTTTATTTTTATCATCCATTCCCCCAAATATCCTCCAAATTTTAGGTCCTAAATCCCAGGGAAAATACTGCTATCACCCCCTTTTTTCTAGTATTCTAGGCCTCTCTTAGCTCTCTAGGCCTAGAAAACTAAAAAACATATTTTTTGTCCTTCACATTTATGAAAACACTTGGGACAAGTTTGATTCACCTTGGGTAATCTACCATGATGTCCCATGCCAAATTTTAGACCTTTCATTTCTATATTGGAGTGTGAAGGTCATTTAACACTCAAATCTTGTAGAATACAATGAGTGATCATAGTGAACAAAAGTGAAACTTGGAGACCCTCAAACAATACTCTCCTCTATTCACACACCTTGTTCCTTTTTTAAGGCTCTTCCCATATGATATGGATATGAGATGTAAGAATTTGGATGTATCAAATATCCTTGCAACATTATTCCATGGCATCAACAAAAGTGCCTAGGACCTTTGTTTTTGTGTTTTAGGAAAATTGTCCTTAAGACAATCATTCAACTTTAAACATGGTTTATTCTAACTTGCTTGGAACTTTTGGAATAATTTCCTATATTCTAATGGATGGTAGGCTGGTTTTCCTTGAACCCTAGACTTCTCTGTAAGAGTAGGTTATAAATATGGTTATCTTCCATCTAAAAGACTAAAACCCATAGTTGTTACTTATATCTTTGTCTAGATATTTACATGCATTTATAAAGATCTAGACTTGTGGGATTTGGACTCTATCATGAAGGGAATAAATGAATTTCAAGTTGATTTGGAGTTTGTATTTCCCAACCCTTCAAGGTAGAACTTTGGAGGGTCATCACTCAAGAGCTATGCATGGTGGTCATTAATAAAACTTCCCCCAAAGTCTTGAAACTCTAACTTGCAATTCAATGCTTTGAAAATGGTAATAAGAAAAGTTGTTTTCTCTATTTACTGATCCTAGTTAGTATATATTTCATGGTATGGTCCATACATGGTGTATTTAAGAACATCTAGATAACCCTACCTTAGGGTGGAATCCCATGGGAACACCCAGTTTAATGTGAAACCCTAGAATAGGGCAAAGTAGTTGGAAAGACTTTGAAAATAGTAAACTCCTAATTAGAGATCTGTATAATAATGATTTTCAATCATGATTGTCTTGGATGAGTCTCTATCTTTGTTGGAAGACCTCTTGACCCATATGAAGGTCTGCTTGAGCTTTGCTGCTTTATACAAAATCATGCTCTATTTTTTGAATTAGAATCCACATCTTGAATAGTGCTAAAGGTAATTTTATAAACTCTATCTTGAGATTAAATGGAATGTATAATCAATAATGATATGATCACTTATTATAACTCCTTGGCAATAGGGTGCTCATTGTGATATGGAATAATATTGTTGGTCACTAGTAATGAGGTATAATGCTTAAATGAGAGCTGCATATAAACCACTCTCTTTGGGACTTGCATAGGTATTTAAAGGGAAGTCCTAGTGAGAAAATTGAGTGAAAAATGGTGATAAATGGTGGTTCATAACTTAAATAAGGTTCATACAAATAATATGGGACTAGGTAAGACCAAATAAGATAAATTATTGAACTATGAAATTCAATAACAAGAATTGACACTTGAAGTGTGAATGGCCTAGTAAAAGCTTATGAATGAGTTTAGTTAATTAATGAAAAGATGTTAGTGGTGTATTGAAACCCAATCTTGATGTTGGAATGAAATAATTCAAAAGATAAGATAGTTAACCTTTTACTTAGAAAGGTCTCTTATACACAGTCATATTCAAAGGAAGAAATTGCAAAGGTAGAGATAACATTGGAAGAAGGATTGATCTCAGTCATAGGGAATTCTTCTAATGTTGAAGGCCTCATAATAATTGGGATAAATGATAATTTTCTCTAATATAATTAGGTAAAATCACTTGCAACTAGTATGCCTATGTTTTGAACTCACAGTCACTTAGTAAAGGAAATTGAAAACTATCTTTAGTTCTTAGTTAAACTTGTTTTTAGTATATATGATCTAGAAAAGTGGTTTTTTGTGAGAAATAGATTTTGAAACATTTTTAATGCATGAAAGAGAATTAAATTTAGTATAAAATACCTAAGTTTCTACCAACAGGCCTCTAGGTTTCTAAGTGGAGCACAATCAGCCTAAGAAGGATGAGTAATTCTCATATAAAAGTGTATGAATTGTATTAAATGGTATTGTTTGGTTAAAAAAGGTATAAAAAGGTGATAAAGTTGGAAATACTTAAGTATTTATCATGGAATTGCATTAAAGCATCAACCTTATTGTGTATAGTTATCAATTTAAGCACAATCAACTAAGGATTGGGGGTTATAAGAATGAAAATGGATAAGATAAAGACTACTACCTATTGGTAAAGTTGTTATAAGGTGAAAAAAAAACTAAAAAAACTTATTTTCTCCTTTGAAGATAATATCAAATGAATTTATGGAATTTTATATGGTCTCAGCCCTGTGCAAGCCTAGTAAACCTTAGAATTAGGGTTATGCTTGTAAAAAGTGTTATAATCATCAGTTTGTGATGAAACTTGGTCATTATGTTGAATTAAACATGAATCAAGAGAATAACATGGAATTAAAGTTTTAAGGATAGTATGGTATGGACTTCAAGGATGGAAACAATAAACAAGGCCTAAAAAGGCCTAAAAGAGAGGTAAGTTCTTAAGAAAGTGTTACCAAGGGAGAGAGTTAAGCTATGTAACTTTGAAAGTGCCTCAAAGGAGACAAGGGAAGTCTGTAAAAGTGGTTATTTATTCTAAATAATACCAATATTGCATGAACAAAGGGAAAAGACCAAAACAAGGCTATTAGCCTTGGAAAGTCCTAGTGAGTAAATTGAGTTACAAAGGGTGATGAAGGGTGGTCCAAAAGTTAAATAAGGTTAATATAGATAATGTGGGACTAGGTAAGACCAAACAAGACAAATTATTGAACTATGTAATTCAATAATAAGAATTGACACTTAAAATGTGAATGGCCTAGTAAAAGCTTGAAACCCAATATTTATGTTGAAATGAAATAATTCAAAAGATAATATAGTTACCCCTTTGCTTAGAAAGGTCTCTTGTACAGAATCCTATTCAAAGGAAGAAATTACAAATGTAGAGATAGCATTGGAAGAAGGATTGATCTCATTCATAGGGAATTCTTGTGATGTTGAAGGCCTCATAAGAATTTAGGAGAAATGAGAATGTGCTCTGAGATAATTAGGTAAAATCACTTGCAACTAGTATGCCTTTGTTTTGAACTCATAGTCACTTAGTAAAGGAAGTTGAAAACTATCTTTAGTTCTTACTTAAGCTTGTTTTTGGTATATATGATCTAGAAAAGGGTTTCTTTGTGAGAAAGATATTTTTAATACATGAAAGAGACTTAAATTTAGTATAAAATACCTAAGTTGTTGGCAATTGGCCACTAGTTTCTAAGTGGAGCACAATCAACTTAAGAAGGATGAGTACTTCTCATATAAAAGTGTATGTGTGGTATTAAATGGTATTGTTTGGTTAGAAAAGGTATAAAAAGGTGATAAATTTGGAAAGACTTAAGTAGTTGTAATGGAATTCCATTAAATTACCAACCTTGTTGTGCACAATTATCAATTTAAGCACAATCAACTAAGGATTGAGGGTTATAAACATGAAAATGGATAAGATAAATATGACTACCTATTGGTAAAGTTGTTAGAAGGTGAAACAGACCTAATAAAACTTATTTTCTCTTTTTAAGATGAGTACAAACCAATTTATGGAATTTTATATGGTCTTAACCCTATACAGGCCTAGTAAACCCAAGAATTAGGGTTATTCTTGTAAAAAGTGTTCTATCTATCAGTTTGTGATGAAACATGGTAGCTAGGATGAATTTAACATGACTCAATAGAATAACATGGATTTAGAGTTCTACAAATGGTATGGTATGGACTTATAGGATTGAAACAAGAAACAAGGCCTAAAAAGGCCTAAAAGAGAGTTAAGTTCTTAAGAAAGTGTTACAAAGGGAGAGAGTTAAGCTATGTAACTTTAAAATTACCTCAAAGGTGACAAGGGAAGTCTATAAAAGTGGTTATTTCTTCTAAATAATACCAATATTGCATAAATTAAGGTAAAATATCAAAACAAGGCTACTAGCCTTGGAAAGTCCTAGTGAGTAAATTGAGTGACAAAGCATGATGAAGGGTGGTACAAAAGTTAAAGAAGGTTAATATAGATAATATGGGACTAGGTAAGACCAAACAAGATAAATTATTGAACTATAAAATTCAATAACAAGAATTGACACTTGAAGTGGGAATGGCCTAGTAAAAGCTTATGAATGAGTTTAGCTAGTTAATGAAAAGATGTTAGTGGTGGATTGAAACCCAATCTTGATTTTAGAATGAAGTAATTCAAAAGATAAAATAGTTACCCTATTGCTTAGAAAGGTCTCTTGTACACAATCCTATTCAAAAGAAGAAATTGCAAACATAGAGATAGCATTAGAAGAAGGATTGTTCTCAGTCATAGGGAATTCTTGTGAAGTTGAAGGCCTCATAAAAATTTAGGAGAAATGAGAATGTGCTCTAAGATAATTAGGTAAAATCACTTGAAACTACTATGCCTTTGTTTTGAACTCAAAGTCACTTAGTAAAGGAAATTAAAAACTATCTTTAGTTCTTACTTAAGCTTGTTGTTAGTATATATAATCTAGAAAATAGGTTCTTTATGAGAAAGAGATTTTGAAACATTTTTAATACATGAAAGAGGCTTAAATTTAGTATAAAATACCTAAGTTGATGTCAACAAGCCTCTAGGTTTCTAAGTGGAGCATAGTCAACCTAAGAAGGATGAGTACTTCTCATATAAAAGTGTATGCATGGTATTAAATGGTATTTTTTGGTTAAAAAAGGTATAAAAAGGTGATAAAGTTGGAAAAAATTAAGTAGTTGTCTGGAATTACATTAAATCACCAACCCTATTGTGCATAGTTATCAATTTAAGCATAGTCAACTAAGAATTTAGGGTTACAAGCATGAAAATGGACAAGATAAAGACTACTACCTGTTGGTAAAGTTGTTAGAAGGTGAAACAAAACTAATAAAACTTATTTTCTCCATTGAAGATAAGTACAAACTAATTTATGGAATTTTATATGGTCTCAACCCTGTGCAGGCCTAGTAAACCTTAAAAATAGTGTTATGCTTGTAAAAAGTGTTATAATCATCAGTTTATGATGAAACTTGGTCATTAGGTTGAATTAAACATGACTCAAGAGAATAACATGGACTTAGAGTTTTAAGGATGATATGGAATGAATTTCTAGGACTGAAACAAGAAACAAGGCCTAAAAGAGAGGTAAGTTCTTAAGAAAGTGTTACCAAGGGATAGAGTTAAGCTATGTAACTTTGCAAGTACCTTAAAGGAGACAAGGGAAGTCTATAAGAGTGGTTATTTCTTTTAAATAATAACAATATTGCACAAATGAAGGGAAAATACCAAAATAAGGCTACTAGCCTTGGAAAGACCTAGTGAGAAAATTGAGTGACAAAGGGTGGTGAAAGGTGGTCCAGAAGTTAACGAAGGTTAATACAGTTAATATGGGACTAGGTAAGACCAAACAAGATAAATTATTGAATTATGGAATTTAATAACAAGATTTGACAATTGAAGTGGGAATGGCCTAGTAAAAGTTTATGAATGAGTTTAGTTGCTTAATGAAAAGATGTCAGTGGTGGATTGAAACCCAATTGATGTTGGAATGAAACAATTCAAAAGATAAGACAGTTACCCTGTTGCTTAGAAAGGTCTCTTGTACACAGTCCTATTCAAAGGAAGAAATTATAAATGTAGAGATAGAATTAGAAGAAGGATTGATCTCAGTCATAGGGAATTATTGTGATGTTGAAGGCCTCATAAGAATTTAAGATAAATTAGAATGTGCTCTAAGATAATTAGGTAAAATCACTTGTAACTAGTATGCCAATGTTTTGAACTCATAGTCACTTAGTAAAGGAACTTGAAAACTATCTTTAGTTCTTACTTAAGCTTGTTGTTGGTATATATGATCTAGAAAAGTGGTTCTTTTTGAGAAATATATTTTTAAACCATTTTAATACATGAAAGAGGCTTAAATTTAGTATAAAATACCTAAGTTGCTGCCAACAGGCCTCTAGGTTTCTAAGTGGAGCACAATCAACCTAAGAATGATGAATAATTCTCATATAAAAGTGTGTGTATTAAATTCTATTATTTGGTTATAAAAGGTATAAGAAGGTGACAAATTTGGAAATAATCAAGTAGTTGTCATGCAATTGCATTAAAGCACCAACCCTACTATGCACAGTTATCAATTTAAGCACAGTCAACTGAGGATTGAGGGTTACAAACATGAATATGGACAAGATAAAGAGTAATACCTATTGATAAAGTTGTTATAAGGTGAAATAGACCTAATAAAACTTATTTTATCCTTTGAATATAAGTACAAACCAATTTATGGAATTTTATATGGTCTCAGCCATGTGCAGGCCTAGTAAACCTTAAAATTAAGGTTATGCTTGTAAAAAGTGTTCTAACCATCAATTTGTGATGAAAATTTGTCATTAGGTTGAATTCAACATGACTCAAGATAATAACATGGACTTAGAGTTTTAAGTAAAGTATGGTATGGACTTTTAGGATTGAAACAAGAAACAAGGCCTAAAAAGGCCTAATAGAGAGGTAAGTTCTTAATAAAGTGTCACCAAGGGAGAGAGTTAAGCTATGTCACTTTGTAAGTAACTCAAAGGGGACAAGGGAAGTCTATAAAATTGGTTATTTATTATAAATAATTCCAATATTACATGAATGAATAGAAAAGACTAAAATAAGACTACTAGCCTTGGAAAGTTCTAGTGAGCAAATTGAGTGACAATGGGTGATGAAGGGTGGTCCAGAAGTTAAATAAGGTTAATACAAATAATATAGGAATGTAAGACCAAACAAGACAAATTATTGAACTATGGAATTCAATAACAAGAATTGACACTTGAAGTGGGAATGGCCTAGTAAAAGCTAGTGGAAACTAAAGAAGGTGCAAGGGACAGTTTGTAAGTAAGGTGAATGACATGAGGTAGAACCATAATGTGATTGTCAAGTGAAAGATTTTATAATATCAAAACCACCTTAAGGAGAAGATAATATTTAAGGAAACCATCAATCCTAAAGAGCATATAAGAAGAGGAAATTATTACCCAATAAGGATAATCATGAACATGTTCATGTAACCAGTTGGATTATAAAATAGATTATGATGCTAGAGAGTACTTATCCTTAATTCCTCTACATCACAGACCCCTTGCCAATACCTTGTTTAAGGTTATGTTTTTATGCAAAACCAAAATAGAAAATAAGAACATTTCTTGATAAGAAGGTGGTTCTATTGATTCTAATTGTGGATATGGACTAAGCCAAGTATAATAATGGCAGATGAAGGCTCTAAAATCTTTTGAAAATTCATATAAGTCCATTAATGCTTAAACCCTATAGTGCACAGTCTATAATAGTACACAGTCAACTAAGATTTAAAAGTTACAAGCATGGAATGGTTAATATGAGGATTACTACCTATTGGAAAGGTTGTGAGGGACTAAGATAACACTTTTATAAGTGTTTTGACTAATTGAAACACTATACATATCAAGATATTGAATTATTTATACCCTCGAGACTGTGCATGATCTACAAACCCTAGAACTAGGGTTTAGTAGATATAAGGAGTTCTAACCATCATTTTGAGATGAAAATTTGTATTCCTATTTTCCTTAACATTATTGAAGTGATTAAAGTGGTTTGGGGGTGAAATAAGGCTTTACTATACGAATTTTACCATAGAGGGTTGTAATAGGCCTAATTAAGCTTAAAAGAGAGTTGTTTTCCAAAGGAAGTAGAAGGTAAAAGGAGATTAAGGTAATGATACTTTATGAGGAGTTGGAAGTACTTAAAATATTCCTAGAAAAGTGAATATCACCTTGGGAAAAGTGTATGAATATGATGATCCAAGAGAAATGTGTAAAGAAGGGCTACTAGCCTATACAAACCTTAAAGATGCATTGTACCCAAAGGTGTTGAATGAAAGTCTGAGTTATTGGAGTGATTGAAAGGTATTCAACCAAATATGTTAAGAATATTTAAGTATATATTTGGTATTGTGAACCAAGAGGTTCCTAGTAGAAGAACCAATGAAGGAATTGACCATTCAAAGGAAACCAATTTGAAAAAATGAGTGAAGAGTTAATATGGATGAGATTCATAGGATCCAAAGGAGATCAATATGTGTTTATATAGAGTATAAGATATAGGTACAATTGAATGAGGATAATAATCCAATAACCAAGAGAAGAAATTAATAAAAATATGGAATCTTGAAGATCGAATCAAGCAAGCTCAAGTGACTAGTTGGATTGAGAACTAGATGATCATGAATTGTAGACTTCTCCTCAATAGCTCTGCATCATCTATCTTGACTTAACACTTATCACCTTCTTAAATTATAAAAACTAAATGATTCAAAATTATCAACATATCAATAACCATCTTAAATGAGATCAACATAGAATCACCAAAAAACTTGTTTCATATACATAATATTTTATTGATTTCATATACACTATATATCTTTATATAAAAAGAACACAATTCTATCCATAAATCATCATATAAAATATGATTAAGATCTGATCATAACTTTGTGAGTTTTGTTTTCCTTGTACAAGCCATATTGAGATTGAATTATTTTGGAATTTTTCATTTTCACCGAGAATTAACTTCTCTTACTGCAGCATCAATATTATTAATATTTTCAAGTTTTTTTATGTGAGTTTATAAATCATACATCTATATAACCACTGACTCATTTGAATCAATGGGTTAGATGGTACAGATCCTCCACCATGTTGAGTAGACATATGATAAGTAGTACGTGCTAGCTTATGAGGCTTTTCCATGCCTTAAGTATTCCAAATGCTCAAGCTACTATACTCTTTAGCAAACCATGGACAATGTGCATATAGAATGTGTTAAAATCATATAAATAGAAAAAAATAAGATATAACATAATACTTTAGAAAATAATTGTGTAGAAATAATAAATAACTAAATAAAAATTCAAATTATTAATTCTTACCATGTAAAGAGTGAACTCATTCTCTCCCCAAGCTAGAATAAAATCCTTTATGAATTTTGTTACAAATTTATTAAATTTGTTACAATCTCCTTCAAATAATATTTCATTGTTCATCAAGGGGAACAAAGATGAGAGTGAAATCCATCCCTGTTTCTTCCTCAATGCACAATTTTCTTGATCATTTTGATCATCCTCTACATCAATGAGATTATTATATATTTCCCAGTGACCTTGCTACTTCTTTGAGTGACATTTTTAATAAAATGCCTAGACTTATCTCCTCCCATGGATGAATTTTATGGAACATTACCATGAGTCCCTGATCACTTTTCATCTTTTTCAATAATAACATTTCCTCCGTGTAATATTGCATTTGATAGTACATTCTCAATTGTATTAATAGATTTGTGTGCCTCCTATTGTGGTTTCTTATTCCAAGAAAATAAAATCAATAAATAATCCAATTTATTAATTATTCTAACAAAATCATGAAAAGTGCATATGTGAAATCTTGTCAATGGAATTTTTAGCACTAGATTCATATTTGTATCAACTTTATCTTTGTTAGGAGGTGATCCTCATTCATGATCCAATATTCCCTTTGAACTTATTCTATTCAATCCTTTTGAATTATATGGAGAATGCATGCAATAAATGAAACTATGCTTTACATTTACTCCATAGTTGATGTTATACATACATTTCAAAGTTTTTAAGTCAGCAGCCATGTGCCATTCAACATGATAAGAGCCATAACCATCAACATAAAGTTTTTATCCCATTGCATGAGATTAAATTATGGCTAGAAGCTCTGTTTTCTCAAAAATCCATTTCAGGTCTTCATAGCATTCTTTTTTTACTTTGAACCAGCCAAGCCCATACATAGTTTTTTTATTGTATAAAAAAATACCTTTTATTGCTAGCAAGAATATTTTTATTTAGAGCTCTGTTCATCAAGGTAACTAATACTCTTTCATACTTATCACCATTGATCAACTCCATCTCATCTAATTTTAGGATAACAACAAGTTTCCCATTTGCCTCTTCCATTAAAATGTCATAATATCATACCATGGCCATTAAATTTCTATCAACTTCAAACTAGACATAATATAAAAGATTCAAAGTGATTGACACTTCCTTTCTAATATAATTCCTTCCTTTATTTATGCAATCCTCCTTAGAATCTTGGATGTGAAACATATCTCCAACAAAGTTTTTAACTTCTTTGTTCCTATTAGCTCGTTCCACTCTAACATTAGATGGATGAGGCACCAAGACCTTAGTGATCCCAATATTTAATACTCTAGCTTGTAATGCTTTAAATAGTTCTTCATAGCCTCTTCTACTAATCCATGCATTGTCACAAGCACCTTGGACATCACTAGCACTGATTGAAGATGATATTTGGTTTATTATTTCATCAACCAAATAAATTCTTATGGAGGCACATTGTGGCTAGCGAAGCATGGCTAATATTTCATCTTAAATAGTTTCTTCATAACCAATGCTGAGATATGGTTTATGTCTTTAGTTTCATCTAATATAGAAGGATTAAAATAAAATTTGCAACTTGAATTCTCTTTTTGAAACCACCCCCTAAAGGTACCAAAGACACAATACTATTTAACTTTCTGACCCTTGTCCTTCCTCCTAGAGGAGTGTTATTCATTCTTTTTATTGTGTTAGTAAGGTCTTAAACTTTGGAATTTAATGCCTTACTTTCATTCTTCAAAGATTTTACTTCTTCAAGCAACACATTTTTTACTTGAAAATGTTTTATAGCTTTAGCTTCCAGCCTCTTATTCACTTATAATAAACTAGAGGATATCTTCTCCTTTTCAAGCACCTTATTTATCATTACACTTATGTATTTCTCAAGAGTTTCTCTGCTTCCTTGTAGCTTCCTACAATATCCTAACAAACCATTATCACTGTTACATATAAATTTGAGCATCACAGTGATGATTTAAAATAAGGGAGGAACATTGGTTGAAGGATCAAGAGGATATAAATTTCCCTTAGCCCATATATCTATATGTTTTAGGCCCAATATTCTTAAATAGTTTTCATCCATGTTGAATTTTTTTTTTCTATTTCATTTTTGAAATGGTGCCATTTCTTCATCTAACTTCACACACAAAACATATGGTTTTTCCTCATGTTTTCCCTATTTACATTTAGGTCCATCTAGCAAGAAAAAATGAAATAACATCTGATAAGAAAAGCTTATGCTCACAAGATTTTGGCACATTTATAGATTTATATATGAAAAGGAAAATTAAATTGAAGATTTAAACAAACAAATATATGTATTAAATCTTATATTTTTTAATAGAAATAAGAATAAATCATACCAAAAATTGATAGCAAATGAGTTTTCCTTCTTCCAAATCTGACTTGCTTATCTCTTGTCACTCCTTGCAAATTTAGAGAACTCAAAAAAAAAACATCCATGATATGGATCATATCAATGATACTTAATTTCAAAAAAAAGCACTCCAATATTTTGAATCTTCCCTCTAAATTTTCCCTCCACCCTCCAATTTTACATTTCACATTTTTTCTATTTTGAATTCAATCATTAATTTCAATTCCTAATATGTTTATGTAAAATAAATTAAAATTAATAAAATTTATCTAATTCAAAAAAATCCCTTCCCACCATAAATTTCAAGAAGTTTACATTTGATAAAATTGATATAGTTGTACATGTTAATGATTTGATTACCATATTTTATTTAACTTATTCACATTTAATACACTCTAAGGATGTCTAATCAGTGAAGACCTATGTCTTCAATCAAGAAGCCTTACATGTATGTACACCTAATAAAAATAATATATATATAATTAATGAAAAGACAATCCTTATGTCAGATTAAGTAAGGGAAGTTTTGATAAACCAAATTGGTGTCTCACTTGGTAGAGGGACTAAAAATAATATTTATATTACCTTTTATAAAGTTAGTCATTATAGCTCCCAACATTTGTAACACAGTGGTTTCATGAAGGCAAACATTTAAATTTTAATGGCCTTTGATTACTATATATTTCCATAACATATCCACATTTTAAACAAATTATTAGCCTTGAGTGGCCCTGATGTTGAATCCTTGTGTATTTCACTTATTATGTTGGAAGATTTAGTTTTGTACTATTTAAAAATGTGAAGGCCATCATCTTGAAAAGAATAAAGTTGTTTCCATCATAAGTCATCTAGATTTTAGAATGTGGGTCTACTATTTAACAAACTTCTATGCCAAAGACTCGACGTAGTGTTCTTCAATATAGGTAACATGCTAGTTATTTCCATTGTTAGCAGTAGAACTAGAAAGCTTAGTTAGGACATGCTAATTTTTTTAGTCTATCATAGTTACTTCAGTATTCAAAAGGTACCAACCATCAAATTGACACCTTCTCAATATACAATCATTTTTTTAATCTATCATAGTTACTTCAGTATTCAAAAGGTACCTACCATCAAATTGGCACCTTCTCAATATACATTCATTTTTTTACTATAGCCTATGTTTTACACAAATTCATTTTTTATTGAAAAATATAAACAAGTCAAAGGAACTCAAAGTGTTGTCTATAGAACTAGTGTATGAATGCACCATGCATTTGTATTTATCATTTAGTTCTCTTTCAAAATAGACTTGTTACTTTTTTAATTCATTAAATTGTTAATTTCTCTAGTCTCTTGTTATTCTACCTTTTGTAAATATCTATCTAACATTTAGACCATTCATTATCAAGGGCATACGAGTTGACAGTCTGCAATGATACACCATGGGTTTTTGTAGTAGAAAGGAGTCGTTTTATTATGAATAAAAGGTGTGTTGTTGAAATGAGTCCTCCACAATCAATTATTACATGCGAGAAAATGATGTTGGAGTTGGTTGAATAATTGAAAAGGTTAGAGGATGTTGATTAGGTCTAGAAGATTTCACAATAGGTTTTGGACTTAACTCAAGGATTTAAGGATTCAAATATCACTAAACTCAATCAATTTTATAAGTTTCCATGGCCTATGAAAGTTATATCTGAACTATGTTATTTCAAAGACATTCTAAAGACTCAAAAGGGAAGAAATTATAATTTAAAAAACTATTCCTTTTGATTCTTTCAATCAAGAAGAAATATATATCATCCTAAGTTAAACATGCTCCTTAAAATCTATCACATAATCCAATCCATTAGGGAGGATGAATTAGTGTGGGTTCTCTCTAGATGAGAACTTTAGTGTAAAATCATGATATAAAGTGGCTTTAAACACCAGTTTTGATGGATTTCCTTGGAACACTATATGGGATATGGATATGTTACCTAAACTCAACATCTTCTTCTAGCTAAAGATCAAAAACTAGATTGTTACTATTAACAACTTGGTGAATAAACTTATTATGATCTAGAGAAGGTGTGTCTTATGTGAACATTATACTGTAACTATGTTTTATCTTATGATTGTTTGTCCCTTTGTGTAACAAAAATTTAAGATCATTATAAAATATTATGATGTATGTTGGGTGTAACCAAATTTAGTTTTATATTTTATCCTTCAATGGTCATCCCCCTTTACTAGTGAAACACTTAAAAAAATATGGAAATTTACTATCCCTCATGTGATTTAGGATTATGGTGGAAAAGAAACCTAAAAATTTTCCATAACCAAAATAAATTAGTGGAAAGGATGTCTTCTAGAATCATTCAATCAATACATGATAATTTCATGGTGATAATGAATAAGAATAAATATAATATTAGGGATGATGAAATCATAATTGTAGCCAGTTAGAATATTAACATCAAGAATAAAAATAAGACTGATCAAGATAAGACTGATAGAAGAAATGTTAAATGCTTACATCTATCTCTAGGGTGGATGGAGCTCAATTTTGATGGTGATTCTAAAGGTAACATTGAGAAAGCTAGTGGAGGAGGCAAATTAAGAGATAACAATGGAAACTTAGTTACGACCTATGTAGGTAAATTGGGAATCAAATAAATAATTTAGCTAAAGAAAAAGAAGATTTATGGGGCATTCAATTTTATAAGGATATGAGGATCACTCATATAGATGTATAAGGTGACTTTTTCAATATTATAAATTATTTATCTAATAAGAATGCACCAAGTTGGAATATGAATATGATTAGTGATGTCGTGAATGCACTTAAACAATTTCAAGCCTTCCTTATACAATCTATGTATAGAGAAATAAATAAAGTAGTTGACCAGTTTACATACACATGGGTTATAATTGATGAAATGGAACAATGGAGGGATGCTCATGATATTTCAAGAGAATCAATGCAACTTTTCCATGAGGAATCCAATTATATTAGCTAGTGTAAAGAAAAGGGTTCATGGGACCAAGGTGCTCTTTGAAAAAGGACATTTGGCCTTTCATGATAGGGATAAGACATACTTCATGTTTTTTATGAAGGCCTTGAAATATTTCCATAATGGAAGCATCTACCCAAACATCATTAGAAGGAATTCCAATTCATGTGGAGTTAATAAGGATCATTATGGAAAATTAACCCAAAAGTGGAAGAGTCTAGCTGGGATGAGTAAAGACTCTGTGACAATATTCATGACACCTTCATTGATGATTTTTTTACATTATAAGTGGTTACTAAACTTATTCATAAGTTCAATTCAAGTATAGCCCTCAAGTAAACTCAGTCGTATTGTTTGATTCAAGAAGATCCCTCAAGTACTTTGAAATCCATGTGGACTATTGGGAGATACCCTTAGAAACAATATCACTTACATATGCCATGACAATACCCCAATAGTCCATCTTGAACCAACAGGGGTAGAGAATTTGATTAGAGATGGGGAAGGGGAAAATAATAATTGAATGTTGACCTTTGAAGGAAGACCTTAATTTGGATCTAGATTATAACATTTAAAATTTGGAAGTGGAATGTGATTCCCAGATTATAATTAATGATAAAAATAAGCCATCAACTCTAGATGATGCATTAGTTCTAGAAGGATCCTTTCATGGTATTTCTTTCAATCATATTTTTATATAAATAAATAACACAACATAATTCTTTGCTAACTTCGATGCTAGTAATCTCAACAATGGAAGATTTATCCACTCTAATGATGTGCATAAGTGGGTTGGATTAGAATATCTTATTAATAAATATTTAATAAATTTTGTTTGATAGTTTTCATATATCTTTGAGCCTTTTCCTTCACTCTTGTGATGGTCACACCACATACATTAAATACCCCTTATAGTAGTTGAGAGATATGGTGGTGGCACATCATCATTAAGACATTAATGCTTCGCATGGTGGTTTTTATTGATCTAAGCTCTAGTTTTTTCTCATTTTTTCTTGGCTTTCTCAAAATTTCTATCTCCCTTTCAACTCTCATTATTATAATGTAGACAATATCAACACAAAATAAGGTGTCTAATTTTATTTAGGGCCCTATTAACGATGGGGATATTTTCAATGTTTTTGAGCCCTTGTCAATAACAATGGTGACTTTTATTCACTCAATGTTGAGGCCTAAAGTGGTAGGATATGATTAGGAGATCAAAATGGATGCTCATGTGGCAAACCTTGATGTAAAATAATATTTTCTTCTATCAATAAAAAAAACTAGAAGAACACGAAGAAATCAAACATTTTTGGGTTGGTAACTAGTCTGTTGTCTAAGTTTGGTAACTTATCTGATGTACAAGAAGAAATAAAATATTTTTGGGCTAGAACTACTCTGCTATCTAAGTTTGGTAACTCATCTGATGTACAAGTTTGGGAAGATCCATCAAGTACTTGGAAATCTATGTGGACTATTGGCCAAAGTAAGTTTCTTTCTTGGAATGTCTTTGTTTCAATACATGATAATCACATTATATTTTGTGTATTTTATGTATATGAATATTAAAATTTTCAGTTTTAGGATTCACAAGTGAAGTTGGTGCCACACTTGCAATCATTCTACCCTACCACTATCATAAATCTGCATAGTTTTTACTAAAATAGATTTATTTTTTATTTTTTGTAAAACCAAAATATTTGAGAATAGAACTGAAATATGACTCTCTTTAAAATACAAATTGATAGCAAAAAATAAAATTAAGCTTTCAATGTTACCCACAACCAACCAAGAAAGAAAAGTAATAGGCAGTTAACACAATAAAATATTTACACAATAACCATAGTTTGCATTAAAAGTAGAAAGTTACACCACAAAGTCATATGGACATAAAAAAGGTAAGTAATAGGTGTAGTTTATTATAGTTTTTATATATTTTCCACTCCTAATATTATACCACTGCATCATGAACAAAACAATAAATAGTAAATATAATATATAGAGTAGTGAATAGTAAGTATTGTCATTTGTAGTTTCAGGAGTTACAAGGGTAGTTGAATACTATTTTTTTGAATAAATATGAAGTTTATTAAGAAATAGAAAGTGTATTACAAATGGCACAAAGTGTGCGTGAACTAGACATTACATAAAATACAAAACCAAATTAATCCATCCACCAATCCATGTGCACTGTGTCCATCAAACTAGCAATTTCCCCAAAGGTGCAAAGAAAGTCAGAAGAATTGTATATTTTGTGATTATATCTATTTGTTGAGTTGTTCACACAACATTTGTTGACTTTTTGTTTCCTATCCAACACCAACTTCACCATTACCAATTGTCTAATCAAAAACATTACAAAGAGAAATTTATTAAGTATTTACATTCTAAAAAAAATAAGCATTCAAATTATGTAAATATATATTAAAATAATTAATAGTTATAATAATTAGAAAAAAAATAATTTTAAAATAAAAAAATTAAATAAGAATAAATATTTTCTACCAAAACAAAATCCAAAAAATTTAAATAATAATAAATATTTTCAGCCAAAATAAAATCCTCTTGAAATTCTAAATTAGCCTTTAATGGGATATTGATTAGATCAATAAATAAAGACCAAAAATGATTATGAAGATCCCAAAAAAACAACCCACAACCATCAATTGAAAAGATGAAGATCCCAGCAAAATAACCTATAACCAATAATTAGAAAGAGATCACACATAACTTGTCAAAATGACAGTAAATATTATTGTTTGTTCCCCTTTTGAGTATTTTAACCCTACCATTTAATTCCCAAATAAAGCCCCCAAAATCAATCATAAATTATACTAAGCAACTAAATATGGATCTCCCTCTACCCTTCTCATCAATTCACAATAAAGTAAAATCAGATACGCTAGACAACATATCATGAAACCTGTGACAGAATCAAGATATAATCAAGAAACAAACGTGAAACGGTTTGTACTCTTAGAAAGAAACACAACCACAATACACACACACACACACACACACACACATATCCTATCTAGACATGGAGATGAATACATATTTGTAGTCTATTGAAAGTGCAGAGGAGCTTTCTGAGTCTGTTGAAATCCTTACTAAAATGGAATGTAGTTCCACTTGAGTGTAAATAGCAAAGATGAAAAAAATGGTGGCATGTTATTCTTGGGTTGAGTTAAAATAAAATAATATAATAGAACTTGATATGGCAATAACGTTAATGGCCATCTACCAATAATGAAGCAAAAGTAGTGACTACAGAAAGATAATGTAATGGCCAATGACCAATAATACCTTATATGTACATTAATATGAAAAAAACAAAAAATCTTTACACTTTCTATTAAAAGTGAGGAGATTCGAATAAAGCAAGTACGGTTATTTTAACCAAAGTAGGTTATTTTAGAGGATTTAGTAAGTTTTATATAATAGATAAAAAATAATATGTTTTTAAAGGTGATGTCCGACATAAGAGATGATGTCATACTTTAATTAATTTATATCATTTTCATATGTCATATTTCACAATTTAAAAAATTATTTTGAAGGCCTATTTTTAATTAAAATTTCCCCTAATGACTACTTTGGCCTAAAAATATAGATTTATCCCTTTAAAGTACAACATAACACAAACCATATTCATCATAGTTTTGTTCATCCTTTCTACAACTCCTTTTTAGTAGAGTGTGAGAAACTATGAGATGGTCTTTGATCCCATTTTTCTCAAGATATGATTCAAAATTAATTGAAGTGTACTCACCACCATTATCTATCTCGAGTTTTTTGATGTGAGTTTGATCTTCATTTTCTATCATGTTTCAAAACTTTAGGAAAGTCTTGAAGGATTTTAATTATTTCTTCAAAAATTATATACATGTCATTTTGTTGTAGTGACCAATGAACAACATGAATTATTTATGACCACCAACTGAGAGTATTGAAAGATAACACAATTCTAAGTGAACCAGTTGTAACTTGTTGTCAACTTTCCACTATGAATTTAGGAATGGTTTTCTTGCATGTTTAGCCATAATGCAAGATTCACACTTTTCATCTGATTTTGTTGGTAATGTAGGCAAGCCATCAACACCATTCCTTTGTAATACAATAATTTTTTTATAATGAGTATTCCCTAATATAGCATACCACAACATATTTGGAGACATTCTATTTTCCATGAGATCAACATAATTCCTTGAATTTGATGGCTCACCATTGAGTTTGAGAAGTTTCCCTTCCTCATATCCAGATAAGATGGCTACATTATCACATGTTATTATGATAGTGACATCACCATTATCTAATGGAATGTAATGCCTTTGTTTCCTTATGATCATTAGGGATAACAAGTTTTGTTGCAATTGAGGAAGGTAGAGAACATTTTCAAGTTTGAAATCTGGAAGCCCTTAACACTTGAGTCATATTATACCTTTTCCCTATGGTTATAGACTTGATCTATTTGTGAGGTATATTGAGCCACAAATTTATTCATTGTACTCCTTAAAGAAGTCTTTTCATAAATTCATATGTTGGGTGGCACTAGTATCAAGAAACCAAGCATCAAACCATGAAGAACTGATTGAGACACTATTTATTTCATGATTTATAGTGGAAAACACATATCCACTAGTGAACTAAGCTGAGTGTGAATCTTTTGGTTGTTTCTTAGTTTTTTCCTCTTTCTTTTTATGGTATACTTCAATTTCATCCCATTGAGTTTTGCAGTCATGAGTCTCATGGCTTCTTTTTCTATAACCCCATTTACATTAGAGGTTATGTTTATTATCTTGTTTTTTATTTTGACCACCATGATTTTTATTTTTGCCACATTTTCCATTTTAATTGTTCTTGTACTTATTATTGCCTTTTTAATCATGTAAAAATGGCACTTGAGTGCTAAGAGTGTTACTTGAGACCACCCATCCCTAGTTTAGCTCTAGACCTATCTTAGGGCCTATTTAGATACTTTTCTAGCCTTTGTGTGGGTTATATGCATCCTTTACATCCCTAAAGGAGTCCCAAACCCTCACCTTAGAATCTTAACCCCTAGTGATTTAGGTTCTACCACCTAGACACTAGCACCATAATTTGGACATTGGCACCCCATAACACTAGTGTCATGGTTTGGGCACTATTATCCTTTTCCCTCCTTTTATTACCAATAGATATATTTCCAAATGAGAAACAACCTAGGTTCAGCCTAGACCTCTTTTAAAAATTGAACAAGAACTAGATTAGTATATATATGACTTTTAGCCTTCTATCCATTCGATGGGAATCAGATGCAAATTACACAAAAAACTCATAAAAAGTTGTGCACAATCAAGGTTATCAATCCCTATTTTGTCTTACTTCTACATACAACCATCTACACCATTCTTAAGCTCAGATTACTCAAGTTTCCATTCTAAATAAAATTCAAATCACTTAAACTAACATTCATACTAGATTTACTTTCACTTGCACCATCACTTAGGTGGGGAGAACTACATTGAACTTGATCCATCTTTAGAGTATTGTTATGTGGGCAACTCTCATCATAGTGGGGTGTTGAGGATGTCCAACTTACCCCAATAATAACACACTTTGCTAATTGTGTCAACCAAATGCCCTATCAACATGGAGGTTTAGGTTCTTCATATAAAATAAGTCAAAATAGGTTATTTATAGAGATCCAAAACTCATATACACAAGAATAGGCTTGGAAAACCCAAACATTGGTGCACCTAGAAGCTCAAAATAGTTATACACAAAGGACACTAGTACCACATGGTGTTACTGTCTAATTAGGGAGCTACTATTCGAGTAGGGTTATGACACCTAAATCATGTTTGTAACACTCAAATTAGCCTCTGTCTTAGTTTGTAGCCTACATATCTCATGTTTTAGTCAATATATAGTGAAGTACTTGTGTACATTATTTATTACTATTTTTAAGAAGGTTAAATTAGGTCAATTATATTACAAATCAGTGGTTGTATTATTTCATATTTATACCTTGATTTATTATACTAAGACCTTTAGCAACCTAGGATTTACATCCATTAAGTCCTAAATAGTTAAAATGTTTGGTGGACCTGACTTACTTTAAATATTACTTAAAACCCTAATGCAACATTAGGGTTTTCCTTCCTATTTCTATAATATACTTAGTTTTTAGTTTGTATCCTATCATCATGACTATCATGATGGATGCCATTTTTTACTTTTTGGAATAAAATCTTGTGGTTTGCTTTTTATGCCTATTACTCGACATTTGTAGAAAGATGCACATGTATATCACTCCTCCCATGGATCATGTCAAATATCAAATTATTTTATATATTATTCCACCCTCTCTTGAGTCCCCATTCTATGAGGATTAATGTTAGATGGCTCAATTTGAGTTACCTCCAATTATTACTCAATGATAGAGAGCTTAGAGTACTCCTTTTATTCTACCTCCACCTAGACTAGTTTATTACCTTCACTCATATCCTGCATCTACTACTCACCCTTGGTAAATAGTAAATCATGTGGTTTGTGTTGTTATTAGATGGAATAGAATTTATCCTCAACATATAAGGAACAATGTAACCATTCCATTCCTCCTCATCACTAAAACACTACAACAAGACCTAGAGATCAACATAGAGCATTTGATATTGTGGATTAGTTGAGAAACACATTGACCAAGATCTCCATATTAGAATTACTTCAACAAGTAACTATTTTCAAAAATATTATTTTTCAAACACTAAATCATACATCTTTGCCTCATGCCATTGAGCCAAATTACTTTGCATCTATCATGAACACTATCAAGGACATTTAGGATGTTATATCTTTTTCTAATGAGGATTTTCCATCATATTCAGTAATTGATCAGAATCTACCACTCTTCATTTAAACACAAATCAATACCACTGCTATTAAATGAGTTCTAATTGATAGTTGCCTAAGACTTAACATATAAAACCTTAAATTGTTATAGATTATATGGGTTGATATAGCATTAATTTAGAAGACATATAAGAATATCAAAGGTTTTGATGACATTCTTAGACAAACATTGGCTTTTATTACATTGGATATTAAAGTTGAGCCAAGAACCTAACTTACACATTTTCTGGTGATGCCTAATCATTTTCACTACAACGTATTACTTGGGAGAACTTAGAAAAATGCTATGGAGGTTGTATCCTCTACCTTTCATAAATGCATCAAGTTTTTACATGATGGATATGAATACACTTGTCAAATAGGTAATCAACCATTCAAATATTATAGATTCACGAAGCCTACCACCTTGGGTACATCTTAAAATGGGACACCTCATGTTCTTATAGATTCCCCACTTCATAAGATTCTAATTGAGTAGATGCATACATATGAGGTTGGGGAATCTAGTAGCACTATTCATACACCTATTCTAGATCCTCCTACAAGACAATTACCTTTACCCATGATAAAGGAGGACCCTCCTACAATAAAACTATCTCCACCTAGGGCAGATGATGTGATTCTGACAATAAAATTACCATTACTTGTTAATTCAGAGGAAGTATACATCTATAACTCTGATACATATTCTTAGGCCACCATAGAGGGTGAGCCAACAACCATTGACATTGATGACTACTTATGTGGATTCAACTTCACGCTAGTGGGCCGTAGAGAGTATAGAGATGATTCTAAGGCACTTATGCCTTGTTTTACACTGATAACACCACTAGTTCATATTCCTATAACTACAAGCCCCCTACTCAATTACCATTAGAGGTAAATCTCTCCATTCACTCAGTGCATATGGTTATGTCTATGGATATGGACCCAACTATATGGATTAAGGAAAGAATTTCATAAGATAGACCACATCAAATTTTATAGATATTAATTGAAAAGATTAATGGCATTACCCATAGTTCGTCATTGATCTGTCAGCATATTCTCACAATAGGAAGGTCAACCCTTTTGTCATTTTCATAAGCTTATATGACATGATACATATACATTCTCATAATTAAAACACAAGTTGAATAAGGTCGAGGCTCATGGCACTTTTTATATTATACAACCTCCACCTCCATAGGTATAAGCACCACAATAGACTTGTTATCGATGTAGAAACTCAAGAAATGATCCATTGACTATCCAATTTTTTGTTGAGGATAGATACATCCCCCATGTTGTTATAGATGATAATTAAGATCCTAATACTTGAACTTTGTAATTTTTACAACACATAGGACACCAAGAGAATGTGTTACAACATGCCATACATTATCAAGATTCTATAGGACTTCTCACACTACTAATTGCATGTGGCCCCAAGGTGGACAACACATTATTCTTTGTCATGAGCATGGGCACTCATATACAAGTTAAACTTAGAAATACATGGTCATAGGTGATGGATGACATAGTTGATCAATGAGATATATGTTTGACATTTAGTCATGAGGGACACATGGTCTACATTATAAATGATGGCACAGAGGAAAACCATAGGTTTCATACAAATACTTTATCATCGAATGTGGTTTACCCTGCGACCGCACATAAGACATATTACAAGTAGATCAACATGCATAGAATCTAGATTAGTGCCAAGGATAAGGTTACACTGATACACACAACATGGCATGATGATAATGATGGTGAGGACTTATTTTATTTTAGATAGATCTAGTATCTGACATTGGATTACCTTCCATCTGATCTACCATTTGATTATCCACATACCATGGATGTGATGTTGGATCTATAGAGATATTACACTTTGGTTGTATATTATCACATTTATTTTAATCATTTACCTATACATAGCTTATATATATAAAATATAAAAATAATATTTAATATTTCAAAACATAAAAAGATCCAAATATTTACTTTTAAAATATAAATTATAGATTGTATGCATTGCCATGTTTACATCTCTTATATTTTCTAGACACTACATATGTTAGCTATCTTATTATAGTCATTTTTTATCATACATACATTGCTTCAGTTTTTTTAATCAGGTGTTCATAGATACTTACAGGTCCTAGTTCCACTACACATATCTATATTTACAACTTTCTACCCACTAGGGGCATATACACAGATACACAAGTTCCTCATTTGAAATATTTTCCCATTTGGAGGCATCCTATACATAGTTTCAATTTCCAGGTTACGCATTTATAAACTCTACATCATAGATCTAGCATTGTTATATCTTGATATTGATCATCCTACACCCATTTTAAAAATTTACCAAATACTACTACTTTAAACTCAACTTATGTACATCTTAGCTATTATATAGATTTGTACCACATGTTCATGCCTATTTTCATTTCTAACTTTCCTAGTTTAGAATTGATAGTGTTTCTATGTTTTTTCTATTCAAGGTAATTTTAATATGCCATTTCTCTATGGATATACACCACTTATTTTCATTATATTTATGCTATGGACATGTACCCATGTCCTTGTGTGTGCCTTCCTGATTATGTATATAGCCATTTGAAAATGTCCTTTCATGTGGTTGTAATCCAACTTGCTTGTTTGCATATGTGGACATTTGAACATGTCATTGTATGTCTTATATTATTAGATTTAGTGGCATGTGTCCATGTCCCTTATATTATGTCCCCTTGGCCTACTTTGTGTGCCTCATGTGTGTTGTATGTATGTTTTCTTGTATGCATCATGTCCATGACACTTGTTTCCTGCTTGTCACACACTCTAGTTTTAGATGCCATAAGGGACCTCATGCATCTCCCCTTCCTTCTTGGGTGTGATGATGGACATTATGCCCCATACCCCTAGGTAGCCACTCAATTATTACTCAAATTTGTTCTTCATATACATTTTTATATCTATTTTGATAGCCTTATGAATGCTAGATCTAATATACATTGTACATTACAAACTTATTCTTACATTATCTTACATTTGGATGTTATGTATGCACATTATATTGGTTTATTATGCAAATATAATATATGCTCCAACTAACACACATTTTATAGAGTTTTTTTATTTTAAGATCATTTATTGTATAAGTTAAATAACTCCCATCAAAAGAGGGGGAATTCACAAAGGTTTGTCATAGAGATCAAGCTATTCAAATGCACTCAGAGTATAGTTTTCATCATACATGCATAAAATCTAGATAATGGTTTCAAGAAAACACAATGGGAAATAATGACACAAAGATCAATTTTAGTTACACATAAATCAAAATAGTTGGATAGTAGTGCCCAAATTGGGACACTATTGCCACATGGTGCTACTATCTAAGATATGGTGTTATTAGCCAAAAGCCTTAGTTTCAAAAAATTCCATAATTTCCAAAAAATTATAGTAGGTACACTCCATGTTTGTAAAGTTTATATTATAGATTAACAATTATGGCTCAGTTTCACTCAGATTCATACTAGTTTTCTTAGAATGGGTCATCATATGCGACATGATCATTCTCATTTTAGTTTAGATGCTTAGATATAGATTATTATAACTCAATCTAGAATCCATATACTCATATATCATATTTAGGGGCATGTTTTCAACATATTATTTCCTTATACTCACTTATACATAAATTCATGATATGGAATAAAAACACCATGTTAGTATCTATGTTGTACACATTAGATACCATGTTCTAGGTTACACACCAGATTCATGCCTTACTCCATCTGTAGTGGTTGGCATTCCCAAGTGTCTTAGAGCTACCTAATATTTCCAAGTGGCCTAGATCTATTTTACATTCTAGAGTTCCTAAGTGGCTACAAAGCTAACATATATAGTTCTAATTATAGTTACATCACATAGTTTTAGTTTTAGATGTATCTACTAGACATGGCAGGAAATTATGGAGTCATAGTATAATTAAGTTCTCGATCCACCTACATGAGAGGGTCAAACACACGATCAGTCTAACCCAAGATATTCATAGGTCATGACCCACCAAGCAGGGGTGGGAAATGATGGAGTCAAAATAAGATAGAGTTTTTGATCCATCACACATGGGGATTGAGCAAGCCATTAGCTTAGTCTAAGTTATTCACCGATTGATCATTATCTACATGCACACACATAGAATATACAATGAAACATGCTTCACATACTTGGATCTAGGTTCATGGGCTTTGCCTCTTAGATAAGTCTAGGTACATTTATTTTCCTTTATCTTATTCATTTCATTTTGTTGCATTTATAGAATAAAGGAACTACAAATGTAATCACCTAAAAATGACAATTGAATGATAAGAGTGTTACATGAGACCACTCATCCTTAGCTTAGTCTTAGACCTATCTTAAGGCCCATTTAGACACTTATCCATCCTTTGTGTGGGCCACACATGTCCTTAAACATCCCTAAAGTAATCTCAGAACCTCACTTTAGCATCATGGCCCATAGTGCCTAAGGTTATACCATATGGACACTGGCACCATAATTTGGATCGTAGCACCCCATGGCAGTAGTGTCCTAGTTTTAGTGCTATTTTATTTTTTCCTCCTTTTTTACCAACATATATATTTTTAAATGAGTGACAACCTAGGGTCAATGTAGACCACTTTTAAGACTTGCATGAGCACTAGAATAATATATATACATGGCTTTTATCCCTTTATCTACTTGATGTAAATTAGATGTAAATTACACAAACAAACTCATAACAAATTGTGCACAATCAAGGTTATAAATCCCTATTCTTCCCTACTTCTGCCTACAACCATATACAACATTCCTAAGCTCATATTACTTAGATTACTCACACTAGTTTCATTTTCACTTGCACTAGCACTTAGGTGAGGAGAAATACATTAGGCTTGATCCCTATTCAAAGTATTAGTATGCAGGTAACTCTCATCATAATGGGGTATTGAGAATGTCTAGCCTACCACACGAACAACACATTTTGCTACTCGTGCCAACTAGATGGCCTAGCAACATGTAAGTTTAGGGTTTGTATAGGGTAAGTGAAGGTAAATGATGAACCAAATGAAGGTCTTAAATTGACATGTTTTTCCTAAAAAACAAAAAACCTCAATTTGTATGTATTATTTGAGACAACTTCATTCAATATTTGAAGATGTCATGTGAACATAAATTGTAGAATTTTGAATCTAGTTTCTAAACTACTATTTTTTTTTTTGAAATGTTCAAGTATAAGTAGGTCAAATGTAAAAAATTCAAATAGGTAGTACTATTTTTTGGAAAAAGCTAAGTAGATAGCTTTCTATGTTGCCCATCATTTTTTTTATCATAGTTTTGTTTTGGTTTAAACCCTTTGGTGAAAAGTTAGATAAGATCATCTAATTTACAACCTATATTTTTTAAAATTAATTAATGATTTTCTTTTATTAATTTCATAAGATAATAGACCTTGAAATATGATGAATAACATATAGCTGATCATGTACCCCCTTAACTACCTCAAAAAATATTGAAAATTATATGTTATTTTTTTTTAATGTGTATAAAATTAGGTCTAGTTGCAACCATATAATTTTTTTTGGTTTGAATCTACAAATCAAAAGATACATAAATAAATATGAGAATGTATAGTTGTGGCATATAACATTATAAAAATACTTACTTATAAATAAATATATATAGCAACATTAAAAGTAATGAAAATATATATATAAATATAGGAAGAGGAGAGTGTAGTAGATGTAGTAATATTTTTAAGAAAAAGTTTGATAAAATTCATAATGTTTAGCATGACCGAAGTTGAATTTTGTTATTTATAGTCAAAAACATGAATTCAACTACGTGTTTATAGGTTCGTGCCTCAGTCTTGAGAATCCAAGACATTCCCAAGCCTTTAGGCATGTGTTTGAAAATTGAAATATAAGAACCATGTACATGGAAGTACCATGTATGTGGTAGTACCACTACATGGATTTACCACATACATGATTTGTGGTGAAATGATTTTCACCATCATACTATTTTATTATAGTTTTTTTATATTAATTGTAATTCAAACTTATAGCTTATCATTTAAGGTATAGGTTATATGGTTTAGGGTACAATCGCAAAGGTAACTAAGGATAATTTGAGCTATTTAAACCTATTTTTAGTTATAGAATGTGATTTTGGGCATAATTAGCCCCAAAAACATCACAAATTGAGCCAATCAGTCAATTAGGCCAATAATTAATGTGGTTTACATTGAATTAAGCTATGTGAATGTAATTATTACTCTAAAGGATGTTAAGTGGGGTTAAATTGACTATTTTAAGGTTTAGTTTTTATGATTTATGATTTAGGGTTTATAGTTTAGGGCTTAGGGTATATCTAGTTTAGGTTTTAGGGTATAAGGTATAATCATGAAGACACATGGAAAAAATTGAGCTCCTTTAACCTATTTATGACTATAAAATTTGATTTTGGGCTCAATTGGTCCTAGGCACATCATTTTGAGCCAATTAGTCAATTAGGGTAATGAGTGATATGATTTATGCCACATTGAGCCCTATGAACATAATTCTTATTCTAAATTATGTTAATTGAGGATAAATGGATTAGTTTAGGGTTTAAGGTTTAAAAATTAGGGTTTAGGGTCCAATCGCAAAGGTAATTGAGCTGTTTAAACCCATTTATGAGTATAGAAAGTGATTTTACACAAAATTAGCCCCAATGCAATCACAAATTGAGCCAATAAACCAATTAGGCTAAGAAGTGATGTTATTTACATTGAATTAATCCATATGAACATAATTAAGTGGGGTTAAATTAAATGGTTTAAGGTAAATATGGTTTATAATTTAAGGTTTAGGGTTTAGGTCTTAAGTCTTAGGGTATATAGGGTTTAGGTTTTAGGGTATAAGGTCTAATCATGAAGGTAATTAGGCATAAATTTAGTGCCTTTAACCTATTTTTGAATAGATAATGTGATTTTGGCCTTAATTGGCCCCCATGTCATCACAGATTGAGTCAATTAGGGAAATGAGTGATGTGTTTTGGGCCAAACTAAGCCTTGTGAACGTAATTATTACTTTAAAGGGTGTTAATTGAGGCTAAATCGATTGTTTTATGGTCTAAATTTTAAAATTTAGGGTTTAGGGTGGATTATCATGAAGGTAATTAAGTTGTTTGAACCCATTTATGAGTATAAAAAGTGATTTTGGGCATAATTAGCCCTAATGCCATCATAAATTGAGTCGTTCAATTAATTGAGCCAATAAGTAATGTGATATGCATTAAATTAAGCCCTATGAACATAATTAATTGAGGTTAAATCAAATGGTTTAAGGTAAATATGGTTTACAATTTAAGGTTTAGGGTTTAGGGCTTAAGGCTTAGGGTATAGAGGGTTTAGATTTTAGGGTAAAGGTCTAATGGTGAAGGAAATTAGGGCCAAATTAAGCTCCTTTAACCTATTTTTGACTATCGAATGTGATTTTGGGCTCAATTATCCCTCACAACATCACAAATTGAGCCAATTAGTCAATTAGGTTAATGAGTGATGTGATTTGGGCCAAATTGAACCCTATGAACATAATTATTACTCTAAATGATGTTAATTGAGGATAAATTAATTAGTTTAGGGTTTAAGGTCCAATCACGAAAGCAATTGAGCTGCTTGAACCCATTTGTGAGTATAAAAAGTTATTTTTGGGTATAATTAGCCCCAATGCCATCACAAATTGAGCCAATCAGCCAATGGGCCAATAAGTAATGTGCTTTACATTGAATTGAGCCTTATGAACATAATTAAGTGGGGTTAAATTGAATGGTTTAAGGTAAATATGGTTTACAATTTAAGGTTTAGGGTTTAAGGTTTAGGGATTAAGGCTTATGGTATATAGGTTTTAGGTTTTAGGGTATAAGGTCTAATCATGAAGGTAATTAGGGCCAAATTTAGTTCCTTTAACCCATTTATGACTAAATAATGTTACTTTGGGCTCAATTATCCCCCACATCATCACAGATTGAGCAAATTTGTCAATTGGGACAATGATTTATGTAATTTGGGCCAAATTGAGCCCTACAAACATAATTATTACTCTAAAAGATGTTAGTTAAGGCTAAATCAATTGGTTTAAGGTTTAAAATTTAGGGCCTATGGTAGACAATCGTGAAGGCAATTGAGTTGCTTGAACCTATTTATGAGTACAAAAAGTGATTTTGGGCACAATTGGCCTCAACACCATCATAAATTGAGCCAATAAGAAATGTGATTTACATTGAATTAATCCCTATGAACATAATTAAGTGAGGTTAAACTGAGTGGTTTAAGGTAAACATGGTTTAAAATTTAAGGTTTAGGATTTAGGGTTTAGGGCTTAAGGCTTAGGGTATATTTAGGGTTTAGGTTTTAGGTATAAGGTCTAATGGCAAAGGTAATTTGGGCCGAATCCATCTCCTTTAACCTATTTATGACTATATAATATGATTTTGGGCTCAATTTGTCCCCACATCATCATAGATCAATTAGTCAATAAGAGCAATGAGTGATGTGATTTGGGCCAAATTGAGCCCTATGAACATAATTCTTACTCTAAATCATGTTAATTGAGGATAAATTTATTGGTTTAGGGTTTAATGTTTAAAATTTAGGGTTTAGGGTCCAATCATGAAGGCAATTGAGCTACTTGACTCCATTTGTGAGTATAGAAAGTGATTTTAGGCATAATTAGCCCCAATACCATCACAAATTGAGCCAATCAGCCAATTAGGCCAATAATTAATGTTATTGCATTGAATTGAGTCCTATGAACATAATTATATGGGGTTAAATCAAATAGTTTAAGGTAAATATGGTTTATAATTTAAGTTTTAGGGCTTAAGGCTTAGGGTATATAGTGTTTATGTTTTAGGGTATAAGGTCTAATCGTGAAGGCAATTAGGGATAAATTCAGCTCCTTTAACCTTTTGCGACTATAGAATGTGATTTTAGGCTCAATTGGCCCCCACATCATCATATATTGATCCAATTAGTCAATTTGGGCAATGAGTGATGTGATTTGGGCCAGATTGAACCCTATGAACATATTTCTTACTCTAAATGATGTTAATTAAGGATAAATTGATTGGTTTATCATTTAGGGTTTAAAATTTAGAGTTTAAGATCTAATCACAAAGGCAATTGAGGATCATTTTAGATGATTGAATCTATTTTTTACCATATAATGTGTTTTTGGGTTTGATTAACCCCTATGCCATCACATAGAGAAAAATAGTCAATTGGGGTGGTTATTGGTGTGATTTGGACCACATTAAGCCCTATAGACCTAATTCTTAGTCTAAATAAATGTAATTGGGGATCAAATGAGTTATTTATGGTTTTAAGAGTTTATGATTTAGGGTTTAGGGTTTTTAGGGCTTTGGTTTAGGGTTTAAGGTTTAGTTTTAAGGGTATAAGGTCAAAGAGATCAAGGTTTAAGTGTTAAGGGCTTAGGTTAGGGTTTTTTATGGATACATCCAAGATCATGCACATGGTAGGACTATGCACGTAGTATTGTTAGTGGCAAAAAAACAAAAAAATATTTAGGTCAATGTCCTTTTTTTGGATTGATACTTTTATCCCCTCAATACTCTACTCTATTCTATTTTGTATGTTGAAACTATGTTTTTTACTGATTTAATGCATGTACCCACCCTCAAAATAAAAAAACTTTGTCTACTCATGATTTACTAAAGATTGCATGTCTATTTTTTAATAATTTGACTGTTGTCCCCACTTGGTACTGCACATCAAGTAGGTCTAATTTTTAATAATTGGATTATTGTCCCCACCCTCAAAAGTTGACAACTTTTTACAATCATGGGTGATGGATTTTTTAATAGAAAGAAGAAGTTAAAGTGCAAAGTGCTGGAGGAATTATGAGTACAAAGATAAAATCAAAGGCAATGAATGCAAAAACTTTGTGCAAGTAAGTATAATATCCCTAATGAATTAAATGTCACAAATAATGATGAAATGAACAATGATGTTATACCAAATTTTGAAAGTATAATTGATAATTATGATATTATACCAAATTATAATGCAATTCCACATTGAAATTTTATGGTTTTTAATTTTGATGATGATGATAGAATGCATGATGATGTAAATTACATGGAAACACTGATTGGTGAAAGTAATATTTAAGAAAACACTATGGGAACACCATTGAATGAAGAAACTAGCAATGAAGAAAATAATATGGATACACCAAACCAATAAAATTTACCACTAAGAACACCTCATAGGATTTTGAAAGTAAGACCCATGTATTTAATCTAAATTGATGAAAACATTTTGAAACCAATGCCTAAAAAAATGTCTTGGCACCTTATGAGAATAAAATCTAAAAAACAGGACTGGCACTTTCAAAAATTAAATGAAACTCAAAGATGTTAATTATTTGTTACATTGATGAAAGTGCATAATATGAGACCTAAAATTAACACCCTAGGGCTAAGAACATATAATATTGATGGTATAAACAAGGTAATTGTTGAAATTTTTCATAATACATACCATCAATGTTGGCCCCAAATTTTGGCTAAGTGTTATCCATTTTTGGTGTGGAACTAGAACAAAACAAAAGGACCATGGCACATAGATGTATATGCATAGAAGAACCATGGTGCAGAACCTATAGGGCATAAGAGGATAATGGCATGGAAGGACTAGCATGAGAGGACCTAGTCAAAGGAGAGTGAGTCACAATGAATTCAAGGACATAGGACTTGGAATAGAAGTGGAAGACTAGGTGAGCATGTGGGAAGTAGGAGCATTCAAAGGAATGATTCATATAGGTCACCTTGACCTTATTAATTAAAAAAATTCACCATCCCGCAAGTAGAGGAACACATGGCAGCAAAGATCTAGCATAGAGTAAGGATATAGGGGGTGTATAGGCCTAGGTCTTTAATAAAAAATAGTTGTTGATCACCATGACTCTCAGTATGTTGAGAGTTTATTGATGAATTATTATTTCCATTAATTTTTGTAAATACTTGGTCAATAAAAAATAAATATGAATACCTTTGTTGTAAATTACTAGGGACAAATATTTACTGCTTTGATGTTTAAGTGTAATATATGAAGTAACTAGTTTTATCAAACTTATTGTGTTTATAATGAATGGTGTCGTGTGAGTTAATTAGAGTGATTAGACTTAATATGGGTTATATCTATATTTTATTTTCTAATAATTAGCTTTGAACTACAAATGGAACTAATCTGCATAATTATAGTAATCAATCTTAGAACTCAAAGGATCAAAACCGTATATCTCTGCTTATATAGGGTGTCTAATTAAAAGCATATGTAACATCAAGAATATGGATAAGTATTGTTGTGAAAAAAAAACCTATGGTAACCATTAACAAGTTGTGCACTTTGGGTGAACACACAAGACTTAAATATTGTGTGATAGGGCCAATGCACTAGCTCATTAGATTAGACTTCAATGCCAGAGTTGTATTTACCAAAGAAAACCTAACATGTTGGTTATATTAATGGGACCTATAGTACTTGATGTTTAGATATGGAAAATGTTTAAGCATATTAATCTTGAGAATATAGAAAAATGGATAACCAGTGTTGAAGATAACTTTGTAGTTTCCTGCCTTGAACCAGGAATCTTTGCATAGCGGTGGGTAAAGCAGAACCTCTATAATACATTGTATGAAACCTTGTTTGTTAAGATCTCAGTTCATTTACACATTTGGATATTGGAGTATGCTCAAGTATGATTAAGGAATCTTATAAGGACATATTCTTGGATGCTAAACATCAAAGAGCTTTAGCACTAGTTGGAACTCCATGGACAAGAGACATTAACATTTGGTGGAGAAGAGTGCTGAATATCTACATTCTAGAGTATTTTGTAACTACATATTCATGTCCTGAAGAAGCCAAGTTCCAATTCCTTCAAAAACCATGTGGCTATTATATTAGTATTTTTTCTTTCAAAATTAATATGTTATTTATTGATCTTGAACTTTAGACTATACCAATGGAGAGCCAAATCCTCATGTGCATGAGTTGCACACTTGGAAGGGGAGAAGAGGAGTTGGTAGAAGATTTTGGGTTCAAAATGGTATCCATTTAGTGTGCATTATGGAAATGGATGTATGATGAAGATTGATAGAGGATTATAGGAGCTATCAGCATGGGAAGAGACGAAGAGAACTTAAGGAGTGTTGTTAAGAGCCATAGGAAAGTGGAAATGCATAAGGACCCCATCATTTTTGAGCTATATCTTGTGCCACTACTATCATATGAAGGAGAAATTTGTTGGATGGTGGTAACTGAAGAACCACATATCAACCAACCTAGATCCTCAACCATATTTCATGCTCATGCTCTTGATTTAGATGAAGTATATATGCACAACTAGGATATAGATAGTTTAGAATCATAAATTCAACCAATAAGAGATACTGGAGATGAGCCTTTTGACACTCATTTAGACTTAACACTTTTTTCCCTCTTCAAGTGAATCATATGGCACAATTTGGAATTCATGGTTGACCAAGCCTATAATGATAGAATATAGGCCCTATTTGACTAATCAACTCGCTACCACACCCTATATCACAAGCACTATTATAGGAAGAAAATTAGGTGGTGATACAAGAGGTAGCAGACTTCTTCCTCAAGGGACCAGGGATGGAGGTTCCCAAAAATAACATGTTTAAGCACCTCAACCATGGTATACTATGAAATGACACTTCACTTGTTAGAATATAGGGGCATGAAGAATGCAGTTGAACACATCCACAAATGTGAACTAATTTGGAGGGCATGAGGCATTACTTCTTCTGAGCATAAGGCTACCCATTTTGTAACAATGCTTTTGGAATTTACACATAAATGGTATTGAGATTTTGACCCTCAACAAGAGTTTGTTGATTATGATCAAATTAAAATATCCTTCCTTCAGGAGTTTGACATTTTTGAATTTGAGCAATAGAGCATAGTTGTGCTAAAGGACATAAAGCAAGGACTTATTGAAAGTGTGTGAGATTATGATGCATGGTTTAAGATTTTATTATCTAAATTTTCATTTGAGATTAACATTTCTTAGAATACACAATGGTTTGTGGGAGGATTATTACTACCATTCTAATGAACATTATCTCAATATAATTTCACTAGACTGTACGAGGCTTTAAAAGTTGCTCTATGTGCTAAGGCAGTTGGAATAATTGATACTAGGATCAATCCTTTCATGAAATCCAACATAGATTAAATAGAATCATAGGTGGATAATTTTATAGCTAATAATTCACATGATATATGTAGTGTGTTTAGGGCATAGACTATGAATCTGAAGGGCATACATGGAGTAATTACACATGTAAGAACATTCATGTGATACTTAAATAGACATGTGAAATATGTCATGAATAACATGATGTACACTCTTATCCTATTATGTAATAAAATATTCAAATTAAGGTGTCTAAATATTACAATATCTATAATTCTTTTACTCGTGACACTAATGATTGCCATTTGATTAGTGATATCCGTGAAGCACAAGTGCATAACATGCACCAAACCTCTATAGGCAAAAATCAAGAAAATGCTGGCTATAATAGATGAGCAAGAGGATGAGGATGAGGTTTTTATCATTTCCCACCCAAGACATGTTACAAATATGGATTCCTAGACCACTACCAATGAGATTGTCTAGAATACCCTACGTGTGCTTTTTGCAAAAAGGACCATTGATTGGAAGAGTACCTTGACTTATATGTAGTTATTACCAAGGAAAATAATGAAAAGGGTGTTGGTATGATTCAAATAGATAAAACACATTGGTGTGCATGCTCAAGCATCCCTATAGTTCAATAGGTAAACATTACCATTTATAGTGGGGGATAGACTCAGTCTACCTCTAATCTCATCGAGAAAGTACAACATAAATAACCATGAGCAAGAAAGTATCTTGATGCCTAGTAGTAGAAGGATGTCCTCCAAGATATGATGGAATTAGTATAATAACTTTAGGGAGAGATTTAATTCTTAAGAAACAAAGAAATAATACAGTGCATTATTGTGTAAATGGAAGTTAAGCCTCAAAATGTGGTGCATGATGACTTTCAAGAATTATGTAAGTGCATGCTAGATGAGGATATTATCCCATAGCTAAGCATTTGGCTTAAGAATAAATCTAAAATACCAAATGAGGTTCACCCTCAAGTCATTAGGCAGAGTGAGGATCATCACCTAAATCATGCTCAGTAATAAGACACTCCTAGTTCCTCTACTCCTCTAGAAGATCGAGAGATATTGGTTAATGTTACCATTAATGGATGGGTAATCTAAGACATACTAGTAGACATTAACATATAAGTAAATGTCCTCACCAAGTATGCATAGTGAAATATGTCTAGTATATCACTACAACC
The DNA here is from genome assembly GCA_037957365.1 of Torreya grandis. Taxonomy (NCBI): domain Eukaryota; kingdom Viridiplantae; phylum Streptophyta; class Pinopsida; order Cupressales; family Taxaceae; genus Torreya; species Torreya grandis. The sequence goes on from JARHVA010000971.1 coordinate 2,252,937, forward strand.
TTTCTCACATGTCTTATTTGTGGCAAATAAGACCTGTGCATTACCTATCGAGGTCCTCAAGAACCCAAAAATTGACATACTTGGCATGCTTTTCAAGGAAAATTTTGAGGTTCTTAAAATAGCTAAAGTTGATGATTACCTAGCTCTATTGGTATGACCTTGGTGATTTTTTAACAATGTATAATTGAGATTCAATCAGTGTTACATTAGTTTTGAGAACACTAATCATTGTGTTGTGATACCACTAGATCAAGCACAAGGATCTCCTTACATAAAGCCTGCCAATGTTGATGAAGACATAAACCACATATATAATGTAACTATAGGGAATGATGAATAAATATATCGTACTCCATATGGTGTTCTTTGATGGTTGAATGCTTAGTCCCTTTTTGATATTACAAGCAATGCTTGTAATTATTGGGCTCATGGTGATTACGACCTCACTGGCAGAGTATGTAGTACCATCAATAGCCAAGAGAATTTATTATGCAAATTTAATAAATGACATAGTTTCATTTGCCTTTTCATGGGACAAGTCATGAGGGGACCTATCATAGAAACACCACTCAAAAGATTCAATGAGGCTCTAAGGTTCTATGGAAGTTTGATACCTAATTCAATGCCTTAAAGAGTTTTACCACAATGATGTAAATCATAAATGATCTTTGGTCTATCTCTTTGATGGCATAGCTACATGATGGTGGTGAACCCATTGTGAATGACTTCTTGAGTGGGATCATGGACACTCAACCTTACACCACTGATTCCATCATGATAACAAAGTAAAGGGAACAATTAGTTACAATAGAGTACAAGTACTTGAGCCCCACATAGAAGCTTGTGAAATAATATGGAAAAATAAAGAATCATACTTACTAGAATATGTATGGGTGCATGAATTCTATGGCACTTTATACACGTGGGCATGAGATAGTATGTTCATGAAGAGCGATACATGGGTACCAGGTCTTGACATTTATTGAAGGAAAACATGAACTCAACACTATCTTATTTTCATTGAGGATGGATTTCTACCTTACTCTCCAAGCCATATGTGAAGTAGTTGTAGGTGACCCAAGTCCCATATAATAATGCCTAAGGAGTATCCATTAGGACCCTGAGGAACCCCTACACCTATTCAATGAACCATCGATATCCCTAGTTCTTGTGCCCACACCAATTTTTGAGCAAGACCGATGTGAAGAAATTCATCTAGGGAAACAAAAGATCATGTTACAAATGGAAGAAGGTGAAGGATCCACAAAAATTGACCCATTATCTAACCATTTAAACATTACTATGGATGTTATCACAAAAACTATTCAAGATACATGTACTAATATGGACAATCCCTATAATGGACCTATTCAAACTATTCAACACAATATCAACATAAAACAAGAACCAAAAATGGGGACGATAGGAAACTATTAGATTGACATATAGTTTTTAAAAATATTTAAATTACTAAAAGATATCATGATGTCTTACCAAAAAAATATAGTGAAATGAAGGGAGTCCACCCATCCTTGGGGAAGATGCACATCAAGCTAATTGACAACGCTCGACCAACTAGAAAACAACCATATAAAATGAATCTCAATCTATGGTTACACTTCAAAGAATAAGTTGATAGCATGTTTCACACTAGATTAATCACCCCCATTGATGAATCTGAATGGGTCTGTCCTATCATGATTAGTATAAATAAGGATGGATGCATCCATCTTTGCATGAATTATTGATTGCTTAATGCATCCTGTGTAACTGACCCCTTACCAACACCATTCATGAAGGAGATCCTTGAGGGTGTTATTGGATGTGAGGTATATACCTTCACATATGGCTTCTAGGGGTACCATCAGGTCTAAATAAATGAACAAGACCAACCCAAGACAACATTCAACACTGAATGGGGATCATTTATGTATACTTTCAACCCTTTTGGGTTGAAAAATGCCCCAATAATGTTTTCATGAATAACAGTTGAAGCCTTTAAGGACTTCATCTATAAGTTCCTTCAAGTCTATTTGGATGATTGGATAGTTTATGGTTTAGTCAATGACCATTGTTCTAACTTGAGGCTTACGCTTGAGCGTTATTGGGTCTTACAAATCTCATTGAACTTAAATAAGTGCATGTTTTCTACAATTTTTGGTGTGCTCTTAGGACATATTATTTGTAATGAAGGACTTCTAGTAAACCTGGTAAAGGTATCTTCTATTATTCAACTCTCGACACCCAAAACTCAGCACAAAGTTCATACCTTTTTGGGCCATACATGTTACTATAGAAAGTTCATCCATATATATGCAAAGATTACCATGCCCCTAGAGGAACTTCTAAAGCATAATGAGCATTTCATATGGGCTTGCTCTTGTAAAGAGGCTTTTAAAACACTAAAGGAAAATCAGGTCAGTGTTCCTATCCTCCAGTTCCCTAATTGGACAAACACATTCCATTTCTATGTTGATGCATCTAGCATGATCATTGGTACAATCCTTGTACAACCATATGAAGGTCACCTAGATCATCCAATCTACTTTTCCAGCAAGAAGCTCACACTAGTTGAAAAAAACTATACGACTATAGAGAATGAAGAATTATCGATGGTCTACACTTTGCATAAATTTAGACAATACCTATTAGCCACTCCTTTGATTTTCTATACAGATCATGAGGCTTTGAATTACCTTTTTAATAAACCCATTCTACATGGATAGATTTTTTGCTAGATTGTGTTGTTCTAAGAGTTCTAATTTTTTGTTATAATGAAACCTAGGAAAGCCAATTGTGGACCTAACCACCTATCCCAGATTGATAATGAAGAACAACCATGTGCCATAGAAGATGATCTACTTGATGTATAATTATTCCATGTTATATGGGTACCTAAAGATTTAGAAGACATTGTATCATTCTTGACCATTGGGTTCATGTCTGACTATCTCACCTCATGGGAAAAAAACAACTTAGGATTCGCACTGCAGCCTTTCAGCTTATAGGAGGTGATATTTACAAACTAGGCCATGACAAATTTATTCAATGTTCTATAATGCAACATGAGTGACCAAAGGTACTCCACAAATTTCATGAGGGTATTGAAAGAGGACACTATGTTGGAGAGGCTACCGTGTGAAATGTTTTGCTAGATGGATTATGGTGGACAAATCTTTTCCAAGATGCTAAAGCATATATTAGACAACATGACATATGTCAATGTATCAACAAACCTAACTGAATGGATGCCATGCTTATATGACCCATTCCTTCTTAAGAACCCTTTGAGTAGTGGTTTATTTATTTTGTTGGCCCCATCACTATAATAGGATGATGAATAGGTTATTAGTACATCATTATAGTAACTCATTATCTTATACACTGGGTTGAATTTGCATCGACAAAGGATTATACTAATACTACATTTTTCATCTAGGAGAATATCATAACTTAGTTTGGATGTTCTTTGAGTTTTAATAGTGATCATGGAACCCACTTTTTGAATGAAACAATTCACATCTTGTTGGTTGAGTTCATGATTGTGCAACACAAAATAACACCATATCATCTGTAAGCCAATGGAACTGTTGAGGCTTTCAATAATATCCTAGGTATGACATTGACAAATATTTATAACATTGGATAAACTGATTATGATGATAGGGTGTTTTCATTACTATGGACTTACTGCACAACCTACAAGTGCCTAAATAAAAACACGACATTCAACCTGGTGTATGGCAAAGAGGGAGTCCTACCAATGGATTTTTTGGTACCATCTCTATGTATAGCATGAGTAAGATAATTGGATGAAGAATCATCCTTGAAATTACACCTAGACACTTTACTACACCTATATGAATCCCATTTCCTCACTCATTGGAGCTAATATGTGGAAAAGCACAAGTGAAAGGCATGGCATGATCACCATATAAAGAACAAAACATTTTCTCTAGGAATGAAGGTCTTGTTATATGATTCCAAGTTTTCACACCACCTTAGAAAGCTTCTAATCTACTGGGATAGTCCTTTTATAATTCATAACATTCAACCTATTGGAGTATGTCAGTTACAAAGGATGGATGGCCAGTTCCTTCTTGGGGACTATAATGGAAGCTAACTTTGGTTGTATTTCACTTCTAAAAGCTAAATTATTATAATCAATAAGGATTGTGTCATTAGTTTAGGATTTTCTATTTTCAATAAAATCATTGCCTTTGTTGTATGCATCTTCTCTTTATGTAATTTCCTTTTAAATTTTTGGTTGTCTTTTTGTGGAGTACCATGACTCATTTTAGTGTGGGGTAAGAAGTCATGTTTAGTAAGTGTGCAAGTTACCTAGGCACGTAGGGTTAGATTGGCATACAAGGTACATGGATGCATAAGGTTCTTAGGGTGCATAAATTTTAAGTTTAAGCCTCATAAAATAGACATTTAAATTTAAATGTTCCAAGATTAATGGTCAGGATTCAATCATACCATGAAGATCTAATGGTAAGTGAATGAAGATAGTGTCATTTGGTCCCAAAGATCTAACAGAGCATGTGGGAAAGATAGTGTTAGTGGGTCCCAAAGATCTAATGGAGCATGTTTAATCATGTATCAAAGATAAATGGTGAGCATCAAGTAAAAAGTCAAAGGATATTAAAATTAAACATGTTAATGGCAAGTGGCATGATCTCAATAGAAAAATTTAGATCTAATGACATGCAGATAAGCTCGAGTTAGTGGGTCCAAGTAGATCTATGGCTCATGTTCACTCGTATAAAATAGATCCAACAGTGAGCTCAAGGTCAAAAGGTCATAGAATCTTGAAAATAAGTGAGAGGATGTAAAGTGTCATGACTACAAGAGCTATCAAGTAAATCAATGGTATGCATTCAAACCATGTGAAAGTAGATCAATGGTCTATGTTTGATATGGTAGAATTAGATCTAATGATGTATGTTTGAGGTGGGACACAACTATCATCTAATTTTAAAAAGGTGTGAGATGGGATGTACCATTAATGTGAAAAAATAGTTATGGAAAGGAATGGACCAACAGTGTGATGTGAAAAATACTATTAAATGCATTAACTAACAAAAGTGAGGATCCAAGTATGATGGCAATTAAGGATCTACATTAATGACATGAAGTGATGGGTGATGAGAAAGTGTTAAATGATGGAGAACCCCCTCCTTGAGTTTATAAATAAGCAATTTAAACTCTTTTTACACTTTACCTTTGTGATTAATTTGAGATTAACAAAGTTGAAGGATAAGTAATTACTAGAGTCAAGTCAAGTGAATCCAATGCTGAGCAAAGCAAATTAATTTCCACAACCTACACAGGGCATTACAAAGTTGAGGATAGGTATTACAAGTATAGTTTCATGAGAGAAACATAAGGTAGTACCAAAATTTATAGGTTTCAAGGCTGCCATTAGAGGGTGCTCAATATTGAGAAGATAAATCAGTCATATATAACCACATATTATTTTGATAACATTGGATAGTCATGCATCAACCTTCAGAGTCTTCAAAGGTTGATTCATCCTAACAAAAAGGCCAAAAGGATTAGGCCCTTGCCAACAATACTAGAGGAAGAGGAAGTGAGTGGGGGAGACTGGGTTTCTATTAGGGAATAAACATTGAAAGATTAAGTTCAACATGTAGAGGAAGAAGAGAAAATTATGGTGCACAAAGTAAATAAGGCTCAATCATCCTTGACATAGAAATCTCAAACATCCCCACCCCCATCTCTATTGATTGAAGAAAAGTAATATCCAAAATTAGTATTACACATGGAAAATTGGGGCTCTAAGGTTTCCAATTACACTATCTTTGACTACAACCATCATTAATTTGGGAATGAGGTTGAGCTTTAAAATGACTATTAGGTCAAGACCAAAAACATCAAGAACTAAGTGGTGTTTGATCTTATGATCTTCAACCAACTAGAATCTATAAGGTTACTCTATCTCTTTAATTTAACATACTTTGGTAAACCCATAGAGGTGGTCTAGTTCATTCTCTCATGTGGTCATGAGACAACATCTACTTCATTAGGCACAACATAAAGATCATGCCCAAGAGGATCAACAAGGTCATAGGACTTCAGTACTATGAATTGAGCGTGATTGATGACTTGGTAGACATTGAGGAGGTTCAAAAGATAACCACAGTGATCATGTACCAAAGGTAAGGCCATGCCATGCATATCAAGAACCTATAATATCTCACCCTGTGGGTAGTGGCATGAATCATTATGACCAAGATTAGTGGGATTGATCGATGGAAAGAGGTTAATATGGTACACCTCCATATCGCCCACCAAGTCACACATTGGATAAAGTATAATTGGGCTATGTACATCACAAAATATATTATTGAATATGTAGAGAGGACCCATTAGATACCTAAAGATAGGTTCTCATGGGTATATTCCTCCTCTTAATGGTATTTGATGATATTGACATGTCAAATTATAGCTCAAGAGTATTGAAGTGAGTATACCCTCCCACACACAAGTCCCCTACTAAATGCTATAAGGTATTCACCTACCCCCAAAACATCACCCCCTCATACAATATCAAGATGAGGTACTATTTTGATGGGATGAAGGCAATATTTAGGAATGAGTGGCACATCTTGAAAGACTTTCCCTCTTTGGCTACACAGTAAGTGCAGTTTGTTGTAAATCAACACTTTCCCTGGCGCACATTAGAATGAACCATTCTAAATAGATCTATGTAGGGCTCAAATTACCATATGCCTTCTCGGTGTGGTACTTAGAAGACTCTATGATCCATATTTATGATGCATAATCCATTATCTTGGAGGCTGAGAGAATAGACTTGGAGATTCATACTCTATGTAAATTATTTTTCTATTTAAGTAAGAAGGCCTATATGAAAAAGAGGGAGATAGACTTGACTAACATCAATTTTAGGCAAATCATGGTGGGAAAACAAATTCATAACTTGTTTTACATGTAACAATCCCAAAGGGATCTAAAGGGTAGGGACCCTAAGGAAATTCTTCCATTAACACCACCCTTGAATAAGATGAAGTAGCTAGATCTTGGTGTCAGCACAAGTAGACAATAGGCACCATAGAAAAAGCAAAAGATGGCCTAGGACCCTCCACCATACCCATTTCCTCTACACCCATCTTCACCTTTCCCTTCTCCATCTCCACCCCACACCTCTCCATCACCACCATGCCCTTTGCCACTGCAACCTTCTTCTCCCCAACCTTCTCCTCCACTTTCACCTCCACCTTTTCCACCTCCACCCTCTCCCCCTAAAGTAACTCCACCACTATCTCCCATAAGGGATTATATTCCATGGACTACATAACAGTAAGCCTTAAGGCCATTGCCCATATAATAAGTCCCTATCATGTAGTTGGAAGCATCAAAATCTAGTTCTGAGAAGACCCCCTCTTTGGTATAGGAGGAAAAGGCTTCCTCTGAGGATTCATTGCTTGATCTTGAACCACTCAATGGGAAAAAAGAGGATGGTGAGGAAGAATAAATGTGAAATATGTCTAATTATAGCCACAAGGAGGCCAAACTAGAGCATGATCCTAGTAAAAGGAAGGGACTAAACATGACCATGGAAGAGCTAGGTGATGATGCAACTAGTAATGCATGTAATTGATATCAATTTAGCATCCCTAATAGGATGATGTATCTTTATCTACACTTCATTTCTAATGAGTCAACATTATAAATAAGGAAATAAGTGTCCTTCCTAATGGATATGCATAATGAGGAGTGTGATTTTAAACTCCCCCAAGATATCCTTTCCTTGGGATCAGATGCTCTAGTGCTACCAAAACCACTATGGGTGGATCCTCAAAGGATCTCCCCTCTTCTAGAAAGCATAACCTTTTTGAGACTATCCATGGAGGTCACATGCTAGAACATTTTATCAGATTTTGATGTGTGCATTACCAAGAATAAATATGCCAAAATTTTGGGCTTGTATAACAAAGAGGTTGCATAAAAATAAGCACTCATTGAGGAAGTGGGCCACTTCGAAGAATCAGATCCAAGAGGCCATAGAGGCAAAATTAAGGGCCTTAAACCTCTTCAAAAAAATATTTATAAAATAAATAGTTATGGAAGATAACATACCTCTTGATGGAGATACCATAGGAAAGCTAGAGACCTTGGTGAACCTTTTACTCAAATGTTGCAAGGAGAAACTTGTGTTGAAAGATGAGGGATTAGAATTAGTATAACAGTTCACCATGGTAACCAAATCTTACAAGTGCACCCTAGAGAGGGTTGGGGAGGTTATCCCCATTTTGGATGGATTTTTATCAAGGTTGGCACACCCAAATAAAGTCTTGGAGGCTTGGCTTCAAGATTAAGAAGCTCAGAGGTAGAAGTTGGTTGATGATGCACTATTAATAAGGGACTGTACATAGTGTACCAAGGCATTTAAGGATATGGAAATGATGGAAGATATAATAAACACATGTTTCCAAAAATTGAATGCAAGTTTTGAAGCCCTCTAAGAATAGGTTTTGTAGCCCACACTTGAATATGTCCAGAAGGATGTTACCACATCCTTGAATGAACTAGTCAAGAAGTCTAATGAGACCTCCAACCAACCCAAGGAGATGAAGAAATTGAATGGAGCCATCGATGAAATAACTGCTAAGGTGTTCAAGGCATTGTCACATTGGGATAATGTGAAGAAGATGATCAAAAAGATAGGACCCAAATTTTTTATAGAGGATGCTAGCATGACTTATTCTGAAATGGACTAAGAGCATAGTGTGGGGTGATGTTGGCCCCTTATTTTGGCTAAGTGTTGTCCATTTTTAGCTTGAGACCAACACGGTGTGGAAGGACCATGGCATGTAGTTGTATAGATGCAAAGGCACCATGGCATGGAACCTATAGGATGCAAGAGGATAATGGCATGAAAGGACCAGTGTGAGAGGACCCAGTCAAAGGAGAATGAGTCACGAGTAATCCAAAGACATATGACTCAAAATATAAGTAGAATAATAGGGGAGTGTGTGGGAAACATGAGTAGTTAAAATAATGATTCATATGGGTCACCCTGACCTTATTAAATAGGAAGTTTTACACCATCTTGAAAGTAGAGGAACACATGGCATCAAAGATCTAGTATAGAGTAAGGATATTAGGGGCATAGAGGCCCAAGCCTTTAGGAAGAACTAGTTGTTGATCACCATGACTCTCAGTCTATTGAGAGTTTATTGATGAATTATTCTTGCCATTAATATTTATAAACACTTGGTCAAGGCAAAACAAATATAAATACCCCTATTGTAAAGTACTAGGGGGATGGATTTTTACCTCTTTGATGTTTAAGTGTAATATATGAATTACCTGGTTTTATCAAACTTCATGTTCATAATGAATGGTGTCATGTGAGTTAAGTAGAGTGATTAGACTTAATATGGGTTATGTCTATATTTATTTTTCTAATAATTAGCTTTGAACTATAAATGAAACTAATTTACATAATTATAGTAATCGATATTAGAACTCAAAGGATTGAAATAGTCTATCTATGCTTATATAAGGTATCTAATTAAAAGCATGTGTAACATCAATAATATGGCTAAGTATTATTGTCCAATAAAAATGTATGGGAACTGGTACCAAGATGTACACTTAGGTTGAGCATGCAAGACTTAAATCTTATTGAAATGGCCAGTGCACTAGCTCATTGGGATAGACTTCAATGCCATAGTTGTATTTATCGAAGAAAACCCAACAATCAAATAGGTGTGAAAAAATACACCAAAGATGGTAATGCTTCCTAATGCATTATTACAAATTTTGTGGTAATTTTTCAAACAAAGAATAAACAATTGATTAGACAAAAAATTTGAGCATTGCACATAAACAAAAAAAACTAATGAAAGCAATTGGGAGATATAGAAGACTTGATGTTTTCAATAACAATGACTTTTTGGCATTCTCTAGTAGACTCCTATGAAAATACAAGGTTATATTTGATGCCCTAAAATATTTACTTGTATAACTTTGGAAAGATAACATAATGGTATCACTAAGTATTAGAGATGTAGTGAAAATAAGAGTTGGTTCTTGTAACCTTAAACCACATCCTAAACATTTTTTGGGTATGACTCAAACATAATTGTACTCTAAATTTGTTTAAAAATATCCACATATTTCTATTAGTCAAAGATATTTGAAATGGCCAAACTATTCTATGTGAAAATGAATCACACATGCACTACTTGTTGTTTTAGGAAACATATTAAATTTTTGATGCATTATGATATTTTTCATCATGTTCATTATACCTTGAATACTAACAACATTTTGGAGTGTGGAGTGGAAGCCCTTTCCAAATCAGAAAGGGAATTTATTCCATCTATTTTTTGTGAATGATGATATGGATAATTTTTTATAATAAGGCATCTTTGGATGGAACTTGTAGCATTTGTGGTGGATTACCAAAATTGAAAAAATGTACCCATGAAGAGAGTACACGTGGAATAAGATAAGAGTTGGTCAATTTTAGTAAATATAAATCTGAGATATATCAATTAAAAGATGGAAAGGAATCTAAAAGGTGTGAGCTTGTTATAGAATAAATACATATTTCCAAAATTTGTAACAAATTAAGGGAGGAAATTGTATATGATTATGCAAGGCACACACACATAGCTTGAGGGCTAGATGAACAATTCAAGTTAAGTAAAAACTCATTCCCACTTGGTACTATTTTTTTAGTAGTTGAATTTGTAGATAATTACACATTGTAACCATAAAGAGAGGTTTAGTCATAATACTACCATTCAGTATAGGTTTCCCTTTTTGTTCATATAGTATTCATGTATTCACCTGATATTATAGAGCATGATCAAAAAATCCTAAGGGAGTACCACTTCTATTCAACAATGATCAAAAACATTCTTTATAGTATGTGAAAGGTTGTTTTTAGATTTTTTATGGCAAGTTGAGTGAAAGGAACATTAATTTAAATCAACATTATATTTGGTCAGATAACTACATGTCATAATTTAACAATGCACGGATGTTCTACTAGCTGAGCAGGATGCATGTGACCATTGGTGTATAACATATTTGGAATTACCTTGAAGCAAGCCATGGAAAAGGGGGGCATGATGGTTTAGGAACATGTGTCAAAAGAGTGCTTTCAAGAGAGGATTTTAAGTTTGAAGAGGTCATTGGTTTAACAAATGCAAAAAACATAGTTGAATGGTGTAATGAAATAATGGGCCATGGTACTAAAAAAATTCCACTATTTGTAGATATTTTTGGCTGATGGAGGATGAAAAATTGGCAAGGTATGAATATTTTATGATATTAATAGGATCGAGTGAGTTGCACTCATTTTGTAGCTCAGATGTAGGTTCTTGGATGGTTCATATAAGGCATTTGGCATGTTTTTATTCTACATGTATTGACTTTGTTTGGAACAAGTACAAGTCATAAGAATGGATGGATGAATGGAGTTGTAGGTCTATAGTTCCAATTGACACTTATCATGTTCCACTAGCATTAAAACTTATAGAGCTAACATCACATGACTTTGACCATGTATTTGATCTAGTGAAACTAGGTACCATATATTTAACATGTATTTCATGTACTAAATTTGGTAAATATATCAACATATCATGTTCATAAATCATGTTTTGTTTTATGATACAGGACATGTTTATGCAATTATTACAGATGAGTAAAATGAGGAGGGGACATACTACTACTTGTGCTAGTGTATAGAGGAAAAATGGAAATTGACTTTTTTAGTCATAGATGGGGTAAATTTTCACTATTCTATTGGGTCTATGGTAGTTACTAGAACTTGGCTTCAATGTTATCCTATCAAAAATACAAATGTATGGTTATTTGAATACTGCAAAGTACATAGAAAGATACACCACTATTCAAATTTAGTTCTTGAATAAAATGTTTAGTTTCACAAATATTAGGGTAGGTAATTAAAAAAGACTCTATGGAAGGTTCATGAATCAATTCTTTCTACTATAAAGAATAGTGTTGATCCTAGTGGTTCCTTAGATTGAAATCCCAAGGTATGTTGACTTCTCAAATGCAAATATGTTTAATTTTATCAAATTTTATTTAGTTCTTAGATATTACATATAAATTTCAATTTAATTTAATATTAACATATTTTTGTAGGTTATTGGTGCCAAATTAGATTCCACCTTCATGTGGTTGGCACCGTTAGTAGAGAATTTCATATTTTCAAAGCTAAGAGAAGCTTTCAGTTCATGTAGATGATTAAATATTTTAACTTTCAGTTCATGTAGATGATTCCACCTTTACATGGTTGGCACCATTGGTAGAGAAGCACCTTGCATCTAAGGATAAGTGTTCTTGAGGCCTGAACGGGTGCTTCATCTCCTAACTAGGCATACTCAGATGCTAAGAAAGTTGCATTTTAGGACGATCACTGAATCCTCTACCATAAGTTTGTTGATGTTTTTTAATTCATGAGATTCAAGGTAATTGTATAGGAATTTTTCATGCACATCATGGTTTTTTGATTCATGGATATGGCTTATGGTTTTTGTTTTATGATTGTCTAAAGTTTGCCTAAAAAACACTAGTTTTGCCTTATAGGTACAAGTTGTCTTGAGGCTGAAATGGGTACTCCATCTCTTAATCAATCATAATTAGATGCTAGGAATATGTTTATAGAGGGTAATACCCACCCTTGATGTGGTGAAGATGTCAATTTTCACCCATGAGCTCCTAGAGATAGAGATCTTGCACTATGGTTTGCATCTTCACAACATTTCTTGTCAATGTTGCTTGAGGCCTGAATTATTATAAAAAATGGTATACACATGGATTCAGAGGCTCTAGCTATGGTAATTCATGTAAATTTCACATATTGATGTGTTGAAAGTGATGTATTTTTAAATAGAGGTCTCAAAAGTGGAAATGTCTATTGGAGGCAAATAACCTATCTCTTAACTACATGAAAGTTGGATTTTAGGACTGATCATTGAATCCTCTTGCACAAGTTCTTAGATTCTTTGTAATCCAAGATATTTAGGGTGAAAGTAGAGGAACTCAACATGCATGTGATGGTGTTTTTAGTTTATAGATACAACTTATGATTTACATTTTATGACTATCCAAAGTTTTCTTTTAAAACACCAGTTTTGCCTTGTAAGGATAAGTGGTCTTAAGACCAAAACAGTGTTTTATCTCCTAACTGAGCATACTTGAATGCCAAGAATGGGTTCCTAGAGGTTAATCTCCAATATCTATATGGTGTACACGTCAAGTTTCACCCATGATCCCTTGTAGATAGTGATCTTGCATTGTGGCTTGCATCTTACATTTAGAGATAAGTGGCCTTGAGGCTAGAATGAGTGTTCTATTTCCTAATCAAGTGTACTCAAATGCTAGTAATGTGGTCCTAAAGGGTAATCCCCACCCCTGATGTGGTGGAAATTTAATTTTTTACCCAAAAGCCCTTGGAGATAGATATCTTTCACTCTATCTTGAATCTTTCATCTAGGGACAAGTGGTCTTGAGGCCTAAACAGGTGCTTCATCTCCTGACTAGGCATACTTAGATGTCAATAAAGTTGTATTTTAGGATAGATCACTAAATTATCTACCATGATTTCATCAATTTTTTCCAATCTGAGAGCTTTAGGCTACATGTATAGGACTTTGACATGAATGTGGATATTCTTTTGGTTCATAGATATGACTTATAATTTCCTTTTTATGGCTGTCTAAATTTTGCCTAAAATACACCAGTTTTGCCTTGTGGGGACAAGTGGTTTTGAGGCCAAAATGAGTGATCCATATCCTAACTAGGCATAATAAGATGTCAAAAATGTAGTATTACAGGTTAATCCCTACCATCGACATGGTGGATATGTCAATTTTTACCCATGAGCTCCTGGAGATAAAGATCTTACAATGTTCTTTGTATCTTGATAATATTTCTTGTCAATGTTGCTCAAGGCTAGAATTATTACAAAAAATGGTATACTCATGAATTCAAATGTTGTGGCTATGGGAATGCACATAAATTGGACATCTTTAAGTGTTGAAAGTAATTTATTTATAAGTGGAGGTCCTAAAATCAAAAATGTCTATTAGAGGAAAAAAACCTATCTCTTAAGTACATGAAAGTTACATTTTAGGATTGATCATTGAATCCTATACCATAAATTCCTCAAATACTTGTAATCTAATATATTTAGGTTGAAAGTATATGAATTCAACATGCACATGATGGTTCTTTTGGTTCATAGATATAGCTTATGATTTCCATTTTATGGTTATCCAAAGTTTGCCTAAAAACACTAGTTTTGCCTTGTAGGGACAAGTAGTCTTAAGGCTAGAATGGGTGCTCTGTCTCCTAACTAGGCATACTCAGATGCTAAGAATGGGGTTCTAGAGGTTAAAATTGACCCTTGATCTGGAATATATGTCATTTTTCACCGATAATCCTCTAGATATAGAGATCTTACATTGTGGATTTTATCTTGCATTTAGGACAAGTTGCCTTTAGGCTAGAACAAGTGCTCTCTCTCCTAACCAAGCATACTTAGATGCCAATAATGTAGTTATAAAGGGTAATCCCCACCACATACATGGTGGTTATTTAATTTTTCACCCATGATTCCCTAGAGATAGATATCTTGCATTGTGGCTTGCATCTTGCATCTAGGGAAAAGTGGTCTTGAGGTTGGAATGGGTGCTCTATCTCTTAACTGGATGTAATCAGATGCCATGAATGAGGTCATAGAGGGTAATACCCACCCCCTATTGATAATTTTTGTCATTTATGTCACTTTTTATGTCATTTTATGCCAAATATGATGTCATTGATGTCAAGGTGCATCTAGTGAAGATGCATTGTGAGTGATCTATGAGATATGAGCTTGTGTGCCTAATGTGATAAGGAAGTCATGTGACAAGCTAGAATTTGAAATTAACCTAATGTATATCTATTAAGAGAGAATTTAAAGTCAACCTAATGATTATTTTGAGTTTTATGACAATATTTAGGTCAAGATAAGCATATTTTGAGTACTAGTCTTCAAGCTACAATGTGTCTTGAGAAGCCTAGTTACAATAAGTATAGTCATATCATAAGCATGTGCATGATTAGCATGAATAGGTATGTGTAGAGGAATTATAATATCTAAGTATCATGAAAGGAATGTTATCAAGGTGTAGAATCATAAAGGAGTGTTTCAAGGTTAGTTGTTAAGCTTTAAATGCTTAAGAAGCCTAGTCATGACATTAAGCACAACATGAAGAGGCCTAGTTAGAAGGATTGAACATGGTGGCCTAGTGAGATGGATGCGTAGAGTAATAATAGGATATATAAGTTTTATTGATCATTAATATGAGTCATTAGAGAATTTAGGAAAGTTTCAAGGTAAGCCTACAGGGGTAAGACCTAAAGTCCAAATCTACAACTAGACTAGTTCTAGACCTTGCTTGACCAAATGAGGTATCATGAAGTGTTGTCAAGACCCATGAAAGATGTAAATAAATTTTTTAAATTGAGATAGGTTTTTTGAGTTTGTGTATGAGGTTTTTAGATATTTTATAGTGTTTATAAGGTCAGTTTCAAGGCTTAATGTGACTTGCAGGTCAAGGCCTAGAGAGCAAAGAAAGAGAACATGGCCATATGAGGTATCAAGATCAATTTACAAGGCAAGTGAAAACATGTGAGAATTTATATAAGTGTTTCATATTTTTTCAAACATTTTGATGAAGTTTTAGGTCAAAATTTGAAGGTTAAGGCAAGAAAAAGTGTTTTGAGGTCTTGTATGCACAAAATGAAGGGTTCTCAACCCGAGAAGAACTTTTAGTTGTTCATTTCAAGTGTGGCCTATACATGGGAACAAAATCTATTCATGGTATATTGGTAATTGTCCTAGATCAAATTTACAAGTATTTTTTTTATGGAATAAGAGGCTAATATTTATGAATGATCATTAAGACTGGAAGATGGTTTAAACCCTTAAAGAACCTTAATAATGACCTGATATGAAATAAGTTGTTCTAAAGTACTCATGATGGTTTGATATGGATATTTAAGTGATTTTGGTTTGTATTAAACTCTTCCAATAATCTCTAGGTGTGATTGGTTTGTCAGGTGAGTAAATGGAACCTACATGAAAAGCCTTATTTCTTAAAGATTTATTGTAGTAGTTAGAATTGACTAAGTCAAAGTATGAAAATCATTACATGGAGAATATTGAGACCTATATTTAATGTTCATGGTGGTTTTTTAAGTATTATCTATCCTTCAGGTGTGCTAAATTGGTCATACAAGTTGACCGGTCGCTGACAAGCCTAATCATGCAAATAGTGAGAAACCCAAGTAGAAATGAGAAGGTGGTTAGGGATGTGTTATCATGGATTAGGGATAATTAAAAATTATATGATATATTTTTTAAGAATTTTAATACATTTTCATGTTGGATATAATTTTTAGAGGTATGTTGCTCATTAGTTGATCTATATAGTGCAAATGAGACATTAAAGATGTAAGGTTATGAGATTGGTCTACAAGACCAATATTGCCATTTGACCATGTTATATTTTTGTTTTTAATTTATCTAAGGATGTTTTAATATCATATTCATTCATTTTAATCCCTTTATTATTTTCTTTCAAATGGCATAAGTTTAAGTTTTTATGACTGTATTTTGAGACTAGTTGGCAGTTCAGAGTAAGCATCTTGCAAAGAAGAGTTTGAGCCTATATACCCTAATTTGATGCATATAAAGAAGATTTGGTGTTGATTCATAAAGGGGGTTGGTGTCTCCTTGAAAGTGGGTGTTTGTTAAAGCCTAGATGAGTCGGTGCTTAGCTAGTTGGGATTGGTACTCCATGTGAAGTTGGTGCTTCACTAAAGTTGGTGTTTGTATTATATTAATATATTCCATTTTCATATATTAGTGGTTGTTCATCCCCTTGAAGTTTTCCCACATATAAGTTGTGTTCTCATGTTTCATGCATATGCGAATGGTTACTTTTTCATTGTTTGATGTACATACTTGAATGAATATTCATGAATGATTAAGTGAAATTTAAATACAAGTTTTGAATACTGATTCACCCCCCCCCAAATTAGTCATATTTATTCTAAATTTTGGTATCATAGCTTGCTCCTTTGAAGTGGGTCTAAAAGCCTAAAGGAGATCATAGAAGCAAAGATGGCTAGTCATCAAGCTCAAGGTGGTTTCTCTACCAGCAATGTCAAGATGAATATATATTTGATGTTTCAAGGTCATGATAATTGGTAGTCAGTTGTGGATGGCTATATTTCTCCTCCTATTCCACCAATTGATGCAACATGTAAGAAGGCTTGTGAAAACAACTCTAAGGCAATGAATCCCATTCTTTGTGGCCTATGAGAAGTAGAGATTTTAAAGGTGATGAACTATATATCATCCAAATATATATGGGAAAAATTGAAGACCATATATTAAGGAGATACCAAGGTAAATATGTCCAAGTTTTAGACCCATAGGAGACAATTTGAAAGTCTAAAAATGAATAAAGATGAAACCATTGCATCCTACATGTTGAAAGTGGATGAAGTTGTCAATGTCATTAGAGGATTGGGAGAAGAAGTGAAAGAGTCTATCATTTTTCAAAAGGTATTGAGATCACTAACTCTAAAGTTTGATTCTAAGGTATCTGTAGTAGAATATCTACAAGATTTGGATAAGATAGAGATAGATGGGATTTATGGCATTTTGACTGCCTATGAGATGAGAACAAATGAAGGAAGACCTCCCAAGAAGGAAGCAACTTTCAAATTTGATAAGAAGTCAAAGGCCAAGAAGGTCAAGGATGTGTAATGTTTATATGTTGATGATGATCAACTAATATCCATGTTTTCAATAAAATTGAGGTTTGGCTCAGGTAAGGGCAAGGGTAAGTTTCCCTTTAAATGTTTCAATTATGGTGAGATTGGTCACTTTGCATCCAAGTATCTTAATAAGAATAAATTTGAGTATAATTAAGAACATGATGAACATCATGAAGATGACAAGAAGGCTTATAATCCTAACAAAAATAAGGAGTTAATTATGAAAGAAGGAAAGGAACTTTCAAGAACAAGATAAGCTTATATACTAAAGAAGATAACACTTCTGATGTAAGTGACTAAAGTGCATCTGATAGTGATGATGGCATTAATGAGCCTAAACATGACAATAATGAAACCTTATCCATGTCCATAAAATCAGATAATGAGGGTTGTTCAAATGGGAAAGGTCTTATGGTTGATGTATAATCGGATGAAGAAGAAGCTAAATTGAATCTTGAGGTAGAATTGGTAAGTGCCCTAGAGGAATTGAAGTTCTAAAGGAGAAATAATCACAAATTAATATCATTAGTTAAGGACTATGAGGAGCAAATTGGCTTGTTTGAGGAGACACTGAGTAGCACTTTTGAGGAGTATGAGGAGATCATCAATTAGATTGAAGCACAAATGGAGATAGTCAATAAAAACCTAAAACCTAAAGAGGAAGAATGCATCAGGTATGAAAT
Source organism: Torreya grandis (assembly GCA_037957365.1). NCBI lineage: Eukaryota > Viridiplantae > Streptophyta > Pinopsida > Cupressales > Taxaceae > Torreya > Torreya grandis. The sequence goes on from JARHVA010000971.1 coordinate 2,271,491, forward strand.
TAAAGTGGAATATTTGAAATATAAGGTTAATAAAGAATATAACAAGGTGAGGATCTTTGTAAAGTTTGAAAAGAGCATTGAGGATCTAGATGACATATTGAGTATTCATAAGTCTACAACTGGCAAGACAGGTCTTGGTTTCAAAGAAGATCAAAAGGTAGTAGCTCAAGTCAAGGAGAAGGTTATTGAAGATAAGAAGGTCAATATTAAAATATCTATCAAATAGCCTAATAATATGAGGTATGCTAGTTCATTCAATGGTTATTATTTTATATGCAATCAGTTTGGTCATAGAGCAAGAGAGTGTAAAAGACCCTCCATGAATCTTACTCATGGGACTATGGAATGAGTCAAAGTTCACATCAATAAAAAGGTATATATGAGGTTATTTTCTATAGGTTTCATAATTTGGGACACATTGCAAGATTCTATCCTAACTGAGTTAGAAGGTCATCTAATCAAAAATAGAGGTTTGAAGCCCTTAGATTAAAATAAAGAAGGAAAATGAATGTATGGAAACCAAAGATATTAAAGATAATTCATGATCAGTATACAATCTCAAGTGGACTATTTTTGTGATATAACATGTTTTAGATGTGAAATCAAGCTAAAAATGCCTATTGTCAGCTCACATTGATGATCAAATGATTGATGAAGAGGTCAAGCCTATAGTAACAATCAAGCCTAAAAGGATATTGAAGGACATTTAGTCTTGTGAGAGCATCGATATCTAGGAATATCCTAAAATTGTGTTTTTTTAGTGCCCTATGAAAATTGGTGACTCAATTATGCTTCATGGAGACACACTTCAAGTTAGCAGAAGCATGGTAGATACTTGGTGTGAGGGGAAACTACTCAAGTTGTTGACTAAGCTTGATCTATGTTGAAAAGTGGTCTTGTAATATGAGATAATTTTAAGGATGTATGCATGGATTAATGGGAAGAATGTTTCCTTAATACTTCATATTTTTTGTGTTGAAATTTTATTGTAAATAAGGTTGATAGTTGTGGAAGACCTTTGTCATTAATGTCAAAGGGCAAGAAAGTTCAAGAAGGGAGATGAGAGTGATCAGTTTGAAGAATGTTTTACCATCAATGACAAAGGGGGATTTTTTTAAGAAGTGTTATCATTTATGTAAATTTTTATGTCATTTTATGTCAAGGATGATGTCATTAATGTCAAGGTGAATCTAGTGAGATGCATGGTGAGTGATCTGTGAGGTATGAGCCTGTATACCTAATGTGACAAGTCATGTGACGAGATAATTTGAAATAAACCTAATTCATCTATATTCAGATAAAATTTGAAGGAAACCTAATTATTCTTACATTTTTTATTACAAGTTTCAAGTCAAGGTAAGCATGTTTTGAGTATTAGTCTTCAAGCTACAAGGTGTCTACAAGCATAGTCATATCACGATCATGTGCATGATGATCATGAAGAGGTAAGTTTAGAGGCATGATACTATCCAAGAATCATGAAAGGAATGTGAGAAAGGTTTAGAATCATCAAGGAGTGTTTCAAGGTCAGTTTTCAAGCTTCAAGTGCTTGAGAAGCCTAGTCATGACACTAGTCACAATATGAAGAGACCTAGTGAGAAGGCTTGAACATGTTGTCATGGTGAGATGGATGCATAGATGCATAAGAGGCTTTATAAAGTTAATTTATCATGAATATGATTCATTGGATCACTCAAGAGAGTTTTAAGGTGAGCTTACAAGGGTAAGACCTTAAGTCCAAATCTGCAACTAGACTAGTTCTAGACCCTACCCAAATGAGGTATCATGAGGTGTTTTCAAGACCTATGAATGATTTAAATAAATTTTTGAGCTTGATATAGGTTTGTTTAATTTTTATATGAGGTTTTGAGAGATTTTTTAGTGGTTAGAAGGTCATTTTAAGGCCTAATGTGACTTTTAGGTCAAGGCCTAGAGAGCAAAGAGAGAGAGCATGACCAAATGGGGTATCAAGATTAGTTTCTAAGGAAAGTGTGGACATGTGAGCATTGATATAAGTGTGTCATGTTTTTTTTCAAAAAAATTCCAAGTTTTATGTTAAAATTTGAAGGTTAAGGCAATAAAATATGTTTTGAGTTCTTGTGTGCATAGAATGAAGGGTTCTCAACCTGAGAAGAATTTTTAGTTGTTCATTAGAATGTGTAACCTCTACATGTGAACCTAATATATTCATGGAATATTTTTAAGGTTCATATCTCAAGGTTTTAATAATTTGTTTTTGTAATAAAGGTCTAAGAATTTTTAATGATCATTAAGATTAGAGGATGGTTTAAACCCTCAAAGAACCTAAATAGTGACCCAATATGAAATAAGTTGTTATAAAGCGTTCAAAATGGTTTTATATGGATATTTAAGTGATTTTAGGTTGTATTAAACTCTCATATTGATCTCTAGGTGTGATTGGTTTTCTAGGTAAGTGAAACCTACAAGAAAAACCTTATTTATCAAAGATTTGTTATAGCAGTCAAAGTTGATCAAGTTAAAGTATGAAAATAATTGGATGGATAAGATTGAGAATTTTATTTCATATCCATGTTGGTTTTTTATTAGGATATAGCCTTTATGTTTTCTAAAACAATCATACAAGTTGACTAGTCGCTAACTAGCCTAATGATGCAAACAGTGAGAAACCTAGGTAGAAGTGAGAAGATGATTAGGGATGTGTTATAATGGATTAGGAATGATTAAAAATTCATGGAAAATTTTTTAAATACCTGTAATATATGTTCATATTGGATATAATTTTTTGAGGTTATTGGATATGATTAAAATATTGCTCATAAGTTAACCTATCTAGTGCAGATGAGACAGTGAAGGTGTAAGGTTATGAGATTAGTCTAGAAGACCAATATTTCCATTTGATCATGTTATATTTGTATAAAAAATATATAATTTTATAATAATATCATCCATGTGCACCAAAATTATCTTAAATTTTCTACACATGTGGTGAAGGTCATTATCACCATGACTATGATTGAAGGTAAACTGACAGATCTAGGTAAGCAAGTTATAGTGATGAGTTGGAGGCCCTTTGACCTAAGTTGAATTATTTAATTCACATGGTGTTTATTTTTGTGAATTTAATGACATATCCATGATTTTTATAATCTTGTAAGTTAGTTTAATAGGTTTTAACATTGAATCCAAAATGGCTTGTCTATCTAAGTAAGAATTATGAGAGAGAAGGTCAACAAATTGGTCTAAAAGCCCAATAGTTTCCATTATATATTATGATATTTTTGTTTTATGTTGTTCAAAGTATGTTTTAATATGATATTAATTCATTTTCATCCCTTTATTATGTTCTTTTATATGGCATAAGTTTAATTTTTTGTGACTATGTTTTGAGACTAGTTGGCAGTTCAGAATAAGCATCTTCCAAAGAATAGTTTGAGCATGTATACCATGAATTGAAGCATATTATGAATTTTTTTTACCCTAAGGTCAATAGGTTTCAATATATGTTGTATTATCCCATGTTTATTTGTAAAAATAATGTGTATACTTCAATTTTTCAAGATAGACTTTCTGGACATACAAAGGCCTAATTGTGAAGAGTACTATTGGCATACTTTAGTAGTGGTTCAAGCTAAAATGTGTTATGGAGCCTATATTATCTTATTATGGGTATATTTTATTGTAATATTAGTTTATACTACCATTTAAGGTGTTTTAATGTGTTTTAAGGAGGGTAAAATGTAACATGTCCTTAATAGACCTAATACGATTAGGTCTTCATGAGACCTAAATATGAGATAAAGCCCAATTGAGATAGGTCAGACCTAAAGGGTATCAAATCATGTTTTATACATTTATATGATATTTCATAAGATATATTTCATGTTTTAACTATGAGCTTAAGGGTGTTTATCCAATTAATAAGGATATGAACAAGAGACTCGTATAAATACAAGGCAATTTTAGGCCTATTTTAGATGTATAGAACAAGTGAGTAAAATAATATATTACAGAGAAGAAGAAGGTATTGTAGAAAATAAAATGAGTGTAAGTTTTTATATAGGTTATATGCATGAAAATAAAGTTCATATGACTTAATCAAGTCAAGAAGAAGGCTAGTTGAGCAAAGAAGCCTAAAAAGCAATTTGAGAGGGATAAAAGAGAGAGAAGAGTTGAAGGAGATAATCATCTATTGTATGAGAAATAAAATGATATAAATTTGATCAAGGGTATTATGTGGATGATTTTGTTTTGATTCTTCTATGGAGTTGGTTCCTCCTTGCAAGTGAGTGCTTGTTAAAGCCTAGCTGAGTTGGTGCTTAACTAGTTGGGGTTGGTGTTCCATGTGAAGTTTGTGCTTCACTAAAGTTGGTGTTTATCTTATAATACTGTATTCCATTTGTATATTTCAATTTTTTTTCATTATATTGAGGGTTTACCACATATAATTTGTTTTATCTTGTGTTCTTATGTTTCATGCATATGTGAATGGTTACTTAGTCATTATTTGATATACATGCTTGAATGAATTTTCATGAATGCTTAAGTGGAATGAAAATAAAGGTTTTGAAGATTAATTTACCCCCATATCATTCATATTTATTTAAACATCCAAAACATGGTGTATTTTTAAATTTTCACCCATGAGCCCCTAGAGATAGAGATCTCACACTATGGCTTGCATTTTGACAACAATTCTTGTTGATGTTGCTCGAGGCCAAAATTATTTCAAAAAAGGGTATCCACATGGATTAAGAGTCCATGGTTGTGGTAAATAATTTAAATTACACATACTAATGTTTTTTAAGTGATTAATTTTGAAATGTAGGTCCCAAAATAGGAAATGTCTATTGGGGGCAAATAACTTGTCTCTTAACTACATGAAAGTTAGATTTTATGACTAATCACTGAATCCTTTGCCACAAGTTCCTTTATTATTTAAAATATGATATATTTGGGTTTAAATTAAAGGACTTAAACATTCACATGAAGGTTTTTTTAGTTCATGGACATAGTTTATGGTTTCTATTTCATGGTTATCCAAAGTTTACCTAAAAAACACTAGTTTTGCCTTGTAGGAATAAGTGGCCTTGAGGCCAGAATGGGTGACCTATCTCCTAATTATGTGTAATAATATTCCATAAATAGGTCCTATAGGTTAATATCCACCCTTTACATGGTGTAAATTTCAATTTTCACCCATAATCCCCTAGAGATAGAGATCTTGCACTATGGCTTACATCTTGCATCTAGGGATAAGTGCCTTAGGATAGAATGGGTGTTTTGTATCCTAATAAAGTATACTCAGATGATATTAATGTGGTCCTAGAGGTTAATCCCCACCCCCAAATTATTTTAAATGTAAAATTTCACCCATGATTCCCCAAAGATATATATCTTGCACTATTGCTTGCATCTTGCATTTAGGGACAAGTGGCCCTGAGGCCAGAATGGGTGCTTCATATCTTAACCAAGCATACTCAAATTCTAATAATGTATTATTAGAGATTAATCCCAACCAATTACATGTTATATATGTCATTTTTCATCCAAAATCCCTCGATGATAGAGATATAATATTGTGGCTTGCATCTTGACCATATTTCTTGTCAATGTTTTTTGAGGCCATAATTGTTACAAAAAAGGGTATCCACATGGATTTTTAGGCCATGGATATGGAATTAATTTAAATTGTACATATTTAGGTTTTGGAAGTGATGGATTCTAAATCAAATGTCTTGGAAGCAAAAATGTCTATTGGAGGCAAATAACCTATCTCTTAACTACATGGAAGTTACATTTTAGGACTAATCACTGAATGCTCTACCATGAGTTCCTAAATTATTTTAAATACAATATATTTGGGGTGAAATTATATTGATTCAACATGCACATGAAATTTATTTTGGTTCGTGGATAAAAATTATAGTTTTGTTTTATGGTTGTGCAAAGTTTGCCTTGAAAATACTAGTTTTGCCTTGTAAGGACAAGTGGCCTTGAGGCTGGAATGTGTGCTCTATCTCCTAATAAAGAATAATTATATGTCAGTAATGAAGTCCTATATATTAATCTCCACCATTAACATGGTGGTTATTTCATTTTTCACCCATGATCCCTTGAAGATAGAGATTTTGTATTGTGGCTTGCATCTAGGGACAAGTGGTCTTGATGTTGGAATGGGTGTTCTATCTTCTAACCAAGAATAATTAAATGCCAATAATATGGTCCTATAGGTATATACCTACCCTTTACATGGTTTCAATATAAATTTTAACCCATGAGCCCCTAAAGATAGATATTTTGCATTATGGCTTATATCTTGCATCTAGAGACAAGTGGCCTTGAGGCTGAAATGGGGGCTCTGTCTCCTAATTGAGCATAATCAGATGCTAGGAATACAAAAATATAGGATAATACCCACTATTTATGTGGTAGATATTTCATTTTAAATCCATGATCCCCTATAGATAGATCTCGTACTGCAGCTTGCATCTTGATAATATTTCTTGTCAATGTTACTCGAGGCTAGAATTGTTACAAAAAAGGGTATTTGTGTGGATTTAAAGGTCATGGTTGTTTTCATATCTAAAGGTTTTAGAATTTATATATTTTTAATTTGAGGTCCTATAATTATAAATTTCTATTGGAGGCAAATAATATGTCTCTTAACTACATGAAAGTTGCATTTTAGGACTAATCATTGAATCCTCTACCATGAGTTCATCGATGCTTGGAAATATGATATATTTGGGGTAAAAGTAGCGGAATTAAACATGAATGTGATGGTTTTTTTTGGTTTTTTGGTATGTTATATGGTTTTTGTCTTATGATTGTCTAAATTTTACTTTAAAATACCAGTTTTGCCTTGTATGGACAAGTGGTCTTGACGCTGAAACGGGTGCTTCATCTCCTTACTAGGCATACTTGAATGATATTAATGTGGTCCTAGAGTTTTATTTCCACCCTAAATGTGGTGGTGATGTCATTTTTCACTCATGATCCCCTAGATATAGAGATCTTACATTGTGGCTTGTATCTTGCATCTAGGGATAAGTGGTCTTGAGTTCAAAATAGGTGCTCCATCTCCTAATCGGGTGTAATAAAATGAAAATAATGTGGTAATAGGATTTAATAAACATCTTGAACATGGTTTCAATTTCATTTTTCAACCATGAAGCCCCATATACAAGAAACAGTTTTTTTTAATAGTTTGTCATGGTAACAAGGTTTTGTGTATGAGGAAACTTATGTTTCTTACAACCAAAAGGGATATGTTGGTTAGATTTATTATATTCATCTTGTCATTTCCTAAATAAATAGTAATAAATTCAATTTAAATATAATTTGGACTTTTTTAAGGTCTAAGTATTAAAAACCTTCAAGCAACCATGTTTTGTGCATTCACAGTCATTTGCAGGCACTTAGAAGAATATTCTTTTTTTTTAGAAGTAATAGTCTACAAGTATAAGTATAATAATCTATAAGTATAATCATTGGTATTTAAATTTATCATATAAAGATAATTATAATATTATGTTCATGCCTTTTGATAGACCTCACATGTAGTAAAAACCACCTTTACATTAAAGCATATGCAAAAACAATTTATACCCCTCCTCATTACACTTTATGCACCAAAGGTATTTTAGTGTTTTTTTCAAGCCCTTCATTGATGTCTCTCATAAAAAAAATTCATGTTGTAAATATTCCCCTCTATCAATGGGTTGATGTCTGCATCAAAACTTCTACCTACTTTTATCCTTGGTGCAACCTCAAGAGCTTTATGTGCATCTAAATATGCCTTTTTTGATGCATGACTTTTATTAAAGAGGGCCAAGAGTTATCAAAAAAACCACATAATGGTTGGACTTATTAAAAATATCTATTATACTAGAAACATATTATTGACAAATAGATAGCCCACCACTTTGCTAGTTCTACTTAATGCAACAACACAGACAAAAAATGGTAAACTTTAGAAAATTCTAGAACAAAGCTCAAAACACATACTTATAAGATATGTTATATATAATGGATTTTCCATAATTACAATCACATTAAATTTCATATCATATGCTGATTATTTAACAACAAACCAAACCATAACACAAAAATAGTTGTATCTACTTCAAAAAATGTATTCTATGATTACCTACAAGGTAGATTTTTAATGCTCAAAAAATGTTTAAGGCATACAATAATGTGAACATGTAATAAATTAAAACAAAATCCAAAACCTGAAATCAATGAGAATATTTATAAATTGAAATTTTGAACATTAAATAATGTATATAATATCCATAAAATCCATATAAAGGTGTACAAAATGTGAACACAAGTGACACAATATCTTGGATCAATTCAAAATAATGAAAGGGATGGATCCCTAAAAATGTATATTTATAAAAAAATATAAATTTAAAATTAGCTCATAATCATTAAAATAACCAACTAAATCATTGAAATATAATATAAAAATTTACAAATTAAATTTTCAAATGTACCACGTCACACCTACTACTCAATTCAATCGGACCAAAAGACATTATCAGAGGAGTCTGTGTGGATAATTATTTTATGCATCAACTATTTACATATGTACAAATGATAATTACAAAACACACATCCATATTTACACTTAAATATTACAATAACTCTCATGTATCTCGATGAGTTACTATGCAGATTTAATCATAGTAGCAACACTTACGTTTGCTCCCTCCTGAATATATGGTGGAGTGTCTAGTGTGGTTATCAACTGAACAAAAATTATCATTTTTAGTCACTTCAACATATATATACAACACCATACATATACAATGAACCATAACATTAATTAATTCTTCAAAATCACCTCTATATAGGTATAAATAGGCATAGTAGCAGTAGCACACACACTCATGCGGCATCCAAAATCCTGTTGCAGCATAAAAAATTCATATACATTATTGAGCTTTCTACATGAAAATTAATTACCTTTTAAATTATATAAATATTTTAAATTTAACAAGTCTAACAATTCTTTGCAACAAGTAAAATATTAAAACTATCTAGGAAGTTATAGCCAAGGTGTCCAAATCAAATGTAGATGGCTGAAACATAGTGAGGTCGATATCATCTAGGCCCATGAAAATACCACCATGAGTGGGATGCATGATATCCTCCTCTTCCTAGAGTATAGTTCATATAGCACCACATGATCTATAATAGTGAGCTCGTTGAGTAGCAATGCTAGATGAATCCTCACCATATCTAGCTTTACTAGTAGGATTATGAGAAATCTAGCTCATACAGTGAATAAGGGTGTTAGTAAGTGCCTTAAGGGCATGCAAAGTATCAATATCTATAGTCTCCTTAAATATAGAGGGTAAGGTCTTAGGAATATGTGGTTTGTCAATACACACTCTCACAGATTGATTAGGTGGTTGACATTCACCTGGATATCTTACATAGAGCCCTTTCCTCTACCAAAGAAATATGAGAAATCAAGATAGTTTGGAATTTCATTCAACACAAACTCACAATATAATTTTCTCAAAAAATACATTGAGACTTCATTACTATTGCAAGGTAGGTGATCAAAGACCATCGACCATCAGTCCCAAAAATTTAGTTTGATCAAATGGTGAGTGTACTAATGGATTGGAATCCATTTGATTGTCACATATAGTGGTGCACCATTTTTCCCATTAATGAATAAGGCACAAATTTTGGCTTTGGCTATAATTTTATCTTTCACAATGACTACAAATAATTTATTAGAATAGTATGCCTAACATTTATTTCTATAGTCATCCCACCTATCAATTTGACCTATTAACGACTCAACTTCACATAATAATATTTGTATTATGTTTGTCAAAGAAATTTAGTGGGGGTTGCTTGCACGGGGATCCCTTAATGTCATAATCAAATTCTCAAGTTTGATCTTATTTTCAATTATATGGGCTACTAAATCCTCTTGACTACCTTGGGGGGCTTGATTAACTACAAGAGGGTTAGAAGGGATAGGAGGGTTTTGTGGGTGAAGAGGGATAAGAGGGTTTTGTGGGTGAAGAGGGATAAGAGGTTCAAGTTGTTTTTCAATGCCACTTGCATTTGCAAGTGCTGAAAAAATTTTAAAAATGTATAATTTCAAGAAAAATGAAATGAAATTAACTAATTTGATTTGTAAATTCAATAAAATATGTTTTCATACCTCTCTTTTGGCATGCAATTATCAAATTTGGGTTGTCAGAGTGGTTTTTGCTTACCCTAGTTGCACGTATTTTATCTTCTCCACTTCTTCTCATGATTTTCATTGATTCTAAATGAATGACATCGATGATTTTTTATTTTGTTTTAAATGATAGAACCATGTACACATTTCTATCATTTTAAAACCACATACACAGTTGCACTACATATGCAATTTATATGTTTAAAACCATGTATGTAGTTTTGGCTCATTGATTACTAATCTTATGATACATAACTACATATGTGGGTTTTAAAAGTGCATATGAAATATTTAATAACTGTGTATGAGTTCTATTTTTTTGAAAAAAATGTCCACTTTTTGGCCCCCCGTCTCCTTGCACTTACCCCATATAAAATCAGTCAAAACATGTCATCTACAGAGATCCAAAACTCATGTGCACATGAACAAAATTGGAAAACCCAAACATAGGTGCACATAGAAGATTAGAATAGTTCTGTATAGAGGAACTAGCCCCAAAATAGGGACACTAACACCACATTGTGATACTATCCAATTAGGGTGTTATTATCCAAGAAGGGTTTTGACACCTGGATCTTGTTTGTGACACTCATATTAGCCTCTATCTCAATTTACAGCCTCCAGATATATCATTTCAATCAATTTATATATAAGTACTTGTTTACATTATTTATTATTATTTTTAGAAAGGTCAAATTAGGTCATTTTTATTATAAATTAGTGGTTGTATTCATTGCATCTTTCTACCCTGATTTACTATACTCAAACCTTTAACAACCTAGGATTTACATTCGCTAAGTCCTAAATAGTTAAAACAACATTTATTTTTGGGATACATGGCCTTGTTGGATGTTTTGGAAGAATTTAATATGGAATAGCACACACTTTCACCAATTGTGGACTCAATTTTTATTCCAAAGGCCTTTTCTCTAACTACCATCTTTTTAACTAATTGATCAAATGTGAGAGTTTTCAATTGATTGATTGTTTATAGAGACTCCAAGTAGGTTGAATAGTTGGGAATAAGGTATTTTATGAATATAAGTCAATTTTATCACTATTAATTTTACAGCATGCTCGATGGCACGTATCTTTGAAGCTAATCTCATCACATCATATCTTTCAACTCTAGGCTCAACAAATTTAACTATAACTAAATGAATTCCAACTCTGCGTGGGAATCATATAGCTCATTCAATTTTTGAAATGCTTCCCATGTATTATTTCACCCCTAAATATAATGAAACATATATATATATATATATATATATATATATATATATATATATATATATATATATATATCCATTGAGGCCATCATCAAGGCTAATGCTTTCTAGTTTTTCTGCCTTCATGTCTAAATATCTTTTACATTACATGTTGACTCAACTGGTTGTTTCTCCCTGTCACACATATTGAGCCATATATCTTTAAGATGAGTGTGTTCTCCACTTTTTGAGACCATTATAACCATCTATCTTTACCAGTCAATGTTGTGATAACAATATATTTGGTGGAATCCATAGCTTTTGTATGAGTTTTAGGAGTTTTCAGTTTTGGAGGTTTTGAGTTTAACCCCAATTGGTTCCTTATCATTCCAAAATGGTCCCATTTTCTATATACCAAACTTTCACATGAAAAGTACTTTATTTATCATTAGCATCAGCTTAAAAATGAAACTTCATATATCAATGTACTTGGTTTTTCTTGATTTTTAGATTTATGCATTTCTTTAGTAACGAATGGGTGAAAGAGTAGCTCTCATTTTATCTCCTTAACTTTATAATTTTTGGTTGTTTTTTGAAAAATATTCTTAGAGTATCTTGTTCAAGGAAATTTCAATGAAAATTTCTCCATATTTAAATGCTTTTCAAATTTTAATGATTTCAAAATTTGAAAAAATATATATTTAAATGAAATTTGCTTTTTAAATGAAAAAGCTTAAAATTTTGTACCTCTCCTCATTATTTTGTTTTCAATAATTGAATTCTAATATTTTAAATATATAATGGTATGGATATTAAATAAAAATATTAATTTAGATTTTTATCCCCTAGTATGATGCCATGCATAGCCACATTAGCTACGCCTTAGGTCTATATGCACCTTTTTCTAGTTGGCAGGGTTTAAAGATCATATTTTGTGCAAAAGATACAAAAAAATGAACTTAACAGAGGTCAAAATGTGGTAGAAAAGAATTTTATAACACCCAACATATCCAATGTATTTACTAGTGGAAAAAACTCACCCTAATATGTAGTCAAATGCCATAGAAAAAATGCCATGCAAGTCTGATTTTAGCACATAAAATCAATCAAAAGTACCTCTTTGATGTCATGAAATGGGAAAGTCTGAATCCATCATGTATATATTAGAGCACTTTAAAAAAAATCCCTGCAATAGCAAAAATATAGCTTAGTGAGCTAAAAAACTGTCAAATTCAATAAAAATGCCTTCTTACTTCATTATAATACCATCAAATGATTGTAACACCTTAGAAAAATTAGACACAACAAAAAATTTCCCCATAAATTATCCTACACATTTTAAATGAACTTTTTGGCCTTACAACTAAATTTGAGGAGAAAGAATGAAAAACTAAATAACTAAAATTTCAAGCTCTAATACTAATGATAGGACAAAAAGATTATTTATGGAATGATAATGAAATTTTATCTCATAATTCAAGTTGAAGGAGAGAAAACATTACAATATAAAATCCAAAATGGTTTTTCACTTCACATTCCAAATGTGACTCTTCCTATTCCTATGGGAATGTAAAAAAAACTTATTGAATAAGATGAAAGCTATCTAATGAGACAAAAGACACCTAGGAATAAATAATAATTATATACATTATTTTTATAATTACATTATTCTTATAGGATATTTGTGTGTTTATCGATTATTAGTATATATTAGGATTTTATTGGTATGATTTCCATGTTTTTTATTGCTTCTCCTCCTCCTCCTCTCTCTGTCTCCTTTCTCCCCTCCCATTTCCATGGGTTATAGGTCTTTTAGAAATAGGGACCTAAAAATATACAATGTATGATTTTGGGGTGGGCGCTTGTGACCTTTGTTTTGGGTCTTTCATGTTGTGTGTTCCTAATTTTTTAGTGTTTCTTTCCCATTGTGTGTAAACTTTCACACAAATAAGGTCCTTATTTGAATTTGAGAATTATATAAATGCATAAGTGCATTAGTGTGTATAGGACATAGAAGGAAAGAAGTAATCTATCTATCAAGTGTAATGTTACACCACCAAATAGGCAAAATCATAAATGAATAATCACTTAAAAGAGGGTTAAGCTATTATTAAAAACATATTCACTTTATATCCCTCTTGCTATTGGCTAGATGATTGAATTTTTTATTGTGGTTGGGATTTAGTGGCATGTTTATATCTCTCTACATATCAAATCAATGCCACAAATGGTCTACAAATATAATTTCACTTCAAAACTATCCAAATATAACATGTTATATGGTGGAAATGACTGAAATATTCAAATTTTGTTAAAGAGAAAGAGTTAAATCATAGTTAAAACTTGAGTTAAGTTGTTATTTTATTAGATTTAATTCATATTAATGACTAATAGTTACTATTAATCTTACTTTTAATGAATTTACAATGATAATTTAAATAATGTAAAGGCATTAAATAATGTATTATATTATTTTGCATTGAATTGGATGATCTATTTGTCAACGTGAAATCATATAATATATAAATCATACTATAATGAATTGAATGTTTTGGCAAATCAATTAATTACTTGTTCTTCATTAATTCACCCATGGTATGAAAATTACATGTAGGATGCCATGACTAGTAAATAGGATCTTCAATTTAAAGTGGGGAACCTTGATTAGAATGAGGTCTCTCAAATTTTATAACCTCAACTAATGGGTCACAGGTTGTCATGACTATTCTAGGGGATTTCAAAGCTAATCACATCTACTAAATAATATTGGGAAATGTTTGGAAGTACCCATAAATGCCTACATCTACACATATATACCCACATTTACCCTTATTTTTAGCTACTTATAAATACATGTAGATTTCATGTACATATGGAAACAATATTAAATCCTATTTTAAACTATGTCAACTTGGTCAATCTCTAATTCAAGGATAATAATTGATCTTATTGAAGTGATTTTTATTTTCTAAGTTTCTTAAAGGTGGAAACATTTATTATAAATGAATTTTTTATTTAAAATATCAAAAAATTTATGGATCTAATATACAAAGATCACCATTTATTAAATTTATCTCAAATATAGGCCATTGATTGTGTTGACCAATAACTAAATTGAATTACTTCTTTGGGTTTTTGTCAATTTAACAAATGTGAATATTATGGATTGGTAATGAGTAAGTTCATGGAACTGGGGGGCCAAAAGGGAGTATTAAGTGGACATGTTTTTCTTGAAAAATAAGAAACATCAACTTGTATGGATTATTTGAGACACCTAAACTCAAAATTTGAAAATTTCATGGGAACATGAATTATACCATTTTGATTCTAGTTTATAAACTACTATTTTTTTAAATGATCGAGTATAAGTAGGTCAAACATCATAAATTTGAAGAGGTAGTATTATTTTTAAGAAAAATTAGAGTAGATAGACTTTTGTGTGGCACATCATTTTGATAGGTTATCGCTATACCTTTCATTTAACCAATCAATGGATTGGTGTCATTTTCTACCAAGGATAGTGTCCAAGGCTATTTGTAATAATATGTTGGATATTTGAGTTAACAACTCATTGTTTGGGGGGTGTTTACTCTGTTGTTGATGTCTAAATCCTAAAGTAGCAAATAAGATTCTAATACTATGTTGCAAAAAAAGGTAAATCTAGAAAGTTTTACTAAATTAATATTCCCTATGGCGTTCCATATTAAAAGGATTCTTCTATTCACACTATTAACATCCAAAACTTAAACATCTGGCATAAGACACTATAGTGTCCTCACTCAACTTTCCCAACTAAGTAGGACAGTGTTATACTTTAGAATGTGAGAATGTTGATTGCCTATTGTCACCTAGATTACTTCCTAATATATTATGAATTATGGATATTAGTCAACAAACTCTCATATTAACTTTACTCTTATGAGAATTGAAAGACACACTTTGAAGAAAGGAAAATCAATTGATTAAACTAAAAAATATATTTGTATTTAATGAAATCACACTTGCATTAAAAGAAGCACACTTTGCATTAAAAGGGAAATCACACTTGAAGTAAAATTAAATATACCTATATCAAAAGAAATACACTTTTAAACTATAAACTACAAATACCAATTGTGTTGATCTTTCGAGAGAAGTGGGCCCTTAATCCTTCCTCAGAATAGGATCAACTTTTACTCAATAATGTAATATAATGCTAAAATTTATTAATACTTCATTATCAAAAGGAGCATATACAATGGTATGAATTTTGCTTTAAAATTACACTTTAATGTTTTTTATCTCTATTACCTATTTTTTATTCTTTCAGAATGAGGAGACATATACTAAAAACACATCTCAATGACTATTCTCAGAATACAAAATTTGGCAATCTAGATAGTTAAATCTACTTATTCTAAATAGAAGATCTAGGAATCAGATCCCACACTTATAGGAGGTGTTGGAACTGATTCAATTAATAATAGATTGAGTATAACCAACATATATCTAAAAAAATTATATTTATATTTACAAAATAGAAATACATTTATATCTAGATCATTTTCAACTATTAATATGAATAGTAATGTCTAAAATAAGATATCTAATGAGGAAAAATCTATATATGTAGAGTAGATATCTGTGGCATTGCTATATTTATCTGTAGAGTACAAATGGACATATTTGGAGTGTGGCTAGGCATATTCAAAGCATAGCTGGAAAGGTCTTCAGAGCTTCATTAGAACATCTTCAGATCTACCTGGATGGATCTTTAGAGCTTCTACGAAATGTCTTCAGAGCTACAGATCTTTAAATCTCGACTAAGTATCATTATAGCTCATTGTGTTCTATGCCATAACTATTGATGACTTCTAAAAACAATCCTACTATAGAGATGTATCTTTGTATAAAAATGTACTCATTTCATCCAAGTTAGACACAAATAATAAGATAGAGAATCAACAATGTATCACATACAAAAAAAAAGACAATTGCACTCATTTCCTACTTAGATGAGACTTAAACTATTAAATTTAATGTAATATATAACCAAGAGGCAACACTTATGGATAGTTTACCTTTTGCAAGTCCTCTTACAAAGTAGGGGAGAAATTTTATTTAATCTAGGAGTCCTAATTCCAAACATTGGATGAGATCATAAATTTGAAAATGATGTCCCCAATCATAATGATTTCTAGGTAGAAAGCCCAAATCTCTTACGACAATATATAACCATACTTTAAATTCTAATTATGTCTAATTATGCCAATTCTAACAATGAAACATGGGATAAACAAGATTCGGTGACCTAAATCTCATGCCAATATAGATATTTGACCCTCCTTCTAGGATCTAAGTGATAATCTGAGTAAGTACCCTAGCTCTATGGAGACTCCAACTAATGGTAGTGGGAGACATGACTTCCCTACATTTCAATGTAATAGACAAAGTCTCCCATCTATCCATACGTGCATTGATAGAACTAGAAGAATTTTGGTTAACAAAATCTTATAATACTTCTACATTTTCTATTAACAACTCATGATACTTTTTTTCATGTACATGTGATGCAAAGGCTAGAAGGCAGCTAGAAGTTTGTAAGCTTTTGGAAACTAGGGCCTTATACATAAGCTTGTAGTATTATACAGTTCTAAGAATTGATTATGTGCTTGATCCCAAGCAATTTTATTTCTCATAGTATAAATAAAAGCATGTAATTGTGTTTATCCCACAAACAAATTAACCAAAAATCTAGATTGATGTCCCAATAACATGTTATAAAGATAAAACTCACAAATTTGATCTTGTCTTTTTGTAGTACTTTTAAGAAATACATCCATGAACATGTATTCATATTCAATGACATGGGGGAAACCAAGAGAAATAAATTGAATTTACCACTTATAAAACTATTCATGAAGAAATAAAACATATATAAAAGAAGATTGTTTGTAATATAATAGTTTCTCAACAATTTTAGAAACAATCTAAATAGAAGTCTGAGCCTGCTACAACTGTTGCTGAGACTCTATTTTGATTTCGACATTTTTTGCTTCCAACTTCTAAATATTATTCTCAAATTTATTTCAAAATGAAAAAATCTCATGAATAGGTAAAGGAAAATAAGGAATAACTATTATGGGTCCTTAGTCTGTATAGCTATTTCCCTTGTTTCCCTCTATATAGCATGTATGGCAGCTTGTAACTCACCAATCTGAGTTGTTAACTCCTATATGCGAGTGTTTTTTTGACAAATAAATGCATCTTTACTAGAGATAGAGTGTTTTAGATGATAAATTTGAGCATCTTTACTAGTAATAGAGTGTTGTAGATTATCAATCTAAGCATCCTTATTTTCAAGGAAATTTTGTAAAGTGATATGTTCATGAGATTGTGAGAATAATTGATTATGAATTATAGTTTTTTTAGTATTAACTACTATTATAATCACTTCCTATGATCAAACTTTGGAAACAAAATATTCATATCACCTTTCTAAGATAGAAATGGTTTGGTCCTTACCTTTAAAGGTCAATCTGAGAAAATCTAGCTCTGCTTATTATTGATGAATAGTTTCTTTATGCTATGATAGGGTCATAACATGCTACAAATATTTGTCTTTATGAACAAGTTGAGGAGAAGATGAAACTTATTATGTGAGTGGATCTTTACCCTTGTCAACTATGGAAGGTAAGGGTATTTCTTCTTTAGCTACAATCTCTTATGCAGAGGTTTGTGTTTTTTCAACTATCTATTCAACATCTACAACTTCTATGGGAGAACTTAAACTCCCCAAAATTTTAGCTAATTGTACCTTGATTTCTTATTCCTCCTAGAGATTCAATTGATGACTTTATTGGGGTTTGATATATGGAGTAGGGTTTTTTTATGAAACCCTCATTTTATTTTTTGACCTCCATCACAACATCTTCAGAGATACAGGTGTTGAAGATGGTCCTTCTTCTATTTTTACTATCATGGGAGGAGAAATAGGATGTTACAATTTCTTACTATGAATTTTGAATTAATTTCATAAGAATGAAGACCAAGCTTTCTCACCCGTTGGTTTCTTCAATAAATGGTGTCGATGGATGAGATAATTAAACCATGATGTTTAATTGACCCAGTGCCCCTTTTTAGTTTTTGAGCTACATTATGGATAGCACAGTGATGAAAATAAGTTAGGTTTACCTAGCACTCAAGTTTGGTATCTCCTTTATTTAAATGAATGATAAGTCACAAGTGTCTCCACCAACCAGAATGAACTGTCCATCATAAGTGAGGTATTTCATGACCTAATATGTTATATTATGCCATGGATGTGGAAGACTATCTCAAATGATTCCTTTGGCCATGCCTTGTGGAGTTTTGGCCAACTTAACATGGGATTCATTACCATTAATGAACATTTGAATTAGATCAACAAAACTTAATTTGTCAGTAATAATCATGCCTTCTTTAGGAATCCATGAAATTTCACTGATAACACTGGAATCAATAGGAATATGTTCACCCCAGACTATAGAATGATCTTCATAAAATTTTTCTAAAAATTCATGAATAATGTTCTCCTAAAAACCCTAGAATATCTTCAGGAAATTGAGGCATCTTGTTGTTTCAAAAATAACCCTAGTAGATTCATCTTGTAAAAAAAGTCCTACCGACTCTAGTTCACTTTTCTTCTTACCCCCCATCTTTGTAGATGTCCACAATATTCTCAAAAAATTGCTTGCATAATGCAAAATTGAGTTCAAAATCATACAGAGTACTAATTAGAGCAAGAAAGTTGGGATATGATGTGATAATGAATAAAAATAAAGGGGTATCACAAAATGGTATGAAAAATGATGGCCAAGTAATTTAGAGAAAGCAAAGTTTTAATGAAGGAGTACTTGTTTGAGTCAACATCAATGATGTGGCATGAGAGATTGTACTTGGCAACACTTGAAATGATATTTGCAATTATTTTTGCATTAGGACTTATCTTTTGAAAAAGGTCTTTGGAATAACCCCACATTAAGTCTTGAAATTAAGAAATAGTACAATGGTACTTTCACATCCATGTGGCATCAAAGGAACTTATCCATACTTAGAATTATTATCTGCCTAATGGTCATACATGCAAAACATAAAATAGAAAATGTATAACTTGTTGGGAAGGAAGTAAAATTGTACTTCTACTATAAGGATCCATGCTTATCTCCTAAATTTACCATGTGTCCTACAAGGATAAATAATGTTTATAAGATAAGTTAATTGACAAGATAATAGTTCATGTTTATTATAGAGGTTTCATCTAAAAAGTGTCATTTCTAGTTTTCACTTGTCAGTAGTTTTTTTATTTTTTTATTTTTTTCATATATATATATATATATATATATATATATAATTTTTTAAGGAAGGATAATCATAATTCACTATTTTTTATCACTCCCCCTTATTGGATGTCTACTACAAAGATTATTTGGCCTTAGTGGAAGAACCAAGTTCTTCCATAAAGTCAAATTGGTCTTGATTCTGTTTAATAAATTCTTCCTTACTAAGAGGTATCCTATACACTTTAAGTCTATGACCATTGATAAAAAGTGTCCTTTGGTCACCATCAATTGGTTGAAGTTGTACATATCCATTTTTGTTGATAGTTTTGATCAGGTATGGCCCCAATCATTTTGTCCTAAGCTTACCTTTGAAATGCTAAAATTTGGAATCAAATAGGAGCACCAATCACCTTCTTGAAACTTTTTCTCTCTAATATGAGCATCATGACATGATTTTAACTGCTTCTAGATCATGTTGGTTTGAGTGAGTGCCTCCATTCTTAGTTTAGTTGCACGATTTTTTCCTTATATGTTTCATCAATAATAATTCCCATATCAGTTGTTTTTTCAGTGTCTACAGTTCAAACTCTATTGGTAACAAAGGTTTCTTTCCAAACACAAGTTCATATGGAGATAATCATGTGGTAGTCTTCCATGTTGTATTATATGCCTAAATTGATTTAGGTACTTTATTTTCCTAATCTTTCCTGCTATTGTTCACTATTTTGGTTAGAATATTTTCAAACTCTCAGTTGGTGCTCCACTTGCCCATTAAATTGGGGGTGATATGGTGAGAATTTCGCGTGATTGATTTAGTAAAGTTATGTAAAATCTTGATCATATTAGAAATTAATTGGGGCCCTTGATAAGAAATAATAGATATAGGAGATCCAAATCTCAACATGATCATATGATATAGGAAATCACCAACCATTTCCTCCCTAGCAAAGGTGAGTGTTAAACTTTAACCCACTTAGTAACATAATTAGTACATACTAGTAAATACTCTTTTCCTTGAGGTGAGGGATTTATTGGTCCAAAAAAATCCAAACCCCATTTATCAAATGGTTCTAGAACTATTTGAGGATGAAGAAGCATTTCTAAGGATAGATTAGGCTTACCCATCCTTTGGTAAGGATCACATTGTCATACAAACCTTTTTACATTATTATAAAGAGATGGTCAATAATAAATTACACCAAGAATATTATAAATGGTCATTTTTTTTGAATAATGTCCTCCTGGTTCATTATGGCATGATCTTATAATGTCAAATACTTCATCTTCTCTAACACACCTATGATGTACATGATCAGGTCCAGTTTTAAATAACACACCTTTAAACCATTTGAAATGAGAACTAACTCTAATCAAATGTTTTCTTTTTTTATTAGAAAAATAATGAGGAAACTTCCATGTTACCAAGTAATTTGTTGTCTGCAAACCATGGGGAGTATGTAGATATAGAATAGTTGTTTATTTGGAAAAGAATCCTCCACAAGTTCACTTACACCTATAGTGATCAATCTGGACAAAAATTTAGCAACAATAATATAATTTATAGGTTTTTCTATAATGGTAATGTCAAATTCTTAAAAAAATAGTATCCATCTAATAATTCTACCACCTACTACTATTTTATTCATTAAGTACTTAATAGTTGAATGTTCTATATCAATAAATACCTGATAACCAGTAATGTAATTTCTAAACTTGTTTATGGCATAAACAATAGAAATAAATTATTTTTCCATGGTAGTCTATTTTTTCTCTATGGAAATAAGATTCTTTCTAATATAATAAATGGCATTCATTTTTCCTTCCTCATCTCTTTGTCCTAAAACTGCCCCTAGTGCATTATTGGAATCATCAGTATAAATATGAAAAGGTTATTCCCAATTAGGTCCTTTCAAAACTATATCATTCATAATTTTGTTTTTTAATGTTTTAAAATCTTCTTGATACTTATTATTCCATATAAATTCATTGTCTTTTATTATCAAGGAAAACATGGGTGCATCTATTTTGCTAAAGTCTTCAATAAATCTTTTGTAATAGCCTACATGACTGAGAAATTTTTTGAAATATGTTTATGTTTGAGGAATGTGGAGACTATAAATTACCTCAATATTCTTTGGATCCACTTTTATTCCTTGAGAATAGATATGATTTCCTAAGACTATCCCTTTATCAATGATTATTACACACTTCTCATGACTCAAGGATACTTGGTGTTCTTCACATCTGGTGAGCACTTTATCTAAATTGCTTGGGGATTCATCAAATGTGTTTCCATGGACATTAAATTCATCCATGTATACTTCGACAAAATCATTTGTCAGATAAAAAAATATGGCTGACATTGCTCTCTGAAAGGTAGCATGTGCATTGCACAATATAAAAAGATGGACTATATAAGTAAATGTTCCCCAGGGGTAGGTAAATGTAGTTTTATCATGATCTTCAGGGGCTATTCTGATTTGATTGTATCTATTAAACCCATCTAAAAAATAATAGTACTACTTTCTTGCCAAGTTATCCAAAACTTGATCAATAAAAGGCAAAGCAAAGTAATCTCTCATAGTGGATTTATTCAGTTCAATGTAATCCATGTAGACTCTCCATTTTCCATTATTATTAGGTATAATGACTAGAGGTGAAACCCATTGACTATCAGATATGGGATAAATGAAAAAAACTTCCAATAGTTATTTTATCTCTATTTTTATAATTTATTTCAAGGTTGGGTTAATTCTCTATTGTGGTTATCTAACTGGTCTAACAGCTTCAGTGTAAATGTGATGGGTAAAAACACTGGGATATATTCCTTTCATTTAAATTTAATCCCAAGTGAAGTATTTTATGTATCACACCAATACATCAAACACTTAACTTTATTCTTAGTCAGTTAACCATATGTTGATATTCAATAGTTTACTGGGATGGATTGTAATTTGTTTAGTACTTGGAATGATAGAATTTACCTACTTGTATTCACTCATCAAAACATTAAATGGACATAGATGTGGTAATATCATGTGAAATGTAGCCACGTCCTAGTAAAATATTTCACTTTTGGAGAGAAGATTGGTCAATAGACAATGAAAAGTATTTAAAAATGAATTATGCCCCTCATGAGCCCAATCAACTATGGATTGTTGGATATCTTGCAGACCAAATAACAAGTTTGGGGGTCTTATGATATTTTCTTTGTTCTCAGTAGTGAAGCTAAATTCTTCCCATTCATGATTATTTATTTTTGGAGCTAAGCTTTCAGTATTCAGAGCTAAGCTATTAGTCTTAGAAGCTAAGCTATTAGTATTTGGAGCTAGGATTTCAGACTTTGGATCTAGGCTATCAGACTTCAGAGCTGAGCTATCTTGGTCCAAATATTTTGTTATTTTTTCTCAAAATTCTTAGACATTTCTTTTATGGTATTTATGTCTAAGAAAGACACACTATTTTGATTTTTCTTAGGTTTATCCACCCATATTTATTTAGAAAGATCCATTGAAGGTCTAACAGATTGATAAAGGGAGATTTGTTTGGTGTGTATTTCATTATAAATGTTCATATTACTAGATCTACAGTCAACATGTCATGCGATTGTAGCTAACCAAAGTATTTCAAGAATAATTGGATTTCCTACCTTCATGGGTTTAGGTTGAAGGATCATGAAATATATAGGATATTCCTAGGATTATATAGTGATTGTAACATTTTCTATGGTTCCTTCAGGTGTAATAATGGATTGATCTACCATTTTCAAAATTCTAGTGGTAAGATAAATCCCTATGAGGGATATATATTCCACTATTTTGATAGTAATTATGTTGATGGTAGCACCTAGATCTATAATCAAATTTGGTATGGACTTATTCCCAATTATCATAGTCATCACGGGACTACACGGGTCTCTATATTTGGGAACAAGTGTGTTTCCTACCAGTAAATCAACAATTTTGCTAGTTACCTAAATTGTTTTAGGATATTGTTTCTTTCTACCTAGTTCATTGATGTGAAATTCTTTAATTATTTGATTCAATTCAGGAATATCCTTAATATATCTTAATAATAAAACTTCTATCTTCATCTCATTTAATCATTGCATCAATTCAGAACCCTCCCTAGGTTTTTCTTCTTTAAGTCTCTCAAGAAATGGAACAATAGGGGGATCTTGAATTGTGGTTGGTGTGATTAAAGTTGTGGTGGATTCTACCTTATTTTCATTTGGTTATTCGACTACAAGGGACTTAGGAATGTTTTCATCATTGTAAATTTTAGTTATGGTAATGGGTGAATCTCTTATTACCTTTCCTAACCTGAGATGAATATTATTACACTCAACTGAACCACTTGCAACACTACTTTCTTGGTTAGCTCCATAAACAAGAGTATTTTTCCTATTCGTAATTATGGTTGGTTAACATGTTTCTTAATTTATGGTGGCTAAGGTTGTGAAAGCATCAAAGCCTAATGTGGATAAAACCTTCTCTACATGTGATTATAAGATCACTATTGATTTGGCCATTGAGGTGGTGACTGTTGTATCTAATGTGGTTGTTGTTTTTACTATTGTGCCTAGGGTTTGAAGGATTTTGAGGCATACCCCAATATATGTAATCCATTCATAAGTACCCCATGGTTGTGGTTGTGATGTTTGTCCCCATATTTTTGGCATGAATTTTCCATCCCATGGTGTCATCCCTGGATTAGGGAAAATCTTGGACCAAATAGATTTTGAGGTTGAGAGTACTAGTTTCCTTGTCTTTAGATAAATTTCACTTCTTCAACTACATGTACTACTTGTTTTACCTAGTTTCTCATGGTAGGAAGATGTTTTTTATTTTTAGTGTCATGGTCTAGGTCACAAATACCACATACCTCTATTTTATCTAAAAGAAAATCTTTTACTGCATGTTTAATTCTACGTATAAGATAATATATTAACAATTATTTAGCATTGGTGGAATTAGCCTTTGATTTGAGACCATATAATGTGGATGTTAATTGCACTAGAATATCTATTTTGAAATTATAAAATTCTTCCATAAATTGGCCAACTTTAGGTGATTTTCCTAACCATGATTTCCTTATGATAGGTCTTATCCTTGAATAGTTGGTACATAATGCTAAAATATGATGAAATATTAACTTGTCAATTTCACCCTTTCCCATTAGGTTCAAAGCATCATGTGCATCATCATCTATGCTTTTAATAAATATTATCTTGATGACCTCCTCTATGATTTGGTAACCTCATTTATGGATAAATACAAACCTATCAAGGTAATCTTCAAAGGTTTCATCTTCATTTTGTTTGATCTTGATAAAATCTTCATTTCATTCTCTGACTCTACAATAATCCTAATATTTATCAAGAAATGTAGTTTTCATTTATTCCCAAGTACTTATATAATTTCCCTCAAATCCCATAAACCATCTCATGGATATGCCCTTAAGAGTAGATGAAAATAATTTTAAATTCTAATTGTTAGTGACATAGTCATATGTTTGGAAGAAAACTTGAAATTCAAAGAGGAAATGATATGGATCCTATGAGGATTTACCTCTAAAATTAGGTAAAATAAATGGTGAGATGTTTTAAATGGATTTTTTGTCATCAAGACCCAAGCTGATTGGATAGGAAAAATTTCTATCATGTTGAGGCTACCTATCAAGGTTTTCTACATGTGTATCATCATCTCCCATATTTTCTACCCAACTTTGGTTATCAATCCAATACAAGTTCTCTTCTTAGGTTCTCAACCTAAGGTCTACTGGTTTAGGAGGATAATTTTTGATGGTGATTACATCTTCTTGTAGAGCTTATGGATCAAATCTGATTATTCTAGAAAGGGGATTCTTAAGATCAATTCTTATTATGAGAGAAGAGGACCTAAATAGAATTCTTCTTATAGGATCTATTTATGAGTATAAACCTTTTTCAAGAGAATAATCATAAAAAAAAAATTACATCTTTCAATCACCTTTTTTTTACTTCCTGATCTTTCTAGCAAGGATATAATCCTCTCTTCTTCTGGTTTTATTTGATATTCTTTAAAGATAAACTATCCTTCATAAATCTAAGGAGTCCTTGATTGTTTTTTGTGTTTTTGGGATATATGAATGTTTTTTAATTTATTTTGTATAACTCTAATATATGATCTCACTAACACTTATGAATTAAGAGTCCTCATCAATGGCACCAAAAATGATAGGTTGTCATTATACCTTTCATTTAACCAATCAATGGATTGGTGTCATTTTCTAACAGGGCCAATGTCCAAGGCTATATGCAATGAGATGTTAGATATTTGAGTTAATATTTCATTGTTTATGGGGTGTTTAATTTGTTGTTGATGTTAAAATCTTAAAGTAGCAAACAAGATTATAATCCTATGTTGTAGAAAAATGTAAATCTATAAGGTTTTTCTAACTAAATATCCCCTGTGGTATTCCCTATTAAAAGGATTCTATGGTTCACACTGTCAACATCTAGAACTTAAATATCTGGCATAAGATACTACAATGGCCTCACTCAACTTTCTTGGCTAGGTAGGATAGTGTTGTATTTCATAATGTGAGAATGTTGATTTCCTATTGTTACCTAGACTACTTTCTAATAGATTCTGAATATGGAGATTAGTCAACAAACTTTCCTATTAACTTTACTCTTATGATAATTGAAAGACACACTTTACAAAAATGAAACTCACTTGCATTGAACTGAAACAAATTTTTGAATTTAATGAAAGCACACTCGTATTAAAAGAAACACACTATGTGTTAAAAGGGAAATCATGCTTGAAGTAAAATGAAATATACCTATATCAAAAGAAATACAATTTTAAACTATAAACAATAAATACCAATTATCTTGATCTTTCGAGAGAAGTGGGCCCTTGCTCCTTCCTCATAATAGGATTAGCTTTTACTCAATAATGTAATGTAATGTTGAAATTTATTAATACTTCATTGTCAAAAGGATCATATACAAATGCTATGAATTCTATAAAATTACACTTGAATGTTTCTTCTCTCTATTACCTATTTTTCTATCCTTTTGGAATGAGAAGGAGACATGTACTTAAAGCACATCTCAATGAATATTCTTAGAATACAAAATTTGGAAATATAAATAGCCAAATCCAATTATTATAAATAGAAGATCTAAGAATCAGATCCCACACTTATAAGAGGCTTTGGAACTGATTCAACTAACAATAGATCAAGTATAACCAACATATATCTAAAAAGATTATGTTCAGATTTATAAAACAGAAATACATTTATATCTGGATCATTTTAGACTATTTCTATGAATAGTAATGTCTAAAAGAAGATATATAACAAGGGAAAATCTATATATGTATATTAAATATCTTTGGAGTTTCTATATTTATCTACAAAGTATAATTGGGCATCTTTAGAGCGAGGGTTGGCATATTTAGAGCACAGTTGGAAAGGTACTTGGAGCTTGACTAGAACATCTTCAGAAGTACCTGGATGGATCTTTGGAGATTTAAAAAAATGTCTTCAGATTTGTAGATCTTTGAAGTTTGACTAAGGATCATTATAGCTCACTGTGTTCTATGCTTAGTCTTCAAAACTATTGCTTAAACTATTAATGACTTCTCAAAACAATCCTGCTATAGAGATGTATCTTTGTATACAAAACTTCACTCATTTCATCCAAGTTAGACACAAATAACAAGATAGAGAATCAACAATGTATCACATACAAACACAAGATAATTTCACTCATTTCCTATTTAGGTGAGACCTTAATTATTAAATGTAATGCAATATATAACTAAGAGACAACACTTATGGACAGTTTATATGAGATATAGTGGGCTATATAGAATGCTCATCACATTTTTAAACATCATTTAGTTTTTTTAAAATACATTTGTGGAAATTTAGATAAGATCATCTTGTTTTCAACCTATATTTTTTAAATTAATTAATAAATATTAATTTTTTTACTAATTTCACAAGTCAATAGACCCTGAAATATGATTAACAATGTATAACTGACTGTGTGGTCCCCCTAAATACCTCAAAAAATATCAAAAATTGGTTTTTTTAATGTGTATATAATTAGGTCTAGTTTGCAACCATATAAACTTTTTTTAGATTAAATAAATGAATCAAAAGATAGATAAACAAATATGAACATGTATAGTTTCAGGATATAGTGTTATAAAAAGACATACTTAGAAATAAATATAGATAGCAACCTTAAAGTAATAAAAATATGTAAAAATTATATATTAAGAAAGAGGAGAGGGTAGTCAATGTCATAGTCATATTTTAAAGAAAATGTTTGATAAATTTTAGACTGTTTAGCATGGCCAAAGTTGTACTTTGTTATTTTTAGTCAAAAACATGCATTTGGCTTTGTGTTTGCATGTCCATACCTCAAGCTCAAGAATCCAAGCCATTCTCAAGCCTTAAAACATGTGTTTCAAATGTCAAATAGTAGAACTATGTCTGCATATTTACCATGTACATATAATTACTGCATTCATAGAATATTTTACTATTAGCATACATGATTTTAGTCTTTAAAATTATGTATGTAGTATTGATGTTATAAAAGTGCATACAAAAAAACATTTACTATTACATTGGCATGTATAGTATATAAATAAAATCAACATTTATGTATAAGTTTACATATGTAAACTTATATTTTATGTTATATTTTATTTATAAACTTTAAATATGTTTTAGAGTGCTTTCGGACCTCTAAGAGCTATAACGCAAATTCTAGGTTTTGGAGCATCTTATTATATTTCAAACTTAGTTAGATTCTAAGGTTTTAAGGTTTCAAATTTAGCCATATTTCAGGGTTTAAAGATCTCAAGACATCATAAGAGGTATGAAAGATGCATGAAGGGATGTAGATATGATATAATAGTATGATAATGTCTCTCACAAAGTACCACAAGTTGATCTCACCCCATTCACTTTACACCCATTAAAGCATATACTCTGGGAAAAATGCATCAATGAGCCCTTAAAGCATAAAAGAACCATATAATGCATAAAGGCATAAACAACATGATTTATATTTATGGGGTACATTTTTAACATCAATCCAATAAATAAAATAAATGCAATAATTCTTTCATTCTATAGATCATGTATATTTCAGCTATATTTTGATAAAGTTAAGCATTAGTCAATTAGTGATGTGATTTATGCCAAATTGAGCCCTATGAAACTAATTCTTAGTATAAATGATGTTAATTGGGGCTAAAATGATAGGTTTAAGGTTTAAAGAGTTTATGATTTAGGGTTTAGGGTTTGAGGTTTAGATCTTAGGGTTTAAGGTATATGTTTTAGGGTATATGGTATAGGGTCCAATCAAAAAGGCATTTGGGGCCAATTTGATCTCATTGAACCTACGTGTGACTGTAAAATCTAATTTTGGGCATAATTAGCCCATTGCCATCATAGGTTGAGCCAGTTAGTCAATTGGGGTAATAAGTGTTGTGATTAGGATAAATTAAGCCCTATGAAAATAATTATTACTCTAATGGATGTTAATTGGGACTAAATCAATTGACTTAGGGTTTAGGATTTATGATTTAGGGATTAGAGTTTAGGGCTTAGGGCATAGCATATAAGGTTTAGGTTTTAGGGTATAATGTCAAATCATGAAGGTAATTGGGGCCAAATTGAGCTCATTTAACATATTTGTGACTATAGAATGTGATATTGGGCTCAATTAGCCCCAATGTCATCATAAATTGAACCAATTAGTCAATTAGGGAAATCAATTATGTAATTTAGGCTAAATTTAGCCCCATCAACCTAAATTTTACCCTAAAATATGTTAATTTGGGCTAAATCAATTGGTTTAGGGTTTAATATTTAGGGTTTAAGGTTTAGGGCTTATGGTTTAAGGCTTATGGTTTAAGTTTTAGGGTTTAGGGTTTAGGATATAGGGTCCAATTTCAAAAGGCAATAGGGGATAATTTAAGCTTAATTAACCAATTTGTGACTATAGATCATGATTTTGGGCTCAATTTACCCCCATGTCATCACAGATTGAGCCAATTAGTCAATTGGGGCAATTGATGATGTGATTTTGGCTAGATTGATCCTTAAGAACCTAATTTTTAGTCTAAATGATGTTAATTGGGGCTAAAATGATTATTTTAGGGTTTAAAGATTTTATGATTTATGGTTTAGGGATTAGGGTTTAAGGTATATGGTTTAGGGTATAGGGTATAGGTTCTAATAATGAAGGAAATTGAGGTTGATTTGTGCTCATTAAACCTATTTTTAAATATAAAATGTGATTTTGGGCATAATTAGCCTCAACATCATCATATGTTGAGCCAATTAGTCAATTGGGGGAATAGGTGATGTGATTTGAGATGAATTGAGCCCTGTTGATGTGGGTTTTATACACACCCCAAAAAATCCTACAAGGTTACCTCTAACATTTTAGGATCGATGAATAGACTCATTCTAAGGCATGAGTTGTAGGGTATTCAGTTTTATAGCAACCTATTGGTGGAATAATGGTGAGTGAAATAGATTGTTTACCATGGATGAACTGACTATGGGCGAACCTAGATCTACTTGGAGTGGTTAGAAGGATGATTATTATAACTAAGGTGAGAATGATTTTAAATAAACTTCAAAAAGAGAGAAGAGTAAGGTAGAAAAGGAGGCATGTGTAAAATCCAGAGATAAAGCCTTTCAAGACTAGTATTTAAACTCAAATAAGACAAGGAATCTAGACCAAGACTTATTTCAAGATTTTTTAGCACACAAGCAATAAAATACATTAGAGAGTCAAAGGAAACCAAAACACAATATACTCAAATATACAAAAATCAAGGGTTGCCTAATTGTCAAATTGAGGTTGCACATCTACAAGAGGATTATGATAAGCATGTAAAATATATTCAAATAAACTATAGATAAAAGTGAAAGACTATATTTAAAATAGATACCTCATACAAAATTAAAGTGTTAATATACCAAAATAATGAAATGTCTCAAGAAATCTATAGAATTGGATAAAAATGAAGATTTTCACATAAGGATCAAGTCAAGCAAAAATTATTTAAATTTTATATTAATATAAATAGCCGAAATTATCCTCCTTTTGAGACTGGGAGGTTACATGTATTTATAAGATTGGGATGGGAAAGGCCTCATCTCTTCAAGCTTCACCTAAAATTAGAAGTTTAAAAATAGAACCTTTCATTCAAAATCATGCAAAGATGCATGTATAATGATAATACTCAGAATATATTTCCCAACTAAAAATACATTAGGCATGTACGATAAATAGATTGGAAACTAAAGTCCCACCTTGTTAATAACCATGTAGATACATAATCATTATAAAATTAGAGTGTTAATGCAATGTTGTTAACTGGATTAGTCGATGTGACTTCAAAATCTAGTAATGAGGGCTTCAAAATTATGACTACCTTAGTCATTAATCTTTCTTGATCTACCTCTAAGTTCTTGAACCCAGATATTAAAGCCTTGGCTCTCATCAATCTGTCTTTGGCAAAACTAACCAACTATAACACTTATTCATTGGTTTTATACATAGTACCTTCCACTTCTTGTCTGATGTTTTTAGAAATTGAGTGGAGAATGTTTTCAAAATTGGGTCTATTGACCAGCTCCCTTGTTTGGGAGATCACCTTGGTTACTATCATATCTCCTAAAATTTGTAGTGTTTCACTTTCAAGACAAACAAAAAGACTCATCAGCTTCTTCATTTGTTTATGCCAATTTAGGGAGATAGCCCTCTTGGCAATAACATAGTTAAAAAAACAAGAAGCATCTATGTTGGTCATTAAATTTAGATGATAAAAATCACTAATCCTAGATCACTAAACCAAGAAATTCAATCTTATTTCTTTATCTTTAATTTTGTTCCACAATGTGACAATATCTACTCTGTGGGCCTAATTGCCTACCTTAGACACTCTAATATTGAACAAATTATTATATAACTTTGTAGATATAGTCTGTACATCAACAATCACTTCTTAAGGAGCCTATGTAATCTATATATGCTTCCACATTTTCAAATCTTCTTTATTACTTTGGTGCATCTCCTTCATCCCCGCTCTAGTGGAATCCACAAAAGTGTTGAAAACCTCAATTAATTCTAGAGGATCATTAGGATTTCTTTTTATATTTTTGGATAAAGAGAAAAAGTTCTCTTTTTTCAAATTCTACCTCTATTTTTGTTATTATATTTACCATCTTCCTCTTCCTCGCTATCTGTATAGTCCCATTGTTTTTTGTCAAACTGAGTGGAAACTATGGGTAGCTATATTAAACTAGATTTAGTCTTTTATCTCTGAAATTATGCATCTCCCTTACCCATTGAGGAACTATAATTTCTCATGTTTCTTCTTCTTGAACAAGTTTTAAAGATTTAGAATGTTGAGAGGTCATTGGAAGGGATATAATCATACTAGTTGTAAGTGAGGAACTTATTTGAATGGGAATTTAGGGGAGTTTCTATCCAACCACTTCCCACATAGAGGCTTCTTTCTTGGGTGTCACCTCAGCCAAAAATCTAGTTAAACCTGAGGTTATCTCCACAGTCATGATTAATTTTGATAAGGAAAATAGATGGGGCATGGTAAGCTATATTTGGGTTAACCTTTTCCTAAGAGTTGGTGGCTTATTGAAAGTAGAAACCATAACTAAATTCTCAAACTGGACTACCTTAAGAGTTCTTATTTTTATTGGCAAAGAAAGAATATATGAATCTATACTAGTATCAATAGAACTGGATGATATAATACGAGGCATTACTAAAGGTAAACTTACAATTGACATTTATACATTAGGTACTAAAAAAATAATAGAAGATCCTACCTCATCAATTTCCTAACTTTGTTCTAGTGTGAGGTTGACTAAGGTGTCTCCTCCTTTCACCCAGAATCAAATCTTTAACTTTCTCCAACTCAGCTTCTTTATCATCTAGTTGTGTTAGGTCCATTTCCTAGTCTTCTTCCTCTAAAAGATAATCAACCAAAGATATCAGTTGTTATGGTTCTTTTTTTCTCCCAACTTCATTTTAGACTATGCATACTTTTCCTCTTCCTCAATAGCTTCTTTTGTAATAGGGAGACCAAGTGATGGAATATTTTTTAGTTTTTTGTCTTGGAAAGGAGTAGGGGAGTCCTTGTGTTTCCTTTGGTATGTGAATATAGGGGGAGGGGAAGGTGGATGACATGATATATGGGTTGTGGGAAAAACTATGGTATGAGATGGAGCTAAAGATGATGAAGTGGAAGGTGTGGAAGGCACAAGGCTTCCCTGAGGGGACTTAAGAGAGTGGGGGGAATCAGAGGTAGTTGTAATTGAAATTTAAAAAAAAATCAAGAATTTAGGGAGGCTCACTTAGGTGACTATAGTAAGAGGAGGCAAAAGATTCATCACAAAACTACTCTTCCTTTGATCAACTAAGGAAACAATTAGCCTCTCCCTTAGTTGTTTTGGTCAAGACCTATTCTTATGAAGTTGTTGAAGTAGAAGTGACTTGACAACTAGGTAATCCTCTCAAAATATCCCTCTTAAACTAAGGATTTTATTCCATCTAAATTATAGGTTGATCTAGTTACACTTTTATAGCTTCTACTGAAGGGGAAAGAGGTTGATTTGATGGCTAAGAACCCTATGGTAGAGCTGGAGGCCATTGTTGACTCCATGCATTCTGGGCCTCTTCTTATGTTGCTTTTGGGTTTTATTTTAGGGAATTTGCAAGTATCATAGGCATTTTCTTGTCTTTCCTCTTTATCCAAACTTCCAAATCATCTGAGGCAATTAAGAAAATCTAATCATGATCATATGCCTGGTGATTATAAGAGATATGCACTTTCTTATTTTCCAATATAATTTTGAAATACCCCTTTATTTTTTTCTTGGGGTCCTACTATATGAATGGTGTAAGGTGTAAGTTGTACTACACTCTGTCCTTAACAACTGAAATGAAATGTGACCTGGTCAAATATTGGTGTTGTCTAATGATGAAAGGAGTCTTAAATTAGTAGGCCAAATGTCTCTAACTTAATTATTCATCAATATTATTGAAGACTTGATAGGATATTTCTTGTTATGTAATATGATCTAGAACATGATGTGGAAATAGTAAAGGAGTAGTCCTATTACCCTCCATTTAAATGATAGTTACATCTAGATATAACCAATAATCTCCCATGTTTATAAGGGTTTATGTTATGTTTTTTGGTAATCTGGGCATTGGGGCACCCTGTATTGTTTGATATATGTGAGGCTATACCCCATTTCTTATCCTTTTTATCTCATTTATGTACCTATGAATGAACATAAAAGATAAATACTCTCTGACCCTATTTCACAAATATTCGACTAATGGTTTCTATTCTTAACCATAAAGCTTGTAAATGGTGGCCATTATCGTATCCAACAAGTAAGACATCATGTATAGATTTTTGTCCTCAAGCCACCAATTAGGTTAAATTATAGGTGCCTTTAATTATTCACTTATGATCTCCCTAGGTGCTACCAACTTGTTATTTGTTAAGAGTATATCCAGTAGTATAAACCATTCAACTTATACATAGGAAATACTCAAAAAACCATATAACCTATTCAACAATGACATTGTTATTGCAACTCCTGGTCTAAATTTAAGGATATAATTGGAGGAGATTGTCCCCTTTAGATTTAGACTATGTCTATTTGCAAGCCATTGCTTCAACTTTTTGTCTACAGTGTTATACTCAAGCTTAACATTGGTTGAGACTTGAGTGTAGGTGGTCTTAGGGTAGGGAAGCCTAAGATATATTTTGAATGCCCTTCCTAAGATGTAAGCAAAGGTGGTCTTGAATTTCCTTACATGCACGATGTCCCTAATAATGGGTCCATTGACAAATAAAACTTTTAAGAGGTCAATGCACAACATTACCTCAGGTTTAGCCATAGCTTAGTGGAAACTTTGTTATTTAATTGGTAGTAAATCATTTGTATATTGTTTGGCATCTAGAAAGAGTTCATCTTCTATGGAATGTGACTAGATTGATTCAACCTCTTCCTAGAGAGTTGAGTAATTTGGGAATTTAAAGTTCATGGTATTTTTGTCAAATATTGTATCTTTGTATTCAATAAATCCCACAAATGAGTATGGGGAGGGTATTGAGGGATTACCATGTTTTGATGAAGAGGCCATTATTCTCCTTTGATCACTATAACTCTTGTGAGGTCCTGTACTGGTTCACTCTATGCTTAATGGATGAAGAAATTTAGGGCTCACTCGATGCTGGGAATCCTAAGAATGCAATTGTTTAATCAAAAGAGAAATAGAAAAGTGAATCCTTCTTAATGAAAATTTTATATATATACCAATTGTAGGATTGAGTATTGAATGTATTCTTGCACCTTTAATGTAGATAATAAACTATTACTTTTAATTCTCATCTCAATTTGAATGTGATAGACAGCTTTGATAGGTGACCCTTACTTTCCAAGTGGTGATATTTCATTAATTATTTGTGTCTAGTCATTTCTTTTGAGACAAATTTAATCCATTCATTGACGTGCTTCTTTGTTGTGTTTTTAATAATTATCTTTTATGATTTGGCCATACCTTATTAGATAGTGCCACTTATCAAGTCCTCATTAAATTATCCCTTCAAATCTATTTGTTGTGTTGGGTAGGTCCCATAGTGGTGAGTTCATGCAATCAAGACATGTGGCCTAATCTCAAATAATTAGAAGCATAGAAGCTCAGAGCATTAGACTGGTATTCTTTTTGGTGAAGAACCTTTTGTGGTCATAGGTCAACATGATTAAGACATGTGGAATGATCTCAAAATCTAGGAGACTCAAGAGATCAAAACCATTAAATTTCAAACCAAAGAACTAATTAACCTTCCAAAAATGCATGATATAGGTAATTGGAGGGGGATATCTAAAGCATGTGGTCATATACAACATGCAAATGGATGATTGGATGATGTATTTGGGTGACTACATCCTATAGTCAAATGACTCCATGTTGTAGTTAGATGATTGCATTGTGTAGTCATATGATTACATCATGTAATTGAGTGACTACATCTGACATTATGCAGTCAGGTGGCTATATTTTGCAGTCAAGTAGTTGCATCATGTAATTTGGTGACTACATAGTGCAGTTAGATGACTACATAGTGTTATTTTTGTTGGAGCCTAGGATGTTGTTCCTGATCAAATTACAGTCACCATATACCACCTCATAATTTTCCTACATTATTATATGCCTTCCAACATGATTTTCCACCACTATGAAACCAATTCACCTAGTGACCTCCAAATTTTTTTTTAATATAGGCCACTAAAACTTTACCTACCTTGAACCACCTCTTTTTAATCTAAATCTATTTATCCCCTCCCTTATTTATATAGAGGCATGGAGAAGCTTAGGTGTTGTCTATGAACTCCACATCGAATGAATGGTCTATGTGTCACTTTTGATTCCTAATAATCATTGGTGTTATTCTCAACAATCATTAGTGTTCTTCCAAAATTTATTACAGAAATCAATATAATTTATTAAATTTATGTAATATAATACAATAAAACATAAAAAATCCTTGACTCCTTGAAAGGTTATGGGTGCACATTAATCATTCATTGATCACATAATCATCCTTCTCTATCGATTATTGTCCCTCAATTCAAGGGATCAATTGAGTATGGTCTCATCCCTCAATTAATCAATATATTATTTATGTCAAATATAAATAGTATGGAAACTTTTACATCATTCATTAGAATGGGGGGCCCTTAATTTCCCTTATATATAGATATGTCAAACAAAGCCCCCCCACTACTCCCCCCCTCCCACTCCCCCAATCTCTATGTGGTACCCTTTCTAGTTAGATATATAAGGTCAATCATCAATTGAGGGCCCCTGATCTATTAAGGGGCTTCTCACTTGACCTCAACTATAAATTCTTAATCTATATATTAGGGTGCCCCTTGTGTGTGTGTGTGTGTGTGCGCGCGCGCGTGCGCGCGTGCGTGCGTGTGTGTGTGTGTGTGTGTGTGTGTGTGTGTGTGTGTGTGTGTGTGTGTGTGTGTGTGTGTGTGTGTGTGTGTGTGTGTGTGTGTGTGTGTGTGTGTGTGTGTGTGTGTGTGTGTGTGTGTGTGTGTGTGTGTGTGTGTGTGTGTGTGCGTGCGTGCGTGTGCACATGCATGGCATAGGTGTGTGTATGTATATGGGACAACCACCACCCACCAATGTGCCCATTGTATTATATATGCCTTATCCATATCCTAAATAGATAGAAGGGCATAATGTAATTGTCCACACATCAATCCCACATCAATCACTAATGATGAATGTTATATTTTTGACATCAATTAATTAAAGGGGT
Organism: Torreya grandis; assembly: GCA_037957365.1. Lineage (NCBI taxonomy): Eukaryota > Viridiplantae > Streptophyta > Pinopsida > Cupressales > Taxaceae > Torreya > Torreya grandis. The sequence continues at coordinate 2,308,608 of JARHVA010000971.1, forward strand.
GTGGGCACCATTAGTTTTATATATCATTAGGGCCCCTATGTATATATGGGAACTTGACCACCCCTATCTATATTGGGGAGGACAAGGATCCCTATCTATGTATGAAGGCTCAATTGATTTATTATATTAATTAAGGGCCCCTATCTATATATGGTGACCTATATATGCCTATCTATATCTAAGGAGGGTGAGGGGTACACAAGGTTTGAACTCACAGATTCAAGTCATGGGACTAATGATTTGACCAATTACTCTATCCTACTTTGTCAAATATGGACATGGCCACAATGAATCAATCCCATATCTATATAGGGTAGGTCCCCTCTAAGTAAATAAATCAATGTGATCATATTACATACATAATATGATCAAATCATTTGATTGTAACAAATATGAATGAATGATATGGTGGCACCATATTTTGTCAATGAAAAAAGACACAATTACATGACCACTCCCCACTATATAGATATATATTTTCATTGGCATTGGCACAATATATAATGTGATTGGCACAATATATATTGGCACCCCCACCCACATATTGATTTAGATATATATTTAGAGTGAATAGAAATAGGGTCCAAGGTGTTTCAATGTTATCAACTATATCTAGTTCACTCCATCCATTGAAAGAGTCTATCAATGATCAATGTTACTATATTACATACATAATGTGTATGGCATGACAAAGCAACCCCATGTGCATAATTCCCAACATGACATGAATTATTTGTGTGATTCATTACATATCCATATCATAGAATAGATCGATGTCATCTCTATATGTAACATGATTTTGATGTGATAGATAATGGAATAGGTGTGGGTAACATGATGTTATGGATAATTCCTATCCTATTGATACAATAATTTGTTTTGACTACTTGATATCATTAAATGGGCTTCATTATGTATGGGTTCCATTGGTGTGGTGGGCCCATTGAATATTGTGACGTCATTAACTATAACTATATAGCCTAACCCTTATCCTATCTCAAGACAATAACCATGGATCAACACTGACAAACAACTAATCTCATGTATACATGTGACATGATAGAGGCTAAATGTGACATGATAGAGGCATATCACCTATGGTGTAGTACCATATAGATATAGGGTTCAATTTCTTGTACTGATTATTGAGGCACACTTCATAAATATCGCATCCCCTTAGTTCAGATAAGAATCAATATAGTTTTGTTGTGTTATTTTTAGCCTATAATCCGCATAATTTAAAGTAATAACAACATAAAGGGGTGGTTATATATGTGTGGGTCATCAATGAAACCCATGTTATCCTAATAATACCATGTTATCTTGATTTCAAAGTGAATTTGGGTGATCACACATATATGTGGCCCAAATTATTTGCATTTGTCTTGGTCACAAGTGGATACGGTGATGTTGTGTGGATTTTGGCATTTGAAGAACTTAATTGCATTGGTGACCTACACACACAAAAATTAAACCTATGTTAACATACTCACACCACTTTGGCCTAAATTTAAAGTGAATTAGTAGGGTGATCATGCATAAATATGTCCAAAATTTTCCCCATTTTTCTAGTCACAAGTGGATATAGTGTTTTTGCGTCACTTTTGGCCTATAAGGGACTTAATCAAAATTAAAATTGACATAAAGGGGTGGATAGGTGTGTGAAAGTCACCAATTAATCTTATGTTTTCCAAATTACACCATGTTTCTCTAGATTCAAAGTATATTGGGGTGATCATACATAAATGTTCCCAAAATTATCCGTATTTGCCCTAGTCAGATGGATATGGTGTTATTGTGTTACTTTTAACTTATAAGGGACCTAATTATAAGTAAAATCATCATAAAGGAGTGGTTAATTTTGTTTTTATTACCAATGGTACCTACATTGTCCCAATCACACCAATTTGGCCTCAATTTGAAGTGAATTGAGTTGATCATGCATGAACGTGTCCCAAATTGTTTGTATTTTCCCTCATTGTAAGTGGATGTGGTGTTATGTTTATTTTGGCATATAAAACCTCAAATTGAAAATAAAAATGAAATAAATTGGTGTTTTGGTGTGCACAAGTCATTAATGTGACCTATGTTGCCCCAATCACACCACTTTGACTTGAATTCAAAATGAATTACGATAATCACATATACATGTGCCAGAAATTATTTGTATTTCCATGTTCATAAGTGGATATGGTGTTGTTGTGTCACTTTTGGAAATAATGGAGTTAATCACAAGTAAAATCAACATAAATTGATGATCGAATGTTTAAGGGTCACAATGCAACATACTTTTCCACAATCTTATATTTTTGCTTGAATTTGAAGAGAAATGTGGTCATAATGAATAAATGTGCCTAAAATTGTTTGCAGTTACCTCTTTCATAAGTGAGTTTGGAATTTGTATGTCATTTATGACCTATAAGAGACCTAATCACAATTAAAATTAGCATGAAGGGGTGGTTGGGTGTGCATGGTTAACCAATACAACCTATGTTTTCCCATACACGCCCCTTTGACTTGAATTCAAATTCAATTGGGTTGGTCATGCCTAAATATGCCCAAAATTATCCCTATTTACTCCAATCAAAAATTATTATGGTATCATTATGTCACATTTTGGAATATGAGGGACCTGATTGGGTAAGTGTACCAACTTGGGGGATAAAAAAGGGCCTACCCGTGGACATGATTTTTATGAATTTTTAAAAATGTGAACTTCTACAGATAATTAGAGATGACTACACTCAAAATTTGAAGATGGTATAAAAACATGAATTGTATCATTTCAAGTCTAGTTTCCAAAAAAAAAAAATTTGAAAAATGGTTAAGTATAAGTAGGTCAAACATATAAAATTTGAAGAGGACCTCCTATTTTTTTAAGACAATTTGAATTGTACCATTTCGTGTGACCCACCATTTTTTGAGAATTGTTTAGTATTGTTAGAAACCCTTTGGTGAATACTTAGATTAGATCTTCTAGTTTGTTAATAAATTTTATTTTATTTTTTTATGAATATTTTTTTATTAATTTTGCAATTAAGTATATCCTAAAAACTGACAAAAATGGATAGCCATCCGTGCAACCCCCCTAACTACCTCAAACAGAAATGAAAATTGATTTTTCTTTTAATGTGTGTAGAATTAGCCTTAGTTTGTTACCATATAATTTGTTTTGCATTTGGATCAAAGAAAAACAAATTAGATAAACATGAATAGGCATGTATGGGTGAGGCATGTAGTGGCCTAAAAATGGTGTTTTTAGAAATAAATATAGTTTGAACCCCTAAAATAGCCCAAAAATTATAAAAAATAGTACATTTAGAAAGAGGACAATGTGATAGTCATAACGGTAATAATTTTTTGAATTTCGATGTTGAAATCCATAGCATATTTGACGATTGAAGTTGAAATTTGTTGGTTTTTCCCAAAACTCTCGGTCTCGGCTGTAGATGCAAGTCCCAAGCCTTTGGCTCAGAAATCCAAGCCATTTTTGAGCCTAAAGGCTCAGTTTAAATTCAAATTCAAATAATTTTGTATATGTTATATAATGTATACACATTTATTTGGCATAAAATGAAACAAACAAATTTCATGTTTGTTATAGGGGAAAGGTCCCATTATCCATGCATCCTTATAGGAGAAATGTCAAATTTCATGTTTCTTATAGGGGAAAGGTCCCATTAGCTTTGGACAATGAATTAAGGTGCCATAACATTGAATTAGACTTCAAAAAATTTACCCATTTCAATGTTTCATGTTAACTACTTATAACTAAGGTTTCAAGGTCTAACACATTATACATTTGATAATATAATTGATTTTATCATGAGAGGTCATAAAATGCATTTTTTAAACCTATGATCAAAACTTAACCTTTAGTGTACCAATCATTGTGCATTAGAGTATCAATACTTGACTCTTACTTGTCAAGATGTGATTAGTTACTTTTAATTTTATAGAATAAATGTAAAACAATTATTATATATTACATGTTTAGCTTTTGGTGCAATTTAATATTTATATACATCAATATGTTTTATCAATAGAACACATGTTAATAAAATCCTTACTCAACAATTGAAACATGCATAGCTATTGGTATCTTTCCCTTAGTAGGGCAAGGATATACCTTACCACCTTACTTGCCTAAAATGCCACTTGCCCTTAAATTTTTTGTTTCTTATTTATATTATCCTTCTTGCCTAAAATCTTATCTTACCCTTTTGTTGTTTATTTGATATCTTTGACCAGACCCCATTATTTATAAATTTTTAACTAATTTGTTTAAGTGTCAAACCTATTGAATTAGACTATGTAGTATATATAAATTTGTGTAAGTAGAAATAAGAATTGAACCCTTGGTGTAACAGTGTATCTCTTTGGTATCTATTTCAAGAAGGCTATCTAATAGAGCCCAATACCTGTGAATCATACCATTCCTAAAATGTGTTGAATGAAATCCCTTAAGTTCCCTCCAAGGTCACTTATTGCATCTAATTCAATAGGTGCATTTTGAGGTCCTAATTGAAAGTCTAACAAGAGTCTTCTATTGTTACAATTATTCAAGTTTGATTCCCCTAATGTATTCAAATACATTATTCAAATTTTGCCTAAAATTAAGATCTCTTCTAAAAATATAGTTAATCCTCCATTCCATGCACCTCCTTCATCTACCCCTCCATCACACATGGGACAACCATCAACTACTCCATCCATTCCCACATCATATGAAGAGTGTGGCTTTGACATGGGACTAGTCCTAGCCACACCATGGATACAATAATTGCAAGCTCAAAAACAAGCTAGACAATACTTGATGCTTATCAATATTATAGATTTTTTACCTTACTATGTAATTAGGATGGTAAGATATGAAATTAGGATGATGGACCTACAATGTATGTACATGTTAAATTCTTAAATATTTTGGTCAAGTTGAGTACGCATTTTATTTTATATAAGATGTGGTTTTGAGCTCAATAAACTTGAAATGGTCACATGTATCCATTAGTGATGATGTGGTTTTAAGATGCCATGCATGTAGTGATGAATTCATAGCTTAGAAAATATCTAAATACACTAGGGGATTTGTTTGAAACCATTAAGGATGGTGTAGACACGGTATTGAGCAAGTAAGACATATGTATAAGTTACCCTAGTTCAAACTCTATTGAACTTATTCAAGATACATTAAACCTATGATAATTTCCCCTAAATCTGAGACTTACTTTCCCTCAAAGATGATGCTGAGTAGAGAGACCCAATAATTATTCATGTGGATGATGAACTGCTCACCTCATATAGATGGTACATCAAAATTGAATACCAATGTGCACCCCTTGCCAAAGGTTTCAAGATTATATATATTTTGTACATGTATCTTCAATCATCTTCTTCATATTTCATTGTAATGAGATTAAACCTTATGATGTGAATTGCAAGAAAGTATTACATGTATCAGAATTCTTTCTCTAGCTTGGGATTTGAGGTTGAGGCTCATCCATTCCTGAATTATGTAATCTCTTGCATGTAGGACTTAATATGAATGTAAGTTTTGGGATCTCTAGAGGTAATTCAAGGTAGAGAGATATAAATAATCTAAATACATACATGTAAAAAATTGATAACATTTGGAGCTTGCTCAATTCAGATGGGACCTTAAAGGGCACTACATGACAATTTTTGTACATTAATTTCAAGTAGGAGGCTCGCACCATGTGAATTATTTACTAGACATGAGTTGATTAGATTGATGTCAATCTTTAAAAATTATTGGCTTCTATCTATGTATGATAAATTTGTGAATAGGCCTTAGTTGGATTGGTTGGCTTGATGACGGAACATGTCTAAGTATCAAAGATGTGAATATCTAACAACTCTAACACTTTTCCAAGTGTACTAGACCTACACATCTGGAAATATTTGATTGGATTGGGAATCCTAAGGCTCTAACAAATCTGATGGTTTTAGGACAAGTGATAGTTATATCTCTAACATAAATATGTGTGTGTACAAGATACACATATGCATACATATCTAATTAGTTCAGGCCTCATAGGGATCTGATAGATCTCTTTATTACTTTTAGGACCTGACACTTCAAATAGTGTTGACACTTCCAAGCACATACGAGGTACACATGGTGATATGTAATTGGATTTGGCCTCTAATTTTCAACTCTGAAACTTCCAAGAGTTGATGCATCTCTGATAGCTTTAACACTTTCAGGTGTATGAGGTACAAACATGGCACAAGGTTCAATTATAGGGGCAATTCAATCGAGGAGGCATGGGAGGCCAATTTTAACCCCTTCTTGACATAACTATAAGATCATGATATATATGATTTGGGAAAAAATTAAGTACAATTATATCTATCATGAATTAAAGCAATTAGTCAATTGGTTCAATTAGGGATGTGATTTGGGCAAAATTAAGCCCCTAAACCAAATTTATGGCCCAATTGATTGTATAATCTAGATGCAACATGTATGACTTAACTGACCCTAATTTAATCAAAAATGCAAATACGCATGTAAATGTGGCCAATTTCAACCCATTAAACCTAAATTAGAGTCTATGACATGATTGAAAGGGTTAAATTAGGTCATGTTTCGTGACATGTTGATCACAAACCCTAATTTTATAACTTGAACATGTATGTAGTTCCCCTAAACCCTAATTTCATTACATATACACATGTACAAACTTGTTACACTAAACCCCTAACCCTAAATCCTAATTTTATAACAAATATAACCCCTAAATTCCTTGATTTCATCACAAATGCTTAAATTCATAAATGTGATTAGTGCCAATTTTTGAACCTATTATTCACCTAATTTTGTAAGGACCTATGATGGAATTTTGGAAAAATTTAGCTCATTTCATCTTACATATTGAGCCTTATTTCATCATTCATTAGTCTTATTGCTTCATAGTCTTATCAAGAGTCTTATTACATCATGTATTGGAGATTTATGCATCATATTGAGCCTTATAGCATCATATGATAGCCTAATTGCATCATATTGAGCCTTATTGCATCATATGATAGCCTAATTACATCATATTAGATATTTATTACATCATATGATAGTCTTATTGCATTGCATGATAGTCTTATTACATTGTATGATAGTCTTATTGCATTATATGATAGTGTTATTACATCATATTGAGACTTATTACATGTTATGATAGTGTTTTTACAACATTTGATAGTCTTATTTCATTGTATTATGGATTTATTCATCATATTATAGTCTTATTAAGTGTTATTGCATCATATTATAGTATTATAATGGAAAAAATGCTTGAAGATGAGCCTTTTTGCTTGTTTGTATAGTATATGCCTATACTTCAAGGAATGTGTTCCTTAAAGTATAAACAAAAACTCACTTTTCAACATCTATTTTTATCCCTAATAAATATTTTTATCCCCACAGACATTCCCTGCATACTCTACGTACTCTACATACATTCTTGGTTGTAATTTTTTTTAGACCCCACATTTGAAACTTTTTTGGTTGATTTTGTCAAAATGGGCTCTGGTTCATGTTCATAGACGAGGAATAATTTGAAGAACAAAGCATCAGAGCAATTAGAAGAGTTGAGAGAAAAAATAAGGTACGAATGCAAGCAATTCTTTCCACACAAGGTACAAACACTAACCCTGCTAAGCCAAATGCCTTAGATAATGAGGCAATTGACAATAATCAATTGAATAATGATAAAATTTATAATAATTAATTAAATTATGATGAAATTCATAATAATTAATTGAATTATGATGAAATTGGCAATAGAAAATTAGATAATGTTGGAAATTCACATTCAAAGTTTAAAGTTTTGTATTATGTTGATGAAGAGCCTATGCATGATACTTTACCCAAAAACAATGAAGAAAATATAATGGACTCAAATAATGATAAAATTAACAATGAATAAAATTTCATGGAACATATAATGAAGAAACAAACAATGAAGAAAATTTCATGGAAACATGTAATGATTTTGAAACACCCTCTGAACGGATTCCACCAATAACAACACCTTTAAGAATTGTGCGTAGAAAAGATAAGTACTTAATTGAAGTTAATGAAAATATTTTTAAACTAATGCATAACAAAATGTTTGACCTCCATTTAAGAAGATTGGCTCAATAAATTTAGGATAGTTTCTTTCATAGATTGGATTATTATAGTCAAAGATGTCAATTATTTGTTTCGTTGATGAAATTGCTTAAGATGATACCTATAATGTACACATTAGGACTAAGAACATCTAACATGGATAATGAAAATGATGAAATTATTGAAAATCCACATGAAGTTTATCATATTGTGGGACCAAAATCATGCAACAAATATTATAATGTTGCCCAATGTATAATGACAACTTGTGCAGTAAGTGCCGAAACAAAAAAAATGATTGATTTCAAAAACAAGTCAAAAACTTGAAATAAATAGAAAAACATTAATGAAATTAATTGAAATATGTGAAAGACTTAATGAACCTAATATGAAAGAGCTCTATGCATTCTTTGATAGACTTCCACAAAAGGACAAGGCTATAGCCAATGCTTTGAAAGACTTACTTGCACAATTTTGGAAAGATAATACAAGAGTTTTGCCCAATGCAAGAGATGTAGTGAAAAGAAGAGTTGGTTCTCGTTATCATGAACCGTATCCAAAACATTTCTTTGATATGACTCAAACATAATTGTACTCTAATTTTTTTTAAAACATCCACAAATTTCTATTAGTCAAAGGCTTTTTGAGATGGCCAAACCTTTTTATATAAAAATAAATGACACATACACCACTTATTATTTTAGGCAACATGTTGAATTTTCAATACACTGTGATGTTTTTTGTCATATTCATTTTACTTTACATACTAATAATATTTTACAGGAGTGTGGCATAGAAGTTCCACCAAAATCAGCCAAGAAATTTATTTCAAATATTTTTGTGAAAGACTAGATGGACAGTTCTTTTATAAGAAAGCATGTTTGGATGGAAATTCAATGGATTGCCAAAATTGAAAAAAGGTATCCATGAGGAGCATACAAGTGAAATTGGAAATGAATTAGTTGGTTTGAACAAATACAAATCTATTACTTATCAAGTGAAAAATGGCAAAGAATTTAAAAGGTGTGAGCTTATTACAAAAGAGATAACTATTTCAAAATTCATGGTTGAATTCATGGAGAAAATTGTTTATGAGTATGCAAGGCACACACATAGGGATAAATGGTTAGATGAACATTTTAAGCTAAGCAAGGACACATTCCTACTTGATTTTATTGTTTTATTAGTTGACTTTGTAAAAAATTACACATTTAAACAATAAATGAAAGTTCAATCACAGTATTATAACTCAACATAAATTGTCATATTCATGCATATAACATTCGTGAATGCACTTGATAGTACAAAATAAGATCAAAAAATATTAATGGAGTACCATTTCTATATCAGTGATGATCGATCACATTGTACATAGTATGTGTAAGGTTGTTTTGATAAGTTCTATGGACAATTGACTTAGAGGAACATTGGTTTCAAACGGCATTACATTTGGTCAAACAATTACACATCGCAATTCAAGAATGTAAGGGTGTTTTATTAGTTGAGTAGGATGCATGTTACCACTGGTGTAGAACATATTTGGAGTTTCACTAAGGTTGGCTATGGAAAAGGGGAACATGATGGTGTTGGAACATGTATAAAAAGAGTCATTGTAAGGGAGGAGTTAAAATATGACAATATTGCTAATGAGAAATATATTCTACTCTTTATAGACATTTTTGGTTAATGGAGGAAAAATACTTGGTAACCTATGAGGATTGTATGACTCTAATCGGTTCAAGTGAGATCCACTCATTTTATAGCTCAAATGCAGGTTCTTAGACTATTCATACATGACACTTGACATGATTTTGTTCTGCATGCATGAACTTTGTTTGGAAAAAGTATGAGTCACAAGAATGGGTGGATGACTAGAGTTCCAAACCTCTAATTTCAATCAACACATATCAGGTTCCACCAGCATTGTAACTTACTAACATGACATCCTCACATGACTTGACCATATATCTGATCTAGTACAACTAGGTAGAAGATTGATCTTTATGTACTATGTATTCTCATAATCTATCTTCATAATGTTATTAAAAATTGTTTTTATGAAATAGGCCATGTTTTTATAATTATTGCAGATGAGGACAATGAAGAGGGAACACATGACTACTTATGTCGGTGGGTAGATGGAAAGAAAAAATTGACTTCCCTAGTTTTAGATGGAGAAAACATTGATTATCCCACTAGGTCTGTGGTAGTCATTGGAACTTGGATTCAATGATATCCTATAAAAAATTCAAATGTATGGTTGTTTGAAGACTTTGAAACTCACAAGAAGATTTTACACTATTCAAATTTGGTTCTTGCAATGAATATTCAATTACAAAAATATCATGGGAGGCCAAAGAATAAGAATCTATGGAAAGTTCATGAGTCAGACCATGAAGCTATTCTTGATACTATAAAGATTAGAGCAGATCCAAGTGGTTCATTACATTGAAATACGTAAGTATGTTGACTTGTAAAATGTAGATGTAATCAATTTTACCAAAGGTTTTTGATTTTGTAGGTAGTATGTGCATAAATTTCATCTTTAATTACTTACTAACATTTTTTTGTAGGTTAGTGGTGCCAAATCAGCTTCCACCTTCACGTGGTTGGCACCGTTAGTAAATAATTTCATATTCTTGAAGCTAAGAGAAGCTTACTAAAAGTACTTGGCATTTTTGTATTCCTGAACAATTTCTCATGAAAATTTTATTTCTCCTTGTAGCCTTCCAAACACATTTGTTGTCAATGTTTTCGTGCTCTAGAATAGTAGTGAAAATTCACTTGCAGGTGGAAGTGGGTGTCATGGTGGTTGAAACACATGTAATTTTCCTATATACATGTGTTTGAAGTGGTGGATTTGTACTTGATGGTCCTAGAGGCAAGGTTGGTAGTTGGAGGTCAAGAAGTTGTCTCTTCACTGCCAAAAATTTGCATTTTAGGACCCTTTACTACAACTTCTTACATGGATTTATATTATAGGTTATTAAAACTAGATTTAGGGTAAAACTATAGGAATTTCCCATGCACATGAGGGATCTTACGGTTCTTCCATATGACTTACATTTTTGGTTTTATGAATGCATGAAGTGAGGTTAAAAATCAGCATCTTTCTTGTATTGGGAAGGGCATTTTTGAGCCTAAATGGGAGGTGGGTTTGTTGTCCGGGCCACATGGGAGGCTAAGAACATATTCATAGACATTATTCACCCCTTTGGATGTGTTGGTAATGCCATTTTTCATCCAATAAGAATCAAAAATTGAGTTCTCAAACCGTAGCTTCAACTTTGACAACATTTGTTGTCAATGTTTCCATGCTCTAGAATAGTAGTGAAAATGCACTTGCAGGTGCAAGTGGGTGTCTCAATTGTTGGAACACACATAATTTTTCTATATAGACATGTTTGAAGTGATGTATTTTCACCTACAAGTCCTAGAAGTAAAGTTTCTAGTTGGAGGTCAAGAATTTGTCTCTTCACTACCAAAAATTTACATTTTAGGACCCTTTTCTGCAACTTCTACCATAGATTACTCTTAGAGGTGATTCAGACTATATTCAAGATTCAATTGGATTAATTTCCCATGCACATGAGGGATCTTATGGTTCCTTCATATGACTTATATTTTTGGTTTTATGTATGCCTAAAATTAGGCTAAAAATCAACATCTTTCTTGTATTGGGAAGGGCATTCTTGAGCTTAGAATGGGTGGTGGGTTTGTCATTTGGGCCAGATGGGAGGTCAATAACCTAGTCCTATATATTATTCACCTCTTCGAATGTGTTGGAAATGCTATTTTTTAGCCAACAAGCACCCAAAAGTGAGATCTCAGACCATAGCTTTAATTTTGATAACATTTGTTGTTAATGTTTTTGTGCTCTGAAACATTAGTGAAATTTCACTTTTGGATGGAAGTGGGTGTCACAATTATTATAACACATGTAATTTACCTATATATATGTGCTAAAAGTGGTGGATTTACACCTGTCAATCCCAAAGGCAAAGTTGCTATTTGGAGGTCAAAAAGTTGTCTCTTCACTGCCAATAAGTTGCATTTTAGGACCCTTTATTGAAACTTTTGCCATAGATTTCCCTTAGAGGTGATTCAAACTAGATTCAAGATGAAATTAGAGGAATTTTCCATGCACATGATGGATCTTATAGTTCTTCCATATGACTTACATTTTTAGTTTTATGCATCCTTGAAGCTAGGTTAAAAATAAACATCTTTCTTGTATTGGGAAGGGCATTCTTGAGCCCAAAATGGATGGTGGGTTTGTCTTTCAGGCCAGATGGGAGGTCAATAACCTAGTCATAGGTGTTAATCTTCCCTATATACATGTTGGTAGTGCCAATTTTCAACCAACAAGCATCTAAAATTGAGTTCTCAAACTGTAGCTTCAACTTTGACAATATTTATTGTCAATGTTTGCATGCTCCAAAACAGTAGTGAAAATTCACTTGCAGGTGGAAGTAAGTGTCACATTTTTTGAAACACATGTAATTTGACTATATAGATGTGCTTCAAGTGGTGGATTTATACCTGCTAGTATTGGAGTCAAAGTTGCTAGTTGGAGGTAGAGGATATTATGACAAAAAATTTGGTGAGGATTTGAGCCTTTGAAACATTGTAACATTTTAAATTATGAAAAGGAGAGGATTGTTTGTGGAATTATACCTAAAATCAAGTTTTCATGCCCTTAATCAGCCAAATTAGGTCAAAGATCAAAAAGAGGGATCAATTATGCCAATCCACTAAACTTGTACTCACAAACCCTCTTTGCACACAACATATAAATTTAACATAATGCAATGATAATTATGATAACTAAATGTATGGCTTCCCTAATTCAAGTTTTGAAGGTGGTTTGGAGGTTGAGGTAAGTCTATGTGAGGAGATATGGCCAAATGTCAGTCCCAAAGAAGCCTAAAACCCTAATGGGATAAGTTTATAATAGAGTGTAGTTGTTAGGCCTAGTCTTTGAATCTAATAAGGGGAAATAAGGGGATAATTTGGAAGAGTGGATGTATAAGCTTGTGAGAACATTTGTTTAATATTTAAATAAGTATTATATGTGTGAGGTGGGGTCAAGAGTGAGCAATAAGATCACAAGGGAAAAATAATCTTTAAGAACATGAATTAGGCCTACTAGGCCTTATAGTCCTACTTGGGCAAAAGTGGGAAATATGTACAACGAAGACTTGGGGCCTTCAATGAAGGTTGGTTGGCATGTTTGAGGATATGGTAGGAGGTTGAAATATATTGTATTTGACTCTGAGTGTATATAGATAAGGTAGATTATAATGGGCCTAGACAAGCCTAGAAGGTGCATTGAGAGAGTGAGACAAGATTGATTTCAAAAGGAGAGTGGAGATTTTAGAGTGAGTTGAACCTTGATAGGTGACTGATCATTCAAGATATAGAACTTTTAGTTAGAATAGGTCTAATTAGGCCTAGTTTGGGGGTTTATATCAAAGTAAGTGATAAACAAGAGAAGAGTAAAGTGTTGTAAATTTGTGAAGAGTTGAAGGGTGATAGAGGGTGCCCTAAACTATTCTTACATCTTTAAGAAAGGACACAGGTTAATCAAACTAAGGGAAAAATAATGAAAATAGGGATACAAGCCTAAACAAAGTATTGTGACTTTGAGGTGTAGAAGGAATGTAATAGAGTATTTGGTCACTTGATAAGGTTTTATACAAGTGCGTAATGATTACTTAAGACCATCAATGTAATGAATTTGATTCTTAGTAACTTAAACCAAGGAATAGTAAAAGATAGTGAACACCCTAGGATAAGTATTGAAAGGTGAAGTAGGTTTGTAAAATTTAAATAGGTTTGTTTAGGCATGTTTTAACCATTTAATAACATTCAAGCATTGTGATTTTACTCTTGAAACCTAAAGTAAGATTTGGTCCTTGGAACCCAAGGGGTTGTGCCTAGTCAAAACTAATGAAGAGACTATAAGCATCAAGTCATTAAGTAAATTGAAACCATTTGTAATGATGAGTTATATAATTATCCTCAATTATCTATATCACAAACCAAGGCAAAAGAGAATGATGACTCATTTGTGAAATTTGACCAAGAAGACATGTGTCACTAACTTTTGCCAAATTGGGCCTATAGGCCAAAATATGTCAGATCTAATCATGAAATTGGTGGAGAGGATAATTATGACCTAATATACCCATTAATTTTTTTTTTTTTGGATTTTTGACAATGTAAACTATTCACTATTTTAGTATAGTCAACCCTATGTCAAATCACAGTCAACATTGGAGTCTGCCTTGCAGAAATTGATTAGTTCGGGGCATCTATAGGTTGAGTCAAAGCATGAAATTTGGTATGAATGGTATCCATTACCTAAAAAAACATCCCATTCCATATTAAATCTCTTATAAAGAGTGAAAGTGCCTTCTGTTTTGACACAGTCCTCTTGTAGTCAAGAAGGCAACAATTGGAGATTTTCAGAAGTTTTGTTAGTTTTGGATGCCAAGAAGTAGTTTAGGCATTATAGAGATATTTAAACCATATAATATGATGTTTTAAACCTATATTTTCCTATATAAGTGATCACACTCAGGTTTTTCATGTAAAATTTTTAAGAAAGATAAGTTTTGGCATGAAGGAAGCATGCATGCAGCTCAAGGTGAATTGTGGTAAAAAGGGTCTACAGAACAAATTACATATCCAAATGAATTTAAAAAAATTAGTATTGGTATTAATTACCTAATATATCCATATATAATATTTTTAATGTCATATCACAAGTGTAAGTGCTCTATTTTGTGTCATAGTTCCATCCATGTCTCATAATGGTCATTATTCATGCAGGCATAATTTTTGGAGTTTTAGGTTGTGTTTGAGGGTTCCAAGATTAGATAAGTATTTTATAAGTATTTTAATATGGTTTTAAACCTATTAAAAACCTTTCAAGGTTTTTCACACTCTAAACTTCATGCAATCCCTACAAGCAGGCTCAAATCCTCACAAGCGGTCTCAAAGGCATAAAGGTAAAGTTGGTTTTTTTATCATTAGAAAAGTGTTATGAGATGTTTTAGATGTCATGAGTATGTTTTCAATAAAATAATATCAGTTATAAGGTAAAATTGGTCCTTTTGAGAGTATGTACAGGGCATGGGAAACCCTAGATGAGCAAGCTTCAAGCATTTTCAAGAGATTTAACCATGAGAATTTCATGAAACTTTATAATCTTACTCCTATATACGTGTACAAGGTGAATAAAAAGGTTTTAACCTGAGATTGTATGGATTATAGGACCAAGGGTTTGGAATAGGGATAATTAGGCCTAAATAAGGGTAGGCTAATGAAGTGATAGTTAGAGGTGGAGTGGGCTATGAAATTTGACATAGACATGAAAAAGATTAGAGTGTACCTATAAATTCCATTATAATCTATTGAGCAATCATAATGTTTCCATACAAGGTAAAATACATTAAAAAGAGGCTACAAGCCTTGAGAGAGCATTGTGTCCATAAGGTGTGGAATGAGAGTATGTTATTGTTTGAGTACTTAAAGTGGGTTATACCAGGTCTGTTATGATCATCTAAGACCATATGTGACAACAGGTTGAGCTCTTAAAAAATAGACTAAGATTTGGCCCTTGAGACCTAAATAAAGTGCTTATGAATAAACTAGAAAGAGATTGAGAGGAAATTTGTGAATGAGACATGAATGGAATGAGGTAAAGGATGTATGGAAAAAGGTCAATGCCATCAAAGAGGTGTTACGAAGAGTACAAGGAATAAGTACTAGGTGTAAAAAGATAAATTAAGTTCAAAGAGTCAAAAGAGGAGCTAGCTTGTGAAAGAATATTCAAAATCAAACCATATCAAGTGAATGTCATCAGTTGGGTTTAGAACCAACTAATGATGTTTTTGTAGACTTCTCCTCTATACCTCTGCATCAGCATACAAACATACTTCAAATTCAATCACTGATATTCTTAATTTATTATAAGGGTTTGATTTAAAAAATTATCCTAACAAGTTATTATCAATCTCATAACATTTATAATCTCTAATAATACTTCAAAACTAATCATTTATAATACTCTAAACACAAGTGATTCAAACAAGATTTCCTTCATTGGTTTTATTAAATATTCATGTACAAAATAAGAATGCCATGTATGAATGCCATATATAAGCATATAATGCCAATAATACATGCATTGCCATATAGGCATGCAAAAAATTACATCATGTCTAACAACATAGTATATAATGTTGGGTGAATACATCATATATGCATATACAATGCTAAAAATGCATACATTGCCATATAGGCATACAAAAAAATACATCATCTACAACATCTTAATCATCAAATAATCTCCCTCTCTTTGCCTTCTTCAAATAAGAATTTCCTTTGGATGCCCTGCTTGTACATAGAGATATCCTGAATGCCTTAGATTTATCTAAGGTTCAATTACAAGTACTACGTTCATATCTCGCTTGCAGTCAAACCTGTTCAAATAAAAAAATTATTATAAAATTAATAAGTACACATGAAACCAAGTTAAGAAACTCATGTTTTAAACTATAATAAAAAAAAATCATTTAAACATGCACTTACCACAATCTCATGGTCCTCCTCAATTTTATGTTGATGTTTGACTGGGTCAGTGTCAGGTTAAGTTGCATGAATAAGCATGTCAAATGATTTTGAAACATGAGGAGCTATCAAATGTCATATGACAGCCCTACATACATAATACATTCATGTATATAAGTTATGTTTACTAATGTATATTTTAAAATTATTAACACAAAATTACTAAATTATAATTCAGAATTACAAGTGAATATACATACCTCAGTGAGTGCCTGTTTAAATGAAATTACAGCAGTAATGCTCAAGTTTATTTCAACTCACAATGATGGAGGAGTGTCCACCCTAGTCATTAGTTGAACAAACAATCAATAATTAATAACTTGGGCAATTAATTAATTAAACAAGTTGATAACAAACTTACTCTTGCATAAGATATGAAAAAATCTAATGAGGTCACGAGAAGCATAAATGTGACAAGTGGATATGTGCAACATGTGACTTGTAACACCACACTGAAGGCAAGAAATGTCAATTTCATGAGGGAGAATGACAAGATAATGAGGGAGGATTTTTTAGTGGATATTTTTAAATTGAATCATTAAATGTAGAGGCATCTTGGAATGGAAATACAAGGTCTAAAATGTGTCTTAAGAATGTTTGAATTTGAATTTGAGTTCAAATAGGTTTTCCCTCCAAAAAGGAAACTCAAATCTTTACAATGTAATAGTGGGTCTAAGTTAATCTATTTGGTGTGTAATTGATAACTCAAATGTCATAATAGACCCTATATAATTTCTTGAAGGTCCTAAGTTGGTTTTAAGTGCATTTTCCAAGTTGTTTGTAAGGTGGCAGTCCACCACCCTATGTGCTTTAGAGGTTAGTGAGAGGTTTCTTTTCAAGAAACAGTTATCCATTATGTTTTAGAGGGTCTTTGTTATTAATATGAGTTTTTTTTTATAAGAGAGAGAGTGTTTTTGAGAGGAGTAATCTCTAATTTCATTAGATAATAAGGAATGGAAATGTAAAGGCAAAAACTTGCTAAATTCAAGAAAGTTGGTGACTTCAAAATATTGTTTACATTGCATTTGTAAAGAGAGCAGAGGATATTGTGTGGTTGTATCTTTCATATGGTAAGAAGGTTTTTTGCATTTTATTGTTATTTTTCATGATCACATTTTATGTTATGTTATGTTACAGGGAATCCAAGGTTGAATTGAAAATTAGTCACGTTTGTGTTGACTGTCAAAGACTGCTATAAGACATGCATGCATATAGTCCTAGATTCAACTATAGTCTGAGAATTTGATTCTTTTGGTATAAATTTATATGGAAGGTTAACTAATTAAAACATAAAAGTGTTGGGAATAATATTTTTAGGAATATAATTGGTCAATAAGTGGTAAAATCCTCTTTGTCTACAGTCCTTGTTCTTGGAAAACATATAGTTTGTAAACTAAGAAATTATGTGCCTTGTGTTTAGTCTTGTAACTTTTTATAGATTATAAAGAGTTTAAAGAAGGATTTTTAATGATCATAGAAAGGGGGAGATCGTCCTGATATAGATTTATAGTTCTTTGACATTGAAAGAAGAAACAATCCCTAAGTACCCTATTTGCTAAAGGGCAACATATAATCAAAAGACTGAGTTATATTATGTTAAAACTAGTTTGGGATTCCATTGAGATTGTAAGGGGTATAACATATTCAATGTAATAGTATATAATCCCATATTATTTTTTGATTATATTTGGATTTGAATGAAAGGCAAAGTAACCATGTACCCTATTTTCCTGTGTGTATAGGCAGGGTTGTAAACTAAGTGTTTTGAGTTTGCAATTGATTGTGGGATTTTAGAACTTGTTGTCTAAATGAGAAAGTTGTATAGGATTATTATAGACCCAATGAAAAAGATTTGGGGTTTTTAAACCCACTAAGACAAAATTTATCCCCTTTAGTGTGCTCTTGGCCCTAGTAATGGCCTAGAAACCCTGATTCTAGGGTTTAGTGTATAAAATGATATTTAACCATTAAAATTTTCTAAAAACTTGTAATATTACATTATTTGAGGTCTTATCACTAATTGAGGTGGTTTCATTCTTTTCAAGTATGAAAAATTACATAAATGAGGTTGTGATCTAGTGGTAGGCCTAGAGAAGGGTTAAGGGAGAAGGGGTGATATAGGAATCAGAGGATTTGTCCAAAGAAGGGGGTCAAAAAATGATTGATTCAATTGAAAGAGCCAAATGGGTATCTAGAAAGGTCAATAGATTATAGATAAAGTTTTTACATGTTTCATACTATGGAGGTTTGCACAAATGGAGAGATAATTGGTGAGAGGCCTAAAGAAGGAAGTATAATTTTCCTTGAGAGTTGTATCATAGGGTTAATGTGGGAGTTGTATGGGCCAAATGGGTCATTAAAATATGTAATTAGTTTTTGGTGAAGATCTTTCAGATGCTCCCAACAAGGATCTTTACCCAAAAATAGGGCTAGTAGAAGGTAAAGCTAGAAAGGTGTATGTGAGGGGTAAGTAGATAGAAATTTTGAGTTAGTGACATGAACAAGGATGTAAAGATAGTGTGATAAGAAGATATAAGGATTGATTTGACTAATATTATCATTTTTATTTGATTGACTAAAGGACTAAGGGAATGAGTTATGAATGGATGAAGGAGAACCTTAAAAGGAAGGGATATAGGCAGAGTTTGGTACAGAAGTTGATATAGCTATGCATCAATGGATATAAATAGGACCTCTCCCCCAACTAGATATAGTATGTCTTTGGTCCCCCTAATTAGGTGGTGGTAACAAACTACTCAACCTAATCTATCTATATGGGGTTGAGGTCCCCTATTTGTATATGGTTGCAAGGCCTATGCCATATACATATAGGCTATAGTTTATAGTCGATTCTCTCCCAAAAAACCAATGGAATTGATTAGTTAAAATGGGATCAAGAGGATATGCCATCTAAATTTATAACTCCATAGATAGAGATGAAATTATTATGTTCAGATGGAATCAAGATGGGAATTGAATTGCTAGCTATGACAATTTTAGATATCAATCATAGAGATTGAATTGCTATATGTGATTAGGATAAAAATGAATCAATTGTATGGCTATGAGTCTATTATTTAAAAGAAAGGAATGGTGTGCATATTGATGAAGACATGTTATGCTCGATTAGGAAATTGATAGAAATATATTGTACCAAATAACTTTTAACAAATGAATTCTATATATATATATATATATATATATATATATATATATATATATACACACACACACACACACACACACACACACACACATCCAATCCTACTGATTGGAATTGGCCCACTATGAAAACTATATATAATGGGATATCAAGCAAATTTTCAACTCACTAATTTGGTTATTGAAAACATAGTTGAGATGGAGGATGTGTTTCTAACAAGTTACGTCAATCCATGTTAATACATCAAACAATAAAAAGTCCAACAAAATTATATTAGGTATTTTATATTTTCTTACACAAAATATACCAAGGATGCAATTAAGGTGTATTAATGTACATCTAGAGTATATAAGATTCACTTGAAATTTTACCTCTGTAAATGTATATGGTGTCGTACTAACATGGATAGATGTAGTAGCCTGGGTTGGCCCACTACTTGTTAGGCACCTAGAACAACAAACATGCTCTGATACCAATTGTTAGGCACCTAGAACAACAAACATGCTCTGATACCAACTGTCAGGGATCTAGAAAGCACAATTGATTACTTTTCTATAAGCAATAAAACACGGAATTGAACCAGAATGATTAAGTAACTAGAAACTTGAAACAGCAAAGAATATGAGAGACAATACACAATATTGTATTAAATACTCTTCAGAAGAAAATACAATAAAGAAGATGCCACTTTTTCTTCCACCTCTAAGGCTTGCCACACCTCAAGGACTTCTTCCCTCTCTCTCTCTCTTGCTCAACCACAACCAACTCAACAACCTGAGTTGTTAACCCTTCCTTGATAGCTTCAGCTGATCTCCTTGACCTTACACCTTGTAGATCTCCTTGACCTTGTTTTCTTGCTTCAATGCTTTACTTGCCTTAATTAAAATACATGCCCATGGGTCTCTTAAATAGGATCCCAAGCATACAATAATTAGACTTCTAATTACAATAATTAGAAACACAGACTCAAGACTTAAATTAGTCTTCAACATGCAAACACTCTCGGACCTCTTAAATTAGACGAGTCTAATTCTGGAAACGCATTCTGGAAAACACACGCAAGAGCATGCACACACACAGGTGACCGACATCGGTTGTCGTCAGTCTGCTCCTGACCGATGTCGGCCGATCCCTGGTCCCTACCTGACCGACGTCAGCCGTGCTGCCGATGCCGGTTACTAGTTGCACTCAGCAACCCCCTGATTAGCATCTTGGTGAAGCTTTTAGCTCCACAACTTAACACTACCTAGTTATGATGTCGAAGGCAATGTCTCCTCCTGGAACACAAAAAAAATACATATATATTATTTAATTTAAATGTGTAAATTAGTTTTTACCTTTTTAGTTTGCAAATATAACTTAAAATTTAACATTAAATTTATATAAAATATACATGCATGTGTGTAGAGACTCCCAAAGTATCCAAACCAAATGTGTGTGCCAATAACTCATCAGTCAAGACCATGTCCTTCAAGATCCCTGAAGCACCACCATCATCATATGAAGGTCTAGTGCATATAGCACCATAACATCTGCATGGATGGGGTTGGTTACGACCACTAGCTAGAGTATCTCGAGCATCTATCTCTAAAAGTCTACTCGTGTGATGAATGAGTGTATCATTAAGTACACTAAGTGCATGTTAAGTGTCTATCTCCACAACCTCTATTACCACAAAGGGAATCTTTGGATGAAGTGGATTTTGGGTAGGCATCCTTGCAGGCTGATTAGGTACATGATGTGCATCTGATCGATCCTACATGGAGTCTTTCCCTCGGCCTTGAAACTCACCATAGTCAAAGTAGTTTGGAATTTAATTGAGGAAAAACTCACAATAAAGTTTCCTCAAAAAGTACAAGGGGACCTCATGGTTATTATAAGGGTGATAGTCAAACACTATCCACCATCGCTCCCAAAAATTGGCCTTAATCAAATCATGTTGGCATTGATGGATTAGGAAACGTTTGGTCATTATGGGAAATGGGGCATTGGTGGTCAGGTCGATATATAAGGCACAAATTTGATCTTTTGTTATATTTTTTTTCTTCACCTTAGATGCTGACAATTTATCATCATAGTAATCCCTACAACTATCCATATATGACCTTCATCTATCAATTTGACTCGTTATCGAGTCAACTTGACCTGATACTAACTCTAGGTTATTGGCCAAATAGGTGCAATAGGTGTTTATGGAAGTGGGCTCCCTCATTATCCTAATTATTTGCTCAATTTCAATTTTGTTCTGCATTATGTGAGCAACTATATCCTCATGGTTGCTTGGGAGATCTAGGGGAACTACAAGAGGGTTAGGTGGAGGGTTATGAGGGTTAAGAGGATTAGGAGGGTTGGGCAGAAGGTTAGATGGAGGATTAGGTGGAGGGTTAGGCAGAGCATGCTGACTTATTGGAAAAAAATAAAAAAACAAACTAGATGCAATTCACATTCGCAAAAAAAATAAAAAAAATTGATTTAATCTACAAAAAACATACCTCTTCTTTGTGTTGGCATCATTGATCTGGCGAATGAAGGGAAAAATGTGAATCTTACAGGCCAAAATGAGAGCTTGAGGGAAAAATGTGATCTTGCAGGCTAAAACGCGAATGGGAATCACCAAAACACAAATGGAAAGAATGAGGAGGACAAGGGTTTTTTTTTGTTTTATAGTTTCAATAATATATATGCATTATGTAAACTTATAGGAATACGTGTGTATTCCTATAACATGTACATGTTTTTATAAGTTTACATAACGTGTACATGTTATTGTTATAATGCATATGCATTATGACTCACGAATCTTGAGCCATAATGTGCATGTGTTATAACAATAACTCATACACATTATGGGTTATGTCCATAGAATTTTCCCCCAACTCTGTGCACATACCTAATTGTAAGGAGTGTTCATTAGTTTGTAAACTTTAATTTTGACAAACCGAGAAATCTTAAAAATGCTAGCTAGTAATTTGAAATCCCCTAAAACCTAAAAAATGATTATATGTTTATTGAAAATGAACATCAATTGTAAAAGTTATGCCTTGAAATCCCTAGGTTCAATACTATAATCCTGAAAATGACTAAGTATTGACTAGATTAGTTTTTAAAAAACTATCTCCCAAATCGTAAGTCATGTAGTTGTGAGACCAAATATAGAAGATGTAGAGTGACCTTAATTTCTTATATTTAATAAAATAAATTCAAAGTACAAGGATTTAAATTTGTAAATCCTTATACTTAACATTTATTTTAGTAAACAACCACCATCCCCAACCTTTTAATTGCTCACCTAATTGCATTATAAGGCTTTATAATTGCATTTCTTAGGAACACATATTATTTATATCAAGTATGCACTTTTGTTATGTGTAATTTCAACAACATACCTTTAAACTTAGAAATGGCATGGAATCCTGAGCCTAAAGCCTGGACCTACAAACACATAGTCGAATACATGTTTTTGATTGAAAATAACAAAATCTAACTTTCACCATCATAAACACTATGAATTTCATCGAGACATTTTGTAAAATTAGTACTATGATATCGATCACACTTTCTTCTTTCCAAATATATGATTTTTTAAATTTTTTTACTATTTTAAGGTTTCTATCTATGTTGATTTTTAGGTGTGTTTTTTTAGGCTACTATATGCCACAACTATACATGTCTATATATGTTTATGTAAATTTATTGTCCATTGATCAAAATGAAAAAAAAAACATATATTATCACAAACTAGGACTAATTCTATACACATTAAAAAAAACTAATTTTCATTTTTTTAGGTAGTTAGGGGGCTACATGACCAACTATCCATTTTTCCAATTTTCAAGGTCTAGATGATCCTATCTAAATCTACACCAAAGGGTTTCAAAGAATATTAAATGATGCTCAAACAATATTAAATGCCCGACTATTTACTATGTTTTTCTAAACAAACATGAGTTCCTTTTTGAATTTTAGATGTTTGACCTATTTATATTTGACCATTTTAAAAAAAATAGTTTAAAAACTTGACTTAAAATGTTGCAATTCATGTTCTTATATGATCTTCAAAATTTGAGTCTAGCCATCTCAAATAATCTATAGAAGTTGAGATTTCTCAATTTTTAGAAGAAAAAAAGTACACTCAAGACCCCCTTTTTGTCCCCCAACTTCCTACTCTTACCCTAATACCACTGATTTGAGGCCCATGAGGAGACTTGGTAGACAACATACTTAAATGTATTTAATAGGGTTATATGTAGAAGCAAATTATGAAAGAAAAAGGATATTGATTGGTAATATGTAAATGACAAAGGTAAGCAAATGATACAATTAACAACCAATATAGAACTATAATAGAAAAGTTATATTATGTTAATTTCTACATAATATCTAACAGATCATTTTTTTATGGTGTCTACATACTCCTTAATTTCATTCTTATCTAACTTTATAACTACAAAGATTAAAAGTGTACATGAATATACAGAGGAGGGAGATGAAGCATCTATTGAAACATTCCAAAGGTTGGTAGCAACTGCTTCATAACCAATGATTATGGCAACTTCATCCACCACTAATACTAATAAAAATGTGAGTTGCAATACTGATAATGTAGATGTTGTACAGTAACATTAAATGAGAGGTCTTGTGCATTGGTATGTGGGTGTTGAACATGATGCATAATTTATTGATGTTAGTGCAAGGCTAGGTGAGAAAACCTCGATAATTACAAGAAGATCTAATGGCTCAAATTCTCCTAGATCATTTAGTATAACTTTTGAAAGAAATAAATATGGTTTGTTATTGATGGATTTGTTGAACTAAATTTACAGGAAATGGTAGTATAGATATACATAAGGCATGATTGGTCACAAAAGTATTTTCTCAAGTAGAGCACATTGATTACTATAAGACCTTCATCCTAGTTTCTAAAATGGACTTTGTTCAGCTTATAATATCTATTGTCACATCTCAAATATTGATAGTGTATTAGATGGACATGAAGATTATTTTATTCACAATGATTTTCATGATGATATCTATATGATGCAACCTTTTAGATTTTTATAGAACTCATGCCTTGTATGTTAGTTGAAGATATCCATTTATGGCCTCAAACAAGCCCTTAAACATGGTATGAAAAGATTGACTCCTGCCTTCTCTCATTAGGAATATCTCCTTGTGACTATGACCCCGATGTCTATATTCAACAACATCACTATGATATTCTCTTTGTTATTATTTGATACGGATGTTCTCATCCTCAAAGGCAACTCACTTGCACTTCTTCAAGATGTGAAATCTTCACTACATCAGTAGTTTGAGAGGCAGGACTTGGTCACTTTACACTATTTGATTTGGTTTATAGATCAATTATTCTAACAAAAGGATATTTATTTCACAACCCAAGTATGCATCAAATCTCTTGCATAGATTTCACATGTTTGATTTTAAACTTGTATCTATGCCATTTTTTGTCTATAATCAAGCTCAAAATCAAGTGAATTACACCCTTGAATAATGTTACTTTATAAAAGTAGCTAGTTGGAAACCTTATTTAATTGAATCACATCTACCCTGATATTTATTTTATTTTTTGCTTGGTTTCTTTCTTTATGCATGAACCTCGTGAGCTTCATTGGAAAGTTGATATGTAGATTATCTGCTATATCAAAGGCACTCATACACATGGTATTCACTATTTATCAAGGTCTTCTATAGAGTTAGTAGGCTACACTAATTCTAATATGGAATGAGACATCGATGATCACAAATCGACTTCAAACTATATTTTCTATCTTGGCTCGTGTCTGATTGATTGGTCGAGCCAGAAGTAGGATGTCATAGCCCTTTCATCCACAGAGGCAGAGTATAGAGGATTTTTCAATGCTTTTGGATCCATTAGATATTTTCAAAGTTTGACATCAAGCAACATCACCATATTACTATTTGGTACAATAATTAAAGTACAATCCACACATCCATAAATCCTATGGGACACCAATGTACCAAACATATAGAGGTCCATTGTATGTACTACATTTGGCAACATATTCATTAGTAGACTATTGATTTTTGATATTACCCTACATGGCCCTACAGAGTTACAAGTGGCTGACATCTTCACTAAACCCTTCACTAAGACAAAGTATGTTCATCTTCAAGCATTTTTATGGATGAAGGTGGGGGTGATGGGTAGTCCTAAGCCCTACTTCCTTCATGAGCTTTCATTGTATGTGTACTCCATCAGGGCTAGTGATGGTATCTTTTTTTAGGGACTTAAGCCTTATCCTTTTTCACATGCCTCCCTAAGTTGCACTTAAAAGGAGGGAAAGAGGAAGAAGTATGGGGGTGTTGATGCAAGTTGTTAGATACACCTTGGCATAAGTGAACTTAAGGATAACAATTTTACTCTAAGTAGTGTATATTTGTATTTAGATCGTGTTTTTTAAAATAAGAATATTAGCCCGATTTTATTAGGACCAATAGATTTTCACATTTCTTTAACCAATAGGAGTTGCCCCATTTTCAACCAATCAAAAAAAAAAGAACCCCTCCCTAAGTTTCTATAAATACTTCCTCTTGTACATAGTTTTCTTATCTTATATAAGTAGTTCATTCTCTTTATGTGAGAAGTAGCTTCATGAGAAAGCATTTGAGGAGGATATATGTATGTATGTAGTGTTAGTTTTACATTTATGTGATGTTGGTATATTGTTTTGCATATTTGACATATGATATGTTTTGTAGAGAGCACTCTAGGTGAGAGTAGATTCACTATTGTTTCTCTATTTTTTATAAAATCAATAATAAAAAAACACATAAGTACCCAAGAATAATGTAATTTGTTAATTAAAAGTATATCAAAATTATCTGTCTACAGTAACTAATCAGAAATTTGTACTAGTGGAAGAGGATTTCAACCAGCCACATTCAATCTTTCGACCACATTATCGGAGATTGAACTCCAATCTTATGAAGTTGCTCCTTAAAAAAGACCTTTTTTTCTATATTGAATCCGAACTTATGATGACATTTTTATATGTCCCAATAAAATTAAGTATTATGAGAGAATTTTTAAAGCTTACATTGATATTAACTCCTATCCATCGCTAAGAAATTATTCAATTTTTTTTTGTTTTCTTCCACAAATTTTAAAGACTTGCCTTTTGACACTTATAATTTACAACTAGAGCTCCATTTTTTTTCTCTGTGTTGGTTACATTGGCATTAACCCTTTTAAGATAGTAAATTACTTAATTTTTTAAAAGTTCTCTTTGACAAAACTATTAAAGACTTAGTTCTAACACTTGTTATTTACAGTTGAACATCCTTCATTTCCACTTGTTCCAAATTTATTCGAAATATTTTTTACAAACATAATCAAATATAACATGTATATTTTTCATTTTTCTTTTACCTTAGAGTATATTGACTTAAATTAACCTCTAAATGAATTGATGACAATTTCCTATCAGAAGCACTGCTATTACGAATTAGAAGTTATGAAAGGGTAGAAATCTTTAAGCCATATATATCCACTAAATTTGAACTTTAAAGTAATTAAAACTTCATGCTTTGTTGAGTGCGTCTACTTTACTTGCTCACATATATAGTATAATGTAAAACTGAAAGTAGAAACCAGTACGTTTGGTTGTATCTGGCTTTCTTTTACCTTTTTTATATCAAAGGAAAAAAAAAATGTTAAATAAAAGGCACTTCTCATGGCCAACAAATAAAAAAAGTACAGGTTATAAGTTTTAGTTAGTATAGTTAACATACTTTTTATTTTATTGTCAATGATCTCTTTGAAAGCAAGATCTATTTTTTCACATTTCTATGATTTAACTACAAGATATGAAAGCTTAGTTTGAGTGGTACTATGGAAAGAAAAATATATACAATCAGAATGGATTTATTACATGCTGGCGAAACATAGGAGCAGTTTTTTTTCTTCTTTTTGGGTTGGTGCAGATGCAACTATTTTTTTTTAGCTTTTTGGTATTGGGAAGTTTTGTAAGCATGTGCATAACCTTCTTTATGGTTGGCCTTTGTACACTACGCTCTTGCACTTATTATATGCTGAATGAAACATAGAAACTTGTCTTCTTCTTCTTTTTGATTGGTGGAGGTGCAACTATTTTTTTTAGCTTTTAACGTTGGAAAGGTTTGTAAGCATGTTCACAACCTTCCGCATGGTTGGCCTTTGTACACTACGCTCTTGTACACATAACATGGCAACATCAAATACATGCATCACCTCTTGCAAAGGGACACTGGACAGCCTAGTGTCTATGACTTCCACAACTCTTTCTTTAGTAGAGTCTGTCATTTTCTTTACCCACTGAACGATATCTACTCCCTCCCCAAATTCACCCACTGCCTTTCTCCCACATATCAACTCTAACAGGACAACTCCAAAGCTGTACACGTCACTTTTCTCGTCGACTTTAAGGGTGTAGGCATATTCTGATATCATAACAGCATGTCCACAAACAAATTCAAATTCAAATTATAAAGTTAAAAGAGGAAAGAAAGGGAATTATATTAATATTTACAAATGATTAAAATAAGTGAATATACTGTAAAAGTAAAGCTATCCTAAAATAGATGACAAGGGTTAAAGGTGTTCCAAAATAGTTACATAAGAAAAAGAAAAGTCTGGTTTTAAGGTTTAAGAATAGCTGCTCAAAAGAATACAACTCACTCTTGATCATCCTAATAGAGGGTACCTGGAGCAATATAGCCATAGGAGCCTGCAATGGAAGACATGCATTCAGAGGATGCAGAATCTTGAAGGAATTTGGCTAGTCCAAAATCTGCGACGCGGGCTTCAAAGTTGGAGGCAAGAAGGATATTGTTGGTCTTGACATCACGGTGCACTATGAGGGGAGAACAGTCATGATGAAGGTAGCAAAGCCCCTTGGCAGCCTCTATGCCAATCTTGTACCTTGTCCCCCACTGCAAGTACCCACCTTTTCTACCATGGAGCAGCTCTCCTAGGCTTCCATTCGGCATGTATTCGTAAACAAGTAGATTTGTCTCCTGGTTTGAACAAAACCCAAGCAATTTCACTATATGTCGATGCCGGATTTTCCCTAAAGTCCGAATCTCTGCATAAAACCCATGATCATGATCATGAGAAGAGCCTCTGCCTCTGCCTCTGCCTCTGCCTCCGACTCCATCAACGGCCAGTAATCTCTTTACAGCCACTTGTTCTCCGTTAGGCATTGTGCCCTTATAGACGATGCCAGATCCTCCTTTTCCAATGATATTTTCCTCCTTGAGGCACTCTAGTACATCCTTGCAGGAGAAATGGAGCCTTTGGAAAGCTGTTAGTCTCCAGGTCCTTGAGGAATTGGTCTTCCAAAGGGCCCTGCCCTTGAAAATGAGAGGAATGATTAAGGCAAAACAGCAAATCAGCAACCCAATCACCATTAGCAACTTGGCAGTAGCAGAAGACATAAATATACCATTTTCACTATCGGATTGAGTAGGCTGGTTGCAAGCTGGAGATGAATGAGACACACACAGCCCTGGATTTCCTACAAAGGAAGATGCTTTGAAGAAACTGAATTGCCCACCCTGAGGTACCCGGCCGGACAGATTGTTATAGGACAAGTCCACACGAGTCAAGCTCTTCATACCTCCAATTTGTTTAGGAATGTTCCCAACTAAGTGGTTTCTAGAAATGTTAAGATAGTCGAGATTTTGCATCTCAGTGATCTCTAGTGGAATGCTCCCACTCAGATCATTTGTGCTCAAATCCACATAAGTTAGAGACTCACATTTACTAAACTCAGAGGGTATTTGTCCAGAGAATTTATTATTGCTCAAATCTATTTTTGACAGCAGCTTTATTCTCCTTATCTCCCTTGGAATACTACCACTAAACTTGTTGCCATTCAGCAGAAGGGACTGCAAACCAGACAAGTTACCTATTGCTGGGGGAAGAGGGCCACTTAGACTATTGTTGGATAAACTAAGTTGTTCCAACTTTGATGTCACAGAAATGGATGTGGGTATTCCTCCTGTAAGATAGTTATCATGAAGTTCAATCATATCAACCAGAGGAAGATTCAGAAAGCCCTCAGGAATTGAACCATTGAAGTAATTTTGGCCCATACGCACTCTTGTCAACGATTTGCAATCGCCAAGAGTGTTGGGGATGGGACCAAAGAAAAAATTCTGCAGCATGATAAGAGTTTGGAGTTTATTTTGCTTACAGAGATAAGGAGGTAGCAAACCAGTTAGCCTGTTGATGGAGAGGTCGAGGTGCACGAGTCTGCTATTCTGACCGAGATTTTGAGGAATCTGGCCGGTGAAGTTATTCTGCCACAGCTTAAGTTCTTCAAGGTTGGGGAGTTCTGCTATGAAAGAAGGAATACTTCCATGGAACCTGTTCTGGAACAGATTCAACACCTTCAGGTTCTGTAACTTCCCAAACTCTTGAGGTATTTGGCCTGTGAGATAATTGTTGGCTAAGTCAAGATCTACAAGGCTGGACAGATCTCCCAACCTACTAGGAATAAGGCCAGACAAAGTATTCACATGCAGAAACAAGGATTTCAGCAGCTTCAGTCCGCCTAGCACAGGAGGAATAGGCCCCGAGAGACTACAATTTGACATGTCTAAGACAACAAGATTTGTGAGCTTCCCAAGCTCAGGAGGAATCCCTTGGAAAGAATTATAATAACCAAGATACAGCTGCTCCAGCTTAGCAAGCTTGCCAAACTCGCTGGGGATTCTCCCTTCAAGCTCATTGCCATTTAGTGCCAGATATTTCAAGTTTCCGAGCCTTGAATATTCAATTGGAATCGTGCCAGAAAAATAGTTGCCTCCAAAGTGCACATGTTGTAGCTTGCTGAGCTCACTTAACTTCACAGGCAAAGGCCCTGTAAAGTTGTTGTTGTAAACATCCAGGACTTCAAGGTCCTTCCAATTGGAAACATTGGATGGGAAGCTGCCATTAAAGGCATTTCTGGAGAGATTCAGGGTTCTCAGAGTCGGAATGTGGGTGATTTCTGTAGGCAAATAACCGCTGAAATTATTGGAGGAAAGTGTGAGATTCACAAGATTTCTAAGCTTCCCAATTTCAGGTGAAATGGAACCAAGCAATTTCATGTGAGAGATGTTAAGCCCAACTACTCGATGAGATTCATCACATTGAACTCCCCTCCACCAGCAATGAGAAGTTGAATTTGAACTGGCATCAATTTTCCAGTTGCTCAAAACATCTGGAGACCCAATGGTTTTTTTCAGGGTTAGGAGAACTTGGGCATCGGCAGATAGCCATGCAAAACTATCTGCTTCCCCTGCTGTTCCATCCACAACCATCAGCAGCAGGAGGAGGGCTAAGCTCCTAAAGACGTAGATATTAAATTTCGACATGGTGGGAAGGAAATACTTCCAACAGGAGATTAATAAATACTTGCAAGCAAGTTATCCAGAAGAGGTTTGGCAGGCACAAAGGGAATAGGCTGGTTTGGACTGGTCTTGGGGTGAACAACAAAGCTTGTCCCTCTTTAATACATGTCTACCTGAGCGTCTGTGTTTTTCAGTGAATCGAATGCTCATTCCAACCAATCATGCAATTATTCCTCTTATCAAATCAGGTTCCTGTTATGTTATTCTATCCTACAAAGTACAGAGATTGCATTGACTTATTCCCCCACGTTGAGAGTCGGAATATTTTTATTTGCTTTACATGGAACAAGGCTATAAAGCTACAATAAAGTTTACACAAAGGCTATATTTTATGCTTTCAAACTTTCGTATACCTGCAAGTTGTTTGAACCCAAAATTAAATATGTTTGGTTTTCCTTCCAAATTACTTTAGAATTTTAAGAGATTCAAATAATATGGTTCAGATTTATATTTCCTTTTTTTTCTTTTTTAATTTTTGGATATTTAATGAATATTTAGTACAAAGTTTGTTATTACAATATTTTTAGTATTGTTTTGTACATATGAATCATTTTTAAAATTAAGATTTTATTTGTGTTTGTTTATGTTTTAGTCTTTCTCTTTTTTTGTATAGTTATGTAGTCTTATGTTTTCCTCTATTTTTTTTCTATTTTGTTCATTTTATTCCTATAAAACATTTTTCTCTTTTTTACTTTTGTTCTTTAGTGTTTCTTTTTATAGGACATATTCAATGGTCTCAGTGAATGTGTATTAGTGAGTTTCCCAGTGCACTGAATCTATCCCATATCTTTTATGGGCCTTTCTGCTTTTCTTCACGTCTTTTTGATGTTTGGATCCATGTATCTTGATTCTTTATTCGAATTGAGCACTAGTAAGTCTTTAATTCACATTTTGAGAAGACTATATATACAAATCATCTAGTAGCATTTCAAGAAGAAAGAATCAAAAAGTTTCAAGGAATTTATAATTGTAAAGGATATTCAAGTCTAAGCACACTCTACATTGTTTTATCATTCTTTAACGTTTTTTCTCAAATATGTACTTTGCATCTTTACTAAAAGAAGGGTATGGGTCAAAGAATAATATTGGTCCCACTAGACAAACAAAAAATTTAAAAAAAAAAAATCCAAAAAAGTACTTATCGGTTTTTTAAAAATTAGAAAAATATATATGCACTACATATTTGTATGTATAAGCTAAAACACTTATATTTGATTAATATAAATGACCCAAACTCAAGATATTTTGAGAAAATATTTGAAGTGTATGTGACATTTTTATACCAAAAAATGAGACACACTATTATGTTTTGACCCGTATGTGAATATGCTTGTAGTCGTGTCCCCATTTGGGAAGAGAGGGTTAAAACCCTTATTCAAATAATCCATTCACACTATACAAAAACTATATAGAGTTTTATTCTAGCATCCAAGATATGTAGCTACAACTCCCTTGGGGTTCCCTGACCTAACTAACTTCTTTCATTTTATTTTCTAATCATTTGTGGGGAATAAGGTGAAGAAGATAGAAGATCTAATTAGATAATTTTCCCCAAAAATTCGTGAAATAAATTGCACATGACTATATGGCATCTTACAATGCATCGACATAGAAAAATCAAGATTCAAAAAAGTTGTGCATAATATTGTGTTTCAATAGGTCGCCCAAAAAAAATTAAAAATATTTCAAAAATAAAACATAAAAATACTTAAGGATTTTTTAAAAATTTAGAAAAAGGACATGACCAAAGCATGGTGGAGCTCTGCAATGAGGAGACAAATAGTCACCCTCAATTGTTAGTGCTTCATGCTTGCTTTCCTCTTCCTTGGTCCCCTTTACTTCCTTGGTGATTGTATGGTCGAATGTGCATTGGCTGTAAAAGGTTTGTGGTTAAGGTTTCTTTATTTTGTGTTTCTTGGTTAACTTTAGCTTTTTTGTGATTTTATTTTTTGCTTTCTTATACGTTGCATTGGTTGATAGTATCACCCTGGTCTTGGGGTGCATGCCCTTTTTGTTCCCTCACCCTGCACCTTGATCCATTGATACATGTTGGAGATTAGGGGTAAATGCAATTAATGGTGATGGCCTATAGAGGGAGATGTCCAAAGTGCACCGAACTATGTGGAATGTCTTGTTGATGAAAGTATTAATGGAAATAGAGGCCAAAAAATGTGAGGTAATTATCGACTAGTTTGACCACAAGTCAAATTAAGCTAAGCCCCTATATAGTCAAACTTGTTGTAGGGGTTTACTAGGGTTGAAATCATGTATCATGGTCTTAATAAGGTCACTTAATGTGTTTTTAGCCTTGGTCATGTTTTTTATTTACCCTTAGTGTCATTTTATGTTATCTTATGCCATTTTTGGGTCATTTATTGAATTGGTATGGATTTCATAAGAATAAAAGTGTGTCCAAGTATATTTAAACATGCATAATGTCATAAAGTGTCAGTTGTTAGTTTTGTAACTGAATTTGACAAGTTTAAATGTTGAAAATAAGATCTTTTACAAAAAGAGGAGTTTTTGAGCTTGTACAGTCTATACAATAGCTTTGGCATGTGTGAGGACTTCAAGAGTGTCTCTTGAACTTCCTTCAGTTTAATTCCACACTTGGGCAGCTTTGACAAGTCCAAAAATGAGCAAAACTAACCTATCTTTCCTATCACTCTCCTAGATAAGCAGAAATGGTCAACCAATTTTAGTTGGTACAGCCATGAGGAAGTGAGTCATAGCAAGTGCACTTGAGGGATGAAAATAATCTTTGTATACTACAACTTAATGTCAATAGTTGTAGGTTTGGTTGCTCGTGCTTCATGAACCATGGTTAATAAGGTTTGTGACTCTTTTCTGCTTGTACATCCCCATGGCCTTCAATATTCTTCTCTATTTACATTGTTATGTGCAATTCAAGTTGTGTAAGTGATCTTGATAAGCATGATCATCCATCTCACAAGTTTTTAGTTTAGTTCACACATGTGGAGGTCAAGGAATAGGCATAAACATCTCTTTCTTTCTAGAAAAGATTCCATTACTAGTCTATAGATGGTTTCCATTAGTTGCATAGGCTTATCTCCCTATTTTGATCTTCAGAATAATGGTAATGCAAGGTGATGTGTTACTCCTAATCCATTATAGCATGGTGATCAGTCTATTCTTTGAAGGTTTAGTCTCAAGTCAAATATTGATGAAGAACACAGTCAGAAACATGCACACAGTCAAGTTTCCTTATGACTATCACCTACATTCAAGTGAAGATAAGCCTTGAGCAGTCATGGTAATGACACATGAAGGTTTCAATATTGTGAGAAGGATTATAAGGTGTCAGCGGTGAGATGGAACCATTCAAAGGTGAGAAAATTGGTTGTGAGGACCAATTCCTAATACACAATCTTATACCATGCCTTTACCTATAGATAGTCCATAATTTCACCTATAAGTAACTCCAATAGAGGCCTAAGGAGTATCGAAATGTTATAGGTTTGAACTCCTTGAAACGTTTTAATTAGGTTTGGAATCATGGAGAATATCAAGATGGCATGGTGATTTCACTTCATGCAGGCAAACTTGAGTTCAAGGTTTTCAAGTTGAAAAAGTTGCAATGGGGACACTTTACCTTAACCTCTCTGAAGCACCTTTTTCCCATATACTTAGACATCTCATGGTAAAGCGACTTGAAGTCCAGACATGCCTAATTATTTTCATCTTATAACCCAATCCCAAGGGTAGTGTCTTGACATAAAATAGTGGTTGCTTAATCAAGTAAAATGGGTTTTGAGTGATTTCTAATTAATATAGGTTTTGACCTAAAACACTCAGAACACACTATACTAAAATGACTAAAAGAAACTAACTTGCAGTAGTAAGTGAGACTGTGGTCTCTAAACATGAGGGGAGATCATATAGGTATATGTTGGTCTGAATAACCTCAAGGAGGATCAAAGACAGTGAATTTCAAGGTTGAGAGGTACACCATCACCTATAGGAAGACCCGATGGTTTCCCAAATGGAGCACCTACAACTTGTATGCAGACCATAATGTTGATGGTGATAAATAAGAAGCAAAATATGCAAGTTTTGATTTTCACTTAGGTTGGAAATGATTCAATGACCTCAATATTAATCAATGGAGTTGAAGTACAATACTTGGGCATAGGTCACCACCTACAAGGACCCCTTAAGTTCTCTTTGATTGTCACGTACAGGTGACATAGTTTGACTTTAGACTAACTTTGGCAAATGAGAGATGTCAGTTTGGAATATTAGCATAGGTATAGATGGATGAACATGATTAAGACCACTCTCATAGTGGTATTTATAATACCATATGATCCTTAGAGAAAGGAATAGGGAAATTACAAGTCCTAACTTGTCACGCAACTTGAGGTTTATAAACCCTGCAAATAGTGCACAAACTTGGAAGCCAGTCTTAAGGGTTTATGATCTTGAGAGCTATAGAATGATGACCAGAAGTTGTATTTTTGTCAATATTATATTAAAGACTAATTCCACCCTCTCATGGCCTTAGTTTAGCTAGATAAATAGGGGAAGTGCCTTTTATTCTGCCTCAGATAGAGGGCACTCCCAGACAATCCAAAATTGTAGGCATAATATGTGAATAAGAGATAGATGAGGTGGTAGTATCTTGGAGAATTTTAGGATGATTCTTGAGGTTATTTTCAATGTTCATGAACATTTAAAAACACCCATAGTTGGCAGAGGCACTCATAGTTGTTCAAAGGCTCAAGGAGTGTAGTTAGGTCTATTAGGCCTAAAACTAAAACCTGAGCCCTATAAGGGTCTAGATCTATTTATATGACCACAACACCATTATAAAACATGTGAAGAACTTAAGGGGAGAACATAAGACTATTTTTATCCATCATTTTTCAAGAAACCACTCGTAAGGGTCACTTTTATCCTAAAACTATGATAGGGGTGTC
This sequence comes from Torreya grandis, assembly GCA_037957365.1. NCBI lineage: Eukaryota > Viridiplantae > Streptophyta > Pinopsida > Cupressales > Taxaceae > Torreya > Torreya grandis. The sequence continues at coordinate 2,344,903 of JARHVA010000971.1, forward strand.
TAAAACGCAGTTTAAAGCTCGTTAGGCCATCTTCAAGAGCTCACATATGTACAAACACCCAAGCATGAGACCTAAAGCACTTGGGTAAAGTTGAATGAGGTATTACACTTTATTTTTATGGAATTTTTTCTAGGGTTGGGCATCTAGTTTTTATGAACCATCCCTAAGAACAAAACCCTCCTAAAACCTTGGTTTTGACCTGATTGAGAAAATATGAAAGGAGATGCATTTAATAGGGGTATTATGGCCTATAAATTGATTTATAATTGTTTAAGACTCTCCTAGTATCCTTCCCATCCAACTAGTCACTTCTATAGACAAGGTAAAAATAAGATTTCTTATAATTTTTTGTGTGTTTTATAGGTATAGATTATAATGAATAGGTGAGAGTCATTGGGGAAGGTATGTAGAGACTTATTCCCACTCTCCATATCCATTTCTCACCTCAGATAAGCATAAAAATACCTCCATTGAGTCATTCATTTTAGGTAGTCTTTGACAATGAAAAGATAAAGTGGCTGCGAAGTGAGAAGATGAACGACTTGTTTTTAGACCTTTTAAAGGTCATATCATGAAGTGCAAGGCAAAGAGACTCTAGATAGGTGTCCTGACACCTCTTCCATGTATTTTTTTGAGCAACTGAAGGTCACCTTGATGACAAATGTGAATAATGAGGCCAAAAGGGATAATGAATGATTGCAGATGGTGAGTATAAGTGTCAAGAATATGGATATCATTTAGGGATGTATATGATGACTATAACAACATGTTTATAACCCCCTAAGACAATTCACATGTGTTAAATCTCCCTAGTTTAGTTTTGAGCAGTTAAGAGATGCCACATCATGAAGGCAGTTTTCAAGAAGACCATTTGAGGACCTTACGCCAGTTTGAGGAGTTTTTCATGCTTTAAAGAGACACTTGTCCAAGGAGACCTTCATAGTCTATTCTCCACTCCATTCTCATAAAATGTAACTAGATTCCATGCCTTGACATGTCGTATTGTGACCCTTTAACTTCTTTTCTTCTTTCTCTTCTTACAGGTTCTATAAATGCAATCCATTTTGGCTCTTGTAAGGAATCCATACCTGGTATGGCGAAGCCCTACTGGTTTGATACTATATTTTGCCTTTGAAATAGTATTTTTGGTCTAGTTTTGATCTCATAAATCTCTTTTCGAAGTATGTGAAGTGGTGTATATTGAAGTTCAAGTGATTAGTATCTATCCTTGCTTTCTCTCAACTCTTCCATGTTTGATGCAAGTAGTTTCCAATATACCAGGTCATATGAAGTGTAGTCAAGTGAATTTGTCTATCTTTAAGTGTGAGGAGTAGCCTTAGTTTCTACAATCTAACCTTTGGTTCAATCACCTTGATTATTACATGCATATCAACTCCACATTTGAAATTCTAGTGTTAGATCAATTTAGGATTTGAAGATTAGTGTTGTGAGTTATGTCTCTTAGTACAAGTGTATGGTAGTCTAGTGGAGATATTTTTGATGAATCAACTTATTAGAGTAGGTTATTTTCATGTCACTTCTATCTCTTTTAATCCAAGTAAATAGTTAGTATAGGTGGTAAGCAATCAAATTCATATCGAGGGATTTAACCCTTAAACCTAGAGGTTTACCTCTGTTATAGGCAACCCATAGGCTTAGAGGTAATCCAATGTTTCCCAAATCTTAGAGTAGGCTTGAAAAACCATCTCTAGGGTATAATATTTGGTGACAATAGTTTTGGCATGCCAATGGGATCAAGTTCCAAAAAAATGGAAATATTCTTGGTGTGTCTTTCCTCTTATCATCTTTTGGAAGCATTCAAGCAAGCACCAAAGGTGACTCCAAATGAAACCATCTCATTATAAATATCCCAAGTATCTATTGTTGAAGATTTTAATCAATTATTATATTTCATTTGACTCATGAAGTTGATCTGGAAGGCTATGATGGGAATCCCTATTATGCACCTCTTTATCAACCTTTTTATGGCCCATGTTATATCCCTCAACAACCCTATCAAAATTATTATCAATCCTATGAGCCATGGCAGCCCTATGATCACCCTATTCATCCTCTATATGAACATAATGTTCTTGAATAGTCCTATGAATAAGCCTATGAGGAAGGTTATCAATAAGAGTATCAAGAAGTACCTTCCTATCAACCCCAATATGACTCCTACCAGCCTTGTCAAGAAGTGTCTCCATATCCATCTCAACTTGATTCTTATCAGTCTTGTCATGAGGAATCAAATAATCCTATTGATTGGAGATCAAGAAATTTTAAATCAAAATATGAATTCATAGTTCAACAAATTAAATCTCATCACAATCCCCACTATTACACTCCTACTCCTAATTCAATCCCATTTCATACCAAGTCCTTATTGACACTCATGCCAAGTCTTATAGATAATGAAGAAGAGATGAAAACATGGGATGAAAGGTTTGATGTACTCCCTAACCATCTCATGGAGTGGTTGAGAGGTTTTGTTAAAAAGTTTATGGATGTGTGGAATGAAGTTGAAAAGGAAAACCACTATAATATCAATGAGTAGCTATACTTGGCAAGAAGTTGTGTCCAATACTCAATAGATAGACTAAGAATGTGCAAAAACCAAGGGTTTGAAAATGAGCTTGCAGTTGTTGAAGAGTCTCAACAAGGTTATGAACAAAGTAAAGATTTTGTTGTTGTGTTGTGGATCCTATTTCTAAATTACAATGTATTTCAAATATTTTACATTTAAAATGTACTATACACTCGTTATGTATTCTCGTCAAGGTTCAAGGTCAGCATCCCCCAAATGGGGGTTTGGGGATGGTAGCCCTCAAAAAAAAATTTGGACCTCCTTTAATGGGAAATCGTTTTGGACTGAATTTGCCCATGGTTTTGGTACCCATTATTTTGTAATATTGCTTTGTTGATGTATTATGTATAGATAGATGTTTTGAAGGTCATACATCATGAGAACAGGGGCTTGAGAAGTAAAAACAAAGTGTGTGAAATTAGATGTGAATTCAAGAGGGTATGTTGAGCACAGCTCCAAATAATATATATGCATTGAAATTTTGAGAAGACTGATCTAAGAGTGCATTGTACTCTCATATCTTGTAATAAAATTTGAGCAAGTGTTTCTTGGTGGATGTAGCCCACATTAGGTGAACCACATTAAATTTTGTCTTCTTATTATGCATTTTATTTACGTTCTTTATGTATTTCTTTTTATATCTATTATTGTGATTCTGTGAAATTGTTCCTCATCAATTTTTGTATTTATTCCTAACAATTGGTATCAAAGATTTAGGTTGTATTTTCTAAAGTTTTGAGTTACAAGAAGAGTTATTAGTTCAAGTGGGAGTTATGGTTGATGATCACAGATCAAAGGTTTAAAAGTTTAATGGATATAATTTTGGTCCAAGGAAGATGTAGATGGAGGATTACCTGTATCAGAAGGACCTCCATGATCTGCTTGACAAGAAAGCACTTGGGGCCATCAGGTTATGCCTTGTATCTTCAGTCGTGTTTAATATATCATAGAAGAAGACCACGAAAGGTCTCATGGATGCATTAGGGAATTTATATGAGAAACCCTCTGCTTCTAATAAAATATTTTTAATGAAAAATTTATTTAATATAAAAATGTCTGAAAGTGGTTCAATTGGTGATCATCTGAATGAATTTAATATGGTTGTGAGTATGTTGAATTCTTTAAAAATTGATTTTGATGATAAAGTTAGAGATTTTCTTATTTTGTGTTCCTTACCAGAGAGTTGGAATAGCATGGTAATGGTTGTGAGCAACTCGATCTCTAATAATGCCAAGAGTAATCTTTAACAAGGAAATATGACAGAAAAGCTCTGGGGAGACTTCTACTTCAGGTGATGTTTTAGCGATGGAGAGTATAGGGAGACAAAATCTTAGAGGAAAAAGAAAGTGTGGAAATTTAAATGGTCTTATAAGGTCAAAATCAAGGGCAAATATGTTATGCTGGCACTGTGAAAAGATTGGGCATGCGAAGAAGGATTGTTGTTCTCTTTAGAATAAGAAACAAAAATCGGGGAGACACCAAAGAGGTAAATGTGGTAACATGTCATGTTTGTCAGGATGTATTAATTCTCTTCATTGATAATATTATTGAATCTTGGGTTTTAGATTCAGGGGCTTCTTTTCATGCTACACCATATAGGCATTATTTTATTGATTATGTTCAAGGGGATTTCAGACATGTTTACCTTGGTGATGATGAGCCTTTTAGCATAGTAAGAAAAGGAAGTGTTCAGATCAAGACGTAGAATGGGAACACTTGGCTACTGAAGGATGTCAAACATGTGCCTAAGCTGAGAATAAAATTTGGTATCCGTAGGATATCTGGGAAGTGAAGGTTATATGGTGACATTTACAATAGATTCTTGGAAGGTGACTAAGGGTGCTCTTTTGGCATCAAGAGGTAAGAAGGTTGGTACCTTGTATTTATCAAGTAGTGTTGATTATTGTAATTTATTTGTTGTAGATGAAGTTGCAAATTTTTGGCACAACAAGTTCGGTCACATGAGCTAAAAGGGCATGCAAATTTTGAAGGATCGGTTGCCCAGATTGAAAGGGTCTGATTTATATTTTTGTAAAGACTATGTATATGGAAAATAAAAAAGGGTAAAATTTCTCAAGGTTGGACCGACAAGGAAGAAGAATAAGTCAAAGTTGGTTCATTCAGATGTATGGGGGCCGGATCAGGTATCTTCTAGTGGTGGGTCATCTTATTATGTCACTTTTATTGATGATGCAACTAGAAAATTTTGGGTGTATGGCATTAGGAGAAAATATTATGTGTTTGATATTTTTAAAATATGGAAAGACTTAGTTGAGAATGAAATAGGTCTCAAGTTAAAATGTCTTAGGTTAGATAATGGTGGAGAATATTACATCAATGAATTTTTTGATTACTGTTCAAGGAATGGAATTCACAGACAAAGGACAGTTTTAAGAACTTCACAACAGAATGAAGTGTTATAAATTATGAATAGGACTATCATAGAGCATGAGGTTGCATCCAGGACTACCTCTACAGTTTTGCATAGAAGCAATAAACATGGTAGTATATTTGATACATAGAGGTCCTTCATCTGCTTTAGATGGAAGCATACCTGAGGAAGCTTGGTCTGGTAAGAAGGTTGATTATTCATTTCTTATAATATTTGGTTGTGAATCCTTCATTCATATTGATAAGGATGATAGGACCAAGTTAGAGGCTAAGTCTAAAAAATGCACCTTTATTGGTTATGGTGAGTATGGCTTTGGTTTCCAGATTTGGATTTTTAAGGACAAGAAAATCTTTAGGTCTAGAGATGTTGGATTTAATGAAAAAGTCATGTATAAAAAATAGTTTCAAGATCAAAAAGAGGATTATAGAAAAGAGTAAAAAGTACTAGAGGACATTGTAGATGATAAAGTGTCCAAGCAACCAGTTTAGGCACCTACTCCATAATAACCCCAAACTCCTGTGGTGAGAAGGTCTTCCAGGGTAAGAAGATAACTTGAATGTTTTTATCCATCTCTTAATTATTTATTACTCATTGACAATGGAGAGCTAGAGTGATTTGAAGAAGCGATGTAGGTAGATGTCAAGAAGAAGTGGGAGCAAGCAATGAATGAGAAGCATTAGTCTCTCATGAAAAATTAGACGTGGGATTTAGTAAACCCACTTGAAGGTAAGAGAATATTGTAAAACAAGTGGGTGTATAGAATTAAAGAAGATGATGGAGGCAAGAAAAGGTACAAAGCCTGGTTGGTGGTAAAGGAGTTTGCACAAAAGAAGGGGATTGATTTCAATGAGATTTTTTTCCTAGTGGTAAAGAGAATTCTATTAGGACTGTTCTTGGGATAGTAGCAATGAAATACTTACACTTAGAGTAGTTGGATGTGAAGACTATGTTCCTTCATGGTGATTTGGAGGAGGACTTATATATGGATTAGCCACAAGGATATGAGGTCATAGGAAAGAAGAGCATGGTGTTCAAACTAAAGGAGAGCTTGTATGGCCTAAAACAAGCTCCATGCTAGTGCACAACAAATTTGATCATTTTATGATGGATCAAGGATACTCTAGGTGTCATTTAGACCATTACGTAGATATCAATAAGTTTGATGATGGTTATTACATTATCCTTTGTCTATATGTGGATGACATGTTGGATGCAGGTAAGAACATGCAAGAAATAAAGGTACTCAAGGATCAACTTAATAATTCCTTTGCTATGGAGGATTTGGGAGTATCAAAACAAATCCTTGGTATGAGAATAACTCAGGATAGGAATAAATGAAAGTTGAATTTATCCCAAGAAGAGTACATGAAAAGGGTTTTGGAAAGGTTTAGTATGCTTGATGCTTAACCAGTTGGGACTCCTTTAGTAGTCTATTTCAAGTTATCAAAGGAGTGGTGTCTCAAGATAGAAGAGGAGAGAAACCATATGTCACATGTACCTTAATCATCAGATATTGGTAGCTTGATGTATGTCATGGTGTGCACTAGGCCAGATATTGCCCATGTAGTGGGAGCTGTAAGCAGGTATATGAATGATCTAGGTAGAGAACACTGGAAGGTAGTGAAGTGGATCCTTCAGTATTTAAGAGGAACCATGGAGATAAATTTAAGCTATGGTGAAGTGGACACCACTTTGCATGGTTATGTAGATTTGGACATGGCTAGAGATTTAGATAGTAGGAGTAAAATAGAATATGTATTAAATATAGGTGACACAATGGTGAGCTAGATTTCATGACTATAGAAACTTGTGGCTTTATCAACCACAAAGGATGAGTATGTTGTTACCACAAAGGCAAGCAAAGAAATGATTTAGTTACAACAGTTACTTGAAGAGTTGGGGCATAAGTAGGAGGAAGGGAAGCTATATAGTGATATTCAGAGTGTTATACATCTATCAAAGAACTCTCCTTTCCACTCTAGGATGAAGCATATATAGTTGAGGTACCATTTCATCAGGACAACTTTGGAGGAAGAGAAGTTAAAGCTAGAAAATATTCATACCAGCTATAATCCTATGGACACGATGACCAAGGTGGTCACAAGGGAGAAACTGAAGCTATGTTTAGTTTTGGTTGGCCTTCAAAATTGATAGTGAAGGTTTGAGAAGTCTGCTTAGAGGAAATCAGCCTCCAAGTGGGAGATTGTTGTGTTTTAGAGCCTATTTCTAAATTACAATGTATTTCAAATATTGTACATTTAAAATGTATTATACACTCATTATGTATTCTCATTAGGGTTTGGAGGTGATAGCCCCCCAAAAATAGGGGTTTGGGGATGACATCCCCCAAGTGAGGGTTCAAGGGTAGCAGCCCCCAACAAATGGGGGTTTGGGGGTGGTAGCCCCCAAAACATTTTCTGGGCCCCCTTTAATGGGAAACCATTTTGGGTTGACTTTACCCATGGTTTTAGTACCCATTATTTTGTAATACCACTTTGTTGATGTATTTTGTATAAATAGATATTTTATAGGTAATACATCATGAAAACATGGGTTTGAGAAGGAAGAATAGAGTGTGTGAATTCAGGAGGGTTTGTTGACCACAACTCCAAACAATATCTATGCATTTTAATTGTGAGAAGACTGGTTTGAGAGTGGATTGTATTCTTTTGTCTTGTAATAAAATTTGAGCAAGTGTTTCTTGGTGGATGTAGCCCACATTGGGTGAACCAAGTTAAATCTAGTCTTCTTATTATGCATTTTATTTCTATTCTTTATGCATCTTTTTTTATATCTATTATTGTGATTTTATGAAATTGTTTCTCATCAATTTCTATATTTATTCCTAATACTTATTGAAGAATGTGTCTTTCCTATTGACCAATTTAAATTGTCATCTCCCCATGAGCTCATTTAAGAAGTTTCCATTCCCAATCCCATTCATGATCCCTCCATAACATCTCATACTCCCTCTCCAACCCATGATCCTATCCATAACCCTCCCACCTTATCCCTTCTTGAAGGAGAGACCAAATTATGGAAGACAAATGAAGAAGAGTAGGTTGAAGCTATAGCTAATTAAGAAGATGATGTGAGCATCTATGATGAAGAGATCACCATAGAGACTCCCCTTGGTAGAGACAAGTGAAATTCCATCTTCTTGAGTGAAGAGAGATATTGAAGGGCCTGTTGTAGTTATCCACAAAGAGTTTGGTTAAGGCATGAACGAATATTTTCTTGAGAAGGACTCTACATCTATTGAGTTGAGTGATGTTCATGAGCATGAGCAAGATCTTGAACCTAAAAAAACCATTGAATAAGAAGTTATTCACTCCATGATACAAGATGATATGTGGCAGAGGTTCAATGACATATGTGATGAGTTTGAATACCTTCAAAAGGCTACACACCCTTCTGGTCAATTAGAAGACACTCTTGAAGTTGCCTTACCTCTTGGTGATGTGCTCTTAAAATAAAATCTTATGCCATCTCAACTTGTTGAAGTTTCAGTCAAGTTTGAAGTTGATTAAGTACTCAAGGACCAAAATGAGGTTGAAGTGGTGGTGGTTCTCCAAGAGAAAGAGAGCAAGGATGATTGGTAGCAATAGATGAGGCTTTTTCAAGAACTTGAATAAATTTGAAAATTTGAGGGCCAAGTGCATAAGAAGATATAGAAAGAGGCTTCCATGGAGGATAGTGATCAAGATTGGATAGACTATACAAATCTCTTTGATGAGCTTGAGGATATTGTAGCTAGTGAGCAACATGATCTCTCTCAAAGTAGCATTGAAGCCAAGGAGGTGTGTTTTTTTTAAGCACCATGGGAAGTTGAAGCTAAGGAGTCTCACGACAAATTTGAGGTTTTTAAAATGTAATAATATTTCACATTTATAGGTGATCTATTTTTAGCTACCTTGGTTGTATTGAAGATCATGCCAAGAAGATTGGTAAACATCATGAAAGAGTTGGAGATATCAATGTCAATGTTCAAAAGGCAATATGTATCATTCACTCCTTCACTTCATGGAATAAATAATGGTTCAATATTCCCCTTTGATCTAGGAGGAATATTATTATCCATGTTATTTTGTGCATAGGTTAGTTTTTTTGAGTTAGGTTGTGTTTCCCCTAAGTGTTCATTAGAGCACATGTGTATTTGCTTTCTTATCTTATCCTATGTGCTTTAGTTTATTATCTTTTGTGTCTATTTCTTATTTTTTGGTTTTATTTTAAAGGCACTTCAGTGTCAAATTTTTGTATAGGTGACTTCATATCCCAATGGATAGGAGAAGGCTATTGGTCTTTGGCATAGATGGTTTGCCATCGCTAGGAAATTGCCAAAATGTTGACTAATTTGACCATAAGTCAAATTACATCAACCCCATATAGATTAAAACTTCTTATATGGGTCTAATAGGGTTGAAAACATGTAGCATGGTCTTAATAAGGTCACTTAATGTGTTTTTATCCTTGGTCATGTTTGTTATTTACCCTTAGTGTCATTATATGTCATCTTATGCCACTTTTGGGTAATTTATTTAAGTGGTATAGTTTCCCTAGGAATAAAAGCGTGTCCAAGTGTATTTACACATGTATGATGCTAGAAAGTGTTAGTTTTTAGTTTTGTAATGAGTTTGGCAGGTTTAAACATTGAAAATAAGAAGATCTCTTACAACAGAGGAGTTTTTGAGCTTGTATGACATGTAGAATAGCTTTGGCATGTGGGAGGACTTCAGGAGTGTCTCTTGAAATCCCCTCAATTCAGTTCCATAATTGGGAATCTTTGAAAATTCCAAAAATGAGAAAAATTGACCTATCTTCCCTATTGCTCTCTTAGGCAAGTAGAAATGGTCAATTGATTTCAGCTTGGTATGGCCAACAGGAGGTGAGTCAGAGCGAGTGATATAGAGGGATAAAAATAATCTTTGTCTAATCCAACTTCATATAAAGATTTGTAGGTTTGGTCTTTTGTGTTTCATGAACCATGGTTAAGAAGGTCTGTGACTCTTTTCTACCTGCACATCCCCATGGCCTTCAAGTTTCTTCTATGTTTGCATTGTTTTATGCAATTCAAGTTGTGTAAGTGATATTAAAAAGTATGGTCATACTTATCACAAGGTTTTGATTTAGTTGGCGTGTGCAAATGTAAATTAATATTCATAAACATCTCTTTCTTGATAGAAAAGACTTCATTTCTAGTCTGTAGATGGTTTTCATTAGTTGTATAGGCTTATCTCCCTATTTTGATCTTCATAAAAATGGTAATTCAAGGTGATATGTTTTTCCCAATCCATTATAGCATGGTGATTAGTCTATTATTTGAAGGTTTAATCTCAAGTCTAATATTGATGAAGAACACAGTTAGAAACATGCACACAGTCAAGTTTCCTTATGAATATCACCTACAGTAAAGTGAAGATAAACCTTGAGCAATAATGTTAATGAAAAATGAAGGTTTAATTATTGTGAGAAGGATTATAATGTGTGAGGAGTGATATTTAGCCATTCAAAGGTGAGAAAATTGGTTATGAGGACCAATTCCTAATACACAGTCATATACCATGCCTTTACCTGCAAACAGTCCACAATGACACCGGCCGGTAACTCCAATAGAGGCCTAAAAAGTATTGAAATGGTGTAGGTTTAAACTCCTTGAAACCTTTTAATTACGTTTGGAATCATGGATAATATCAGGATGGCATGGTGAGGTCACTTCATGTAGGCAGACTTGAGTTCAAGATTTGCAAGTTGAAATTTTTTAAATGGGGACACTTTACCTTAACCTCTCTAAAGCACTTTTTGCCCATATACTTAGACATCTCATGGTAAAGTGCCTTAAATTCCAGATAGACCTAATTATTTTCATCTTGCAACCCAAGACCAATGGCAGTGTTTTGACATAGAATAATGATTTTTTGATCAAGTAAAATGGTTTTTTAGTGATTTATAATACATGTAGGTTTTGATTTGAAACACTCAGAACACATTGTGCTAAAATGACTAAAATCAACCAACTTACACTGTAAGTGAGACTGTGGTCTCTAAACATGAGGAGAGATCATATAGGTATATGTTGATGTAAATAACCTCAAAGAGGATCAAATAAAGTGAAGTTCAAGGTTGAGAAGCACACCATCACCTACAAGAAGACCCCATGGTTTCCCAAATGCAACACCTACAGCCTGTATGCAAGCCACAATGTTTATGGTGAGAAATAAGAAGCAAACCCATAGATTTTGATTTTCACTCAGATTTAAAATGATTCAATGACCTCAAGAGTAATAAATGGAATTGAATTATAGTACCTATACATAGGTCACCACCTATAAGGACCCCTGAAGGTCCCTTTGATTGTCACCTATAGGTGACACAGTCTGACTGCAGACTAACCTTGGCAAATGAGAGATGTTAGTTTGGAAGATTAGCATAAGTATATGTTATTCCCAAAATCAGTGATGCTTGTTTTGTGGACAACCCCTATGAAACTTGTCTGTTTTGTAATCTACACTCTAAGTTCATCATTTGAGACAAGATTCTCTTGATCTCAAGTGAAGTTGACTAACATCTTGGAAAATTTTGCAACACTCCCTCATCACTATTTCTCAAAAAATGTGAAACCTGTTGTAGTCTCGATCTAATCAAAATGTCAAATTTTGATCATTTTCAAGGTGTTAAAAAAATTTCATTCTTTCCATGCACTAGAGACATTTTTTTTGCTCTTTCATATTTTCATTATTTCAATGCATAAGTGGTGATTTTTGCTGTTGTTCAATGTTTTTCGTTCTTTCGTGCATTAGCGGCAAAAAATGCTGCTCTTGCAGTTTTTTTTTCTCCTCATGCATCAGCAGCAAATTTCACTGCTAGTGCATGGATTTTCCATTTCTTCATGCAAGGGTGGTGATTTTCACTGTCAATGCATGACCTCCCCTGTCTCATGCAAGGGCGACAAAATTTGCTGCCCAAGTAGAGATTTTGGAAAATTCTTGATTTTCATGTGACATTTATGGCCGCACGCGTTGAATTATTAAAACTTAGTTTAGGGCATTTAAATGTCATTTGATTGTCATTTTGATCATTTTAAGTTTCCTAAGACTCCTCCCTGCAATCATTCAACTGCATGAATGAGTAGGATTACGAATTCACCAACTTCGAGTTTAGGATTTCAAAATCACTAGGTAAGTTTTGGTTTTTAGTCTTTTTGCTTCTAGGTTTTTCATTCTTCTTTTATTAGTTTTCTTTTCTTTTAGGTTAAACTTTTCTTTTATTTTTATTTTGGTTTTTTTTGTTCCTCCCTCATTTTGTTTCTTTACCCTAGTAAGCCTAGCTAGCAGCTTGATCCATCAACCCTCCTTCCTTGCCCTAGGTTGTCTTGCATACCGATTTGATGTCTTGACTCGACTTAGGTTTTACCCATGTCAAATCTAGTTGAAAACCACCTTCTGAAAACCAATGTGATGATGGCTAAAATTTGTCGATGATGCATGCCCTCATGCAATTGATTCAAAATCAAGATCAGCAAATTTTGCTGCCATTTAAATATTTGAAGTTCTAAGTGAAAGTGCATAAGCGTCAAAATTTTCTACCCTTACATAAAACCCCATCTCTTCCAAGTGTAATGGCATCAAATTTTGTTGCTCTAACACTCCTTTTCATTTTCTACGATGACGGCAAAATTTGTTGCTCTTACAAAAAACTTAAAAATCCTTGCTTTATGCAGAGGCAACATTTTTCACCACTCCTACATAAAACCCACATGTATGGGTGGTAAAAACTGCCACCCCTGCACAAGTATGAGTTTACCCCCCACATGCATCGATAGTAAAAACCACCACCCCTGTACAAGTATGAGTTTACCCCCCACATGCAAGAGCGGTGATTTTTTCCGCCCATGCAAACATTATCTCAAATTTCCTAACTCTAGGAAATTTTTAGTTTCACTTTTCTGAACCCACTTTCTTCTAGTTTTTCAGCCTGCTCATACTTTATCCCTTTCAGGCACATCCCCATGGTCGTAATCATCAACATGCAGTTTTCCCAGATTGCTAGTATTTCCCCTAATTACATGATCATGACTTTTATTGCAATTTCCCCTGTGGATCCTTCTTCATCGATATCCTTTTGGTAAAATTTCTTCCAGATGACTAAGTTTTCTCTGAAGAAGTCGAAGGCAATAAAGTATAAATATCAAGGTGTTTTTCTAATCACCTCAGTTACTTCTAATGTCGATGAAATTAGAGATAAAGAGATTGGTCGTGTGCACATGGATGAGTTCGTGGAAAGGACTAAATTAAGCAATCCCAGCCACAAAATGAAGAATATAATTAACAACAATATTCATTTGGTATCTTCTTTCCTTGTAGTGGCTTACAACACAACATTTGTTCTCTAGTGTGCTCAGTTATATAATAAGGATACCAGGGTTGTGTTAGACGCTAGTGGTAATGTGATAATTAGACTAGATCTTGAGTTCATTGATAAAGTGTTCATGTGCCCTCTTACTACCAAAGTGATAAAGATTGATTTTGTCGAAGCACAAAGAGAATACAATAAAGATCCTGAAAAAGTGAAGAAAGTAATAAACAATAAATGGCTTAAAACTCCAAGGGCAAATTTGTCAAGGTGGCCACATAGTTTTCCAAGGAGTGACTTTACCAAAGAAGTTGGTGATCTGATCACTCTTCTCAGCAGGATAAGAGGTTACCCTCTTCCTCACAATTTCATGAATGGATGTATCCCTTCATCAAGATAATTCTCCAAGGCAAACAAGTCATCTTTTGGGGAGAACAAGTCAGCAATGCTCTGCATGAGAAATTGACAAAGGTATCCACTACTTCAAATTATACATGACTTCTTACCTAGTCTATATTGCAACTTCAATGAGAATCTTTCTGGGTTTGACATCAGAAGGAGATAGGAGAGTAACCCAAGTATATCAATACTACTCTCAATTAACATTAAAGGGTTCTATTCATCATTTCAAGAGAGTAAATGATGCTTTCTTTGTAGTATTTTTATGTCTTTTTTATCCTCATTTAGAGCAAAGAAGAATGTCAGATGATGCCTGGACAGTCGTGAATGATTTTGGATGAATGTTCTTACAGTTTCCTTCTTTCTCATACCTAAGGGTTGACTTTTTTCAAGGTCATCCTTATATGCTTTCGAGATTCCCCTCAGATAAATTGGTCTTGATGGAACTATGCAGATAAATAATCATCATGCATAATAAACAGATGGAACTCAAGAAGCTCAGTTTCAGGTTCCCAATTGAAATTAGTAGGTTTTCAGAGTTAACTGTTGGAAAGGCTAGAGCCATGGAAATTGAAATGCAACTCATGACCTTGAAGAAATTAAAAAATAGACCAAATTTTGATTATAGGGGCATGAAGGATATAATTAGGAGGATAACCCAATTTCATGAACCTATGATTGAAGATGTTTGGATAGATTTGAGAACAGTGGAAGATATCAAGAAAATGGACTATAGTAGGTTATCTCTTGAGTAGATTGAATATTTAGGACTTGCTAATATCCCTATGAGTTTAGTGGATGATGGAGATTTAATTAATGATAGATATAATACTAAACAGATTTCCAATGCCCCTCTTCCTCCAATGTAATGGTCACAAAAAGAGCTAACTTCCTTGAGGAAAAGATTTGAACCTATATTAGCGAACACCAATAATTGGTTAGCAAATAAAGGAATTACTTTGAAAGAATTCATCACAGGTTCAGAAGCTGAATTTCAAGAGGAAACAAGAAGAAAAGCAGAAAATAGGATGAAGAACAAAAGTGACATCCCTTCTTCTTCCAAGCCACATAAGCCTAAGATCACATTTGTGATGAAAAAGTCAAAAGTTATTGAAAAAGAGTCAGAAATAGCAGATATAAAAGTTGAGAAACAAAACACTGAAGAACCAGTGATGGAACAGATGGAAACTGATGATAGGCCCATAGATCAACAAGAGAAGGAAACTTTGTCTCCACAAGAGAATATGCCGCAAGAAATAGGAATTTATTCTTCCCCACCTGACACACCTGTTGTAGCCCCTTCACCTACTTCTATGATTAGTGTTACCTCTTCTGGATCACCCTCTCCTTCCAAAATAATTTTTGACAACCCTCAAATAAATTTTGATGATACTCTTCATTCCTCAAGTTCAATTCCTAGTTTGTCATCCCCATCTTTTGATATTGAAGATAGTTCTGCTTTTGATCACTCAGTAAAAGGTGCAATTTTTACTGATACTCCACCTATTGTTTCCACTACTTGTGTAAGTGCAACTCTGATAATGCCAACAATGAAGATAGATCCTAATGTAAGTAATTCTATGCTTTCACCATGGTTATCAACTTATACACCCAAAAGGAAGAAATAAACCATCTCTCCAGATGACTTTGATTTCAATAAAATGGTGCCAGTAAAAGCCAAGGCTCCCAAGAAGCCAAGGATTCTTTCAAAAATGATTAGGGATAAGGGACATAAATTTATAGAAATTGCAAGACCTCCATAGGATGCAACCATTGAAAATTTTGATGTAAGTGATTAATCTATCTCTAGAGTTGAATTAGGTAAGATAACTCATGAAAGTGCTAAGAGTGATATGTAGTCAGCAATGGATATCTTGATTCAAAAATTTGGTAGAGAGAAAGAAATGAAGGATCACTACAAAGCCATGGTGGAATAATTGACTGTAGTGGTAAGGAGAATTACTTTCACTCCAAAAATGGTAACTCCTGAGGCCATTTCCATAGAAGACCCCATTATTCAGAAATCAGAAAAGACCTATCTCAAAGGAAAAGTACTTGGACAAGATGCATGCACAAGGATTTTCCTTACAGAGTTGTCTGAGAAGACAGATAAATGAGAAAAATAAGAGCAAAACTTGATGATCTCATTAATGTTATTTCTCAAGATATTGAAAGCATAGAAAAGTATCTTGACAAATGGATGGATATGAGGAAACTAAAAATAAGCACTCTGATATCAATATGTGTCATCACTGATAGAGACTCTTACACTAAAACTAAAGAGGCATTGGCATATAGGAGTCAGGTGCTTAAAGAGTTGATCAGTGACCTCAAATATTCAATAGAACTTAGTGAACAAAATGATATCAATCTTTTGCATAAATTGGATGAGCTACATTGCAAACTTACATCACAAGACAACCAATTCCTTTCAGTAGAAGAAATGATTCATGAATTTGAAGGTATGTTCCAGAAAGAATTTGAAGATAAGGCATTTTGAGTAGCCTCTATGGAAAATATTTTGGATAATCAGTTAACTCTAGATAATCTGAAAACCAAGTTAACTAGTCATGCAAAATCAGTTACAACAGGGAGAGATGCCATAGTCAGAGCTAAGATGATTTTCAAAAACACTGTTAGTCCAGATAGTATCAAGATGTAAGCAGCTAACACTATGTACGATGCTCACATGAAGAAAGATGGGGATAAAAATTGAAATTATTCTTCCTTGATTTAATTTCCACTTTTCAAATGTACTTTTGTAACTGCTTTGGACATTTTTACATGTACTTTTTTCATATGTAATTACATGTAAAAATATAGGAGTCCTAAGTCAAAAAGGATTCTTATCTTTGACTCGGTCAAAGTAATTATGTCTTTTATAAAAAATCTTCAAGGCCTCTCCCTATAAATAAAGAGGGCCTCTATTATAAATATATCTTTGAGTTATTAGAATCAAAACTCTGCCAAAAATTGAAAGGCATTTTGAGACTTGGAGCTCAGATTGTAAATTCATGTTTTATCAAGTGAATGAGAAAGCAAATGACCTTTCAAACTTTGTATTGGAATAAATTGTGTTGTGTAGGAAATTGTTCCTATGTCCTTTTCCTAATACAATCTTATTATTTGATTAAATAAGTAGAGTGAGTAAAAATAATCTGGAAGATGTTCTGAAGTTGATTATGGAGACTTTGTGCTACTATAATTGTCTTCAGTTTGTGTTTTATCATTTTAGAACGAAAGATATTGGATAGACTTTGAACTACTTATATATTTTGTGATTATATACTTTGTTATAGTTTTTGGTGAAGACTTTGGGCTGCACCTCATTCTACTGTGATATAAGTTATAAATCAACAAGAGAAGCACTGATAGGCTTTGTACTCTCGTGGGTTTTTCATGAATTCAATTGATATCAAGAAAGTTTTCCTTTACTTTGTAAACATCATTTCTGAAAAAAGAGAAATGGATGATATGATCTCACCCCTGAGTTAATTTTTAGTTTAGATTAGTTTATGATAGTTTATAGGGAACCTCCCCTTGCTAAGAGGAGAGATTTATCTCATTACACTATGGCTGATATAACCATTTTGCCTTTAATGGGCTGACGACAAAATATTCACCTAACAATATATATGGATGAAAATTATTAATACCACTCTCTAAATGGTAGTGAAAATACCATATGATCCTTATATAAAGGAATAGGGCAAGGATAAGTCCTAACATGTCACTGATCTTGAGGTTTCTAAACATTACAAACAGTGCATAAACTTGGAATCTAGTCTTAGAGGTTTATGATCTTGAGAGATATAGAAGGATGGCTAGACCTTTTAGTTTTGTTTATATGGTATTCAAGACATATTATACCCTCCCATGGCCTTAGTTTAGCTAGATAAATAGGGGAAGTGCCCTTTATTCTATCTCAAATAAAGGGCACTCCCAAATAGTCCAAAGTTTTAGGTATAATATGTGAATAAGATATAGATGAGGTGATAGTATCTTGGAGCATTTTAGGATGATTATTGAGGTTAGTTTGAAGTTGAATGAGCATTGACAAAATCTTGTATTTGGCACAGGCACTCATAGGTGGTCAAAGGCTCAAGGAGTGTAGTCATGCCTATTAGGCCTAAAACTATACATGAGCCCTACAAGGGTCTAAATCCATTTTTATGACCATAAGACCATTCCAAACCATGTGAATACCTTGAGGGGAGAACATAAGACTATTTTTATCCATTAGTTTACAAGAAACCACTCAGAGGGGTCTCTTTTAGCTTAAAACTATGACGAGGGTGTCTAAAACACAGTCTAAAGCTTGATCACCCATCTTCAAGAGCTCACATCTATAAGGAAAATAAACATGAGACCTAAAACACTTGAGGAGATTTTAAAAAGGTCCTACTCTTGATTTTTTTGGAAATTTTTAAGGGTTTGGAGATCTTGTTTTTATGAACCATCCTTAAGAAGAAAAACCATCTAAAACCCTCTTAAAACCTTGGTTTTGACCTGATGGAGAAAATATGTAATGAGATGCATTTATTAGGGGTAGTATGGCCTATAAATTGATTTTTACTTGTTTAAGACTCTCCTAGGCTCCTTCCCATCTAACTGGTCTATACTTTCATTTGTACATATAAGGCAAAAATAGGGTTTCTTGAAAGTTTTTATGTGTTTTGCAAGTACATAGTAGAATGAATAGTGAGAGTCATTGGGGAAGGTCTATAGAGACTTATTCCAAATTTCCATATCCATTTATCACCTCAAATAAGCATAAAAATACCTCTATTGATTCATTCATTTCAGGTAGTCTTTGACAGGCAACGAAAAGATAAAGTGACTGCCAAGTGAGAAGATTGAAGGATTGTTTTTGGACCTTTTTAAGGTTTAATTCATGGATTAGAAGGAAAAATACTCTAGATAGTTGTCCTGACACGTCTTCCATGGATTTTTTTGAGAAACTAAAGGCCACCTTGATGACAAATGTGAAGATTGAAGCCAAGAGGGATAATGAATGATTGTAGATGATGGCTAGTAGTTAGGGATACATTTGATGACTATCATGGCATGTTTCCAACCCCCATAAGATAGTGCACATGTGTCAACTCTCCCTAGTTCTATTTTGAGTATTCAAAAGATGCCTCATCATGAAGGCAATTTTCAAGAAGACCATTTGAGGACCTACACCAATTTGAGGAGTTTTTCATGCTTTAGATAGACACTTATCAAAGGAGATATTAATGATATGTTATCCACTCCATTTGATTGAAATTTAAATAGTTTTCATTCCTTTAAATGTGTAATTATGATCCTTGAACTTATTTTCTTCTCTCTATTCTCACATGTTCTATAAATGCAAGCCATTTTGGCTCTTGTAAGGAATCCACACTTGGTATGGCAAAGTCCTATTGGTTTGATAATATGTTATGCCTATCAATTTTATTTTTTTTTAAATGTTGTTTTTATCTCATAAACCTATTTTATAATTATGTAAGTGGTGTATAGTGAAAGGTCAAGTGATTAGTATCTATCTTTGTTTTCTCTCAACTCTTCCATGTTTGATGCAAGTAGTTTCCACTCTAACAAGTCACATGAAGTGTATTCAACTACATTTGTCTATCTTTAAATGTGAAGATTAGCCTTATTGACTAAAATATAACCTTTGGTTTAATCACCTTGACTATTACATGCATATCACCTCCATGTTTGAAATACTAATGTTAAAACAATTCAAGATTTTAAGACTAGTGTTGTCAGTCATGTCTCTTAGTGTAAGTGTATGGTAGTATAGTGGAGATATTTATGGTGTATCACCTCATTATATTATGTTATTTTCATGTCACTTATATCCCTTTTCAATCAATTAAATAGTTAGTGTAGGTGATAAACAAGAAAAGTCATATTTAGGGAGCTAGCCCTTAAACCTAGAGGTTTACCATCTATAGGATGAAAGATTTTGTCACAACATTAATGAATTCCATAAATGAAGTGGCCTGGAGTCTTTTGCTGAGAAGAGTGGTGGAAAAATTGGTGACAATAGGAAGCTCTTTAGTGAAGTTTTATAACAGGAAGAGTTTGATAATCATTCACAAGGTACATAATTCATTGTTATCTCAAACAACTCATCTAAAGATGGATAAGGAGGAGGCATGTAAGGATATAATGGTAAGTTACCTAGTTATATTAAAACCCTTTTTCTACTCCCCAATTTGTCTATGGAAAAATATTTGGTTAGGGAAGAAGATTGGTTTAAAATATTGGGATTTTCTTTGTTTGTTTGAATAGAAACACTCTCCCGTCAAAGAATTTCTTTGATAAGTGGATAAATTTAGTTTGGAAAAGAAAAGGGGTATCTATGTTAGTTTCTATATAATGTTCTAAAAATGATTTTTTCTAGTTCTTTTTAAAAATTCTAATATGCAAAGAAGAGTCATTAATAAATTTCTATGGAATATGGGGTAGTCATTGTTTAAAGTAGTTCTATGGAATCCTAACTTGGAAATTTAGTACTTGATATTCAAAATGGCCCATATATGGGTCGATAATTAAAACTTCCCCTCTAATTCTATAATTTTATCCCTCAAGCCATTTGACCTCTAGGAGAGGTGCTCAGGTTTGAGGATAATAGGCAATCTCTAGCTCATATGAACATGTGGGTTCTAATTTCCTTTGACCCTCTCAAAATGTTTACAAAGCCCCTCATTTTTTAAATCAATGGGAGATATTAAATATGCCCTATCAAAGGATTTAGGATGTCTCAATACATGTTTTCTGTAAAAAAGATGGTCACATGAGAAAAAAATTGCCCTTTGTTGCCTACTAATAAAAATAGTGATAATATAGTCTAGAGAAACCCTAAACTCAATAGTAAAGACATTTCATTCAATCCCCTCCTACCTCAAATGGAGGACATGGAAAACATAGATAACCCTATTTTTAAGACAGAATTTAAGGAAGGCAGATCATCCCCTAATAAGGGTCCTAGAGTATAAGGTGGTTCAAACCTTGCTGAGAGTAAATTAGCTTCTTATGAGTTTGATAGTGGGGAACCTCTCCCCATCAGTACTCTTACTCTTAAAAATATTGGTTCATTTATTATTGAGGAAAAGGGTATGTAGACTGACTCGATGAAATGAACTAAATTCCACTCTTAAGTGGTAATTACCCAAGTATAGTTTGATGATGATATGATTGATGTTAGTCCCCTCTCTAAGGGGGGAACCTTTACGGCCTTGGATGACCCTGAGGATTTACAATAAAATGTGTTTGAGGCAATATGGGCAATGAAATTTTATTTCCCCCTAATAACCTATTTGAACATGTTGAGCCTGTGATAGACATATCCCCCAATAGGGGGAGCCTTAAGGTATTGGCTCATGGTGATACTTTAAAAGAATCTCCCTCCAATCATAATAATGGGGATAAATGGACCTATATAGGGTCTGGAAAAAGACTGAAAACTATTGCTATTAAAAATACATCCCTTGATATCCCTTTTGACAAAGATGGAAGACTGTTAAAAATGAGGGATTAGAAGCTGGTGATAATAATAATAAAAAAAGGAATAAGAAAATAAAGTTACTAAATGTTTCTCTAGATTGTATCAAAATAATGGGGAGAAGTAAGTCCCCCAATAAGACCAAGTAATCTTGAGCATGGTAATGTATATTATCAATTGGAATGTAAGGGGGATTGAATCCTTAGATAGGGAACCTATTGTCATGAAATTTAGATACTCTAGAGCTAAACTTGATTTTCTCCTTCTTCAAGAGGTCAAAACAATCAACACAATCCTTTCGTTTACTTTAGGATATATTTGGCCTAATGCAATCCACTTCTCGACTAACCATAGAAGAGGTAAAGGTGGTGGCTCTATTTTAATTAACTCAATTTGGGGATATTATATTATGGAACATGGTGTCTCTCCCTACAATATGATAGTTTAGGTTGTTATCAACAAGTCAAAATGTTTGGAATTTGTAATATATATGCACCTAATGACTATAGGAAAAGAATAGAACTTTGGAATTATATGACATCTAATATGGACAATATATTTCTATTTAGGAGATATTTTAATATGATTTAAGAAAAAGAGGATAAAATGGGAGGAGACCCTCACATATGGAAAGGAAACAAGCTACTTTTTTGGTCCAAATTCAAAATAATTCACAAATTGGTGGACCCTTTGAATAAATTTAAAGCACAAAGTAAAGGAATATGATTCACTTGGTGTAATAACTAGGTTGGATATAGAAGTCTTTAATCTAGACTTGATAGATTTTATTCGAGCAAATATCCTTTGGAGACCTACCTAGAAGGAGATGGCAATGTGGTTAAGGTTTTTCATTACACTATATTGTACCATCACCCTGTTTAACTCAATTTTACTCTTAGTAATGCTGAAAAATAAGATAAGGCCACCATGAAAGGATTGCATATAAACTCAATGTGTCTTGTCTTGAAGAAAGAGAGTTTTTGGATGATATCTAGTCAGTCTGGAATGTCTGAAAGTTTGCCTCAGACTCAGACTCTAAAATTAATTGCTATAATAATTTAATGGACTTGTCAAAAAAAAATATTAGATCATATGGACAAATTAAAGCCAAGAGATAAAGGAAATATTTTAGAATTGCCCAAGAATAACTTATTAGGTTGGAATTTGATCTACAATGTGACCCAGATAATGAATCCTTATTGAACATGTTTTCCTCTATTAAGCATGAGTTGAGGTAGCACTATATTTACTATGCCAAAGGTGCCTAAGTTAGATCTAGACTTAATTGGCTCAAGCTGGGTGATAAAGGTACTAAATTTTTATTTTGGTTTTTAAAGACTAAGCATCAAAAACAAAAAATCTTATAAATCAAGGAGGATGATAAATTATTAGTGGATCAATAAATATCAAAAAACCATTCTTTGAATTCTACTCAAACATGTTCTTAAATAAGGGATTGAATGATCAAATTGAATAGAGCAAGGTATTGTGTGAAAAGATTATTCTAAGAAATGTTTCCCCCACTCAAGTAGCTTTTTAGGATAGTGATATCTCTTTAGATGAGATTATATGTGTGATTGACTCTTTGAAATTTGATAAGGCCCCTGGTATTTATGGATTCTCTAAAAAACTTTATAAAGTAAACAAAGATTGGATCTCTACTAAGTGTTTGGAAGTGTATAAGAAGTAATTGTGGTGGGCTCTCTAGGTTTGGAGATCAATAAAGCGGTTATTAAACTCATTCCAAAGGAAGGTGATCTCTCCCTTGTAAAAAATTGAAGACCAATTACTTTGTTCAATGTTTCCTATAAAATCCTAGCTAAAATTTTGTCAAAAATACTATCCCCACTGTTACCCCTAGTGGTGTCAGAAACCAAGACAAGGTTTATGAAAAGTAGATATATATTGGATAATCTTATTGCAAGTTGGGAAATTATGTATTGGGCTAAATATTATCAGCAATATATTGGGATTATTCTTTTGGGTTTTTAAAAATCTTATGATAGAATAGAGTGGCCTTTTATTGAAAGAATGTTTAGGGCATTTGGTTGCCAGAAAAGGTTTTGTAGAATGATCTTATTTTTATTCAAATATGTCTCTACACTTATTGAGGTAAATGGGGAAATCAAGTAATATTTCCTTATAAATATCCTTAGATAAGTTTTCCCCCTTTCTCCTTTCTTATTTGTCATGGTGGTTGATGTATTACACTATCTATTAAGGGTGAATGTTATAGGCCCCCTAGTAAGAGGTATCCAACTTTGAAATCAAATGGAAATGATTGATGTACTATTTGTTGATGATTCAACATCACTCAAAAATATTTCTAAATATAATTTGATACAAGTGAGATCCAGACTAAATATATATTGTTTAGCCTCAAGCTCAAAAATTGCCTATCATAAGTTTTGTATGATAGGATGGAAGGCGAATTGGCCAAACTAGATTGTTGAATTTTGGTGGGATTTGAAGGGACCCAACTAGTTGGTTATATATTTTGGAATTCCATTATCTTATTCCCTCTCTTAAATAGATGTGGGAATGGGTGTACACTAAAATTAACAAGAAAATTGAAAAGTGGCAAGGTCATCTTCTTTCACTCCTTGGTAGAATTTAGGTTTGTCAAAAAATTATTTCATCATATAGTTTATACTATGCTTCATGATGGATATTTAAAAAAAATAAAATTAACTTGATGTATAAAATTATTAGAGACTTTCTATGGTCAGATGGAAAGGGGAATGGGAAAAGACATGCAGTTGTTTGGAAGTTTTGTTGTAAACTAAGAGATATTAGTGTTCTTGGTCTAAAGGAAATACGTATTTAAGGTATAATATTAGTAGTTAAGTGGATCATCAAGGATTCAATGGGGATGAGCTTTAGAAAGTGTTGGTAATAAATAACATTCTGAGAGGGTTCCCTAAAGGTAAAGCAGGTTGGAAAGTCTTGCACATTGCCAACATTCTTCTTAGCCCTTAATATTTTAAATTAGATTATCCTATTTTTGCATCCATTTGGAAGGATTGGGACCTTGTGAAACACCTTGTCACTAAAAATCAAGTATTCAATTGGATGGGATCTTGTTGTCAAGGGTATAGATCTATAAGGTGGAGCCTTTTCCTTAATAATCATTTGCTAGCCTTTATCAGAGGATGTTCTACCTTGAAATGGTTCAAGAAAGATCTGAGGGATTTTAAGGATCTATTTGGTCCTAAAGGTTGAGCCTCCTAGGACATCATTAAACACATGTATAATATTCATATTACACAATGTAGGACTTACTCCATGGTGAGAAAAGTACTCAGGGATAATAACTTAGTGAATCATCTTGACAATGATAGTGAATTTTGGGACAGTATCAATTGGATCAAAGGGCCTCCCATTCATGAGTTTTTTACAAAAACAAAGTATCTTAAGTTTTCCTGTACTCATCCCCCTTACCTAACTCTTAATCATGTGTGGAGTGTTTGTGACTCTTACCATAGTTGGGCCTTTAGATTTCAAGTGGTTTGGGCTTCATATTTAGAACCAAAAAAATCTTATTTTAGATGGTTATTGCTTTATAACAAGTTAGTTGTTGGTGAAGTGCTTGCTAAATGTGGTGATTTCCCCTTTTTCTGTCTTATGTGTAGTGATGTGGAGTCAATTGAACATTTTTTATTTACTTGCCAATGCAATAATAAGATTTAGAGATGTTTTGGTCTATTATTTTTTATTGTAAAATTAATTGGTTTAATGTTGCTTTTAGATATGTTTGTACTAAAAATAAAATACATCCATTTTTAAAAAAATTCTGGTTGGTCTTTTAAACTGATACTATTTGATTTATATGGAAGCAAAGGAACCAAGATATTTTTCAAGGTAAAGCTAGGATACTTACTAACTTCATAGTTGAAGTCATTATTAAGATTGTGGATGTGCAGATTTATCTCCAGTTGAAGTTTCCACAGAGTCAGTTGGAATGGTTCCTAAAGACAATCATGTTAAAAGTTACTATAGACTATTTTTGGATACTAGTGGGTACCCCAAACTCATCCATCACCTTGATTGGAGCCTCTCCCATCCCACTATTGTAGAGGTGACTCTCTCAGAATATGACTGATTGTGTATCAATAAATCCTACTTTGAATAGACTAAAGACCCCATCTATTCTTGTATGTATTCTTCTAATTTGGATAAGAATGGTACGTAGTTCTAGGTGGATGTAACAAAGGACTGTATAAAACTCAACAGATGCTCCATCTCATCTAAAACTAATTCAGGAGTTAGTTTGGAAATTATGGAAGTAATAGATTTAGATATTGTTGTACTAATGGTGGATAATACTCTCTCTCAAAATACTTCTATGGAATGTCTAAGTCCTTCTATGATACATATTGAAGAATAAAAGCAGACATGAAAACTATTTTATAAGAACTATCATGAATTGACTAATAAACTAGGAAAAATGGTTGAATCAGGGGGTTTATAGGAGGTAGTTGAGGTCATGAAGCTTGTCAAAAAATGTCTTGGCCCTCTATTGGATAAATTTGATAGATAGTTTCTGCTAGAGGATGTGGTTAAAGAGACCATACATAAGGGACCTGAGGATACTTGGCATCCAGGACCTGATTCTAAGAATGTGAATAGTAATGTTGAAAACATTAAGACTTTGGAAGGTTAATTCACCTTGAGTGTGACACTATCATACTTATTGTAGTACTATTTTTTGTTTTTTATTTCTATTGGTGTCTCCTACATGAGGATTTTTATATTGGTATATAGTAAACTTTGAAAACTTTGATATCTTTTTGGCCCTATACATTTGTCTACTTATATGGTAGAACCTCTATTATTCACTTTTAGGTGATTTACTTTTTTGTTCATGATATTTCAATATATATATATATATATATATATATATATAAGCTAAAACACATATGTTTGATTCATATCAATGACCTAAATTCAATATATTTTGAGGAGATATTGGAAGTGTATGTGACCTCTTTATGCGAAAAAGTAACATTTACTTCTAAACAACAATATCAACATCAACATAAAAAAATTGACACAAATAAAAAACAAAAAATTCAGTGGTTGAATCCACATTAGAAATATTTGATAGAGTAAATTAGGTGTTGAATCTATCCTCTAAGTACTATAAATCCATACTTTACATAGAGTAGATTTCATACTTACAAAACGTAGATCCACTTCCAAATTTTAGAGTAGACTCCAAGTGTGTTAGTTTTCATCACTTTGCTTCTCTTTCAAGCTCATTGTATGTCATATAGTTTTATTGATGATTTTTTATTATTTTTAGTATATATAAACTAATTTTGATTTCTATTTAGATTGATTTATCATAGATATATCCTTATGTCTTAGTTATACCATTTTATTAGTGTCATTATACTCTAGTGTCACTATTTAGTAAAATAATTTGTTGGCCCCTCCATTCTTCAAACATCTATACCTTCTAGGGTTTTTATCCTCTAGGGTTTCATTTCTAATTTTCTGAGTTTGAGTTAAATTTTGATATATTTCATTAAGAATAAGCTTATATTTCATTTTCTTTAGAATTACATTAATGTTTCACATTTGGATTAGCCAAACCCTAGTTATCACTCAACTAAGGGTTTTGTAACATTTTTTCCAATAGGGTTTTTTGTGTTGTTATTTCAGTTTTGATTATTCATATATCATTAGTTAAGGCCTTTTTTTATTCACTTGTGTTATTACTTATCTTACTTTGTGCTCTTCATAAATATAAATGAAAATTTGTTGAATTATGCAAATGTTGGCATTGCATGTGATGATAGGAATAATTTGGAAATGCTTGATCAAAAAGTACAATTCATTTGAATAAAACCTTATTCTCTTCTTGATTTCATGAAAAAATTAAATTAAGTGGTTCATTTTCATAAAAATAATGATGCAATTATAATTTTTAATGTTTATTCACATTTTACTCATATCTCTTCTAGCATGCCCATGTTTGAACTATAAAATCAATTGGCTCTTTTGAACAAACCTATTAAAATTTATATTATATATATACACAAGAGATAATGACCATGTTGCATTCCATAAATGATATACAAAGACAAATATGTAATGTTTCCCTCGACATAGATACATCTAATTCTAGAGTAATGGGCAATGTTCCATCTTCCAATCTTATTTCTAGATATGTCCTTGCTATGCCTCTCCCACATGAATTTTCCATGCCACATTTTTGATTATTTAGTGATGACACGAGATCCTCAAACACACATTCATTCCATATTTATTTTTATAGGAGACTATGAGTAATGTGGTTTAATTATGTGTAAGTTGTTTCCTAACACATTAATCAATGAGGCCTTAGAGTGGTTCAATATTTTACCTACTAGATCCTCACATTATTATCAGTGCTTATAATAAGAATTCTTAGATCAATTCATCAACAATAATAAACCTTGTGTCACATTCAACATAATTCAATATATTTAACAGGGTCCCAGAGATGATATGCATGATTATATTTTAGCTTTCAATGTCATATGCACTCCTTAATCTATCAACTATTTTATTTGCAAATTAAATATATCTTTACCAATAGTATTTTTTCACCTATCAGTAAATCATAATGTACTCATAAAAAATTAAAAAACATTCACCTATATTTCAGTTATGTTTGCTAAACTTGTAGAGTATAGATTACATCAACCTAGATCTCCTGCATTATTTCCTATGGATTCACATCTTATCACTAATCATGTACGTAATATGGACACATCTATAAATTAGGCTAGTCAAGAAGGACATCATAAAATCTTATGTGATATTTTTAAACACATAAATTAACATTTAATCTAAAACCATGAACTTTTGACCACTCTTTTACAAACTTATCTCTATACCTATCTTAGGTCCCATTTTGATCACTTTTAAATAACTTGCACATGGAAGACTCACTCTTCTAAGATGATAAATGACCCATGAGTGTACTCCTCCCTATTCCTATCAGCCTTATGAATATTTTAGTCCCTACCTAACACTCATCATGACAAAATCACCCATTAGAATATAACACCCTGGGGGAATATAGCGCACTACTCTAATGTTTGTGCCCCCTCTCTTGTCCTCCTCCCTAATAATGGCTAATTTTCAAAATCAAAAGTTATGGAAAGGTTATCATATGTCCCTATTGAGCCACATTTGAATAAATTTCAAGGGTATGACTATATAAACACATTTCAAACTATTTTTCAAAAAATGAGGAGGCTTCCACATCAAAAAACACCAAAATTATAATTGCACACTGAGAGAAAAACATCTATTTCTCCCAATTCTAATTACACACAACCCTAGTAACACAAAGCTCAAGTTTGAATATATATTATAGGTCACAAGTCATTATTAAGATAGTTAATCACATTAGTATTTCACAATCATATATCATATTTCACCAATTATTCACACACCACTGTAACATGGGAGAACTACATGAAATTTTATCCCTCTTTGGAGTATTGGTATGTAGGCAATGCTCAACACATGAGGTATTGAGGTCTCGTACAACTTTAACTGTTGACCCCTTTTTCCCTATGTATTTTCAATGTTATTCACATGTCAAGAGCTGGGGTTTTTTAAGGAAAATCAATGACATAGTGGTCTCCATAATTGATATCAAGCTGTCACACTAAATACAAGCACTACAAAATGAAGATACAAAGAACCCTAAAACCTTGATTTCCTCATTGTAAGTGAGCATGAGAACTTTCATAGTGGCCGGGAGCACCACCCCTCTGGTTTCCTACCCATGGCATTGATGTATAGGCCTAGATCCAGTTATGAATTCATGTTTATAGTCACTATATCCATTTGCATGACAAGTCTCAACCTATGATTCCTCCCACAACATTGTTTTCCATCTAAGTCTTTGTGTTTGTCTATTTTTAAAAAGTTTTAGAATTATATAGTTTCAAATAAGTTCTTGATAGTTATATATTATTCCCTTTATTTTTACACAATAGTTTATCATCTAGGGTTTTATATTACGCCAAATTTGATAAAACATATTGATGAACCTACTTATTTTTGAACATTTCAAGCCTTAGTTTTCCTTAAGGTTTTATTCTCTTTTCCCCCTTCTATTATGGTATTAGATATTTGATTATCTTATTTATATATTCATCAAGATTATAATGAATTAAACCATCTATTATTTCTTGATTCAAAATTTTTAAATTTCATTTACATGTTATTTCCCTATAATTTATCATACTTTCAAGTTGCATATAACTTCATGGATGCATCATTTAATAGCACATATTAAATTAATCATAACTAAATATTTTTTTCCTCCTTCTAACCCTAAGGTTGTGATAGCTACTTTCCATCTAACTAGGTCCATGATATCACTATACTAAGAGGTGAGGTAGCCCATACTATAATGCCAAAAGAATTTAATAAACCTATCCTTCTTCAAACCCATCCACCTCCCACATCTCCTCGTGATGGTGTATGCATGTTCAATTTGAAGTACCCAAGGTTTGTCCTTATGAAGCTATCAAGGATCTACCATCATTATGGGCAAGTTAATATAAGAGTTACAAAAGTAAAATTAGTTTTTAGTGCAAAGATAACATTATTGAAAAATCATATTACATGTGTGTTGTCCCCAAAAAATGTCACTCATTTTTGGGACAACATATGAACTATTTTGGCCCTACAAGACCAAAATTGTCTCTTCCCTTCTCAAAAATTTGTTTTGAGCTTTCAAATTCCTCATTTTTCAAGATTTTTAGATATCTACAGACTCCGCAGGCTTGAATCTATGGACTCTGTAGGCGATATTCTACGAACTTAGTTCTACGGACTTCATAGGTTGATTTCTATGGACTCTGCAGGAAAGGAACAAGCTCTCAACACTTAGGCAATTTCAAAGTTGGTTCAATCAGTCGGTTCATTCAAAAAGTTCAAGGGAGTGCCCCAAAGCCTGAAAGCTAAGTGCCCTTGCGGAGGGCAATGAACCAAGCCAAGTGCCCTTGCAGAGGGCAATGAGCAAAAGTGGAGTGCCCTTGCGGAGGGTAGTGAGCAAAAGTGGACAAAGTGAACTCTTTTGAAAAAATAAACAAGGCAAGTGACAAAGTGAAATCCTTCAGACAAATTCTCTGAAGGAATTCCTTTGGACTTTTGTCTGAAGGAATTCACTTGGGAAGAAAGCCTAATCAAAAGGAAGGAAAGGAAAAAGACCGAAGAGCAGAAGCTGCCAAGTGTCATCTGTCGAGACACATTATAATTTGTCTCTAAAAGTAGCAGAATGTGCCACATGTCCCTTGTAGAGTTCTGTGGAGGGTGATAAGTGGCAACTGCAGAGGGTTTCAATATGTTTTTCCAAAAAGTAGTGAAATGTGCCACATGTCCCTTGCGAAGATCGATGGAAGCTACCAAGTGTCAAACTCCGCAGTTCCTTCCTTTTATTTCATTATTTGAGTAAGGATTATGGTAGGCCCCGGTTGAGTTGGAAAAAGTCAAGCAGAGGCTGCCAAGTGTCATCTATCAGGACTCAGTTTCTAATAAGTTTCAAAGCAGCAGAACATGCCACGTGTCTCATTCTAGCTCAGTAGAGCGTGACAAGTGTCTATGTCCGTGTTTTAGGTTTTTAATAAGTTTTAAAGCTTATTTTAAAAGGCTTCTCTCAGAGTCCCATGAAGGGAGCCAAGTGGCAGCAGTAGAAGGTTGTAATATGTTTTTCTACAAAGCAATGGAAGATGCCATGTGTCCCTTATAAAGCTCAGTGGAGCGTGATAAGTGTCAACATTTGCAGTTTATTCCTTTTGTTTCATAAGGACTGTGGTGGGACCCAAGTGAGGTGCTAAGGTCAAGCAGAGTGTGATAAGTGTCTACATCCACGTGAATCCAAAAAAGTCTTGAATGTTTCTACAGTGTTTCTAGGAGCTTGGCAAAAGTTGCCACGTGTCATCTTCTATAGGACTCTCAAAAGGGGTCTAGAGCTTCTATAAATTAAGCAGATGCTGCCAAGTGTCCTCACCTATTTCATAGTGGAAGGCACCATGTGTCATTTGTTAAGATCAGCAAAAAGAGGCCAAATCAAGTGGGAAAGACATGAAGGAATTGCTAAGGAGGATGACAGGCCTGCAGCCATCAAATTTAGGGCAACCAACTAGTAATTGGATTTCAAATGATGACAGACCTGAAGACGTCAAATTTGCAGCAATAAGTGTATGTTGATCTTTGCAGGCTTAAATGTAGACTTGAATGCATTCAAAGGCCTTAAGGCTAAGTTTGAAAGGAAGAACTGCCGAGAGGAAGAACCAAAAGAACCAGAAAGGGGAAAAGATGGATCGAGGGCTCAAATTATAGCAAGAAAGAGGGAAAGGCCAAAATATCTATAGGAGTTATTTCCAGTAGGTGGAATAGTCCACCAAGTAGATATTAGAGCCTGAAAACATTGAAGGCGTAACCTGTTTGTCTCCTTTGGAGTAAAGGCAAAGTGGACAAGACATCTGAGATGAACCAACACACCACAGTTAAGGTGGCCGCCTTGTTCTAGCATGGCCCTCTTTGATAAAACTAAAAATGCATTCAATGCATTGAGTGTAGCATGGGCTATCCCATGGGACAAAGTGCCAAGCCTTTCTTGGTTGCTATATATATTGTAGTTTCTTTTGTCATTTTAGGAGAGACCTTCCCAATACAGAAGCAAAACTCTGCCCAAATTGAAAGGTGAATACTAAGACTTTGAGCTCAGATTGTTGTTTATATCATTTCATCTAAATGAGAAAGCAAGTTGTTTGCAGACTTTGTGTTGTCATAGCTTGTATCATTTTAGGAGATTGTTCTTATGTATGTCTTCTGATTGTGTTCTTATTTATTTAATTTGGCAAGCAAAACTAGTGAAAGTAATCAAGAAGGTGTCCTGAAGCCAACTGTGGAGAGACTTTGTGCCCTCATTATCCTTCATATTTTGTTTTTGTGTAAAGGATCTTGGGATGACTTTGTGCCCTTATTGTCCTTCATATCTCACTCTTAGACAGTCGAGGTGGAGACTTTGTGCTACATCTCAGTCTGTTGGTTACTATGCCCTTAGTTACTAATTACTTATCACTACCTAAAAGAACTATTGTTGTTTCTTGTAAGAACAATTTTGAAAGAAGAGAAGTGCCTTCAGTGTTTTCACCAAGATTTTCTCTTTTGTTTGTTAACATCATCTCTGAAAAAAGAGAGATGGATGGCTTATCCTAACCCTGAGTGTTATTTTTTGCTTATATATAGTATATAGCACCTCATACTTATAGGGAACCTCCCCTTGATGAGAGGAGAGATTTGTCTCTTGTTGATGTAGTAAACGTGCACACCTAGCCAACCAATCTCCCTATGCTATGGTTGAAGAGACTTATTTTGCTCACCAGTTAGCTGGTCGACAAAATATTCACCCAATAGTTTTTGGCGACTCTGCTAGGGACTTACGTGCAATCTAAAGCCTCAAGTTTCAAATTGAAGTAGTCCCTACCCTTATCCATTATAGATTATGGTGACTCCATTTTGTGTCTTATCCATTATCATTATAGCCTTACCATCTTCCTCCATGCCAACTAAGATAGAACACGTAGTTTGAAGCCTCAAGCTTCAAGCTAAAGCAGGGCCAGTTTTTTCTCATTTTTATCCTACAATTTGGTAACTCCACACTATACCAAGAGCTAGAGATCCCAAGGTGTTGTTGACCCTGTCTTTGAGTTGGTGTAGCAAGGAAATTTCAACTTTTTCCCTCCCCAACTTCAAGCTCAAAGATCCAGGAGTATTCCTCCTACCCATAGCAGGACACCAACACAAGGTAGAGCTATATTTTCTACTATTAGCAGAGCTTTGCCTATCCACACGCTAACCAAATTTGTTATCCCTCTTTTTCATAATCCTATCATGGCAGTTTAGTAACTCATTTGGCCCACTTAATTTGACTCCACCCCTGCATGAAGTTCCACGTAGCTCAAGAAAGAATTTCCCCAAAATCTTTAGGGATGGGAGAGTTCACCCTGATGAAATCATTATAGCCTTCAACATAGCCTGTGGCATAATAGGAGTGGAATTTGAAGACGTAGCAGTCAATCTCTTTGTAGAAACACTACAAGGTGATGCTGTAAACTAGTTCTACCATCTGCAAGCTAGATCTGTGACTGACTGGGACACACTTAAAGCTAAATTTGAAGCCAAGTTCAAGCCTGTAGAAGATGCACATGCTTTGTTGGCCCAGCTCACATAGATGAAGAAGGAACCTCATGAACCTATGAGGGATTTCATAGCAAAGTTTGACAAGCTGAGGAACCAAATTCCTGCTATTGCTCAGCCAACACCTGAAAACCTCAAGTGCTTCTTCATCAACTCAAAGTTGCCTGAAGTGAGTTTTCTGCTAAGATGTGCTAGCCACATAGACCTTGAGGCTACTGAAGACTTGGCTACTAAAGTAGAAGATGACCTTATCTTGGTAGGAAAGATAAGAAGAGATCCTAATAGAGTTAAATACTCTTCATCTTCTGAGTATCCATCTACATGCACCACTGATCAAATAGTGCAAAAGCTGGCAAATGAACTGCTAGCCTTGAAAAGACAAATGGCTCAAGGTATGTTTGCTCCTCCTAATCAAGATATGCCAAGGAGGACATTTTAGAATCAGCCATATCAAGGCAATGCTGCCAGGTATCAAGGGCAGCCAAATTGTCTTCCTCCCCCACAGAGGAACCTTGCCCTTGAAGCATCTCTAACCAACTTAGCAGTTGGATATCTAGAAACAAAACATGATTTCTCTTTCCAACCTAAGTTTGATCAAGAAAATGATGTTGGTCTCTTCATGGAGGATCAAGAAAAATCAGCTGGTGACTCCCACATTAGTTTCCTGAATTACTAAGATGAACCTAGAAGTAAAGGTGAAGCAGTCGAGGGATCATACATAGTATTCACCCAGTCTAAGAATCAGTCAGCCCAAGCTGATAAAGAAAGAATAGAGGAGTGAGCTCAGCCTAAAATTTCAATTGCCAAATGAGGAATTTCTCTACCTTTCTAGCCAAAGGACCTGGTGGTTGCTAAAAAAGTAAGTACCCCAAACATTTCTGCACCTTCAACTTCAACTTTGCAGGTCAGTCCTCCCCCCTAAAAACCAAAAGGATGAACTCCTATCCTCTCTTCCTAGTCCATTTTAGTCATTTGACATAATTAACCATGTTAATAAAACCAAAATTCAAATGACTAAATTTGAATTCCTAAAAGCCAACCCTGAGCAGTTGGACAGGTTGGTAGAGTGTGTGAAGAATAAAGTTGTCCCTACAGGACAAGAGATTAGAAAGATAACTCATGATCCCCCAAAGAACATGCCCATCCCAAACAATCTTGTCATTACTCCTCCTACTACCCCTGGGAAAGTAGATCCTTTCTATGTTTCCCTGTTGATAAATGATCATAAGCTGAGCAACTGCATCATTGATTTTGGTGCTTCAGACAATGTCATCCCTGCTAAAGTGGTAGAATCTCTTGGTCTCACATTAACCAAAACATTTGGTAGATGATTCTCCATGGAGAACAAACAAGTGCCACTATTGGGACAAATCAAGGATGCTCAATTTGCATTTGCGGCATTCCCAGACAAGAGAATCAAGATGATAGTTTTGGTGGCTGATGTCCCGGCATCTTATGGCATTCTACTTGGACAAAATTTTTGCAAGGATGTGGGAGGAGAACTAAGCATGGACCTATTTGAGGCAAGAATACTTGTCAAAGGCGTAATGAAGAGATTTCACCCTGAAAAGGAGGCAAAATATGTGGTCACCCAAATGTTGGCCCCTGCAGCTCAAATTCTATTTGAGTCTTCAAGCAGGGGTAATTACTTCTTGACCATAGAGGGTGTTCATGTTTCTGTAGATGAAAGTCCTATAGGTGGCAATCTGAAAATCAATTCAAACAAGACATCAAAAGAATTGGTAGGGCATAGTATAGATGAAAAAATATCTTCCACTTCTAATGAAGAGAAATCTGATAGAAGATCAATTTTTGATGATGTTTAGATCCTAGAATCTGATGGCAGTAATTCTTCTACCAATGCTAGAGCCGGGACTATGTTGATATCTCCTCAAGGAGATATTTTTCCATCATGCAAGTTACAATTCAGCAACACTAACAACATAATTAAATGTGAATCTCTGTTGCTCAGATTGAAGGATGCTCAGGATGAAGATGTCAAACTCCTTCACGCCAAAGGAGATGCTAAACCGATGGTTTTCAGATGTCTGAGGGGGAAAATCAAAACATGTGTTGGACTAAACCAATAAAACAACAAGCTATGGTAGTGGACCATACTGCTATACTCCAAAGTCAACAAAAGGAACTCTTCATAGACAGAGCAAGGAGTTATGGTTTTCAGATTGAAGATCACGTCTTGCCATGGAGCAAGAAGAGAGAGCCAAAAGGAGTGCACAAAAAATGTGATTCTTGGTGGAGAGTTCCATTCACCCGTCACTGATTCTGGAGACAAAATGGTTTCCTATTGGTTTATCAGGATGAAATGCCATTTTCATTGTCTCACAATGGGTAGCGTCTGAATCACTTCAATTCTTTAAGTATCAGATAAGTTTACATGTACATATGTATATTTGCAGTCTTTAATTTTGTTTTGTGCTTTTCATTTTCATTTTTGGTGCCTTTCTTTTTTGGGTAGCATGACTCCATAGCCCAATGGCATACTTGAAGGCACTGGAGATTCTAGTTTCTACTCCCCTCAGCTGTTTCAAGTTTTCAACTGAAGGAAGTTCCCCAACTGGAGCCAGCTGTTGTCCTCAAAAAATGTCACTCATTTTTGGGATAACATATGAACTATTTTGGCCCTGCAAGACCAAAATTATCTCTTCCCTTCTCAAAAATTTGTTTTAAGCTTTCAAATTCCTCATTTTTCAAGCTTCTCAGATATCTATGGACTCTACAGGCTTGAATCTATAGACTCTACAGGGGGATTCTATGGACTCAATTCTACAAATTTTGTAGGTTGATTTTTATGGACTCTATAGGAAAAGAACAAGCTCTCAACACTTAGGCAATTTCAAGGTTGGTTCAATCGATCAGTTCAATCAACAAGTTCAAGGGAGTGCCCCAAGGCTTGAAAGCTTAGTGCCCTTATGGAGGGTAATGAACCAAGCCAAGTGCCCTTGCAGAGGGCAATGAGCAAAAGCGGAGTGCCCTTGTGGAGGGCAATGAGCAAAAGCAGACAAAGTGAACTCTTTCAAAAAAATAAACAAGGCAAATGACGAAGCAAAATCCTTTAGACAAATTGTCTAAAGGAATTCCTTTAGATTTTTGTCTGAAGGAATTCACCCAGGAAGAAATCCCAACTAAAAGGAAGGAAAGAAAAAAGACCGAAGAGTAAAAGCTACCAAGTGTCATCTATTGGGACACATTATAATTTGTCTCTAAAAGCAGCATAATCTGCCATGTGTCCCTTGTAGATTTCTGTGGAGGGTGACAAGTGGCAAATGCAGAGGGTTTCAATATGTTTTTCCAAAATTTAGCGAAACATGCCACGTGTCCCTTGCAAAGATTAGTGGAAGCCGCCAAGTGTCAAACTCTACAGTTCCTTCCTTTTGTTTCATTATTTGAGTAAGGATTGTGGTGGGCCTTGAGTGAGTTGAAAAAATTCAAGTGGAGGCTGCCAAGTGTCATCTGTCAGGAATCAGTTTCGAATAAGTTTCAAAGCAGTGGAATGTGCCACATATCCTATTCTAGCTCAGCGGAGCATGACAAGTGTCTACGTCCACGTTTCAAGTTTTTGATAAGTTTTAAAGCTTATTTCAAAATGCTTCTCTCAGAGTCCCATGGAGGGTGCCAAGTGGTGGTAGTGGAAGTTTGTAATATGTTTTTCTACAAAGCAGTGGAAGATGCCACGTGTCCCTTGTAAAGCTCGATAGAGCACGACAAGTGTCAACATCCACAGTTTCTTCCTTTTGTTTTGTAAGGACTATGGTGGGCCCCAAGTGAGGTGCTAAGGTCAAGCGAAGTGTGACAAGTGTCTACGTCTGTGTGAATCCAAAAAAGTCTTGAATGTTTCTACAGTGTTTTTAGGAGCTCGATGGAAGTTGCCACGTGTCATCTTTTGCAAGACTCTCAAAAGGGGTTTAGAGCTTCTATAAGTTAAGCAGATGTTGCCAAGTGTCCTCACCTATTTCACAGTGGAAGGCACCACATGTCATTTGTTAAGATCAATAGAAAGTGGCCAACGCAAGCGGGAAAGACATGAAGGAATTGTTGAGGATGACAAGCCTGCAGTTGTCAAATTTAGGGCAACCAATTGGCCATTGGATTTTAAACAATGATGGACCTGAAGACATCAAATTTGTAGCAATAAAGTGTCTGTTGATCTTTTCAGGCTTAAACATGGACCCAAATGCATTAAAAGGCCTTAAGGCTAAGGCCGAAAGGAAGAACCACCGAGAGGAAGAACCAAAAGAACCAGAAAGGGGAAAAGATGGCTCAAGGGCTCAAATTATAGCAAGAAAGAGGGAAAGACCAAAATATCTGTAGGAGTTATTTTCTGTAGGTGGAATAGTCCACCAAGTAGATATTAGAGCCTGCAAACATTGAAGGCATAGCTTGTTTGTCTCCTTTGGAGTAAAATCAAAGTGGACAGTTGCGTAGATATCAGGTGATAGACCAGATGACTCAGGCCCAGGAGAAGACATCCAAGATGAACCAACACACCACAGTTAAGGTGGCCGCCTTGTTTTAGCATGGCCCTCTTTGACAAAATTGAAAATGTATTCAATACATTGAGTGTAACATGGGCTATTCCATGGGACAAAGTGCCAAGCCTTTCTTGGCTGCTATATATATTGTAGTTTCTTATGTCATTTTAGGAGAGACCTTCCCAATACAGAAGCAAAACTCTACCCAAATTGAAAGGTGAATACTGAGACTTTGAGCTCAGATTGTTGTTCATATCATTTTATCTGAGTGAGAAAGCAAGTTGTTTGCAGACTTTGTGCTGTCATAGCTTGTATCATTTTAGGATATTTTTCTTATGTCTATCTTCTTAATGTGTTCTTATTTATTTAATTTGGCAAACAGAACTAGTGAAAGTAATCAAGGTGTCCTGAAGCCAATTGTGGAGAGACTTTGTGCCCCCACAATTACCTTTAGAGTGTTTTCTTTTTGTTCTTGTGTAAAGGACCTTGGGACGACTTTCTGCCCTCATTATCCTTCGTATTATGTTTTTGTGTAAAGGACCTTGGGATGACTTTGTGCCCTCATCGTCCTTCGTATCTCACTCTTGGGCAGTGAAGGTGGAGACTTTGTGCTACATCTCAGTCTATTGGTTACTACGCCCTTGGTTACCAGTTACTTGTCACTACCTGAAAGAACTCTTGTTGTTTCATGTAAGAACACTTCTGAAAGAAGAGAAGTGCCTTCAGTGTTTTCACCAAGATTTTCTCCTCTGTTTGTTAACATCATCTCTGAAAAAAGAGATATGAATGGCTTATCCTACCCCTGAGTGTTATTTTTTGTTTATATATATAGTATATAGTGCCTCATACTTATAGGGAATCTCCCCTTGATGAGAGGAGAGATTTGTCCCCTATTGATGTAGTAAACCTACACACCTAGCCAACCAATCTCCCTATGTTGTGGTTGAAGAGACCTATTTTGCTCACCAGTTAGCTGGTCGACAAAATATTTACCCAACAATGTGCACATAACCCATAGTATGCTAGTGTTAATAATGTATTTGCATCTTCATATCATAATGTTATGCCTAACCAAAATCCATATCAAAATTAGAAACTGCAACATCTACAATAAGTAAATAAAAAATTATGCAATTGGCTAATAAGATTTCAACTGATAATCTAATGAAAATAATTATAAATAAGTTGATCAAACTACCTCCTCTACATCCTCTAAGGAGATCAAAATATTATTTTGCATATCACAGAATGCATGGCCATCATACAAATCATTTTTTGGATTTTAAGAATAAAATACAAAATATAATTGCTAGTGGTGATCATATAATTGATACTTCACTTAAGCAACCCACTCACCATATGAGTGCATCTACTAAAGCATAGGTGATGAATCCAAATTATTTACAAAAATGGATATCAAAGGATAATTTAGAGTAAGACAAGGTTTAAAAGGCACAATTAGAACAAGAAAAGATTTGACAATCTAAGTCAGAGCAAGCAAAAGTACACAAGGCATAAGATGAAAAGGAACAATTACACAAGGAACGTATCACAAAGCTAATGTTACAAAAAGAGAAAGCACATAAGTTGAAAAATCAAAATCAAGGTAAGAAAAAAATGTATTCTTAAAAGAGGGTTTCTAACAAAATAAATTCAAAAGCATGAAATACCTATCAAATATCCTGTTTCAAATGTGGTTAAAAGGGGGGAAACTGAAAGCCTTTCCTCATATCAAGACCCTTCCACTCCCACTGCTCACATACATGGTAAGCAATTTATAGATTTCAAGGTTAAGAAATATCAAGAAATATTTTTTTGTTTTATATCATTTCTTACTTCTCTTGAAAATAAGTATCAACACTTGGATAAAACTATTGGATCTACAACATGTATGGGATCAATCAAGTTAATAGTTTATTTTTCTTCAAAAGAGTGTTATATTACTTTGCTACACCCCTAACTTATCGCATGCATTAGGATAGAAATAGCTGACTTATGGCTTAATTATCCCTCTTTGATGCTATATCACATTTCTTTATGCATTAATTTTGTTAGTAGGTCGGCCTATGGAGTAACCATGGCCTATATAGACTATATATATGAGGTAGTGGGTAATTGTTTATCATCATATTGTGAATTTTGCTCTTATTGAAACTTGTGGAGGTTGCCCCCTCAAAGTGGATTGTATATTATCATATATTCTGATATATTTTAGTCATATTTGGATCTATTTCTGATATTCTACTTTATTATTGAAGTAATTTCATTACAAGTGGTATCAGAGCTGCGATTTGGGCAATCTTGTGGCTGAAACCCTAAATTTTTAAATTTGGATATATATAAAAAATAGTTGTGAATTTATATTCAATTTTTTTACTGGAGGTGAGAAATAATTAAATTAAGCTTCCATTAAAATTTCATCTCATTTGGATCTGTTTTACAAAAGTTATCATCATTTTAGGTTTTTTCATAAAATTGCTCTATAGTGCGCAATTAAAAGAATTTTTTTGAGTTATTTACATTTTTTGAAAGATTAGAAAAATTTGGATAGGGTATGTTCTTTGTATGTTTTTATTTTTGGCTGACATAAGTCCAAAATCACTTGGTCAAATTTGGGTCAAAAGTGTCAATCAAGGTCGACATCATAAAGCCCTTTTATGGCAAGTCCACAAACTCAAGGATGAGGAAAGGGTGATTTAACTCAAGGCAAAACTCATAACAAGGAAGATATGGAGTCATAAGGGGGATGTATTGGATCCTTTGTACTAGGGTTCTCTAACAAAGATCACAAAGTGAGCCAGCTTGACTATAGTGTGTAAGGCATTCAAAGTGAGGTGCAAGGCATACAATCTAATATGAAATCCATACAAGATAGTTTGGTAGATATCATGATGGATTTGAAAAATAATCAGTCAAATCATCCAGCTATCACTATTTCAAAACCCCACTAGGGTGGTTCTCCCAACCAGTCTACTTCAAATCCAACTACATTGCCACAGAGGAACCTGTTACCAAAGGTGGATATGCGCAAATTTGATGGAAAAGATCCACTCAATTAGATCAACCAAATGGAGAATTTTTTTAATCTTCATCAGATCCTAAGTGGATAGAATGTTACCATGGCATCCTTGTATCTTGAACCTGATCAATTCATTTGGTATCGATGGTTGTGTGCTCAAAATAAAAAGATGACTCTCAGTGTCACTTGGTTGATTTTTACAAAGGAGCTACAATTACACTATGGCAATAGTGTGATAGAAAATTACTTTAGCAAATTGGGAAAATTGTGATAGACTAGCTCTATCAAGGATTATATTCATCATTTTCAAAACTTATCCTTACGTGTGGAGACAATTTCTGAGGAGAACTTGAATGACCTATTTTTGGGTGGACTCAAGGACCACATTCAACATGAGGTACACATGTTTAATTCACTTAAGATTTTTGATTCTATTATCATGGCACACATAGTTGAGAAAAAATTCATAGCCAATAAGAAGCAACCATTCACTCACTTTAAAGATCGTAGCATATCGACACCAACATTTCCTCTACCTACCAGATTGACCCCTCAACAAATTGAAGAGAAGCATGCAAAAGGATTATGTTTTAGTTGTGACAGTAAGTGGAACAAAGGGCATAGATGTGATGAGAAGAATTTATTATACATTGAGGGATCCAATGAAGATGAAGAAGAAGATGATGCCTCTAATGATGATGAGGAAGAGATAGAGGAGGTACCTGAAGATTCCCAACCTACAATATCTTATCGTGCACTTGCAGGTATTATCACTCCATAAGATCTTAAAGTGGTGGGGTTCCTCAAGAAATAGAAGGTGATAGTGTTGATTGATTCGGGGAGCACACATAACTTCATCAACCATAAGTTGGCCACTCAATTGAATTATTTCATCTACCCAACACCAAAATTTCAGGTCATGATCATAGATGGTAGCACAATTAATTATTCAAGTAAATGCCATAGTATTAAGCTTGACATGGGTGAGTACAATATTGATTCTCCTATGTTTTCTATTCCCATGGGTAGCATAAACATTGTTTTGGGAGTCCAATGGCTCACAACCTTGGGTACCATTGAGATGAACTTCCAGGAACTATTCATGTGCTTTCATTTTGAAGGTAGGAAAATTGAACTATGTGGATTACAAGCAAAATCTCCACAATTGATTAGTTCACATCAGATGACCAAGATGATAAAAAAGGGAGCAGATGGAATTATTACATGATTATGTTCCATAAAAGTTCAACCCACACAGGAATCCACACATCCTGATCTATAGATGATTTTTTATGACCACCCATCTATTTTTGGGGCCATGCCAAAAGGATTGCCACCAAAAAGAGAACATGATCATGCCATTCAACTACTTCCAGGGAGTCAATCACCAAATATCAGACCATATAGATATCCATATGCACAGAAGAGTGAAATCAAAAAGATGGTCCATGAGATGCTAGAATTAGGGATCATCAAGCACAACCAAAGTTCGTATTCATCACTAGTAGTCATGGTGCGAAAGAAGGAAGACACATGGAGGATGTGCCCAGATTATAGGGAACTCAACAAGTACACCATCAAAGATAAGTTTCCTATTTCGGTAATTGATGATTAACTTGATGAGTTGCATGGTGCTAATTAGCTTACAAAATTGGATCTTCACTCGAGGTACCATCATATTAGAAT
Organism: Torreya grandis; assembly: GCA_037957365.1. Classification (NCBI taxonomy): domain Eukaryota; kingdom Viridiplantae; phylum Streptophyta; class Pinopsida; order Cupressales; family Taxaceae; genus Torreya; species Torreya grandis. Next base: position 2,387,542 of record JARHVA010000971.1, read on the forward strand.
CAAAGATGAAGATGTTCAAAAAACTACTTTTAGAATGCATGAGGGCCATTATGAGTTTTTGGTAATGCCCTTTGGTCTTAAAATGCACCATCTACTTTTCAGAGCTTAATGAACATCATTTTTAGGCCTTTTCTAAGGAAGTTTATGCTAGTTTTCTTTGATGACATATTGATTTATAGTCAGACATGGGAAGCACATCTGCAACATGTGAAACAAGTTTTGATAGTTTGGAGAAGCATCAGCTTTATGCGAAGCCATCCAAATGTGCTTTTGGAGTACAGGAGGTAGAGTACCTAGGTCACATTTTTTCCCATAAAGGTGTCAAAGTTGATCCCCAAAAGATCAAAGCTATGATGGAATGGCCCATGCCAAAAAATCTCAAAAACCTCTGAGGGTTCCTAGGACTAATAGGTTACTATCGAATATATGTGAAAGGTTATGGAAGCATAGTGGCTCCACTCATTGCAATGTTAAAGAAGGATACCTTCCATTGGAATGATGCCACCACCAAAGCATTTGAGAAACTAAAAGCAGCTATGTTCACCACTCCAGTTTTGGCTACTCTAGACTTCTCAAAGACATTCACTATTGAATGTGATGCTTTTGGATCCAGGTTGAGAGAAATACTAATGCAAGAAGGAAGACCCATTGCATTTTAGAGTCATCAATTCAAAGGTAAGAATCTACAAAAACTTGTCTATGAGAAAGAAATGATGGATATTCTTCATATAGTTAAACAATGGAGGTCCTATCTGATGGGTAGACACTTTAAGGTGAAAATGGATCATGATAGTCTCAAATACTTTTTGGAGCAAAGATTATCATCTAAGGAACAACAAAAGTGGGTAACAAAAATGTTGGGTTATGATTTTGAAATCATCTACAATAAAAGGGTAAAGATAATGTCGTAGCAGATGCACTATCTAGACAAGATACATCCACAGAAGCATTGCTTTGTGCGATGTCCATGTTGCAAGCAGATTGGGTGGATGAAGCCAGGTTAGAATGGGAGCAAGACAAGGATACACAAGTTCTGATTTAGAATCTCCAGCAAGGTACTTTAGCCTCTAAAAAATTTGAATGGAAAGGTAATGTCCTATGGTATAAGGGTAGGTTATACTTATGAAAAGATTAAGAGCTTAAGCATTAGATTCTTATGGAGTTGCATGCATCTCCAATTGGGGGACACTCAGGGTTCTTGAAAACTTATCACAAAATTAAGAAAGAATTATTTTGGGAAGGACTCAAGGGATATGTACAAAAATTTATGGCAGAATGCTTGATATGCCAACAAAATAAAGGTGAGACAGTTAAGACCCCAGGTCTGTTATAACCATTAGAAATTCTTAGTCAAAGGTGGGAGGAGGTTTCCATAGATTTCATTACATGGTTGCCTTGTTTTGAAGGTAAGAATGTTATCTTGGTCATTATGGATAGGATTACAAAATATGCCCATTTTTGTGCTCTCCCACACCCATTTTCAGCAAGTACAATAACAACTATTTTTATGGAGGTAGTTCTAAAATTACATGGAACCCAAAAAATAATTGTAAGTGATCATGATCCTATTTTCACTAGTAATTTTTGGACTAGACTATTTTCCTGTTTGGGTACTCAGCTAGCTCATAGCTCATCTTACCACCCCCAATTTGATAGACAAACAGAAATGGTTAACAAATGTTTAGAGGGGTATCTCCATTGTTTTGTATTAGATAAATAGGAACGTTGGGTTAAATGGCTACCACTTATAGAATAGTGGTATAACACATCTTTCCATACCTCTTCTAAAATGTCTCCATTTCTATCACTATATGGTTACCATCCACCTTCCATCACTTCTTCATTAAAGGTGCAAACCAAGGTTTGAGATGTGGAGGAGCACATTCAGCATCAACAAGAGGTTTTGGCTAGTTTGAGAGAGAATTTGGCCTTGGCACAAAATAAGATGAAGCAACAAGCATATCAACACTGTAGTGAGCAAAATTTTGAGGTGGGTGACTAGGTATTTGTACATTTGTAGCCTTACAAGCAGATGTCCTTGAAGCAACATAAAAAGGACAACAAACTTGCTCCTAAGTATTATGGCCCTTATCAAGTTCTACAAAAAATAGAAGTGTGGATTACAAGCTCAAGTGACCTCATTCATCTCGCATACACCTAGTATTTCATGTTTCCTGTTTGAAGAAGGTCATTGGATAGAAAGTTTCAGCCCAGATAGAGCTCCCATAACTAGATGAAGAAGGATGACTCATTTTGGAACCAGAGAAGATCCTCCAAACACGTACTAAGAGGTTGTGAACTAGAGAGATTAGGGAATATTTGATCAAGTGGAAGAACTTGAGAAATGAAGATGGAACTTGGGAAGGTGAAGATTTTTTACAGCAACATCCAGAGTTGTTCAATGTTGAGGACAATGTTGGTTTGAAGGGGAAGGGCATGCTACGCCCCTAACCTATCGCATGTATTAGGATAGGAATAGATGACTTGTGGCTTACTTATCCCTCTTTGATGCTATATCACATTTATCTATGCATTCATTTGGTTAGTAGGCCAACCTATGGAATAACCATGGCCTAGATAGACTATATGTAGGAGGTAGTGGGCAATTGTTTATCATCATATTGTGAATTCTACTCTTATTGAAACTTGTGGAGGTTTCCCCCTCAAAGTGCCTTGTCTATTATCATATATTCTGATATATTTTAGTCATATTTAGATCTATTTCTACTATTTTACTTTATTGTTGAAGTAATTTCATTACATACTTTTTGTGTTATTTCAAATTCAAATTGCCTATAATGTTGTGCTTTGAGAGTTATGGTTGAAATAAATAGGAATAATGCTTGATAAAATTAAATGTTGCATATCATTTTCTCATGAAGGCAAGGTCACATCCTTTTCCAAACAAGGAACATCTCTAGAGAGAAAACATACAAAATAAAACATACTTTCAACTAGCATATAAATAGATACAAGTAATGGCATATCAGTAGAGGCACATGACAAAATAAAATATAAATTGAGAAATTCAATCCCATAATATGGGGTTGTTAGTTTTACATATCTAGATACAATAGGAGACAAGAGTGGTATTTTAAAAATTTCAAATAATACATATTGGTATGATCTTTATGATATTGATTATACAAAATATGAATAGGGAAATGATATAGAACCTATATGTTTATATGATCCTCTTCTTTCACCAGAGATCATCATTCATTTTCTCAATATAGGATCTATTGATGGTAATACTCTTAAGGGATTCATTGGTTAGTATCCTTCTCTTTATTTCTAAGATCATATATATGCAAAAATACAAAAATAATAAAATATTTTAGAAAATACCAATAATCGGTACATATGCATGCTTATATGTACTTTTTCATACATTAGTTTATTGGTGCACAATTATTTAATACTTCTTTTATCCAATTTTATATCATATATGCTTCACCAATGTACATGAGTGATTGCATATTACATATAATATCAGTCCCATATTTAGTTACAAGTACAATGACTATTACACACTCAAAAAATGCATTTATACATGAGAATTATGGTGGACAGAAGTGCACTATTCTAGTGTCCCTCACCCAATATTTGTCCCATTGATCTTAGACTATCACCATTCAATTATAGAACACACATGGCTTCTTGTAACATGTACATTCATCAACTAGCTCACTGGGGGCATATTATACACAAGTTCCATCATTCTCTAACATCTTATACACTTAATTCCTTATTTATAATTACATATTTTGATAGTTCTGACTCACTAACATTATGATATAATAATCTCTATCTCATTTACTGAATCATATTCCATAATCATGCATGTTTTTCATATTAATTTCCTAGCTTCATCTATTGTGTGCATTCTCTATTTACTTTGAGGACATTTGAATGTCATTTCTGAGTGGCTCTAAGCCTCCATGTCTTTGATTATATGTATGTGAGTAAATTTGGACATGTCTTTATGTGTGTATTCTATGTGTGCAAACATTTTAACATGTCCTTATATGTGGCTCTTAGCCTACATTGTTTGCTTATATGCATGTGAGGGCATTTGAACATGTCCTTGTATGTGATTTTAATTAGAGTGAGTGACGATTGAATATGTCTCTTGTATGTGCCCTCTTGGACTTATATTATGTGATTTATGTGTTGTGTGTGTACTCCTTGATTATGTGTGTCATGGCCATGACACATTTCTTACTTATTTGCTTAGATTTTGATGCCATGATGGACATCATGCATCCACCCAACCTTTCTAATGTCACAATGGATATAATTCATTCCTCCCAAATTAGTTCTATTCAACATTACATACTCACTTTGATCATTTATCTGTGTGCCTAGATGTTACCATCCATATAGACAATCTTGCTATGAATGCTTGTTCCTACAGTCATATCACTTTATTTATATGATTAATTTATCAATATGATGATGTCATGTTAATCCATGTTATCATTACTAATCAAATTTAAATTTATATGTCATAAAAATCTATAGCATAACGTTATATTTTGAGTTGAGTTATTGTGCAAGCTCAACAACTCACCTCAAAAGAGGGGGCATTCACAGAGGTTTGTCTTAGAGACTAGACCTCCCAGATCAGTACATACATAGGATTTAATAGTGATTACTCAGTTCACATAGTTTCAATCTTAAAAAGTACATAGAAATTCACTTAGGATAGGAGTGCCACATTGGACAAGAGAAAATTGGTCTAGTGTCCTTCCTAGCATTGTTGTCTAAATGCCTACAAAATAAGTATTTTTAGAATTTCTTAGAGCCTTAGTTTAATCAGAACAATATTCAGTAGTTTCACAGTCTCAGTTTCAATAATTACTTAGTTTTGTCTTAGTTTTTCTCAGTTTGGGGGACAATCATGTGTGGCATGTTGTTCCAAGTTAGCACATAGGTTTGCTTAGAATCATAATTGTTTTACTTAGTCTTAGAATTTATATGCATCGGATATCAGTTAGCATCATGCATGCTGCACATTATTTTCTCATTGCTCAATTTTACACCAATATTGAGGATGGAATGAAAAATTCATGACATTCTCTATGTTTTATACACTTGATCCATATTACACTTAGTATTTACACTAATTTTGCACTAGTTTTGCACTAGAATTTAAATTTATTCTATTTGAAGTGGTTGATTCAATATTTTACACCAAGACTATCTATTAGGATTCATATAGGGATTCCAAGTTATTTCACTACATTAGGTAGGTGATGATGGAGTCAAGCACACATTGAGTTCTTAAGCCCACTCACCCATCTATGAGGATTGGGGCATATACAGTGCAATCCAAGTTATTCAATATTAATGAAATTCCAAGCATACAACCTACTATAGTCACCAGCGTTTGCACTAGGAAATCACAATGTTTTGCATACTCAATTTGGTGTATTCATTCCTTATCACTCTCTAGTTTCTTATCTTTCACTTTTTGATATTCATTTTAAGTAAAGACTGATATTACATATGTTTCATTTCAAATTTTGTGTGGAGCACAGTTCAACATTGTGGCATACATCTAGGACTCGTCTTCATAGGCAAGTTCAAATACACACTCTTTTCCTTTTACTCAAGTACTTTCACTTTGTTGAATTATAATAATAAAGTGGGGGGAAATGTAGACACATAAATTAACATATAAGCTAAAATCATTTACTTGTGATCACTCTTTTACACACTTAGCTCTAGACCTATTTTAGGACCCATTTTGATCGCTTTCAAACACCTTTAGTGTCGAAGACTCACTCTTCTGAGCTGATAAATGACCCCTAAGTGTACTCCTCCCTATTCCTATCAGCCTTAGGCATATTTTAGGCCTTGCCTAACACTCAACATCAAAAAATCACCCATTGGACTACAGTTCCCTGGGGGACTATTATGCAATGTTATAGTGTTCATGCCCCCTCTCTTGTCCTTCTATCTAATAACAACTAATTTGAAAAATCTAAAGTTATGAAAAGGTCGGCATATGTCCTTAGTGAGCCTCATTCAAATTAATTTCAAGGGTATGACTATATAAAAACATTTTAAACCATTTTTTAAAAAAGAAGGAGGCTTCCACATCAAAAAGGACCAGAATCATAATTGCACATTGAGACTAAAGCACTTATTTCTCCCAATTCTAATTGCATACAACCTTAGAAATTTAGAGCTCAATTTTGAATACATATTCCAAGTCACAAGTCATGGTTAAGGCACTTAATCACATAAGTATTACACTAGCATCTAGCATACTACACCATTTATTCACACACTACTATAACATAGAAAAACTACATGAAATTTAATCCCTCTTTGAAGTATTAGTATGTAAGTAGCACTCAACACATGGGGTGTTGAGGTCTCACCCAACTTCAACCGTTGACCCTCTTTTCCATATTTATTGACATTGATTTTTACATATTAAAGACTTAGGGGTTTTTAAGTAAAATCATTCACTTAGTGGTCTCCGTAATTGATCGCAAACTCCTGAACTAGAAACACACACTACAAAATGAAAACATGAATAACTCATAAAACCTGCTTTATTCATTGTAAATGGACAAGAACACTACTAGAGTGGATAAGAGTGCCATCCCTCTAGTGTATTTCCCATGGCACTATTTGGGAAATACCCTAATTGTCATTATATGTACCTTGGGTAAGCAATCAAACTTATGATATAATATACCGGTATAGTGATAGCTAATATTATGATAAACACAATAATGCAGAAACTCAATTTAAATTGAATTGTTTTACTGTGTTCTTCATGAATCCTTAAACTAGCACTCTATGGCAATGGTTTACACCATTGACACTATAAATTATATGTGCCTACCTAAACCACAAAGCTCCCCTATTTATCCCACATTGGGTTGTTTTTTCATTTCTCTTAAGGTAAAAGTTACTTATCCTTTCATTTCCATCGTTTACATTCACTTCCCTTACAATTGTACATTTTCTCTAATTTTAAAGTTAGTTTTTTAATTAAAATAAAATATATATAGAAAAACCCTTCAAGGCAAAATCTTTCTTCACATAGGGCCTTTGGGAAGTATTTGTATTTGTTAGATGACAATTAATTTAATTAAAAAAAAAAACATTTATATTTTCTTCTTAATAATATCCATAAAAAAAACTCTTCATATAATATATTTTTCATTTCTTTTCATTTTATTTGGAATTGTACTTTTTTTTCCATTGTAACGTCACATTTTTCATTAATTAAAACAAATGACATGAATATTTATATAAATATTTAAAATTCAAACTTAAATTTTATTTATAATAATATTAAATAATAATATATTATTTATATATAAAAATAAATAAATTTCAAATATATTTTCTCCTCTTTACTTTATTACTCAATTATTAAAGTTAAATATACTTATTTCTTTTCTATTATTTTTAATAAGGTGATGGTAAACTTTTGAGTCATTTAATAGTCTAATGTTTTGATTATAAGGAAATATTGGGGGCTATCCATTGAACATTCACCCAACTACAAAAAAATAAAATAAAACAAATATTTACAAATTGATGCGCGGATAAATTATTTGCTCGTGATGTTGTATTCAATCCCCTACTAAATATTCCTTATCACTTTTTAGAGTTGATTCCCTAACTTTTATTCCATAAATATATTTATTATTGAGAGTTCCATTTTATTTGGAATTGTACTTATTTTCTTTCATTGTAAAGTCACATTTTTCATTAAAAATTAAAAAAAATGACATGAATATTTACATAAAAACTTAAAATTCAAACTTAAATTTTATTTATAATAATGTTAAATGACTATATATTTTCTCCTCTTTAATTTATTATTCAATTATTAAAGTTGAATATACTTATTTCTTTTTTATTAGCTTTAATAAAGTGATGGTAAACTTTTGAGTCATTTATTTGAGAAGATGGCTTCCATGTTCTTTAAGGAGAGGGTCGATATATTATCTTATAATTAGTCTAACGCCTTAATTATAAGGGAATATTGGGAGCTATCCATTGAACATTCATCCAACCGCAAAAGAATAAAATAAAATAAATCTTTACATATTGATACACGAATAAATTATTACACTATGATGTTGTATTCAATCTCCTAGTAATGTTCCTTATCACTTTTTAGGGTCGATTCCCTAAGTTTTATTCCATAAATATATTTATTATTGAGAATTCCAATTCTTGCTTTTAAGTAGCTTTTTATTCATCTTTTCCAAAACCTTCTTTATTTTTTTAATATTTTATTTGAAAACTAAAAAATGTGTTGAAAAAAGATTTAATTATAAAATATGTACTATAAAAAAATAAATGATATTTTTATAAATAAATCATTTGATAATATAAAAGATGAGACTACAATCAATTTTTAAATAAATTTGTGAGAATAAATATTTTTCACTCTTCAACATGAAATTGAAGACCTGCACAATTAAAAAACTATATATTCCACAGTAATTCCACTGAAAAGCAAAAAGCATTTACGAATTTCAACATTGATTAAGAGAGGGAGTATTTATTGGGAATGAAATCGAGGCCACGCACTGAAAACAGATTCGATTCTGCACCATTCATTGTGATTCAACGCATCTATCTACACAGATTAAAGTAAAAAGAACAATTTAATGTAATATAATGACAAAAGTCAGAAATATATGCACTTGGGACTTTTTTAAGCCATTCCATTAAATTCTATGTGAGTGCGAAGCTCTAGCTTTAGTGGGAAAAAATAAAAATTAAACTGGGGGCAAACGTGGAGGTATGTTATTGAGGGAAAAAAAAACCACGTCTAAAGGAGAAGCATTGCATGACGGGGACTCCCATTCAGAGCGTCGCTGTTCTGAATTGATTCTTGCGAGTGACTGTCGATGAAAGAGGTAAAGGAGATGGCCCTCCATGGAAGACAAATCGTATGATATTGTCCTAATTTATTCTAGGATGATATTTTACTATTGGAACGCTTTAGTATGTTTGAGTAGGATTATTATTAATAAAAATAACAATTTATAAAAGTTTAAGGTAGTTGGTTGGGAGCACATTTAAAATAATTGTTAGAGAGAGATGAAGTTTTTGTTCGAAATAGATTCGTAGGGAGTATTAAATGTTTGCGAGGTTTTAGGGTTTTCTTCTCATCCATCACATTGTCGATTTTTCTTTAATCTTGATGGGATTATCACTGTTTTGACAATGTATTTATTATGTTGAGTCAAGGTAGCCTTCCACTCTTTGGGCAACGCTGCGTTCCCTTTATTAAATGGTCATCGCCACCATTTTTGTATTGTTTCATACAAGGATATTCGATGGGATCCTGAGAAGCAATGGCATCGAAACAAGTTCAAAAGTTTGAACTGAAGGTCTATTATGAGGTATCGACTCCGATCTTGACATTCCTTTATCATATGTAGTTATGGATTTACCAAAGTTTAATAACCCATGTAATTATTTTAACAATCTTACCTTGGTTACTTATTTTGTGGGTCGAGTTCCTTCGAAGAGCTTGTTAAAGCAGTGGGTTCATAACCATTAGCAAGGCCGTAGAGTGAAACTGGGAGGTGTTCAAAACCTCACTAAGGGTTTCTTCCTATTTCATTTTATAAACCCCGAACATTACAAAGCTATTGTTAACCATGGCCCTGGTTTATTCACAATATTTTGGTTGTTTTCTCCCATTGGACCCAAGACTTTCAAGATCAAAACAAGCTAAACTAAAAATCCTAGTTTGGATAGAATTTCCAAGCTTACCTCTTTCTTTGTGGAATTTTGTTGACCTATTTATCAAGCCTTTGGGCCGCTTTATTTGCCATGAACAACAAAAGTTCTATGCAGCTCGTCCTTAGAGTAGGGTCTGTGTGGAAATAGACATTGCTAAAGACATCAAAAAGTCCATTGAGATTCAAACCGATAATAATCGTTTCACACGTGTGGTTTATATCAACCTCCTGAACACTTATTTTCGATGCCAAGCTTCAGATTATATGATTAGAGAATGCCCTCTATTGGTCCCCACTCCTTCTATTCCTTAAGAAAAAAGTGGGTCTGATTCAAAACCCCAGAATTTTGATGGGTGGACAACAATATCAAATAATAAGAATAATGCAGTTCGTGGAAGTGCCAAACCCCAACTAGTTGTGTATCGACCCACATAGGAGCTAAGCTCGACAATCTCTATTGGAAAAGTCCCTACAACCATGCAAGTCAAACCCCTTGCCTCATATCCCCTGTTCTCCTCAAGCAGTCACCCATTTTGTTCCCTCTCTGTCTCCTGCTCCTACGAATCCATCTTCACATCCCCCTTTAGGGGTGAATGACTCATATTCAAAGCTTGGTCTTGTGACCCTCAAATGTAAAGTTATTCTATGACGCTCTCTTAGTCCCTCACCCTCTGCAGATGAGGCTTATGTGCCAAACAAAAGACAACCTTTCAAACTTGGAGACTATGCCCTGATAGAGTTAAGAATACTCTTCAACCAAGATCTCTCCAAGAATCCATCACCACAGTCATGGAGCTAATACATTATACACAAATAATAAACTATCTATTAACAAAAATAGATTATACAATGCTGAAATTATTCTCCTCTTCTCCTTTATATAAGATTCACTACTAGAGTGATTATAAATAAGAGAGAGAGATCCATTAGCCTTTTCCAAAATAATAATAACAACTTTATAGGAAAAAGGTCCAACCATGTACAAACATTAAATAAGGAGTAAATATAAAATATACCTAAGTATAGATTAACCTAAGCTAGTGATTAACTCCAACACCCTCCCCTAATCTATGATTAAGTAGAGAAAAAATAAAATAGGTCCCAGTTACTAGACTTGATGAGGATATCCATGTATAGAGAAACTCTCATAAGGAATAGGAAAAAAAAGGAAAACCCGTAGGAAAAACTCCCTCATAAAAAAGAGAAAAAGAAAGAAGAGAGCTAGAAGCCCCCTCAAAGATAATGTTAAAGCAATCCATACTCTAAGTACTCGAAAGTCATAAAAGAACTCAATCTACACGAGTGGTTTGAATCCACTACTCGATCATAAAATAACTAACAATGAGCTTCATTAGAATAACTTCAATCAAGAAGACTATTAGTGGTGTCAAAAGTGCAAAAGAGTAATGCTTGTTGCAAGGGACATTCAACACATAAGAAGCAAAATCTATACCACACCCCCCATAATGTTCACTAGGTGGAGTGACACCAAATAATCTATATGCACACTCCCCCCATAATGATAAATGGGTGGAGTGGATGGAAAAAGATTATACAAGTGGGTTAAATCCCCTACTTGAACACCAAACAAGTTAACACTATATATACCATAATAACTCCATATCATGTTGAAAGAGACTATTGAAGACCACCATAATAGCTACACTTCAAGTTATGGGAGACCGTCAAAGGTCAAAAAAGTGGTGTCAAAAATACATATAAGGCACATTTTCACTCCTTCAGTTGTGATGGGAGAGACAAACAATTAAAGGAGTGAAAATGTGCTCAAAATAAAGCACACAAACACATGAAGCTAGACAAGGTTGAATTAGTAAACCTCCCATGACTATTGTATTAGGCCCCCCTCAAATCTTACACTTTATATTTTAGGGCATTTTTACAAAATAAATGACATCAATATATCAGGTATAAAAACATACACTTTTGAGAAAACAACACTCGATTTCAAGTTACCGATCAAAAGATATAGTTTTTACAAAGTTGACCCATCATGAATGGGTCAAAAATAAAAAAATGCACCAGAAAATATTAAATGCTTGGAGAAAATTAAATTCTTTTTATCAAATCTGGGAAAAAATGGACTTGAAAGAATTTTACAGCAAAGGAAAATAACAAGTGATTTTTGGAGGGTGATCTATAACATAAATCAATTTTCCACACTGATTTTTCACTTTGAATACACGATATGATTTTTTTCTCTTGATCGTGCATACAAAATCTATAGATAAATAGATTTCCAGGATCAACTTTAGATCCTCATATCTTCTTGGATACTCATTTTAATATTTATTATTACCACTTTATGAAAATATTTTGAAGTCCTCTTTCCAATAGTGAAATAATTTTTTGAATTAGACACCTGTGTGAGGAGAAACTTGATCTGTAAGATAGTCACAATTTTCTAAAAAAACTTTGTAATCTCTCCAAAAAAAATGTATGGCTAGCACAATAGATCTAACCAGCTCAAATTCAAATCCTTGTGATTGATTATATTTGAACACAAGGGATCTAAGTATACTCAAAATGCAAAATTCTTCACAATAGAGGTGTTTTGAATATGAATAAAGATCTTATATTTAAAAAGGAACCATACGATTTATTTGAGGAGTGGACAAATAATACAAAAAATGATAGTTAAAAATATGGCAGTTAGAGACCTCTCTGATACCATGATAGAGTTAAGAATACTCTTAAATCAAGATCTATCCAAAGATCCATTACCACAATCGTGAAGCTAATACATTGCACATAATTAATAAACTATCTATTAACATAAATAAATTATACAATTCTGAAATTGTTTTCCTCTTCTCCTTTATATAAGATGCACTACTAGAGTGCCTATAAATAAGAGAGAGAGATGGGTTAGCCTTTCCCAAAATAGTAATAACAATTTTATAGGGTAAAAGGTCCGACCATGTATAAACATTAAATAAGGAGTAAATATAAAATATACCTAAGCATAGATTAACCTAAGCTAGTGATTAACTCCAACATGCCCTTCCCGACACAGCTTTCAATTGGTTTGCAACCCTCTCAAGTCTTATAGAGGGAAATGATATGAACATTGATGATTCTCAATGATAGTTTATTCTTGGAATGTTAGAGGGCTCACTGATCAGACATGTAAATATATATGGTCAAAAATAATTATCATCATTTTTTCAAAATGAAAATATTCTACATGCAAGAAGTCAAACTTTCTGATTTCTTGCTTCAATCTACTGCTCAAACTATCTAGCTAAGGTCCCTTTCTCAGGTGACCTGTCATGAGCTTGGTCATGGAGGGGTCACCCTTTTGGCACATGAGTTGTCTCAAAATATTGTTCCCTAAGGTTTCGACCCCACTCATCGGGTGGTTTGGACTCTTTTTGAATTTGGTAATCACATCATTGGCCTTGTCAACTTGTATCCCACGAATTATGCTATAGAACGCACCTTTCTCTAGAGATGGTTGACAGACTCTCTTTCAAAAGTGCATTAGATTCTCTATGGTGACTTCAACATGATTGAGTTTGCTAAAGACAAAGAATGACATCTCCCCATGAGATGGTGTGCAGCGAAATGGGAGGCATGGTTTTACATACAAAATAGACTTAGGGTTTTTTATCCCAATCACTACAGGACGAGAGAATCAAATTCTCCTTGTTTCACATGGTCAATTTTTGTCAATGATAATATTGAGTTATTAAGCATCTTGATCATGCTTTGCTATCAGAACAAGACCTTTTATTCTTCACCTCTGTTTATGATCGATTTATTTCTATGATCCTAGACACTTTATTGTCTGACCATCACCCTATTTACTTCTGCATTGAGTGGAGGGTAAGTGCATTAAGTTGGGAGTTAAAAAGTGGCCTACCTGTGGACATGATTTTTCTAAAATTTTAGAAATCTCAACTTTTGTAGATAATTTGAGATATCTACACTCCAAATTTGAATATGGTGTAGGAACATGAAATGTAGAATTTCAAGTCTAGTTTCTAAAACACTAAATTTTTTTAAAATAATTAATTATAACTAGGTCAAGAATCTAAAATTTTAAGAGGAACTCTTATTTTTTTAAAAACATAGTAGATAAATAGTCGTGTGACGCACCATTTTTTGAGCAGCGTTTAATATTATTTGAAACCCTTTGGGGAATATTTAGATAAAATCTTCTAGTTTGTGACCTATATTTGTTTAATGAATAATTTTTGATGAATTTTTAAAGTAAATAGATCCTAAAAACTGACAAAAAAATAGATAACCATCTGTGCGACGTGCCTAACTACCTTAAAAAAAATAAAAATATATTTTTTTAGAATGTGTGTAGAATTATGCCTAGTTTGTGACCATATAACTTATTTTTGACTTGGATCAACGAAATAAAAATTACATGAACATATATAGGCATGTATGTTTAAGGCATGTAGTGGCCTAAAAAAGGTATAGTTAGAAATCAACATAGTTTGAAATCTTAAATTACTCCAAAAATTATAAAAATCATATTTTTGGAAAGAGGAGAGTGTGCTCATCGTAATGGTAATAAGTTTTTAAATTTTCACATTGAAATTATTAGTGTTTTTATAAATCAAATTTGAATTTTGTTATTTGTATCATAACTCTCAAAACTCATCTATACATTCACAGCCCAAGCCTTTGGCTTGGGAATCCAGGCCATTCTCAACCCAAAAGGCACAAGAATTGAATTCAAATTTAAATAACATGATCACGTTTAATAACGTGATAATGTTTTAGATTAAGGTAAAAATAGGTTTTGAAGGGATCCCAAAACCCTGATACAAAGATAGAAAGAAGAAGCAAAAATGTCCACAGGTAGAACCTAAAACCTACTACAAGAAGTATCAAAATCAGGTTTTATATAAACCTGAAACCACCAGAAAGATCACAAGTCATAACCCAGGTTTTACATAAACCTAGCTATACCATAGTCTAAAGATTACAAAAAACTAGGAAACAAGACCAGATAACCCGACCAACTAAAAGAACCAGTCTATTCTTCCAGTTCCAAGATCATTTTCACTGCTTCCTTACCTTTCTCAACAGTGTCCTGAATGGCAGTAGCCGCCAACATGGCTCCCTCTTGCATAGCTTTCTTTCTTGAGCTCTGTCTCGTCCTCTTGCTAGGCCCCTCCAGGGATTTGATCTCTTCATTAGCTCTTTTACCAATATTAACAGCTGCAGCACATATGTTAGATGTGACCTCCTCCATCTTCATTCTGCTTTCCTTGATGAGTTCCCTTAGGTTGTTCTCATAGTCCTTGAGCTTGATGGGAATGTCTCTCATCTGTTTTTCCATGTGGTTGATTTTGTTCCAAGCTGCCTTCTGGTTGTCTTCCACTATTTCCATTTTCCTTTTAAGGTCCATTATCTCCTTATACATCCATGAATCAAGTTGGAGAATAGCATCTGCTTTGTAATTAACCCATCTCGTAGGTGTTTGCCTTCCATCATTTTGCCTTTTTTCATTCCACTCTTCTATATTCTTATTAGGACTGTACCCTCCTTCTTCAGTATGATCCTCTCTTCCCCTTCGATCCTGCTCCTTAGTTTCAACTTGAGCTCCCAAGTCCGCTTCTTGGTTGTCGGCCTGAACTGTATTTTCCTTCTCATTTATCGAAATAGGATCCTCAACAGGCTCATCCTGGACTTTATCATCCTCAAACACTTGTTGTTAATAACGTGATAATGTTATTAACATGACCAATTTATTAACTATGTTAGTAATGCGATCACATTACTTAATAACATGATCACGTTAGTAACACGATCAATTTATATATTCTCAACACCTTAAAACCTAAATTTGCATTTTGACTTACTAAAGGAGCCATTAGACCTAATAGTCTTAAGATAAAAGTTTGGTTGATTAAGATTATTGTTTGGGACCAATGTTCTTGTCAATATTTGATAGCATTGAATGATAATTGGATATGTATTAACCTATGAATCAATTTATTGTTCATTTGATCCCAATATGGTGTGCAATTAGAGACCCAATTGACATCATATAGACATAATTCCTTTCTCATGGCTTATTTAACCCCAATAATGTATTAGATTGAACTAAATATTCAATTAGTTTAATATAGTGTGATATCAAATCCCTAATTGACATTATATTGAAGGAATTCTGTGCACGAGGACTGATTACTCTTAATTACAGATTATATTGAAGAAAATACTTGATTGGTTAAATATGATGTGCAATTAGGGAAAAATATTCATAATGGACATTATATGGACATAATTCCTTTCATGGGGTGAAAAATGCCTCGATTGATATTAAGTGGAAGTAGTTAATTACATAGGACTTGGTTGTCCCCAATTGTGTATAGTATTGAAAAAATATCAATTGATTTAACATGGTGTAATTAGAGCCCTAAATAACATTAGATGTATGTAATTCCTTACTTGGGGATTGAGTGGCCCCAATTGCATATCATATTCAACCTAAATACTCAATTGATTCAATATGGTGTGTAATCAGGGCTAATGGAACCCAAACAACATTATATGGACAAAATTACTTTCATGGGGCTCAGTTGGCCCCAATTATATATAAGATAAAACCAAATACATGATTAGCTAAATATAGTTTATAATCGGGACCAACAAAGTCATAATTAACATTAGATGTATTTAGTTACTTACATGAGCCTTGGTTGTCCATAATTGCACATTCAACTGAACTAAATACTTGGTTGATTCAATATGTTATGTATTTGGGACCAACAAAGCCCCTTTTTGACAATAGAAAGATGAAATTTCTTACACAAGGCTTGTTTGGACTAAATTTCATATCATATTGAACCAAAATATTCTTTCAATTAAATTTGGTGCACAATCAAAATCCTAATTATTATTAGATGGATGTAATTCCTTATAGAGGGTTCAATTGGTCCTGATTTCATGTTAGATTGAATCAAACACTCAATTATTTTGATAAGGTATGAAATTAGGGCTATAATTAAAATTATGTTGACACAATTCCTTGAACAAGCCTCGATTGGCCCCAATTATGTATCATTTGGAACTGAATACTCAGTTGGTTGAATATGGTATTAAATTAGGGCCAAGTAAGCCCTAATTTCCATTATATGAATGCAATTCCTTACACACAGCTCCTTTGGACTGAATTGCATATCAAAATAAAAAAATACTTATTTTTTTAATATGGTGAGCACTTGGATCCCCAATTGATATCATATGGATGAAATTCCTTACATTGAGGCTCAATAAGCCCCAGGGATCAATTTAGCCCCAATTAACATCCTTTATATACACTAATAATTAGGTTCACTGGATGAACTTGGTGAAAATCATATCATTCATTACCATAATTAACATTGTAGGCTTAATATATGATGATGTGAGGGATAATTGTTCCCAAATTCACATTCTTTACTCACAGATCTAGGTTCAAGGAACTCAAATTTGCCCCAAGCACCATCATGATTGTACCTTATATACCCTAAAACCTATACCCTAAGCCCTAATCTCTAAAGTTTCGAATCACTAAAATCTAAACCATAAATATAAAATCTTTAAATATTGTACCAATCATTTAAGCCCAAATTAACATCATTTAGACTAAGAATTAAGTTTATAGGGCTCAGTTTGGCTTAAATCACATGAATAATTTCCCCATTTGACTAATTCACTCAATCCACACGATGACATCTAGGGTATAATGACAACCCAAAAACACATTCTATAGTCACAAATGGGTCCAAGTGATTCAAATTATCCTCAATTATCTTTGTGATTGACCCTGTGTACCATAAACCATATATAAATTAAAACCTATGCCCTAAACCATAAATCCTAAACATTATACCCTAAATTGTAAATGATAAACTTTACTTATTTAAAAATTGATTTAGTCCCAATTAACATCCTTTACATAGTAAGAATTAGGTTTGAACATGACATAGAGCGATTAGACATTATATACAAGTCCTTAAACCTAAACTCTATGCCCTAATCCCTAATCCTTAAAACATAAATTGTAAGCCCTATGTCCTAATGCCCACTACATGTCGTAAACATACATGCCTTACGATATAACTGATTTTATCATGAGATTTCATAAAATACACTTTTTAAACCTATGGCCAAAACTTATCCTTTGGAGTACCAATCTAGCTATGCATTTGAAGTAAATTGGGGCTATTTCAATCCCCTTAACCTAATAAAGTAAAGAGGAGGCTAGTTTATCCTTTTAATTGAGGAGGAATTTGAATCCAATTTGAAACCCTTCAAGAGCAAGATATGATTTGGGGAAAAATAAAAATATTGATTATATCATGAATTGATCTAATTAGTCAATTTATGCAATTAGTGGTATGATCTGGGCAAAATTGAGCCCCTAAACCAAATTTATTGCTCAATCAATTATATAACATGTATGCAACATGTACATGGCATAACTGACCCCAATTTTATTATAAATGCAAACATGAAGGTAATTGTCATAAATAGGTGAACAAGCAACTCAAAATGTCTTTCAATTACCTTAGTGATTGAACCCTATATCTGATATCTTAAACCATGTACCATTTACCTTTGACCCTAAACCCTGTACCATTTACATTAAACCTCAAGCCATAAGCCCTAAAACCTACACCCTTTAAATTACAAACCCTAAACCTTAAACCAATAAATTTAGCCCCAATTAACATCATTTATATATAGTAATAATTAGGTTCACAGGTATGAACTTGGTCAAAATTACATCACTCATTAAACCATAATTGACTTAATTGGTTCAATTTGTGATGATGTGGGGGTATCACATTCTTTACTCACATATATAGGTTCAATAAGATCAATTTTGACCTAATTGCCTTCATGATTGTACCTTATATATGCTAAAACCTATACCCTAATCCCTAATCCTTAAAGTTATTAATCCTTAAACTCTAAACCATAAATATAAACTCTTTAAACCATGAACCAATCATTTTAGCTCAAATTAACATTATTTAGACTAAGAATTAAGTTCATAGGGCTCATTTTGGCCTAAATCACATTCTAATTGCCCCATTTGACTAATTCACTTAATCTGCATGATGACATGCAAAGTATAATGATAACCCAAAAATACATTTTATAGTAAAAAATAGGTCCAAGTGATTCAAATTGTCCTTAATTATCTTTGTCATTGACCCTGTGTACCCTAAACCATATATACATTAAAATCAAAGCCCTAAATCATAAACCCTAAACATTATACCTTAAATTATAAACCATAACCTTTCCCTTTTTTCCAATTGATTTAGTCTCAATTAACATCCTTTGTAGTAATAATTAGGTTCACATGGCATAAAGTGATTAGACATTATATACAGGTCCTTTTACCTAAACCTTATGCCTTAATCCCTAATCCCTAAAACATAAATTATAAGCTCTATGCCCTAATGCCCACTACATGCCGTAAACATGCATGCCTTACGATATAACTAATTTTATCATGATATGTCATAAAATACATTTTTTAAACGTATGGCCAAAACTTAGCCTTTGGAGTACCAATATAGTTGTGTATTTGAAGTAAATTAGGGCTATTTTGAGCCCCTTCAACCTAATTGCATGAATATAAAATGTGATTTAGGGATTGATCAACTCCAATTTGACCAAAACCATCATGATTGTACCTTATATACCCTAAAACCTATACCTCAAGCCTTAATGCTTAAATTTCCTAATCCCTAAGTTATAAACCATAAATATAAACTCTTTAAACCCTAAACCAATAATTTTAGCCCAAATTAACATCATTTAGACTAAGAATTATCTTTACAATTGACCCTATATACCCTAAACCTAATCCCTAAACACTATACCCTAAATTGTAAACCAAAAACTTTCATTATTTACCAATCGATTTAGTCCCAATTAACATCATTTGTAGTAAAAATTAGGTTCACACATGGCATATAGTAATTAGACCTTATATACACCCTTAAACCTAAACCCTACATGCCCTAATCCTTAAACCCTAAAACATAAATTGTAATCCCTAATCCTTAATCCCTAAACCCTTTAACATAAATTGTAATCCCTAAAACATAAATTATAATCCCTAATCCTTAATCCCTAAACCCTTTAACATAAATTGTAATCCCTAAAACATAAATTATAATCCCTAATCCTTAATCCCTAAACCCTTTGCACTAATGCCTTAATCCCTAATCCATATTAAGTATAACATGATTGTGTTAATCTTAATATAGAAAATACTCAGTTTTCAATACCAATTTCTAACCCAAAATGAGTATTAAGAATAACGTGATTGCATTATTACATAACATGATCATGTTAATATTAATAAATGTTTCTCAATATGTTAGATGAAGTAGAACCTTGTATAATAAATAACATAATTGTGTTATTACATAACATGCTCACATTATATAACACAATCATGTTATAATTATTATAGACTAAGATCACTTTTAAACATCTATTTTTAACCCAAATCAAGAATTCTATCCCCACAAACATTCTTTACATACTTTTACAGGTCTTGCGATACCTATGTACTTGACCCCACCTTTGAAAAATTATCAATTATTCTTGATGGGTGAAGAATCATATTCAAGGAAGAGGAAGATTGTGAAGAATAAAACACCAGAGGAATTAGAATATTTGAGAGAGAAACACAAGATATTAATGTAAAAATTTCATGGTAGACAAGATACAAACCCTAATCCTGATGAACCAAATGCCATAGATAATGAGCCAATTGACAATAATGAATTAAACAATGATGAAATTGACCATAATGAAATGAATAATAATGAAATAGTTAATGTTGGAATTTTACATTCAAATTTATAAGTTTTTGATTTTGTTAATGATGAGTCTATGTATGATGCTTCACCCCCATGATTGAATAAAATTTGATGGAAACAAATAACGATGAAATTAACCATCAAGAAAATTTCATGGAAACATATAATGAAGAAAATGTCAGTCATCTCACCTCTAAACAATAAAAGTAATAACGATTTTGAAACACCCACTCAACAAATTCCACCATTACCAACACCTCCAAGAATTATGCGTAGAAAGACAAGTACTTAATTGAAGTCGATGAAAATATTATAGACCCAGTGTATAACAAAATGTTTGATCACCATTCAAGAAGATTGGTTCAACAAATTTGGGATACTTTCTTTCATAATTTGGATTATGATAGTCAAATATGTCAATTATTTATTTTATTGATAAAATTGATTAAGATGAGACCTATAATGTACACATTAGGACTAAGAACATCTAACATGGATGACGAAAATAATGAAATTATTGAAAATCTACATGATTCATATCATATTGTAGGCCCAAAATCATGCACTAAAGATTGTAATATTGCCCAACGCATACTACAACTTGTGCAGTAAGTGACAAAATAGGAAAAAATGAATGGTTTCAAAAACAAGTCGAACACTTAATATAAACAAAAAAAATAAACAATTGAAAAATGTGAAAGACTTAATGAACCTAATACCAATGAGCTCTGGGCATTCTCTGGTAGACTTCCATGAAAGGACAAGTCTATAATTGATATTATCAAAGAGTTACTTAATTTTGGAAAGATAATACAAGAGTTTTGCCTAATGCAAGAGATGTTATGAAAAGAAGAGTTGGTTCTCGTAACCGTGAACCACATCCAAAATATTTATTGGATATGACTTAAACACAATTGTAATCTAAATTTTTGGAAAAACATCCACAAATTTCTATTTGTCAGGTATTTTAAGATGGCCAAACCTTTTTATGTAAAAATAAATCAAACACGCACCACTTATTGTTGTAGGCAACATGTTGAAATTTTAATTCACTATGATGTTTTTCACCATATTTGTTATACTTTGCATACTAAAAACATTTTATAGGAGTGTGGCATTGAATTTCCACCAAAATCAGCCAAGGAATTTATTCCAACTATCTTTTGTAAAAGAGTGAATGGATAATTATTTTACAACAACTCATGTTTAAATGAAAATTATAACATTTGTAATGGATTGAAAAAATTAAAAAAATGTATCCATGAGAAGATTAAAAGTGAAATTGTACAGGAATTAGTTGGTTTAAGCAAATATAAATCAGAGACTTATCAAGTAAAAGATGGCAAAGAATCTAAAAAGTGTGAGCTTGTTAAAAAAAAGATACCTATTTTAGAATTTTTGGTCAAATTTAGGGATAAAATTGTTTATGCGTATGCAAGTCACACACATAGGGATAAATGGTTTGATGAACATTTATAGATAAAAAAGGATACATTTTCACTTGGTTTGATTCTTTCAGTATTTGATTTTGCTAAAAATTACACATTCAAACCACAAATAGAAGTTCAATCACAATGTTACAACTCATCACAAGTTGCCATATTTGTGCATCTAGCATTCATGCATGCACCTGATACTATAGAGCAACAATGAAAAATATTAAGGGAGTACCATTTATATATCAATGATGATGGATCATATTATTCATAGTATGTGCAAGGTTATTTTCATAAGTTTTATGAATACTTAAGTCAGAGGAACATTAATTTCAATCAACATTACATCTAGTCAGACAATTACACATCATAATTCAAAAATGCATGGATGTTTTATTGATTGAGCAGGATGCAAATTACCAATGGTGTAGAATACATTTGGATTTTCACTAAGGTTGGGCATGAAAAAGGGGAGCATGATGGTCTTGGAGCATGTGTAAAAATATCTATTACAAGGGAGGAGTAAAAATTTGAAGAGGGTATTCATTTGATAAATGAAAAAACTATGGTTTAATGGTGTAATGAGAACATGTGTCATGGTGCTCAACCAAGTTCTACTATTCATAGGCATTTCTAGTTAATGGGAGAAGAACACTTGGTAAAGTATGAGGGTTGTATGAATCTAATGGGTTCAAGTGACCTCTACTCATTTCATAGCTTAAATGCAAGATCTTGGACTGTTCATACGAGACACTTGGCATGTTTTTATTCTACATGTGTGGACTCTATTTGAAATGAGTGTCAGTCACAAGAGTGGGTGGATGATTGGAGTTCTAAACCTCTAATTCCAATCAACACATATCAGGTTCCAACATAATTGTATCTTATAAATATGACATCATCAAATGACTTTGACCATGTATCTGATCTAGTGCAACCATGTAGAATATTTTTTATTATGTATAATTTATTCTCATTATATATCTTCATATTATCACTAAAAATGTTTTTTTGTCATATAGGGCATGTTTTTACAGTTATTATAGATGAGGATAATGAAGAGGGCACTGATTACTATTTATGTCTATGTGCAGAGAGAGAAAAAATTGACTTCCTTAGTTATAGATGGAGAAAACATTAACTATCCCACTAGCTTAGTGGTAGTCACTGGAACTTGGTTTCGATGATATCCTATAAAATATTTAGATCAATGGTTGTTTGAATAGTTTAAAACACATAGGGAGATACTGCACTATTCAAATTTGATTCTTACAATGAATATTCAATTACAAAAATATCATGGGAAGCCATAAAGTATGAAACTATGGAAAATTTAGGATTTAGACCAGAGCTATTCTTGATAGAATATTAGAGAAGATCCTAATGGTTCATTGGATTGAAATATGTAGGTATATTAACTTTTCAAATGTAGATGTGATCAATTTTACCAAATGTTTTTTATTTTTTAGGTAGTACATATAAATTTGTTTTTTAATTATGTACTAACAATTTTTTGTAGGTTAGTGGTGCTACATAAGCTTCCACCTTCATGTGGTTGGAAATATCAGTAAATAATTCTATATTCTTGAAGCTAAGAGAACCTCAGGTTGGACATGATCAAAGCTCAGGAAATGACTTACAGTTTTTATTTTACGGGTGTTTGAACTTAGACTAAAAAAATGCATTTTTCTTGTATTGGGAATGGTGTTCTTGAGGTCAGAATGGGTGGTGGGTTTGTTGATCGGGCCTGATGGGAGGTCAAGAACCTAGTCCTAGATTTTATCCACTTCTTGAATGTGTTATCAGTGTTATTTTTTAGTCAAGAAGTATTGGAACTAAATTTCTATAGCCATAACTTAAACTTTGACAACATTTATTATTAGTGTTTCCACACTTTGAAACGGTAGTGAAAATGCACTTTCAGGTGGATTTGAATATCATGGAAGTGTGATAAAATGTAATTAACCTATCTAGATGTGATTTTAGTGATATATTTAGAAGTGGAGGTCTTGGAGGCAGAAATGCCACTTGGAACTTAAGAAGTTGCTTGTTTAATGCCAAGAAGTTGCATTTTTGGACCCCTCACTACAACTTTTCCAACAGATTGATCTCAAAGCTTCCAACTAAGTTATATAGTGTGTGATTATAGGGATTAAATAGGTAGGGTAAGGATCTGATGATTCATAGAAATGACTTACAATTTTCATTTTACATGTGTTTGAACTTAGGCTAAAAAATTACATTTTTCTTGTATTAGGAAGGGTGTTCTTGAGGCCAAAATGGGTGGTGGGTTTAATGATCAGGCCTAATGGGAGGACAATAACCTAGTAATAGATGTAATAATCCCCAATAAACATGGTGGTAGTGTCATTTTTTAGGCAAGAAGCATCGCAACTAGATTTTTGCAATCATAACTTAAACTTTGACAACATTTGTTGTCAATGTTTCTGCTCTCTAAAATGGTAGTGAAAATACACTTCTAGGTGGACTTGTACATCATGGAAGTGTTATAACATGTAATTTTCATATCTATATGTGATAAAATTTATATATTCATAAGTGGAGGTCCTAGAGCCAGTTGGAGTTGAAGACGTTGCTTGTTCACTTCTAAAAAGTTGCATTTTTAGACCCCTCACTATAACTTGTCTAACGGATTAATCTCAAAGCTTCCACATAATTTATCTAGGGTGTGATTAGAGGGATTAAATAGTTCAGGGAGGGATATGACAATTCATGAAAATTAATTATAATTTTTTTATGCATTTTTGAACTTAGGCTAAAAAATTGCATTTTTCCTGTATTGGGAAGGGTGTTCTTGAGGCCAGAATGGGTGGTGGGTTTATCAATATGGATTGATAGGAGGACAATAACATATTAATAGATGTTATCCAACCACTTGAACATGTTTTAAATGTTATTTTTCAGTTAGTAAGTATCATAACTAGAGTTTTGTAACCACAACTTAAACTTTGACAATATTTATTGTCAATGTTTCTATGCTTCAAAATGGTAGTGAAAATGCACTTATGGGTGGATTTGAACATTGTGGCATTGTGATAAAAAGTAATTTTCATATGTGTGTGTGTGTGTGTGTGTGTGTGTGTGTGTGTGTGTGTGTGTGATAAAAGTGATATATTTGTATGTGGAGGTCCCTGAGATAGAAATTTTAGTTGGAGCTCAAGAAGTTACTTGTTTACTACCAAAAATTTGAATTTTTGGACCCCTCACTACAACTTGTCCAATGGATTGCTATTGAAGCTTCCACTTGAGTGATCCAAGGTATGATTATAAGGATTAAAAATTTAGGTTAACGATATAATGGTTCATGAAAGTGACTTATGTTTTTTGTTTTATGTGTGTTTGAACTAAGGCTAAAAAATTAAATTTTTCTTGTATTGGAAAGGGTGTTCTTGAGGCTAGAATGGGTGATGGGTTTGTTGATCGGGCCTAATGGGAGGCCAAGAACCTGATCCTAGATGTTATGCACTCCCTTGTATGTGTTGGTAGTGTTAGTTTTCATTCAGTAAGCATTAGAACTAGAGTTCTGCAACCATAACTTAAACTTTGGCAACTTCGACAATCTAAACTAGAGACCTAGAAACTTAATGAGTAATTGACCTATTGACCTATTAGGTGGTATTAGGGGATGATATAAGGTGATTAAAGAAAATATTTTGAAATGGTTAGGAGATATAATTTGTATTAAAAGGTCCCATAAGTCATGTAAAATAGGGTTGAAGACATGTCATGTCAAAGTTATAAAGGTGATGGCCCTTAAGAATCATGTTTAGTCATGTTAACACTATCCTCACATTGAATGTAAGGATTGGAATTTTTAGGTAACCACCCAAACTAATGTTCAATTGGGAAGGATTGGAAGTTTTAGGTGTTGTGTGGTGTAGAAGGGATAGAGAGAAGAGAGAGAGGTGAGAGAGAGATCCAAGACCACAACAAAAATGGGGCAATGAAGAGAAGATAACATAACTCTTAAAAGATGATGATCCAGTCATTTTCATGGGCTATGTTTTGTAATCAAGATTGATAAAAGTGAATAAATATGGAATGATGTTGTGTAACTATATTTCATGAAATAGTATTGTATTGTCATCAATTTGTATATTGTCTTTGAAAGGCCCTAGAGGCCATGATCAAGTCACTTTTGTGTGTATTGATAGGTTTAAAAAAGAGACTATAGGTTGGATTGAAATCAAGTAATAAATGTTCATTACCCCGTTATTGCAAAGGCTGCCCTGTTTACATAGTTAACACTCTATTTAGTAAACAATCAATGCTTTTTTATGCAATCAAATGCCAAGAAAGGTTGATGTGTGACTAAATAAGGTAAATGTCCATAGAGTTGGTAGAATTTGGTGTAATGGAGGAGATTACAAATCACTAAAAAGATATTTTTGGAGTTTGGAACTTTTGAACACAAATAGACCTAACACAATAGACCCCTATTTTGTTCAGTTATTCGGTTAGAGTGCCAATGAAAGGATGTGTATGGTTGAGAAAGTGTATGGTTGTGAACTTGATCAAATTATGAGCACATGTAGGAGGAAATTGAATTATGATAATAGTTGATTTGGGGGTTTAGTAACCTTTAAAGTGAAGACAATCTACTAAAGAGTGATAGATTTCTATGTTTTGAGTTGGTTGAAGTGAGTGAAGGTTGATCAAATGCTCTTAGCTATTTGGGAATGTTGATACTAATAACACAAACTTGAGGAAGGTCTTGGGTTCCTTTGGAAGGACTTAAAACTAAAGAAATTGAATTATGAATCCTCTCAATCTCTATAGATAGGCAGCCAGGGTTTCAAACCCAAAAACCTTATAACTCCCATTCCAATCATGTAAAATTATTGAGATTTGGTATTCTAACATATTTTTATGCCCTAAGAAGGATTAAAGTGGTTTGGACTCTATATATTACCAATTTGTAAGGTTTTTATGATTGTGTCATGAATGGAGGGATAGAAAGGCCTAATTAGATAAGGGATTATAAAGGAAAAATGTACCTATATAGAGAATTGAAGAATGGAACTTTAGGGAGAGTTGTATTTTTAGACATCCAATTCCTAACACCAGTTGTGTTGAAATTATCAATCTTACTTGAATTTCACTCAAATGTACAATTTAGGCTAAAATCATTAAAACATGTTAAATGATTTGAACTTGTCGCATATAAGTGTCAATTTAGCCTAATGTATTCCTAAATGGGGCAAGGCATTTTATATGATTCCTAACTTTGATCAATTCATTTCGAGTCAAAATGATGATTTCACCTTTTTATGCTCTAGATCACTCTTTTCTTTTAATTCATTAATACACATTACATACCTTTGTTATTTTGTGTTGGCAACATCCTAAATGGGATAATAGTCCCAATGCATCTAACATCACCTTCTAATTCTTCTCAAGTGAAATTATGACCCAGTAATATGACTCTCTAACCATTTTGATTAATTGAGCACCAATTTACAAAGAATTGCATTAAAATTGATTAATCTTGTTTAAGATAATTAATTCAAATAAAGAGCTTAAGTAAATTTTCCATGGAGGTTATTGATTATTTCATTATTGAAAATTGATTTTGAATATCTGCATCACCTAATGACATCATCTATGGGGTGGTATCCATAAGCCATAAATGCAACAAATATCAAGATTATGGTCACCCATGCCTCATTAATGCCCCTTCCCCCCAAATCATTATGAGGATATTTATGAATTTAATTCAAAATATTAGATTAATTCATGGCCACACATCTCAATCTTGAGATGGACAGTCATGGTTGATTCTAACCTATTTGAGAAATCTATAAATAAGAGGGCATAAAACATCATTTTAAAGCTAAAATTATTGTAAACTTATAATTTAGAATTATCTCCACAATCTTTATTTGTGTTGATCATTGTGTTTTATTTTCAAGCTTCATTTGATAGGCATATATTACATTTCTTATCTTGAGCCTAGGTTATGCATAGTGATCTTGAGATGATGGATAAACTTGGCATTAATTATTGACAAAGATAAGAATACTAGATCAAGGGGAAAAACACACTTGGAGCTGCTCTTGGATGGTGGAATCACTTGGGAAGGTAATGGTTATTTTTTTTCTTTAATTTTTCCTTCATTGTCATTTTCAAACCGTGTTGAATAGGTTGGCTTAGTTTGTTAATTTCTTTATGCATTTTCATGGATTTCTTGACTAATATTTGACTAATCAAATTTATAATCTAACACTACATTTTGGCATACCCATTGGTACCATTGAGTCCATTCAAGCAAGAAAGACATCATGGAAATTTTAAATTTCCATTTTAGTCATTAAAAAGTCCTTTAAAAATAATTTTTATGCTCTTTTTTCCATGTTTTTGTGCACTCATAGGTTACACAGTGACCACAGATGGTTCTTAGTGACCGACGATGGTTAAGGCCAACCAACCACGATTAGGTTTCAAGGGAAATACAACCAATTTTTTTTCATTTTGAGCATTTTCTCAAGTTTATTGCTGAAAATCTAGGTTTCTTAAGTCTCTGGTCTGAGTATAGGGTTGATTTAGAAGCTTAAATTTTAGAGATTTTATTATAACAAAGTTTTTGAAGCATAACATTGATACCTTCATATTGGCAGTTAACTATCGATGGCTATTTTTGACCAGCCATGGTTGGTTAACTTTAACTAGCGTTGGTCTTTAAGAATCGATGATGGACAAACAACAATCATCGATGGTCACTATGTTTTTAAAACACAAACCCAAGAACTTATTTTTCAAACATAATTTACCCTAAAACAAAATTTATTCAAAGTACGGGGTCATTATCTAAAAATTGCTGGTTAAGGGAATGGTTTGAAGACAAAATTTACATGTTTAGATTAATCACACATTTCATTTTGGGTTCTAAAAGGAATTAGTCAAGCCTTGCACATTTCATTTTGGGCTCTAAAATGAACATGCTAGATCTTTCACATTTGAATGTTGGTGTTTTAAAATGAACCTAAGCTAAGTCTTGAACATTTAGATTTTGGGCTTAAAACAAACCTAGATGTTCTTTTTTCTTAATTTGGTTTTGTGCAATACTTTCCATTTTTGCACTTAAGCCAAGGGGCCTAGTAATGAACAATGCCACATTTACATTGGTATTTTAAAATCAAACTTCACTCATAATTATTTTTTGATTAATTGTTTGGAAAAAAGGATAGTGCATGTATGCTTTCCCCCATCCCTTATAGGGAACTTGTGGGATCAAAAACACCTTTCCATTGGATTTTGTGCCTTAGTCAAAAGGTGTAGAAAGAAATTTGCCTAGGCTCTCCCCAGAACCCATATGGTTCGGGTGATCTAAAAGCAACCCTAAAGTCTTTTTACTTGTCTTTATTTCATGCATTTTGGTTTGTGAGGGGTATTTCATCACTCTCGTAAGTTATTTAGGGAAGATTTGACCTGAGGATTCATCCCCTAGTATCATCTTCAACCCCTTTCCATGGGGGGTATATAAATTGGGATTTCCTTGTTGGGATAATGGTTTGAGTGGTTAGACCATCTATGTATGTGGCAAGCTAAGTCTAGGACCTATGATCATTCTGAACATCACACTACACTGAGAAATTGTCAGATGTATTGGTTGTGAAAAGGACAAGACCTTTTCACAATAATCCATTTGACATGGACTCAATTGACGTGTTGCTTCTTTTATGTGCTAACGTGAAAATTGATACACATGGGATCCATCTATAAATATGTGAAACTTGTTAGTTTTATTCAACCCCACTTTGCCATACCTTGATAAGATATAGGATGATTACTTAGTTGTATTTGTCTATTTTGGTCTTAAATTACTTGGTTTTGATTTGAGTCAAAACTTTCTTGTAAACCAAACGTCAAAACCAAACACATTGTCCACAAATTTCTTTAACAAGGAGGCATTACATTGTCCAAGTAAAAATCATCTTTGCCTTGTTCAAATTGACATCTTAAACATTGTGTTTTATAACATTTAATTGGCATAATTATGTTTCCCATTTAAGTCTAAATCATTTGATAAATTATCTTTAAGTTCTTCATTGATAGTTCAAACTCAAAATTACACCTTTCTAAGTTCATAAGGTTATTGTGTTAAATTGGGTTCACCATTTGTACTTAACTTGAGGGAACTTGGGTTTAATTTCCAATTTAGATTGAAGGTTAGTTATAGACTGATTATTACATTGTCATTATTGGTGGACTTAATTCATCTTGCATATCGCTCATGCTTTAAGTTATAGAACATATTTTAACTATCATTCTTATTACTATGTGGCAGTGTTGTGCTATTTGTTTGGTTCTAGTTTTATGTATTATCACTTGTTTCCACATCATGAGTTTCTTAGTTCGCATTGCCTCGTTTCTAATCCAAAGGGATTTCTTCTAGTTTTTTAGTAACATCTCATCAAAGTTGAACTAGATTTTATGGTATTGATGTATCAAAAAAATATTGGCTTTGGTGTACTAATTTTTACCTTAGATTTTTGAGTTATCAAACCCTCTTCCAATTCATACAATTTCAACCCTACCCAAGGTTGAGTAATTTTGTGAATGAATTATTCTAATTGTGTGTGGTCCTAAGCCACCCTCCTATTATAGTCTCTTTGGTACCCTAGGCACCTTGTTTGGAAAAGATCAAAATCCATACCTTGTTTAAACATTTTCAAACATTATTCTAAATCTAGTCAAATGTAGATAAAAACCCTTTCTATACGTGGCTCAAAGGTTCACTCATACTGGGGTCCCTAATGGCCTTGGCTATGAGGATGAACATCATTATGATGGTCGAGATAATTCCATTATATTTGAGGAAATTCTAGAAAATATAGAATCTGAGGAAGATTACCTTGAATACCAGCCCCAAGATGACACAGATGATTCCCTCCTAATGTTGATAGAATCTAGTGCAAGACTACCCTTGGATTTCCATATGGAGAAATTACACACCTTAGTTAGAGGAGAACAATAGCAAGAACAAGATTTCATAAACATTTCAGAATATCACATACCTTCTTCTTCCAACAAGGGTAAGAAAATACTTATAGAGTCAAAACTAATTGATCTATATCTTATCACAAAGATTAAGCAAATAAGTCAACGAGATGCAAACCAACTTATTGTAGACTTAACATATTCCCTAGTTGATACTTCAATCCATAATAATGTTTCTAAGGAACAAGAAAATGTGGTTGAACCTATGCAATTAACATTGATTGAGAACACCACAATGCTAGATCAAGGTGTCTCAAATGAATAAAATAAGACACAATAGTTTGGGTAAAATGTTTCTCTAGACATAGAACATACCTTTTTTAAGCACCAAGAACCTCTTGTCACTTTGAAAATATAGAAACTAAAACATTCAGTTCAAATTGAGGATATCCCTCAAAATAGTTTGTCTAATTCATCTTAACCAACACATATATTGGGGAATAGACTAAGGACTCCCCAAAATCAACTAAGCACATATAGTACAAAGTAATAGATTTTGAGGAATCAACAACCTACTTACTCAACTCTAAGAGCAAATCAAAACCAAGTCATGGATTGTAGGGGCTACATCCCTCATAAATCCATGCAACACCAGGGGCACATTCCTCCCCAATAGTGGCAATAGGGGCACATTCCACCGTAAAGAATTATGTTCCACCCATAAATACACCAAACATATAAGAGTGAAACTCCATGAAAGATATTGTGACACGATTGGAGATGAATAATAGAGTTAAGAAATACAAGTTTGATGAGATATGTCCTTATCTGTTTGATCTATCTATTCTCTAAATCCCCTTCCCATCTCATTTTAAGGCATAAAAATTTGATAAATACAAAGGAAAGGGAGATCTACGTGAACACATTTAAGAATTTTTTGTCTTATGCCAAGAGATTGCTTATAGTAGCATGTACTTTGGTTTTTTTCATTAAGTTTGGTGGGATAGGTTTTAGATTGGCTACCTAAACTAACCAAGGGATCGGTTATGGATTGGAATGACTTATCTAAAAAAATTGTCAACCATTTCTTATATAACATTGAACATGAATTGATCATTGTTGACTTGTGCAAATCCAAACAACATGATAGAGAAAGCTTCACTGCATATCTACAGAGGTGGAGAGCATTAATGGGTTGCTTTCAACATAACTTCCCAGACAAATAGTTGGATTACATTTTTTCATAAAAATTACATCCTAAGGTTACACACAATCTATAACTAACTTGTGTTAATTAATTTATGGAAATTATTTATAAAGGGGTGCAGATTGAGAAGGCCTTATTGCTAAGGACCTTGTCAATATTTTTGTGCAGGGTCAAAATTCAAGTCAAACCTAATCACCAGTTCAAATAGTTACACATGATAAGTCTAAGGGCTTTAACAAGAACAAAAACATGGTTGGAAATGGGGTGACTAAAACAAGACACATACAAATGGTGAAAGCTCTGTCAGCCCCAAATGTACAATTAGCTTCCCTTAATTTGCCACCCAATTTGTAAAGATAGCCTCCATAAAGGATAATCCATAGTAATTTCAGAGTCGTTAGCAAATTTGAAGAACTAATTGAGATAGTGTTTCAAAATCTCATAGTAACTAACCTAATTGTATGGCTAGTACCAAGACCATTTACTCAAGATCAACCAATGACAAATTGGTACAAAGAGAGTGAATGGTGCAAATTTCATCATGTTGTTAGTCATGGTGCTTATCATTGCATCCAATTATGATACATTATTAAATATATCATTGAGAGTGGTAAATTTGATATTAAGTTGGTCCCACATGACACTAATCAGGATATGGGAATTTATAAGGACCCCTTTCCTTGACACAATCAACAACCATCAAGGAATAACCAAAACCAAGGACAAAACCAAAGGTAGAATCAGAACTAGAATCAGGGTCAACTTCATAATCAGCATGAGCATAATCATGATCATAATACTCATACTAATAATGTGGGTTATAACAACATGCCTTACAATTATAACAATACCATGGGATGCATCTCTATGAAACACATTACCACTGTTACTGTCAAACTCATGAACTATCTCATAATCTACTAAGTATAAGACCCATTATTATAGGGTCAACACCCTCTCCCTCTAGTAACATCACATCTAGTTCACATAATTATGTTACAACTCCTTTTGTATGGGTTACTATTTATTGACAACACTCTTACTCTAATTATAACAACTCCTTGCTGAATCAAAATTATATTAATGCAACTAGATGCCTACGAGTTACCCTCCAAGGCCCTTTGCCTTCATCTTCTGATTATACTAGCTCCTTGCCACCTTTAGGTTGTGCAGTCATAACTAGACACACATGAGTTACTCTTTAGTTCCCTTTGCCCTCTTCTTTCATGGACCCCAATGTGAACACAATGCCTTCAGTTTTGAAACCTAATATTATGCTAGTCAAGGCCAAGCTAACTTGTTCTAATGTATAGAAACCTTATAGTCTATTAAACCAATTAAGTAAAACCCCTACATAGATTTCCATTTTAAATATCTTATAGACATCTAAAGTCCATATAACTATCTTGAAAAACCTTTTTCAATAATCCATTATTCCAAACAATATAAATTTTGAATAGTTTCAGAACCTAGTAGGACATTTGTCTTCATTTCATCAAGTAACATTTTATGAGAAAGACATGTCTACACTTTGGTTGAGCCATACTAGCCTATTGTACATTGAGGTAATAATTGAAAACCATAAGATCAAGTGGGTTATTATAGATAATGGTTCAGGGCTGAACATCATATCCCTTAAGTTGATATAAAGATTGGGTTACACCACGAAAGACATTCAACCATAGATGATTACCATAAAAGCTTATGACAACATTGAGAGGGAGTTTACTGGTACTATTTGGTTGCCAATCATTATTGGGTATGTTTCCCACAACACATTACTTCATATTGTATACATTGAGCAGCCTTATAACATACTTATTATTCATCCTTAGATCCATGAAGTACAATTTATTCCATCCACCTTGCATCTATGACTCAAGTTTCCCCATGATGGGATTGAGGTTACTATTTATGCTGATTAATAGCCTTATCAATACTACAAACACCTTGAGGCTGAGTTCCATAATTATAAATATTATCCAAGTTCTGAATTCATTTTAAAGATGAACAAAGTGATAGTTTCACATCCACCTCCATCCTATTATAATAACCACAGTGATCTTGCTTCCACTTCAGTTGATCCATTTCTTGTAGCTCTTGTGAAATAGGTTGGGATGAAAGATGTGGGAATTTCCACATACCGTCTTAAATATGCCTTACATATTGAAAAATTGACAAAGACTCCTAAAAAATTTGGTAAGCCCAAAACCTTCAAATAATCCTAACATACCCACCTTGATGTGGAAACCAAAGAAAGTTCAACAAAAACCACATGTGGTATTTGTACCAGCTATCGTGCCAAAACATGATCAATAAGCTTTTACCAAAGGAGACTGGTTATATTCTAAAGGACTCACTAATTAATTTTAGAATCCAAGGTAACCAATCCCTAATAGGATCATGGAACACTTTGATTATATAGGAAATGGCTTTGGCCCATGAGTGCAAGGAATCTTGGAACCCTTATCAGCTAGAGTACCTAATTTGAATCATGGTCTCAAATTTATACTGCTTAGGGGTGACCTCATAACTTTTGATAGTGATTGTTTTGAATCAACTAACAATGATACTTCTAACAGTGACACAACATCCCTTTATAGCCTTTTTGATGAGCTTGTTGACATGAACCTATTTGATTCTAATGTCATTTTAACCTTAACTATTGGATCTTCTCATCCTAAATCAAGAGCCTATTCTACCATTGGAGCTTCCCTTACTAAATCAGAACCCTATAATTATATTAGAGCTTCCCATCTTGAAGAAAAACCTCATTGTTCCTTATGCATGTACTATCCTGAACTCATTGATTGGGATTAGAAAATTTTGGTTATATGCCTCGATGAGTTTTAGAATGAAGAATTAATTGCAGAATATGTGGGCCTTAGAGATGGATTTCCCATTGGTGATCACAAATAAGGTTTTGATTTTTCATTAGATATTTATGCCTAATTTGGAGAGTAGGAAAAATTTCTTAGTCACAATAAAGATAAAACATCAAGGTCTTCAGGTAAAAACCTCTTTGAGGTGCTCGTTGATTAGGGAAAAAGTAATGAAAAAGACAAGCCTTTGAGTGAAAACCTGTTTCAGGTGCTTTTAGGTAGGAAAGTTTGTTCATCCCCTCAAGACAAAGAAGGTCCATCAATTCTAAGCTCTATAACTAGTACAAGCATCTCTTTATAATAATAACACATTTTTTAACACCTTTCTCTTGACTTTCTAGAGGTCTTTGCTACTTGGCCACTACCTGAGATGGTGGTGGATTCTGATTTGTCACACTATCCAGAGCTTTGGAAGGAAGAACAAGGATATATAGTAGAAGAAGATGATCATGATCATACCTTTCCTACAATTATAAATATTGATCCACACTCCTTGTGAAAAACACAACATAAGTGAACCTGGGGACATAATGATCCCAAAATTGTTTATCTTGGAGCTTCACTTACTAAAGCAAAACACGAACATATTATATCCATTTTGAAGGATTATATTGACATTTTTGCATGGGAATAGTCCAACATGCCAAGATTAGACCCATATTTGGTTGTGCATCACCTTATTATCTATTACAATGCTAAGCTAGTCAAGCATAAATTAAGGAATATGCATCCATGCATCATCCTATTGATTAAAGTAGAAATGGAAAAGTTACAAGGAGTAGGTTTCATTAGACCACTAGACTATTCTAAATGGACTTCAAATATAGTTCCAGTGAGTAAAAAACCATAGGGTATATGTCTTTGTGCTGATTTTAGAGATATCAATAATGCATGCCCCAAAGATGATTTTCATTTGCCTAACATCGATATGATCATCGACTCAATTATTGGGTACAATATGTTTTCATTAATGGATGGATTTTTTGGATACAACCAAATCAAGATATCCCAAGAAGATTAACATAAGACTACATTCACCACTCTATGGGCAACATTCTATTACCAAGTCATGTCATTTGGATTGAATAATATTGCAGCC
Source organism: Torreya grandis (assembly GCA_037957365.1). Taxonomy (NCBI): domain Eukaryota; kingdom Viridiplantae; phylum Streptophyta; class Pinopsida; order Cupressales; family Taxaceae; genus Torreya; species Torreya grandis. The sequence continues at coordinate 2,423,690 of JARHVA010000971.1, forward strand.
ATATATCAACATGTCATGACTGTCATCTTCCATGACATGATGCACAATATTGTTGAGGACTATGTTGATGATATAATAGCAAAATCAAGAACAAGAGCTAGACATCATGATGTTCTATGAATAATATTTAAGATACTTCATGAATATAAAGTCTAATTGAATCCTAAGAAGTGTGTCTTTGGAGTCACTTCAGGTAAATTAATAGTTTTCATTGTATCACAAAGAGGGATCAAAGTCGACCTTGCCAAGGTCAAGGACATTATCAAAATGCCTCCACCAAACAATCTTAAATAGTTGTGAAGCCTAAAAGGAAAGATCTAGTCTATATGTAGGTTAATTTCTCAACTGGTAGATAAGCGCCACCCATTTACCCATCTCTTGAAGAAAGGGGTTACGTTTCAATGGGATGAATATTTTTAGATAGCATTTATGAAGCTCAAGATATATTTGGCCAATCCACTAGTCTTGAGACCACCAACACTTGGAAGACCACTGCTTCTCTATATATCAGTAATAAAACATACATTGGGGGCACTTTTGGCCCAACATGATTAAGGTAAAGAACATGTAGTATATTATTTAAGCTGTACTCTGATGGCTTATGAACATAATTATATGCCTATTGAGAACACTTGTTTAGATATGGTGTTTACTACCCAAAAATAATGAAACTATATGCTAAACAAAAAAACTATTGTCCTCACTAAGTTGGACCCTCTCAAATTCTTATTATCCAGAGCAACTCTTCAAGGATTCATTGCTAAGTGGGTTATGATCCTAAGTGAATTTGACATTGAGCATCATAATCAAAAAGTAGTCAAGAGGTAGGTTATTAATGATCAAATTTTAGAAGCCCCTATCATAGACACTCAATCTCTTAAATTAAACTTTTTAAATGATTTTATTATGTCAATAAAATAAGAACTAAGGGAACTTGAATAATGTAAGCTATATTTTGATGGCTCATTTACATCTTATAGATCTAGAACTAGCATATTATTGATTACACTGTATGGGGATTTGATTCCCAAGGCATTCCACATTAATTTTAATTATACCAACAATATGGCCAAATACGAGGCATTGATCACAAGGCTTTACCTTGCTATACAATGGGATATTCAACATTTACAAGTCTATGATGATTCATAGTTGATCATCAATCAAACTACTGATCAATATCAAACTAGAGATGACAAGCTTGTTCATTACAATTAAATCATGGATAATCTCAAGGTTCATTTTATATCTCTACAGTTTGAACAAGTGCCAAGGAATAATAACAGATCGATTGATATAATAGCAATAATTTGTTTCATGATACAAATTGAAGGCAACGCTAAAGAGTATAGGTTTTTGATCAAAAATCTTCTTCAGCTTGCACATATTATACCATATTCAGAAAGGGTATGCATCATTATTGGTCCCATTCCCCCACTTGAACTACCATGTTTCCAAGATTTTTATAACTACTTCCATGATCACATTTTCCTCGTTAACCTATCAAATAACAAATAGAAAGTATTCCTTCACCATTTATCTCATTATACCCTCCTTAGAAACATGCTTTACCAAAAAGTCTATGATGGTACACTTCTTCATTGTTTACATTTAGGATAATCTAAACTAGCTCTTAGAAAGGCTCATGAAGGAATGTGTGGGGCCCACATCAATGGTGTAGTCTTAACTAAGAAGCTCTTAAAAACATGCTATTATTGGCCAAAAATGGACATAGATGCTTGAAATTATGTAAGGAAGTGTGTTCCTTGTCAACAACATGGAAAATTAATACATGCACCTTTTTTACCGCTATAGCGGATCACAACACCATGGGCATTCTCTACTTGGGGCCTCGATCCCATTGAGAAAATAAACCCAACATATTTAGATGGCCATAAACACATTTGAAATAGTATTGAATACTTTACTAAGTGGATTGAGGCCATTCCTCTCACTTACGTTACTAGGAAGTAGATACCCAGATTCATTCATTACCATATTATCTATCGATATGGCATCCCAAATTGCATTATATACGATAATGGTGGATATTTTATAAATAGAGATGTAAAAGACCTTTGTGCCAAATTCAAGATCAAGTAAAAGAAATCAACTACATATAACCAGTAAGAAATTGGAAAAGTTGATGCATCAAACAAGACCATTTTAGCCATTTTAAAGAAGATTATCAATGATGCTAGCCATAATTATCACTTGTAAATCTTTCATGCCCTCTAGGCTTATAAAACTAGTCATTGAGCCCTAACAGGGGCCATTCTATACTCCCTTGTTTATGTCAAAAAATCCATTATCCTGATTGAGATCGAGTTACCATAATTGTGAGTATCTTTGGAACATATTGAAGATGATGAAGAATACATAGTCTCCAAGATGAAAGAGCTAGAACTTCTTGATGGTAAGTGTTTGGATGCCTTAGGAAACTTGTAGGCCTATTAGAATAGATTGTAGAGAAGCTAAAACAAGCACATTCTCCCTCAAAAGTTTGAGATTGGTGATTTGGTCTTGAAAGAGAACCAGAAGAACACAAATGCTAAATGCAATAAAAAAGGTAAGTTCCAACCTAATTGGATGGGACCGTATGTTATCATGGTAAACTATGGATTAGGGCCATATTGACTAACCACTCTTAGTGGTGAAGAACTTATATAGCCCATGAACATCATGTACCTTAAGAGGTTCTATGAATCTAGACAATGAAAGTCTTTAGACCATTGGCACTTTGAACACATTTTATCATGGACCGTCCATCTATTGGACCATATTCTTTCTGAACCATTCTCTTTGAAAACCATATTTTTTTCTTATGTCTTAGGTTGTTGTAACCTGAACACTTTTATCCCATGACCAATTATGATCTTGATTATGTCTCATCATCATTATGAACACATTCGATGCCATTTCTATAAAGTAATTTAACCATAATAGTATTTTATAGCTTCTTCTACAAACAAGTGGACACAGACACCTTTTCAGCTTAGGATCTTTGCCTAATGGATGGTTCTTCAGATTGATTTCCCATCACATACTCTTCTATCATTATTTTCTACTCTTTGGTAGACATTTTTACTTTATCAGGATTACCTCTCTCACCAATTTGCAAGCACATGTCGTTGTAGTCAGCTTTAGCTATTATAGGATCTCTTAGTTAGTTTCTTGGTCCATTATTTATATCCATGATGGTTATTTTAGTCAACCTAGATGTTTATTGTAGCTTCTACTCTTGGACGAGCATCTCCTTGATTAGTTGGTTCCCCTTTGTACATATTTTATCCTAAAAACCACAAAAACATTTAAAAATGATCCTAAAAGAACAAAAACATTATCTTACACTTTTGTATATTCTCATTTGATGATCTTGAAATTTTTAAAGTAATGATCCCACACACTTTCCATTTTTCAAGGTCATTCTCACTTGTCCCTCTAACTTGCCATTTTACAAGCTCATTTTCATCTTGTTATTCTTCTACAATGATTAATCATGTTTTTCTAGTCATCACCTTTCGTTCTACCCTTCTTCTTGGGAGAACTACATTTGTCTTGAAGTTCATGTTGGAACAAGTATCTATGAAATTATGTAGGCAACATCCACTTGTCTTGTACACCTGGAGTCAGCTCGACCAACCCCTTCCTTTTCTTCTCTTCCCCCATTTCTTCTACGTTGTTTCTTTTTAATTAAGGAATAACTTTGTTTCCTTATTCTTACTATGTTTTTGTATAAATTAATGCCTCTACTACACATACCTAAACAATTATTTTTAAACCACACTAACTTAGTTTTTATTTGTGTGTGTTTATTTGAGTTTTATTGGTTTTTTATTGGTGTTTTGTTGTGCTTTCTTATCTCTTCATTTATTTATTTTTCTTTCCTTTGGTTGTTTCTTCTTGTTTCTTCTTTAGTCTTGTGTTTCCCTATTTTATTTTGCTCTTCTTTTATTTTCAAAACCATCTTGATGGTCCATATGGATCTGGATTGTTTATATCTTGATCTTATGTTATTAAGTTATTCTTGTTTTGTTTTTAAACATTTTGTTCCTACTTGATCCTGATTTTTAATATCTTGAATTTAAGTTGGGTACATTTATGTTTATCTTTTTCTTTGTCTTTGATTTTTTATTTAAATGTAAATAGTTGTAACTCTAGTTTTGGTCATTGATTATAATTAACCTTAGTTATAGGTATTCACATTTGAACTAGCTCCACACACTTAATATTCCATTCCATTATGAGTTATTCATATTTATCATGCCTAATTTTTTTCCTATAGCAAGCACTTTGTGCTCTAGATTCAAATCTTAATGTCAACACAACTCTGATGAACATATCTTAAGATCACTATGCATAAACTAGGATCAATATATTTAACACCTGACTCTATGCTTTAACGTGCATTTATTTGCATAAATCATGAGTCTAATAAATCTTTGGTTAGTTATCATCATTGCTCATTCTATTCTCTTCTAATTTTAGGTGAACTACATCGGATTGAGGTCCATTTGGACTATGTAGGTAGTACTTAGATACATGATGTATCTCGGGTTAGCTCATCCATCTTACCTTTTCTTTTCATCTCTTCCATCACTTTGTGTATTCTCGTATGATTTATTTTTATGGATATTGTAACCATTACACCATCACATCTATGTTTACACCCACTCACTTTTAATCTATGAATTAAGTTATATCCTTGACCTATTGCTTGCCAATTTTCCCATGCTGGGGCACAACATCTAATCCTACCATTAGAATCAAATCAACCCTATAGGGGTAATTCATAATTTATCAATGATCAATATTAGCCCTACTAGGGTATACCTATCTTATCATGATTAAATATACCCTATTAGGGCACCTCTTATTATCATCTTTTGGAGACCATGTTCTCCTTTTCCTCTAATTCTAATCACTCCACACTACTGATCATAATGGTACTATTTTAGTGTGTAACTTTTCTCAAGAATGATCAATGTCGTAAGCATGTAGATTGCACTCTCAAATTAGGTGCGTTCAAAGTGTGTTGCTTCTATGTTTTGATTGAATCCTTCCCATTCTCCCTATCTTTGGGGCCCATTTTATTCTAATTATATTTTGATCATTGATGGAATTAACATGTGTAAGTATTATCTCACCTAAATTTTAATTTGTTCTAGATGTTACTCTCACTTTCTCTCTCTTTTTGAGATTCCATCCTTCTATTTCATCCTAGTATGTCCTCTTGAAGGGGCATAATGGGGCATTTCCAATTTCTTCTTGACAACTCTTTTCTTTGAAAAGATATTGCTTTCCCTGATTATCTCACTATGCTTTCTCAAATAGGGGGAAAATGTAGACATCTAATTCCTAACACCAATTGTGTTGAAATTATCAATCTTACTTGAATTTCACTCAAATGCACAATTTAGGTTAAATTCACTAAAATGTTCTAAATGGTTCAAACTTGTCATATACAAGTGTCGATTTAGGCTAATGTACCCCTAAATGGGGCAAGTCATTTTATGTGATTCCTAACATTGACCAATTTATTTTGAGTCAAAATGATGATTTCACCTTTTTGTGTTCTAAATCACTCTTTTTTTCTAATTCATTAGTAAATGTTACATACCTTTGTTATTTTGTGTTAGAAACATCCTAAATGGGATAACGGTCCTAATGCATATAACATCACCTTCCAATTCTTCTCGAGTCAAATTATAACCGAGTAATATGACTTTCAAACCATTTTGATTAATTGAGCACCAATTTCCAAAGAATTGCACTAAAATTGATTAATCTTGTTTAAGCTAATTAATTCAAATCAAGAGCTTAAGTGGATTTTCCATGGAGGTTATTGATTATTTTATTATTGAAAATTGATTCTGAATATATGCATCACCTAATGACATCATCTATGGGGTGGCATTCATAATCCATAAATTCAACAAATGTCAAGATTATGGGCACCCATGGCTCATTAATGACCCTTCCCCCAAAATCATTATGAGTATATTTATGGATTTAATTCTAAATATTAGATTAATTCATGGCCACACATCTCAATCTTGATATGGATGGTCATGGTTGATTCTAACCCGTTTGGAAAATCTATAAATAAGAGGGCATAAAACATCATTTTTAAGCTAAAATTATTATAAACATATAATGTAGAATTAGCTCCACAATCTTTATTTGTGTTTTATTTGCAAGCTTTATTTGATAGGCATAGATTACTTTTATTATCTTGAGCCTAGGTTATGCATAGTGGTCTTGAGATGATGGAGAAAATTGGCATCCATTTTTGACAAAGACAAAACCACTAGATCAAGGAGAAAAACATGTTTGGAGCTGCTCTTGGATGGTGGAATCACTTGGGAAGGTAATGGTTATTTGCTTTCTTTCATTTGTCCTTTATTGTCATTTACAAAACCCGTTGAATAGGTTGGCTTAGTTTGTTAAGTTCTTTATGCACTTTTCATGGATTTCTTGACTAATGTTTGACTAACCAACTTTGTATTCCAACACTACATTATCAATATAGAGGGTGGTCTAAAATTCTTTTGGATATTTAGGGGAGTTGATAGATTTTGAAAACAAAGTGAAAAGGTAAATAAAAGGCTACAAGCGTAGTGGGGTCATTAGTAGCTTTGTATGTGAAATTAAGTATTTAAGTGTGATTCAAGGTTTAAAGGAGGTTTTAAAAAGTATGATATGAACATACAAGATCAGCCATTATAATAGATTATACTCATGAAACCTATATCAATATTTAGTACTTAAAACCTAAGAGGATTTCCTAGTGAGAAGATAGTGAAAGAGTGAGAAGACATTTGTGAATGGAATGAATGCAATGACTTAAAGAATGAATGTGAGAGGTTTGTAAGAGGTCTAATAACACCAAGAAGTGTCTCCAAAGTGTACAAGAATAAGGCACAAAGAGAAGAAGGCCATTAAGAATAAGTGATAAGAGTGTCATTAGTCATTTTCACTACACACAATGAAATAAAAACTTTAGTTTAAAAAGTATGGGAGATCCGAGATTTATAGCATTGAAAAGAATAATTTTTTAATCCTAATTTTTGTATAACATTAAATACGAGATCCGATAGATAATAATGTAAAATATCAAAAAAACACTATATAATAATACATAATGAAATAAAAACTAAATATAAATTAGATAGATTACCATGATAGGCATAAAATATAGGCACATGTGTGCAATGTCAATAATACATAGATTGCCGTGATAGGCATACAAAAAATAACATCTACCAACATAGTATTTGATGCTGGATGAATTTCATATACGCATATACAATACCAAAAATCTGTAAATTGCCATATAGGCATATAAAAAATTCTAGCTCATGTAAGACATTCTATTCATAAAATAGCCTCCCTCTTTTTGCCTTCCTCGAAGAAGACTCTCCTTGGGATGCCCTGCCAGTAGATGGAGACCCCTCTAATGCCTTGAATTGATCCAAGGTCTAACTATGGGTCCTATAATCACAGCTCACTTGCAACTGAACCTGTTCAAATACAAGAATTATTACAAAATTAACATAAAATACATTCAAACAATTATTAAGAAATGAATTTTAAACTACAATAAAAAATCATTTAAACACATGCACTTACTGCAAGCTCATGATCCTGTTCAATCTATTTTTCATGCTCAAACAAGTCAATGGTAGGCTCAACTATTTGAATAGTCATCTAAATATAGGAGAAACATGAGAAATTAACCTAATAATCATATGATTGGCACTATCAAATTTCATAGGACAAACCTGCATACACAATACATTTACATAAATTATATTTGCCCCAACTACATGTAGTAAAATTATTTAAACAAGTCTATTTTTACGATTCAAAATTACAAGTTAATATATACCTCTGTCAGTGCCTGTGTAGTTGATAGTACAACAATAATGCGTATGTCTATCTCATCTCATAGAGACAGAAGAGTGTCTACGTGAGCCATCAAATATTCATGTAAACAAGGTCTCACTTAATTTTATATAAAGTATCAAATATTATATATGGAAACCATGCATATCATGAAAAGACAACTTAAACCAATAATAATGGAAGTGTAAATGCCATATAATGTGCATATCATGAAAATATACTATGAACTAAGAATCATGGAAGTGTAACTACCATACAATTTGCATATCATGAAAAGATAATGTAAACCAAGAATCATGGAAGTGTAACTGCCATACAATGTGCAATGGCCAAGAATAGCAAGTAGTTTGCATGTCGGAGGTAATATAAAAATTGTAATACATGTAGGAAGTGTGATTGAAAGAGTAAGAGGTGGAAAGAATAGTATCACTTCGACAAGGTAAAGTTAGGGAGAGAAAAAGAATAAGAGACATATCAATAAGTTTGTCCTTACTTGTAAAGCTTCTTTGGATAGAGTAAAATATTATTTTATATTTACTGGGGAAAGGTTGAGCTACACATTTATGGCCACCATCCTTATATTATATGCATGATATCAGTCATCTATATATATATATATATATATATATATATATATATATATATATATATATGGATTGATATCACATTAATTTATTATAGATGGATGACAAGTGATTTTTGGGAAATCATCTAACTAATAGAAAGGAGTGAGCCTCAATGAATCCACCTCTTGATGAAGGTGTGTGTAAATAAAATTCTACCAATAGGCTGAGGAAGGGAGGTCCTTGTCCAATATATCAAGTTTTATCCATCTAAATTTATTAGCTTGTTTTGGCTCAAGAGAAAAAAATAGGCAAATAGTCTGGATGTTTAATTGTAAGAAACTACAAGGTGTAATTGTTAAGGTTGACACATATTTTAGTACCAACACAAATGGTGGTTCTCCCCCCAAACTTGTCAATGGGGATACAAGCTTTTGAGACCCAATGAAATGTTTTATAGCATAAGGAATGTTGAGTAGAAATTTTTTCTACCCTTTATACCCTTATCATAGCCAAAGCAAGAGCTGTAATGAGGCATTACAATTGAAATCTTGACCTTTGTCATGGCCCAAGAAAAAGGTGTAATGAGAAATTACAATTAAATTATCATGTGTATTACAATTTTTTGGCTCAAACATGAGAAGGTAAGGTTGACACAAATTTTTTTTATCCCCCCTTTCCCTAACTCCACCCCTTCCTAAAAACCACACCTTTTAAATTGGTAATCAAATATTAGAAACATGCACTTAAGATATTGTAATAAAATGAAGCAAGATTTAATTCTTACTATCACTAGATGTCTTAAGTGAACTAACTTAATAAAATATAAATTTATTTAAATACCTATTTCATTAACTTTATTTAAATAATTCAATTTAATGTTGGGCCCTGAGTCATGGTCCTTTATGTCTAAGAAGAGTCTTAGATTTGCATTGTCAAGTTAATGATCCACTAAATATGATTATTAATGATGCACATTTCTTATTTTTTACCATAAATTCTCTTAATATTATCACTCATTTTCAAGGGTAACATGTGGATTTATGTATAATGGTAATGATGACATAAGTCAAAATGAGAATATGACTATATTGAGCTTAACAACTTCATTTTTAAGATAGTGTTACCTAGAAGGACCCCTAAATACGTGTTCTTCATTTTATAAGTATCCTAATGACACGTGAACTACGCTTATCTAATCTTGAATGATATTATTCATGGGATATTTATGGTATTTTCCAAAAATACTTATATAAATACCACTGATCCCATTCTCATTGGTTGTAACTATTATTATTCCTCTTTGGTTTGTGATACCTCATAACAACTTCCAAAGGTTCACGGTACGCCAAAGATGATCAAACCATCTCCAAAAATTTTGGATAGGTGTATTTATATAGGAATAAGAGGATTTTTAAGGTTTAATGTTGATTTGAGTCCGTATGGTATGATTTCACAGTTAGTAGCCTTTAATTAGGCCTAAGAGACCTAATTAGTCCTAAGGGGTGTTGAATTAGGTATTCTCCAAAGAGAGTTAAATTATGAAAGTACCTACATGAGATATGTGATGTAAATGGGTATCTGAATGTGGGTTTAGTTTTGTTGGGATATTTGTAGTTTACTCATAATAAGGAGGTTTGCCTTAAAAAAGGGCTAGTAGAAGGAAGGTGTCAAAAAGGAAAGAAGAGTTAAGTGAAGAGTTGAAGCTTTGGGGTTATGTGGAATGGTTGGATGCATGAAATGAGATGTAATTGGGTATTTAAATGATCTTATGAGTATTATGGAAGGACAAAACCAAAGTAACATGTAGACCTATAAAAACACATAAGAAGATTGTAAAGAACAGAGCAAGGATAAAGAGAGAGAACATGACAATATAGTATGAAAACAAAGAAAGATAAATTTTATTTAAAATTAAAAGGAAAATATACATAGACTAAATGTACATAAAGCATAAAATTAAATTGAAAATTTACCTATGTATAAGTAAATGGTGTCATCCTAACTAAGATGGAAGCAGTAGTGGATGGGCCAACAACTAGATCTGAATATGTAAACACCATTCATAATAAATCAAATGCTGTAAATGTTGACTGTGATGATGAAGGCACTGTCACCTCTTATGACTTAAAAAATCACATATATGTTATTCAATTTTTTAAAAATTAATTGTTACCTAAATTAAATTTGAAAGTATAAGTTAAATTTAACATGACAATTATATAAAATATACTTGCATTTGTGTAGTGGCTGATGTTTGCACACCAAATGTGCGTGTCAAAAACTCATCACTCATAAGAATATTATCCAATCCCTCTGAAACACCAATGTCATAATTATTATAAGTTCCATTAAACATAGCTCTATAAGAACTATAAGTGTGGGATTAGGTATGCACACTAAGTGGCATATCTCTAGCATCACTCTATGAAAGCCTACTTGTATGCTGAACGAGTATATCAGTGAGAGAAATAAGAGCATGAAAAGTGTCAATCTCCATGACCTACTAAATTATAGAGGGGATCTTGGTCTCAAGTGGATTTTGGATATGGATCTATGTAGGTTGATTAGGCACATGACATGCACCCAGTCGATCCTGCATAGAGCCTTTCCCTCGACCTTGAAACTCAATAAAATTAAAATAGTTCAAAATATTGTTGAGGACAAACTTAAAATAGAGTTTCCTAAAAAAATATAATGGGACCTCATGGTTGTTACATGATGGATAGTCAAACACCATCCACCATTGATCCCAAAAATTGGTTGTGATTAAGTTATGTATGCAACGATGGATTGGAAAACATTTAACAATTACAAGAAATGGGGCATTGGTGGCTAGGTTAACAAATAGGTTGCAAATGGATGATTTTGATATTTATTTGTTCTTGACCTAAAGTGTTGATAATTTTTAATCATAATATGCCTTTCAAGTATCCCTATATGAAGTCCATCTATCAATTTGAATCATTATAGAGTTGATTTGACCTAATAAGGTCTTTAAGGAATTGGCTAGTTGGGTGCAGTGGGGGTTAGTCGAAGTGGGTTCCCTCATTCCCCTAATTAATTATTCAATTTCAATTTTATTTTCCATAATGTTGTCAACTAGAATCTCTTGACTGCCAGGGGGTTTTGGGGAATTTTAGGAGTGTTAGGTGGAGGGATAGGAGGAACAAGAAGGTTTCCTAGAGGGTTAGGGGGAGGGTTAGGAGGAGGAATAAGAGGATTATATGGAGGGTTAGCAAGATGGGCTATTAAAAAAAATACAACTAAAAGTTAGGATTAAACAATGAAAATAATGAAAAATTAGTGTTAAACAAGGAAGAATTCTATCACTTACCTCTTCTACGTGGAGGCATCATATCATTGATCAGTAGTTTTGTGGGACAAAATTAGCAGCTTTCTAGCACTATCTTTTCTATTTCACCCAAAACATAATCGTGAAAGCTAGAAGAGGGAAAGGAAACTTAAATGCAAAATGATGATTTTGTATTCGAGTTTCATTTTTTAATTTTTTTAGGACACAAGTAACATGTTATGTTATTAAAAATAAAAATAGCATGATCATGTTCATAACATGATCACATTATTGTTTGATATAATGTGATCACATTATATAATAATGTGATTGGGTTATGGATCGGTGATCATCGATCCATAATTCAAATAATGTGATCACATTAATTAAATAACATAATCACATTATTAATTAATGTGATTGTATTACCTAAAATGTCTATGGAATTATCCCCCAACTCTGTGTACTTACCCTGAACTACCCCCCAAGTTAAATCCTATAATTCTCAATTTTACCTCAATATTTCCCATCTCAAACATGAGCAGATTGTTGGGCATATCATTAGAATTTAGAACCTGGATCCAAAACCTATAGGAGATACTAGTTGGATTGAGTGGTGGGTTGATGTAATAGCTCAAACCACCTCTTTTCTCTGGATTTATGACAAATAAATAACTCTCTTTAGGTAGCATATTCATCATGCTACAAATTATGAATACCTTAGGGTTTCACAAAACTTAGAAGATATGCCTTTAATCCCTCATTTGTAAACTTAGGATAACATGTGGAGACATAAAATCTAGTCAGTTGAGGCTTACAAGGAAAGAGGAGTGCAATTTATATCGTAGATGCATTAGTTGAAAGTTGGAGACATAGTGACCAAATAATGTTTTTCTCTCCTTCAATCAAAACAAGATGAAAAAAAAATTAAAGCCATTATATGTGCTTCAGGTCACCAAATTACTTGACATATTACAAGATTTTGTGAATCACTATCATGGAGTGTTTTCTGTGCAACCTTCCTCCCCTACTTCTGAAGCCGCTCTCTCTCATTACCTTGAAGTGTTCCCCTATTATCTCTCAAAAGTGAAAACAATTTATTGTGATAGGCCATTTAGCCTCAGTTACCTTAAGGAATCTATCATGCAAATAGCCTATGATAAGGCCCCAGGGGTTGATGGGTTTCCCTATCAATTTTATCAAACCATCTGGGATACGGTTGGACATGATCTTCATAGAGTCTAATTTGAAATTGTTTTATCCCACTCTTTGGGCCATCTCATTAATCAAGATAATATAAAATTCACTCCTAAGGCCATTAAAATTGAGGTAATTACCAATTGGATGCCCATTACCTTACTTAATGTATCTTACAAAATCATAGCTAAAGCTTTAGCCCTTAAAATCAAGCATCTGATCCCCTTAATTGTGAGAAGTCAACAAATAGGGTTTATTCAACATAGATACATTTTAGATAATGGTATTTCTATATGGGAATGTATGGAATGTGTTAGATTATCTAAATAAGGCTTTATTCATCAAAAATGATTTTGAGAAAGCTTATGATCAGATTGAATGGCTTTTTACTATAGTTATGTTTCAAGCTCTCAAGTTTGGTCCCATATTTGTTCATACTATTAATATGTTATTTCAGGATGTTAGGGCTTATATTACTATAAATGTCTCTCAATCCCAACACTTTGAGCTTCACAGATCTATTAGATAGGGGTGCCACCTTGTAACCCCCTTGCACCTTCTCTTTATATTATGGTTATTGAGGGCTTCGTCTATCTTTTGGACAACCATTATTCCATGGGTTTGGTAAAGGGTATTTCATTCTATAACTTAGACCAATATTCGATTAATGGGAACTTTGATGATGGATCTATCATCACTCTTTAGGAAGATAAGGACTCTATTAATTATGTTATATAATTTCTTGATATTTTTTGGCTTACAACTAGGTCCTCCATTCAATATAAGAAGACCCAATGCTATCACTGATTCCTTTCACCCAAACCTCATTGGTTGGAGGGATATAAGTGGCAATGGATTATCCCTGGGGGATTAGCTTAAATTCTTAGGCATTTCATTTGATTTTAGAGCCTTTCCTAAAAATTTATTGTCCTATGTGGTTCAAAGATTTGATAAAAAAATCTTGTTCTAGATCACCAAACCTTTGACTCTAGTTAGGAAGTTCCAGATCTGTTCTAAGGTGCTTACTTCCACTCATATTTACTACTCATCTTGTTTGGGATTAGATGTTTGATAATGTTTGGGAAACTTGTATTAAGCTTAAACAATCCCATTTCCTTTAGTGTGTTATCTAAAAGGTCTACCTATGAAGGACCAACTCAAACACATGGGGGTTTTGAATCCCACTTGCCCTGCTAGTCACCACCCACAATCCATTAAGGACCTATTTTGGTTTTTCCCTCATGCCTAGTCTACTTAGGGATGATTCATACCCTTTTCAAACCCTTCAAAATTAAAATGTTCACTTGGAATATGGCTCTCCTAGGGGACTTCACCCTGCTTCTTGAAAGATATAAAAGATTATGACAATTTTTATATCAATCTTCTTTTTTGGATGTGGAAAACCAAAAATAAAGCATGTTTTAATAATGAAGATATGGGAAAAAGATTTTTTATAACTAATAAAATTAAAGTGATTAATAATGTTACCTTTTAGATTTAGAGTCAAACAAATAAGGTTCATCTTGAGCTCCACCATCTGCAAATCTTCTTGGACCATTGGGGGAATTTTCCTTGTGCAATCATCCATGAGCCAACAGAACCCACTCCACACCATTCCCCTCAGGTTCATGGGGAAAACATCACCACTTCTAACTGATAGTCTTGAAGTTGGAGGAGTGCTTCTCCTCACTCTCATTGGCCATCTCCTTTCTGAGGATTTAACATGGGCAATAGAGATAGTGGTTGTGAGGGAGGGGGGGTATTGGAGGCCCCTTACATATGATAAGTTCTCATGACTTGGATTGGTTATTTATCCCTCTATTTAGGATTATAATAAATGTAATGATACTAAAAACAACCAACATATTGATGGTTTGGGACCTCATCCTAGTTGACAAATATCCCTCGACTCAAGGGGTCAAGGGAACCCTCAGGATCCTCCACCTCCTCTTGTCACCATGCTCACTGCTATTGCTTAATGGACTCCTCATTATTTGTGACTTCATCTTTCTCTTTTTTAATTTAATGTACATTTGAGTTAGTTTAATTATGGTTTGTTTGGCCATGTGGTGGCCTTTTCTGAACTTTGTTCTTCTGAAGGCTTGTTTTATCTCAGTTTGATTATTTTGGGGTGTGACTTTTCCACCCATATTTTTTATATGATTAGCAATGTATTATATTAATGAAAGTGCACTATTTTATTCAAAAAGAGGTAGTTGGTTGGTATTCATGATTTAGAGTCCTTGTGGGAGGAAAATATTGACTCAGACAAAAAAAACATCAACAATGGCAAAGCATGACAAGCATAATAACACTAAAACATATATAAAGAGCACATTAAGAACCTAAGCACACATCATTGCACCAGAAGGATGAAGAAGAAGTTTTATCTGAAACCTATAGGAGTTATAAAAGTTAATATTGAATATGATAATGATACGAAATAAATAATGAGGTGATAGGTTACTTTATCACAAATCCTATTTACTACAAGATGTAAATTAAACTAATCTATTTCCTTCCAAGATTTATGATAATATTAACTTCCACTATATAAAAACCAATGAAGACTCTAGAACAACATGATTTTTTGTATTTAATATGAAAAATTTGCATACCTTGAAACATAAGGGAAAAAAATTCAAGTATATCAATGGAAATATAAATTAATAATCAAATAACTACTGAAATCAATGAATAAAAATGAATAGTAGGAAGAAACACACCTCATGAATACAAACTATGAATCCATCTATGTAGAACATCTGAATATGCATATTTTTGAAAAGATAAAGTGAAGTTTGTCTTACAAATCTATGGATTATGCCTATAAATGTATAATCAATTAAAATAAGTTATTGTAACTCTTCAGTGAACAACTCAAATATGGAAGTGAGTGTCTTATAAATCTTTTTAGTGTGCCATATAAAAATTTGAATGGTTATGTATCATCATGTGATTGAATTAGAATAAGAATAAAATATTCCCACCTTTGAAGTGTGGGGTATAATTTTATATCACACATCTAAAAACAAAGGGATTATTCATACAATGTGTAAAATATTAAATCATAAGATGGCATTATCAATAAAGTTCATGCATACCACATTTTGGTATAATTAGAGAATTATATAATCACGAAAGCATGTGTAATACATAGTTCAATTTATTCATGTATGAGTGTAATATATGTAGTAAAATGTATTAATGATTTACCTCTATCTAGGCAAGTGTAATCAATATAAGAACAATTAGTGGGAGGTTATCCTTATATGGATATGATACAAGAAATGAAGGCACAAATAATAATTTTCCCTAATGTGGATAAAATATAAATGAAACATGTCGATAGAATGTTTCAATGTAAGTAATGTAAAATCATTACATATATGGGTGTATTATGCTCTTAATGGAAAATATATAATTAATAAATCATAAAAAAAGTATGCCTAAATAGATGCATGGTAGGAACCATGTAAATGTAAGATAAAACACATAGCCAGTCAGTTTATATTATGTATGGTATATATCATGGCACCAATCATAGAAACACATAGCAAATAGAGAAATAAAGGTAATCATACCATGCACATAGCAAGGATAACACACTTAGAAGAGATAGGAATAACAATATTACATAACATATTATCTAAATAAATAAATGTCATGCAAAGTATACAAGTCAAGCATATCATGTAGAGTATAAAATACAAAAAATATCACACACAAAAAATATAGAGAAATCCAAGCACATGAGGGAAAAAAATAACAACCATGTGACATATATTATACAACTAAAGAATTAACTATAGTGAATACAAGATAGGCACACCAAATAATAATTAAGAGTATGAATTCCACATAGTGTAAAAAAAAGGAGGCATGATAGGTAACAAGAAATATAAAAAACATATCAATCACTCTATAATCAATGCAAATCACCCAAGTAAAAAATTAGTAAGAGCTCAGTACGATGAATGAAACTAAGAAAGATAGAACATGAAGTAGTGTGAGGCACCACCCTATAAGATTTATGCATAGTTATCATGAGAATTCTAATGATCAACTATGAATATACACACACACACACATACATACATACATACACATGTGTATCATGCATATAACTCAATAATATTATCAAAAACATGTGTAATTTATAACCTCTATCAAGTAGGTGAATAATCATAATATGTTAAGTTGTGTAGCCATGTACTAGTCAAAGATAGATGTAAATAAATATTATAAGCCCTGAAAAAAATAAGGAAATCATCTAAGGAGGATGAAATTTGAGGGGAGAAATTGAGAATAATAAATAAAGGGAGGGATCCATATTAATGTAAACTTTCCCTAAGACTTATGTAATCATTGACCTTGAAGGCTGCGTATATAATGTGTTTTCATCTTGGGGAAGTCCAAACATGCTTTTGGTACATGAGACAAAATCAAAGGCAAGGACCATAAGAAAGAAATATACCATGATCAAATACAGGGAGTGGATATATGAATAACATACAAACCATGAGAGGATTTAGATAAAGATTTCAATAGACAACCAAAATATGAAATCATATAAAGAATAAATTAACTTCAATATTCAAACAATATTTATGAAAAAATTAGAATAAAAAATAAACCTAAATAAGTAGAAACATAGGAGGAAGCTAAAGAAGCAATAACATTTCCCTTAAAATCCATATGTAAGATGAAGAAAGCAAAACCAATGATAAGAAAGTAGGAAAAGAAAAGAATACATGTATAAATAGATTTTTTAGTTTAGATATATAGGGTTATCAAGAAAATAAAATCAATAATTATAAGTGATCATATTGTGTATAAGTAGATGCTTTCATGTCCTCATGATTAAGATATTGATGTTTTGGGCCCCATGAGTGTATGAATTCTAATGCATTTTCATAATTATTATCAACATCATTATAATCATTGTTTATGTAATCATCCTCATGGTAAATATTATCATTGAAAGTGATTATACTGACTTTGATATCTTCTTTTTAATTTTTATTTTTTGGTATCAAAATGGCATATCATTTAAGGATCTTTGGTAGGTGAATTTTATTAAATAGGCATAATAGGTTATGATAATAATATCTTGGTACAATCCTAATAAGTTTTGTTTTATTATAGGTCATTCCCATGAACATTATCATAATATTCAAAAAACCAATTTAATTTTTATGTTAGATGACCTCTTCAACCATAAATTTTTCAATCAATAATGCTATCAATAATATATCAAAAAATAAAAATTATAAAAATAAACACTCCAAATCTTCTAATCCTCATATATCACATATAAAAAAAAAATTATGTGCCATCGATGAAAATTATGACAAATACTATATCAATTCTCATATGTTAATGCAACCAAACTTAATTCCTTAACTCATGAAGAGAAATTATTTCACATGCCTTGTGAAAAACACATTATATTTTATGTTGATTTCTATTCTAAAACTTAAATTCACCCCCAAAAAAAAAAAAAAAAAAAAAAAAAAAAAAAAACAAACAAACAAATGTGACTTACAAAACTACTATAACCTATCCTACAAATCCCATTTTGGAATATAAAAAAAAATTGATGAAATCGGCCAAGCCAATATAGTTTAGAATTTATATGGTATTTCAATTGAATTGACCATGTCAATACATTATTTTTATTAATCGAACTATTTTAGACGTAATCCAAAAATGGCAGTATAATTCATTATTTTAAAAACAATTATATTGGCCAGGACACAAAATGTGCCAATTTAGTTCAAAACCACATTCATTTCAGAAACAACTATATTGACTAGATCATCCTTGTTAGTTTAAACTTTATTAGTCAGTAGGGAAATTTTTAAGGAAAGCGTCTAAAAAATTTATAGAATGGGTGGTGATTCTTATTGGAAGGTGATTCACAAGGGTGGCGAAGTCTATGAAATGACAATTTTTTTAATGAAAAAACCTAAAAATCATCACATTTTTTTTTCACGTTAAAAAATTGGAAATTTTAATACCAACATTGTAAAAGAAATAAAAATATATGTATGAAGAAAAATATCTACACGATGGAAATTTTTATTTAAATGAGAATCACCTTATGTTTAGATAATATTTTAGGCCTATAAAAGAATTTTAAAATTAGAAAATCATTATAGGCCTAGAAAAATAGTATTGTCTAGGAAAACCATTGCAAGCTTGGAAAAGCATCACGTGACTGGAAAAGTAACACAAGCTTATAAATTCATCACAATCTTGGAGAAACATCACACACATAGAAAGGCATTATAGGTTTAGAAAAAAATATTATGCTAAAAAAGCATTTTAAGCCTAGAAAATCATAGCAATTTTGGAAAAGCATCACGAGACTGGAAAAGCTTCTTAGTCTTGAAAAAATATAATGAGCTTGTAAAAGAATCATAAGCCTATAAAATAATGGCATGGAGAGGTGACTAACAAATATAAATATATTCTTTATCTCTTATTCCCTAGTCATCCTATGTTAAGCTTGATTCTAATGATATATCTTCAAATCTTATTGTTCTTGAAGTGCTCAATACTCCTCTCCTTCATGGTTTTGTCATGCCTACATTTCATTTATTTGACAAAAATAAAGATCCTTATGTAAATTGTAAGGATTATTCTATTTTATCAGAATCTATGCTCATCATGGTATATTATTTTTTGAGTTTTTTTAGAATAACTTTATCTATCATGATTAAATTATTTGTATGAGTTACCTAATGGATCCTTGTATAGTCTTGTCATGTTATAAGATGTTTTCTTAGATAAATTTATCACTAATAGTATATTTTTTGATACATTTGAATGTTTTCCATTTATTCAATAATGTCCTAATGAGATAATTTATAACTATATTCTTAGATTCAAATGTTACAAACATTTCTTAGTATATAAACCATTGGATCATGAAAACAAATATTTATTTAGTAATAGCCTTTTACCTCCACTCAAAGGAAAATTAGTTTACAATTTTATCTATATTTAGGTCATATTTGTTATATTTATGTATCACTTAAAGAAGGCATGTGTCCATCACATGAGACTCATACTTCATCTTGTTTTACTATTCATACTTACCCAACTCTCAATAAAATCCATGTGCCTACCAAGAAAAAATCTACACAAATGGCTAAAAAAGAAGTGACAACTACAAAGATTAATTTGCCTTTCTTTAATGCATCTTGAAAATACCTAAATTTATTTGAAGATCAAATTGGAATGTTAAATAATTACTTCTTATACAATTTATTGTGTCACCATTTATTACACATCATGATTTGAAACATTTACCAAGAGCTTATAATGAAATTACATTTTATGATTATCATACAATCAAAGGATGTACAACTAATAATTTCCTTACCTTAGGAAATAAGTTTTCAAGATCCTATAGATCATGTCATTGTTGAACTTGATACATATAGTATGAAATCACGAGTAAAAAATCAAACTTCTAAGATATGGTCACATAAGCATGACAATGTTTCAATCCTAGTTCCCCATAACCCTATAATGACTCGTTCTTTGCATGCAAAATCTTTGGTCATTAGTGATTTTATTAAAGGAAAAGAAGACAAGGAATCATGATATTTGACAAAGACAATTCAATATGTGTACTCTTGATTTCCTTAATACACATGGGTAAATATGGAAATTTTAACTCAAATATCACCATCGATGACTTAACATGTAGCATTGGGATATATTATGTTCCCTATATCACTTTTTTCTTAAACATGTTCTACATTATTTTATGTTATGCTAACCTGTATATGATACAATGTTACATTAGGAGCTCCATGGATAAAAATTATGAATGTAACACTTGATAGTATAAATGAGCTTATTACCTTCAAATATCATGGTGAACAAGTTTTAATTAGAAGAGATAAGATAAATATAAAGAAATATTGAAAACCTTTCAAAGCGAATCTTGTTACAAATCACAAAGTTCTTAAGTGGATGTAGACACTTGATATCAGTCCAAGTCTTATTATTGTAATGTTTTTAATATTGTTTTTTGCTTATAGACCATTGGTTTGAATTACAGTATTAGTGGTGTTTTCCATGTTTTCTTCCTCTCTTTTGTCTTCTCTCTACGTGGTCTTGTATTTTTACCTTTATTTTCTTTCATATTTTCTTTATATATTTTTTTGTCTTGGAGAACTCTTGTTTCCTTATATTCTTCACCATTTACCTTTTTCTCTCCTAGGGTGGATTCAATGACCCACTAAATATGTCTTGTGTTGATTTAGTAAACCATTGAATATGTTTGTTATATTTTTACAATCCCTTTTCCCTCTTTTACCTATGTTTAAATATTTGGATCCATTATTGTCACTTATTTCATGTTTTGTTGGTTGGATTGTATGCTAGTGGGTTCCTAATTAAAACTTGAGATGTACATATAAACAAAGCCTCAAAGAGGCATTTTAAGAACAAGTATGAAGGGAATATCAAGAGAAGTTCAAATCTAGTCACACTATTTATTTATATATATTTTAATTGAGGATTTGACAAAAAGGGTGTAGTAATATCTTATACAAAAAATAAGGATTAGGTGAGTGTGATGTAGTTTCATTGCATTTAGGGAGAAAAAACATAACTCTTAATCTCACAATTCCATTAGAACCAATTATATGCATGTAGGATATGTAACTTAACTCCTCAATAAAGATTCCTAATCTAGCTAACCCTTTCTTTTATCCACTCCTCTTACACATGTTTTTGGTGAATTAGGTCAAGTACAAATAATAAGATAGATTAGGCAGTCTTAGTCAATATTACAATAAATTAATCATATAGGCATGTTCAAATTTTAACAATGCTTAGGCCCATAAATTTACATAACCTAAAAATTAGCATAGGATGGATTCAATATCTAAAATATAGATTCAACACTTCAACATAGACTAACTTAGTGGCCTACCAAATCCACCCAAGATAGATTCAATGGTTTCATGTGAATAATTGAATCTATCCCTTCAAAATTTAATAGTAAGATTTAACACAAAGAATATTAGACACTTACAAAACCTATATCCAATTTCAAAATATAAAAATAATATTCAGGTATGTTAGTTTACATCACTCTTCAATTTTATTTCAGATTCAATGTTTGTTTAATCATTTTAGTTACTTTCAATTTAATATTTTTAGCCATAAGGAAGATCTAATTACTATTTAGTTATATATTATCCATGATCTCTATTGTGCCCTAATTTAAGCATGTTTTCATAGGTTATTTGAAATCATGCACCATTTATTTAAAATAAATCTATGAATCCTATGTGAACCCTCTTAGTTAAAACATTATATCCTAGATTTAGGCTAAGGAAGGAAAACCATCCCTAAAAAATTAAGAGCCGAAATATCCTAAATTTTTATTTAAAAAAAAATACATTATATTGAAGATATTATTAGACAAATACTTGGCTGGGTTACCACTATTTCGCATCTTGATTAATGACATGTACAAAAATATTACAAAGATAATGCCTTTTATGGATATAGGGGACATGCGAAAAAAAAACTTTGTTAAACAAAATTCAAGATGTTATTGACCATGATAAAATAGAAATTGAATATTCAAATCCTAAAGCTTTATATGCAATTGTCAACAAATAAAACAATACTCCTAATAATGTATCACTTACACACAATGAAGTAACAAGTACAGTTTCTAATGATTCTTCATTGACACATGCTACACATATAAGAAGACAAGAAAAACTTATTTTAATCATAGATAATACATATAAATTTAATATTATAAGCCTTGGCATTATAAATCTATCATAAATACCACCTTCTTTGACATTATTGTGAAATATTAGGCTACCTACATTTGTGGGATCTGGATCATCTATAAATTTTATGTTATGCCATACTTTTTTCATTAAAATAATATATTGGGAACATTTTGGTAAGAATTAATGAATGTAAAAATGGATGGTACCAATAGTTACATATGTTTCAATCCTCATGTTCATGAGATACCTCACTCAATATTTGAGACTAATGAGCAAAATCAATGCATCAAGAACTACAATGACAACAATTATGAAATTTTATAAGATTTTCTTATTCACCTTCATGAATCAACACATAAAATTTCATATTATGACACCTAATGGATTAAAACAAAATTTTTGGTACTTCACATGTATAATTATGAGCTTCAATGCATATATATTTAGATATTTCAACATCATACATCATATGTCACCTTTTACATTTACATGTGTTCTGATAATTTTATTATATACATTTGTTTATTCAATGTTATTACACAGTTTTAATTTATTACGTTATATATACATATAGTTACATCATCATGAGTTTATACGCCTAATCATCTAAATCATGAGATTATTTACTGCTTTTTAAGATTCCAACTTCACACTAAATATCTAGACTACTATATTCACTTCTATATAAGAAGTGTTAGTGGATTTTATAGTGCCTTTTTGAGGTGAATATATTATATTGATGACTTAGGTTATCAAATGAAACATTATTACATCATGCATACTAGTTTTGACACTTATTGTTCTAGATATGACTCCTTATATACACAACATCATAATTTAGAGGAGATCATTGGTTAGCCATGACTAATCTATCTTTTATGCATTGATATATAATTATTTTTATACTAAATTTTATTCCTATACATAGATTATTTTATAATATATGTCAAGTCTTTCATGTACCTTCCTCCTTTGAGTTGATTACATGTCTACTATTTATTTTATAGTTGACACCTTGGCACTTTATTTCTACTTTGCCTTAACATTCTTCTAGTTACTTGGTTTTTCCTAATTGTTATGTTGTATTGTCCATTTCCTCTTGATGTTTGATCCCATTCCAAGAACTTGTGCATGATAATGATATATATATATATATATATATATATGTATATATATATATATATATATGTATATATATATATATATATATATATATATGTATATATATATATATATACATATATATATATATATATATATATATATATATATATATATATATATATATATATATATACATATATATATATATATATATATATATATATATATATATATATATATACACACACACACACACACACACACACACCTTCCATCCTAGAAAGCATTGAGTTCTAAGGGAAGTTTTAAGTCTATTAAAATAATCCTTTTCTTATTTTATTTTTCCCCTTAGGATTCATATTTATATTTTTCTTGTGTGCACCATTTGGCCTGCCTATTTATATTTTTTTCTTGATTATGCCCCATACCTATTTACATTATTTACTTTTTGTCCTTGGCCTGCCTATTCACATTTATTAATTAATTGTGTCTATTTGATTCTACTCTTTGATAAATTAAATTATAATTTATTTTGCCTCTTGGCCTTGTTTTTATAGATCTAATTAGTTTTTGTCAAAAAAATGTAAAATGCAAAAACTTTAGAAAATATCAAAATCAAAAAATTATTCTTGTTAGGATACTACTGAGTACAATTGATTACTTTCTAAATAAGCAACTAAACATGAAATTAAACCAGAAGCAATAAGTAACTAGAAATACGAAATAGCAAATAAGAGGAGATATGAGAAACAACCAATCTCTATTAAACTCTTCCAGAATACAATGAAGAAATCACACTCTTCCCATACCTCTTGGGTGTACAATATTTCTCTCAAGAGTTCTCTCTCTCTCAACCAATACAACAGACCTTCTTGATCTTGCACCTTGCAGATCTAATTGATCTTGCTTACAACCTCTTAATTACAATACATGCCCCATGGGTCTCTTAAATAGGATCCAAGGCATACAATAATTAGACTTCCTAATTACAATAATTAGAAACACAGACCCAAGACTTAAATTAGTCTTCACATACAAACACTCAGACCTCCTTAAATTAGACCAAGTATAATTCTAAAAATTCATGCACACATAGGTGACCGACGTTGGTTGCTGTCAGTCTACATATGACTAATGTCGGCTGATCCCTAACCAATGTCAGTAGCTTCTGGTCCATGCCTGACTGATGTCGATGATACTGCCGATGCTGGTTACTGGTAAAAGCCCAGAAACCTCCACAAGAGCTCAACAGTGAAGCTTTTAGCTCCATAACTCAACAATCTCCCACTTGGAGATAAACAACTGCACTTGAACCTGTACATCAACATCCTCTATCTTGTTTCTCTAGTTTGCATCTCCATCTTCAAGCTCAATCTTGAAGACCAAAAAAAGTTGAATGAAGATTCAACTTCTCCTTTGTTATCGACTTTGTTAACATATCTGTAGGGTTCTTATCCGTATGGATCTTTTCTAGCTTCAACTGTCCATCCTCCAATACCTGTCTAATGAAGTGGTACCTAAGATGTATATGTTTGGTTCTTGAATGAAAGGCTGAATTCTTTGCCAAATGAATTGCACTTTGACTATCATTGTACAATCTGCAACTCTCTTGCTCTTTTCCTAACTCTTTCATGAACCGTGTCATCCATATCATTTCCTTGCTAGCCTCTGTGACTGCAATATATTCTGCCTCTATAGTAGACAGGGCAACTACCTTCTGCAACTTTGAAATCTAGCTAACTGTTGTTCCACCAATAGTGAACACATATCCTGTGGTGCTTCTCCTACCATCCAAGTCACCTGCCATATCTGAATCTACATACCCATGTAGAGAAGTGCTTGACCCTCCATAGCATAAATGCCTACTATTGGTCCCTCTCAGATATCTGAGAATCCACTGAACCACTTTCCAGTGCTCTTTTCCTGGATTGGCCATAAACTTGCTGACAACTCCCACTGCTTGGGCAATATCAGGTCTAGTACATACCATAGCATACATCAAGCTCCCAACTATTGAAGCATATGGAACTTTGCTAATGTACTCAACCTCATCATGTGATTTAGGACACTGTTCTTTGCTCAGCTTGAACTGTCCAGCCATAGGTGTGCTTACTGATTTTGCATCCTGCATATAGAACCTCTCCAACACCTTATCCACATAATCCTCTTAAGACAAAATCAACCTGTGATTTTTCCTGTCTCTCTTAATACTCATGCCAAGGATTTTATTTTCTGCTCCTAAATCCTTCATGGTAAATGTGTGAGCTAATTTTACCTTTAGCTCAGTAATTTCCTGCATGTGTGAACCTGCAACAAGCATATCATCCACATATAACAACAAGATAATATAATGACCATTATCCAATCTGGTAAAATAAACACAATGGTCAGATTGACATTTACTAAAGCCATGCTCTGTCATTAACCTGTCAAACCTTAAATACCATTGTCTTGGAGCTTGCTTAAGACCATATAAGCTTTTCTTCAACCTGCACACAAGTTTCTCCTTACCTTTGACCTCAAAACCTTCTGGATGTTCCATATATATCTCTTCATCCAAATCCCCATGAAGAAATGTTGTCTTAACATCAAGTTGCTCAAGATGCAAATCCTCAATAACAACTAAAGACAATACAGTTCGAATAGAAGTCATCTTTACTACAGGAGAAAAGATTTCACCAAAGTCAATACCTGGTTTTTGTGCAAATCCCTTTACTACCAACCTGGCCTTATGTCTCACCTATCCATTCTTTCCTTCCTTTAACCTGTAAACCCATTTGTTTTTCAGTTCTTTCTTTCCAGTTGACAACTCAACCAAATCCCACGTTTGGTTCTCTTCTAAGGAATCAATTTCCTCATTCATGCCATGCTCCCACTGTTTCCTAGATTCTACCTGTATTACTTCATCAAAACTTTCTGGTTCTCCACCATCTATTAGCAACATGTAGTATAAAGAAGGGGAATAATGAATTGGAGGTTTACTTACCCTTACAGTCCTCCTTATGGGCATTTGAGACTCATCCACAACTTGCTGTCTGCCCAAATTTCATTCTGTCAGTGATTGATCTCAGTCATCTTTCTGTCTGCACCTGACTGACATCGGTTCCTACCTGACCGACGTCAGATACTGTCTAATTGATGTTGGTTCCTGTCTGACTGATGTTAATTCTTGAATGACTGATGTCGATGCCTGTGTTTTCCTGTGATTGATGATTTTTACCTACAAGTTCATTTTGGATCAATACCTCATCCAAATCAAGATTGCCCTGCTCAAAATTATTTAGCCTCTTAAGCTTATCATTATACATCACCTTCTCATTGAAAACTACATCACAACTTCTGATAATTTTGTTAGTTTCTAAATTCCACAACTGGAATCCAAAATCTCCAAAGCTATAATCGATGAAAGTGCACCGCATGGATTTAGCATCCAGCTTCTTTCTATTTTCTTTATCAACGTGCATAAAAGCTTCAAAACCAAAAACTCTAAGAAATGAAAGATCTACCTTTTTACCTGTCCAAGCCTCTTCTGGAATTCCACCATCTAGTGCTGTAGAAGGTCCTCTGTTAATCAGGTACACTACAGTATCCACAGCTTCTGCCCAAAACTTTAAGGGCAAACCAGCATGCAACGTCATACTCCGTGCATGCTCCATTATTGTTTTATTCATCCTTTCAGCAACTCCATTTTTCTGAGGTGTCCTTAGAACCATCCTTTCCCTGTGTATTTCACTCATAGAACAGTAACTGTTGAATTTATTACTGCAGTACTCACCACCATTATCAGATCTAAGGCACTTCAATCTCAAACCTATTTCATTCTCAACCAAAGATTTCCATTTCTTAAATGTGTCAAAAACATCAGATTTCCTTTTTATGCAATAAACCCATACCTTTCTTGTAGCATCATCAATGAAAGAAACATAATACTATGATCCTCCAATAGAAGCTACCTGAGCTGGTCCCCACACGTCTGTGTGAACAAGCTCCAACCTGTACTTCTTCTTTGTTGGCCCAGTCTTCAAAAACTTTACTTCCTTCTATTTCCCAAAAATACAGTGCTCATAGAAATCTAGATCTATGCTTTTCAAATCTGAAAGATTACCTTTTGACTTAAAACATTCATTCCCTTCTCACTCATGTGACCAAGTCTATAGTGTCACATCTTTGCATCTACATCTAAAGTAGATAGAATAGAAGGAGAATAATCAGTAACACAAGTAGATAGATAAAGTGTACCTACTCTCTTACCTCTTGCTAATACAAGTACACCCTTGGAAACTTTCCAAGATTCAGCTGTGAGAGTTACTGTGCAACCCTCATCACCCAACTTTCATGTAGAAATCAGATTCCTCTTCAAGATGGGTACATGCATGACATCTTTCAACACCCATGTGTTGCCATTCTGTAATTTTAGTTGCACTTTTCCTTTGCCAACAATTTGACAAGGCTCACCATCCCCTAAATAAACTTTTCCAAAGTTTCCATGGACATAATCATTGAAAAATTCTTTATTTAGGGTTGCATAGAAAGAAGCACCAGAATCTAAAACCCATGATTCTACTTGACTATCCAAAGAAAATATAAGAGCATCTTGTGTAACAATACCTTCAACGTTTGCTTCATTACCTTCTTGCTGATTTTTTTTGCTATCCTTCAACCAACAATCTTTCTTTGCATGTCCTTTCTTTCCACAATTCTAGTAGGTTATTCTGCCAGTTCTAGATTTGGATCTCCTACCCATCTTTGACCTTGATTTCCCATGCTTGCCCTTCTCTCTTTGCCTTCCCCTACTTTCAATACTTAAAGCATTACCTGATGTTTCACCTGTGCTTTTCCTACAAATTTATTCATTCAAGATTACACTAACAACATCTTCAACTTTCAAGATATTTGAAGCAGATGCAGTATTACTTACTGCCATTGCCAAGCTGTGCCATCTTTTAGGTAAAAAACATAAGATCAAGAGAGCCTTAACTTCATCATCAAAAACTATTTTGACTGAATTTAATTGATTTACAATTTCATGGAAATCATTAAGATGACTATATACAGATCCACCTTCCTGCATTTGCAAACTAAATAATTGCTTCATAAGATATACCTTATTTGAAGCTGAGCATTTTTCATATAAATTTTCCAAAGTATCCATTAACTCTACCATTGTCTTTGCCTGTGATAAGTTAGAAATCACAAAAGATGCCAGGCTCAACCTTATAGATCCAAGAGCCTTTCTATCAAGAACATTCCATTCTTCATCTTGCATATCTATGGGATTACTAGAAACCCCACCCAATGGTAAAAATAGATCTTTCTGATACAGATAATCCTCTATCTGTATCATCCATAATTGGTAATTCTTGCCATTGAATTTCTCCATTCTTAGCTTACTTTCTTCTGCCATTGCTTTGCTCCCACTCAAACATAAACCCCTATGAGTGAACCTGTAATCAACAATCACTAACCCACTCTGATACCACTTGCTAGGATACTATTGAGTACAATTGATTAATTTCTGAATAAGCAACTAAACATGGAATTAAACTAGAAGCAATAAGTAACTAGAAATACAAAATAACAAATAAGAGGAGATATGAGAAGAAACCAATCTCTATTAAACTCTTCCAGAATACAATGAAGAAATCACACTCTTCCCACACCTCTTGGGTGTACAATATTTCTCTCAAGAGTTCTCTCTCTCTCAACCAATACAATAGACCTTCTTGATCTTGCACCTTGTAGATCTAATTGATCTTGCTTACAACCACTTAATTACAATACATGCCCCATGGGTCTCTTAAATAGGATCCAAGGCATACAATAATTAGACTTCCTAATTACAATAATTAGAAACACAGACCCAAGACTTAAATTAGTCTTCACATGCAAACACTCAGACCTCCTTAAATTAGACCAAGTCTAATTTTGGAAACACATGCAAACACATGCACATACAGGTGACCGACGTCGGTTGCTATCGGTCTGCATATGACCAACGTCGGCTAATCCCTGACCGATGTCGATAGCTTCTGGTCCACGCCTGACTGATGTCAGTGATACTGTCGATGCCGGTTACTGGTAAAAGCCCAACAACCTCCACAAGAGCTCAATAGTGAAGCTTTTAGCTCCACAACTCAACAATTCTCCTTTATCTTTTTCGATTGATACATTTCTTGCTTATTTTCCTATGCTATAGGTTTTACATATACATATTTTACACACATGATTCTCATATTATGATTTGAGTGAGTTAGATTTAGGATATACATGTTTCATATGATCATGGATTTTCAAACACTACATGGCTAGTTTCAACCCACATCCTTGGGGGCACTATCACATCATGGTATGACTTACATTGGGAACATCTCTATATGGTTTATTTTATAGTGATATCTTTCTTTCCTTCCATGTGTCATATAGATCTAAATACTTTTCTTTTATATACATACATATACATATACATACATACATACATACATACATATATACATATATAGATCTAAATATACACACACATATATAAAGTATTTAGATATGTATAGTCTACACACACACACATATATATATATATATATATATATATATATATATATATATATATATATATATATATATATATATATATATATATATATATATATATATATATATATATAATGTATATGCATGCATGCATGTATGTATGTATATAGATATATGTATGTATGTATTTAGATCTATATATATCTAAATAAATACATACATATATACAATATATAAAGTATTTAGATTTGTATTTCGATATATAGATCTAAATACTTTATATATATACACATAAATACATATATAAAGTATTTAGATCTGTATGTATATACATACAAATCTAAATACTTTATATATATACATACACACACATATATAATATTTAGATCTGTATGTATATTATGTATGTGTATATATATACTTTATATATATATATATATATATATATATATATATATATATATATATATATATATATATATATATATTGTGTTGTTACATATCTTCATTACATGAATGACCCATCTATTTTCTTGTGGACTTTATGATTAATACATTCATGTGTACTATGACTTGGTGTCACCCATCCATGCTTTCATTATTATAGTGTGTATGAATCATTGCTATATTTATCCCTCCTAGGGGCACATTCCTACATAGGGGCATAACTTTTTATCCCTACCTTGATTTGTCATCAATGGAATTATACCATTGACTATCTCTTTGAGCTTCATCAATTTTATCTTACTTAGGATCTTCACTACATTTGGTTCCTTGTGATATTAATTTTAGGGTCCCATATATCATGCATATTTATTACATCTTATCACATGATTCATGGATATCATAATTTTTACATACATGGATATAACTCAAGACATATCATTATTGATTTTATGTATTATACATTTCCATAAAAGGCATGATACCCACATGTTCCTCATTAGTTAATAATTTTATATATCTGATGCTGATGATGAGATCTTACTTACTCTCCATACTAGGTAGCATGCCTACTAAATTTGGGGAAATTATACCCACATAAACCCTATGAGATTTATTGATGAAATTTATACCTTCTTTTTCACTTAGGTGCATAGTACTTACATGTTCCTTATAATTTATTTACTATTTATATCTAACATCGACGATAACATCCTACTATTTTTCCACTTGTCATGATATAGTTGCTTCATATTACCTATGGTAGCATGGTACCCACATATTTATATTTAAGAGTTATAGATGCATATCTTCTATGGATCCTCTCTCACACTTGTGTATAGCATTCTTAAAGTTCTTATATATCAAGAAATGTCATGATCATACATACACTTAGTCACATAATTAGATTTCACATATGATATGCCTATTATATAATATTTTATCATTTTAGAGGCATATTACTCTGTCTTGATTCTCACTTACATTAGTGTAATTTTACCCTTGAATATATCCTTGAGCTTATTATATATATATATATATATATATATATATATATATATATATATATATATATATATATATATATATATATATATATATATATATATTTATGACATATTGTTTGCTCTTATCTTTATTATCCTCGTCTAAGTGTGAATATACATACTAAGATGTACATGATGTTACCCTTTATATTATTTTTCCATCACTCCTATTATTCATAGTGAGGCATATAGTTTTCCCTCACTTTCAATCCTCATGCTCCATATAGTTATATCTTACTATTGACCATACATGATGATATTTTATGATAGTTTTGTATGATGTTTTCAATAATTTGAACAAGAGTTTTCTATTTTTTGTAATTAAAAAAGGTGAATTTTACTCTTTATTTTAAGATGAGTAATTTTAGAAACATATTTTATAATCCGTGGCCTCAAAAGAGACCATATATTCAAATATTTATAATATTTTTAAAATTTGAGCTAATTGAGAAAATAATCAAATAAGCAAGAGATTTTTAAGATTTATAAAATTGAGAAAATTATGATAAATTGAACTAAATGAAGATGCCAGATATGACATATGGCATGTATCTCTTCTCTGATCAATAAGAAAATTATATTTTTCATAACTTACTTTGAAATTTATAGTCATTAGAAGAACATGAGGTGTTATTCACCAAGTATGGAAACATGGTTCAGATGCAAATAGGCGTATTTTATCCCATATTCATTTATTTTAATCTTTAGTTTTATTTTTCCATGGCATGTTATGGCAATGATTTCTTGCTCTTTTTTGTAGGAATGTTCTATATTTTTATGAGAGATCTCATTGCATGTGGGTGGAGTCATGACATCTGATTGTTTCATCCTTCCTTTCCTAAGTAAGTGTAGATATGTGTTTAGTTTATTCATTATTTTTACATTGAGACATATAAATTTGGTACAAGACTTATTAAAGTAATGTCTTTTTGTCTTACTTTGTGTATATGATCCATTAGTTCAAAATAGGGACTTTTTGTTGTGTTTTCAATCTTATCTATGCAATATCATGGTCTTTTATTTATTATATTTTATATTTATATATATTTTGTTTCATTCATACATGCATTTTCAATTTTATCCCTTTGTCTTTTGAATTTTTCTTTATTAGGTCAGATTTGATGATCCATTGAAATTGTCCCTTCTTCATGTCCTTTTTACTATTTTAATTTATGTGTTGGTTATATGTATTTTTATTTGGTCAACTTGCACACTAATATGATCCTAATTTAAACATGACCACTATATAATCAAAACTCTTATAGTGATTTTTAAAAATAAGTAAGAGGGACAAGTCAAGAGGAATTAAGGTTTGCATATTTTAAATTGTTATATTATTCTTCAAGGATTTAAAATTAATGTTTATACGAATTTTATACCAAAATAAGGATAAGTAAATGTTCATGTAATTACATTGCACTTTTGGAAGAGAAAGAAAATATATCACTTGAAATTCCACTCACGTGCACAATAAATATACATTAACTTTAATTCCAAACATTTGAGATATATAACTAAAACTATTTGATGAGGTTTCCCAAGTCAGCTAACATTTCACTTTCTATATTATTGTTGCAATTTTTTGTGGAAAATAAGCTCAAAAAGACAAATATAAGATAAATCTAAAAATTCTACCCCAAAAATTAGTAAAGTAGTCAAACAACCCTATATAAATATGATATCGTGTAGACATAAAAATATAAATCAGTCCCAACTATAGATTTAGTGGGTGAAGACATATATGTAAATACATGAAGTATAAATTTGGTGGCATACTGAATCTACCTAGTTCACATTAAGTGGTAACTTATGAAGCATGAAATCCATCTTTTCTGAATATAATGGCCAGATTTGAGATATAATTGAATAAACACGTACATAACCCAGATCTAGTTCTATAAATTAAGAGTACAACACTCAGTTTGTCAAATTCATATCTTCTTTATCAATTCATTACTATTCATTATCCTAGTTAAATTCATTGTTCTATTGTTCTTGTGTTCAACATAGTTAGGGTTATAATTTTATATATAGACTGTATTTACTTGATAATCACGTGCATCTTAGTTTTACCGTTTAATTAGTGTCATTATACCATAGTGTCACAATTTGGTAAAGCATTTTTATGAAATTTACCAATTCATGACTCTAGGGAAAATAACCTATGCACATTAAGGTCAATAAGTCAGGATTATTATGTAAATATAGCCTAAAAATAATCATAATCCTAATTATATTTAAAATAGAAACAATAGAACAAGAAAATTGTCTAAGACAAGTAATAATAATGAAATGATAAATAAGGTTAGAATTTGACACACTTAGTTGATGAACTAAAAATATTCAAGTGGATTTTGGATATGCAGATGATCTTATAGGATTGTTATAATTTTAGATGTCATAATTTGAAAGGATAAGTTTGATGCTTCAACTATAACTATTGAATATGCCCTAGGTGGATTCAATAATATGACAAATTTGTACTTCTTATAACTATTGAATGTGTTTTGAGCTATTAAATATGTACTCTACTCTTTTTTATAATACATGTTTTTCTACGTAAGTATATTATTAGATGTCATACAATGTTTTGTGTTCACAATACATATATGTAAGGTAGAATGTATAATTTTTTTGGATTTTCCCTCTATATCCTAACCCTTGAAAATAGTATCAAGACAAATGTATTCAAAGTTAGCTAACTTGAGTTATCTATTGAGGAGTTGTAACAACATATCTTGCACATTTGGAATTAAATTCAATGCAGTCCTCTTGTGCATGTGAATGTAATTTTGAGTGAGGGTTTCACCTCCTCTCCTTAGTGAAGCGTAATGTAAAATACATAAACATTCACCTAAACCCTCTTCTAGTACACGTTGATAATGTCATAAGGCTTGAAGTAGGCTAACATATCATTGTGCAAGATTTGTCACAAGTGTAGAAAAATATATGATCAATGAAGACTCTAATTTTAATAATGGAGAAGGATCAATCGTTCACTCAACCCTTGTATGATATTTGACACTCGGTTAAATGATTAGGAATTATTTGTCTATATAAGGATCTATAGGACATTGCACATGAAGGCCAACCATGAAATATTACAATAAGATAAAGTCACAACACTTGAAATTAGGCCAAGGTAGGAAGGATCCATATAAACACATAGGATAAATTTAGTAAGTCACTAAATCCACCTAGGATGAATTTGATGGATTGTCAAATATGACCCAAGAGAAACATATGTCCACAATGAAGACATGTTGCTCAGAAAATGCATGGCTAAAACCCAAAAGTTCAAAGCATATAAATATAATAGAATGCTAGAGGCATATAGAAATATTAAAGGTTGAGTAAACTATATTGTGGGATAGAAAGTGTCAAAAAAAATCATTTATACACAAGTGAACCAAGTGTGACAAAATCAAGAAAACATGCAATGGAAAAATCTCTTGTACTAAAATTGGATGTTTACATAATGCCTCTAGCTTGATGTGTATATGTGATTTGAATGCATGTGTGCATTAATAAAAATAATAATAAATCAAAGGACATACCTTGAATTAATAGAAGGGAAGGATGAACAAGTTGAATGATGCTTAAAAATGACTCCACCCACATGCATTATCATCCTTGGAAAAATATAGAATACCTGAAAACATTGGTCAACTACAAGTAGACAATATCATATCTTGTTGTCATGATATAAAATAGGAATATAAAATTAGCATAAAAATGAATAAACCTAATAATATGTGAAATATCTTGTTGTAATAAAACTTCTTCTTCTCACACTCTTTGAATTATTAGAAATTTAAGAGTAAGTCTCCTTACTTTATTTTGATTCCTGATTAGACAACAAAATATATGCCATACAATCAAATTTGATGCCTTAATTTCATTCAATTCCCTCAAAATATTATTTTCAATTTAGCTCAATTCCATTTTTTTTTCACCAATCTTTAAAAAATATTGAAAATATCTGGATATATACCTTCTTTTGAGTTGATGGATTATATAAATCTATTCTTGCAATCACTCATCTCAAAAGAAAGAGTTAAATGCACCATATGTCATTACAAATTATAACCTAAGTTTATTAAAATCCTTTGATTTTTTTTTACAAATACATGTATATAATCAATGAAAAATATCATTATTTGATATTTAAATGCAATTTCATTTGAAGATAAAAAAGATAGGGAGAAATATATGCCCCAATGTACTCTCTGTGTGTGTGTGTGTGTGTGTGTGTGTGTGTGTGTGTGTGTGTGTGTGTGTGTGTGTGTGTGTGTGTGTGTGTGTGTGTATCTATCTATCTATATAATTGAGGAGATCATTGAGATTATGATTGACCCAATATAAATCAAGGTAGGGACCAATAACATGCCCCCAATGTCACAATTGTGCTTCAAAAAGGGCAATACAAAGCACTAAAGAACACAAAATAGTTGTATGCTTTAGTAGATACATGGTAAGGACCATGGACATATAAGAGTGAGGCATAGTGATACCAAAAGTAGTAGTGTGCATGATAAAAATCATGGCACCAAATAAAATATCACATAATATATTACAATGTAAAAAATCATCTAAATTTTGGTAGCTCTGAAGTTTGTATTGGGAGAGCACATGCTCAAAAGAGGTCAAATAAACAACATATTATTTAATAGAAAAATAGCTACATTTATAAGCCTTGTATATTTTATTAAATAAAAGGTTGCTCAATTATTAACTTCTTCTAACACTAATATGTGAAAGTTGTTCTATCAACCTATATTCACTCCTTATCAATAATAACTTATAATTATTTTATTTTATTTTTAAATTTTGATAATAAAAATACTTAGTGATCATATGAGATGAACTAAACTTATAAAAGAAGGTAACTTAATATTCACACAACTATTAAAAATAATTATAAAAATTTTTACCTTAAAAATACAAAATGAGGCACATGAAAACTTATAGAAAAATTAAACAAAAATTTAACAAAATTTAACAAATATTATAACCAATACAACAAATGACAATCTAAAAATACTTTTCAATACAAAATTAAAAAAATACTATAAAATTTTAAACGTTAAAAAGCAGCTAATAAAATATAACCAAAAAAAAAATATATATACTTAAAAATAAAATAAATAAATAAATTTAAGGCTTATTAATTTAGAAAAAAAAAGTAACACAATATTCTAACAAAAGCATTATTCTAACCAAAAAAAAAACTAAAATAAAAACAATACTTTAACTTTAAGAGGCCGAATGCCTAATCCTAATCCTAAAATCATAAAACTAAACACAAATAATGCTAAAACCTAAAAACTGAACGAATACTTTTGTTATTTCGAGGGTCTAGTTTGCTCAGAGTGTGGCTTGTTCGAGTTGAGCTTGGGGTTGCCTTCACTGGTTTGATCGCCAAGCTAGCAGGTTTAGGGATATATAGAAAATTTTTAGCCTATATGGCCAGATCCGAGAATATGCATTTTTTTATATACGCAGTAAATTATGATATAAGACTAGTAAATTATAATATAATACTAAATAGATCTAGAACACAAAATTGACAATGGGATAAAGGTGGTTTTCACTTATTGACGTGTTGACAAAGAGAATGAAGGTCTATTGAATGATAAGAGCTTTAGAGGTGGTCTACACATTAAAGTTTTAATAAGAAAATGATTTAAATTGTGGAGAGGTCAAAACTTATTTTGATATCAATCATATATATATCTATATTTTAGTGGAGTCCAAGTTTGGATTGGAAGAGTATAAATTCAAAAGGGGTCAAATCAACAACATATTATTCAATTAAAAAATAGTTACATTTCTAAGTTTTGTATATCTTATTAAATAAGAAGTTTATCAACCATTAATCTCTTTTAACATTAATCTAAGAGGGTTATTCTAACAATTTATATTTACTCCCTATCTCTAAAATATCTATGTAAATTATATTAACAATTCAATTCTGATTTTATTATTCACACACACACACACTAAATAATTAATTTGGAGATACTAATTATTAATATATAACAATCACACACATGTATGTAAGTACATATATTAAATCATCATGCAAGGAATTATGACCCATAAGATATGATGATATGACATGATATGACATAATAACTAGAAGACTCTTTAGGGAAAATGATTAGACAAAACATTAAACAAACAAAATGATTAAACAAACATAAGCATACACATATCAAGAAGCATATAACCATATGCACATACATAATCCAACAATGTAACCACAAAATGCATCTATCCATGTAACATGTACGATGTAGGTACTGAAAAGAAATAACATAATCAATGTAAGTGGATTTATATAATAAATGAAAAGTGTTTTATTGTTTCTCAAAATAATGGATTTATTCCTAATTAATAAACAAGTATGGAGCAAAGTAAATCAGTAAATAATATGTAAGAATTAAGCTATTGATTTATGTAAACAGATTGTATTTTTGTCTTTTCTAAATATAATAATAAATGAGAGAAACCTGACTTAGCTTATTCTGATCTATTCAAACTGAGATAAGGTCTGATATTGGAGGAACAGGACTGGGAGACTGTCAAAAACTAGATCTTGAGGTTTGTTTCTAGATTGGATAGGAGCATTGAAAGTGGGGCACCTTGTTGTTCGGCACTGTAGTCCTTTTTCAACACTATTGTCCAAGTGATATGAGTTTTTTGGGTTCTATTTGGCAAGCCTGTGTTACCATGTCAATGAAATATCAAAGCCTAAAATCCTGCGGAGCTCATTGTACATTTGTTTTAATCTTCAAAACCCTAGAAGTATTTTACACTTGAACTTGAATAGAAATTTTAGAAAGAGAGAGAAGGCGTTAGTGTGTAAAGGATACATTAGATGCACTTCACACCTCATGTGTGGGCATACTACCTATATATCAATACTCTGAAGAGGAATCAAGCTAATGTAGTTCTCCCATTGAAGTAGTTGGTACAATTGTGTTTGAGAAATGAAACTAGATGTACTTCAGATGGATAGGGACTGGTGTAAATGATTGAATAAGCTTGGAATGATATTAGAAAGATGTATGCAAAGAATAGAGAAAAGTGCTTGAGTGTACTTACTTGTATTCTTACTTCTTTCCTATAAATGAGTGTCAACTCTTCTAAATAGACTTTGAATGGCCTTTTATAGGGAATCTAATGATTGTGGGTTAAATTAATTCGCATTAAACTGAAAAATAAAAGGATAAAGATTTAGGAAAGTATGGCCATTATGACCAAAACTGGACTTGGACAACAGCACCAAAATTAGGATACCCTAGGTTTCAGTGCTCCTATCCAAGTTGGGCACTATTGTCCAAAGGGAATGAGACCCAGGAGGATGGATCTGGGCTTAAAAGAGTTGTCTGGATATGTAAGGGTTAAGTCCAAAAGGTTGTGGATGATTGGGAATCAGTGAAAGAAGAGCCTAGAAGGGTTGTGTAAGCAAGTAGAAAGACTTATGGATTGGGTGTTATTAGTCATGCTTAAGTCATCCAATTTCACATTTTATATGACTACATTCCCCCTCCCCCCCTTTTATTCTAGTGATGCAACAAATCAAAATACTAGGATAAAGGAAAGTATAAAGCATACCTAAACTTACCTATAAAGAAGAAGCTCATGAAGCTATGTGATATTAGATGTGCATAGAGAGAGCATACTATGAAGTGTGAATTTGAAATGAAAAACATAGAGTAGATTAGTTCTTATTAGATATGTTATATTTAAAATAAGAACGTACAAAAGTTGAGTAAAATGAAGAGAAAGAGAAAGGAACGAATACACCTCATTAGATACACAAACCAATACAAAACCTAGTGTGATACTAGATTATGTTGGGTATGTGTTAAATCAAGAGTAATATCATGAACAGAGCTGAGTTCTCAATTCCTTAGAAGGTGGCTCAAGAATGCAAAGGTTGGCCCTTTGGCTCCATCATCACCAACTAAGTAAATTTAACAAATCATGTGTGTGTTGATCAATGTCTAGACTATGTGTCCAATCCCTCTGAATAGGTGGCTCAAGAATAAAAAGGCTGGTCATTTTGCTCTAACGTTGCCCTATGAAGTGAAGATATGAAGTGATATTGATATAGAATATATTCCATATGAGATGGATCATGGAGCCCATGAATATTTTGAAAATCTAACAATGTAGCATGGATACCCTAAATGTATGTTGGAAACTAGGCCACTCTTGGCCATTTTGAAAGATGAAGGTTAGGCTTGTATGAAAGCCACTCTAAAAATGATGTACTATATTTATGTGAAAGATAACTCAATAACTTAGGTACTTAGGAATTTAAACTTGTATGAAAGTTTAACTTGAAAGTGATTCCAACCACCTACAGATGGAGGAAGGCACACAAGTACTGAGAGTGTTTGGATAATAAACTAAACTCAAAAATAAAAGAAAACAAATGTGTCACACACATTGCCCCTAATCGTTGGTGTTTGAAACATGGATTTTGATCTAGAAGTTATGTCAACTACCTAATCTAAAATTGAAAGTGAGAACCATCATGTCATGCATGATAACCCCATATATCTAGATTCTCTGAGAAAACTATACTAAAACGATTGATTCTGACTGATCTAGATGTGCAAAAATTATAGTTGAGCTAAACTTTTTACCTATTACTAGAAAACTTGAGTGTTTTTCTACCTGGATGGGAGTGCCAAAATGAGGACACCTCTGTGTTTGGTGTTACTATCCATTTCTAGTGCTATTGTTTTGTGTTGAAACTGATTATT
Organism: Torreya grandis; assembly: GCA_037957365.1. NCBI lineage: Eukaryota > Viridiplantae > Streptophyta > Pinopsida > Cupressales > Taxaceae > Torreya > Torreya grandis. The sequence goes on from JARHVA010000971.1 coordinate 2,464,337, forward strand.
GATATGGAACTATCACTATTTTTTATTTTGTTCTAACTGGTTTTACCTCTAGATTTTGAACTGGATAATTTGAATGTTGTTATTTTGACTGTTAGGAGCTTTGATCTCTGTGACAAAACCCCTATTTGTTTCTCCCTCTTCTAAGAGTAGGAATGATGAGCTTATAATGAATTCCCTCAAAAGAAATGAGTCCTTCAAGTGTGTTAAGTTGTATAGATACATGATATAGTAGTGATATTTGACAAAATAGTTTAAGATATAACAATGTTCATATTAAGAGATTATTAGATCAACAGGGGTATGCCTAGATAGATATAAAAATGTAAAAACATGTGCAAAATACTAGACTAGAACTAGAAATGTTTGATGTCAGTTGTTAGTTAGAGGGATAGAGCATGATGTCCATCATAACATCCAAGAAAGTAAGGAAAATGCATGATATGTATCATGGAATTACACACATTGAGAAGTAAATAAGCAAGAATTAAGAAACATATAGGGATAGTTAAGGGGGCATGCAAATAAGGGACATGGACACATGTCACTCAAAATGGAAAGCAAGCATAGAAGGCATGTTCAAATGCCACATACACATACAAGTGAAACAAGCAAAGTTGACAAAGGGGACACAGACACATGGAAGAGTACAAGAAAATTTCCTAAGGCACACACAAGAATATACGCAAAGGACATTGGAAAATGTCCTAAGACATAAACATGAGACAAATAGGAACTAGAAATTCAATCACACAAGTTATGCTAAGCGAGAAGAGAAAGCATGCAATAACTAGAAAGATAGAATCACATCTAACTAATAAAAGCAAATGTGAAAGTGTGTAAAACATGTGTATTAAAAGACTAAGTATATACTAAGAGATACACAAGTTCTAGATACTAGTGAAATATTGATATGATAATCTATGTAATCTAGTAAGTAATGTAGATCAGCATGATAACTCAAAGTGTGTAGTGTAAGAATGACATAACCTGGATGGTGTAGTCATGTATAAGATGCCCCTAGTGGGAATGTATATCAATGTGTGTCTCGAATGTAGAAGTAAAAATGCCCTCTCAATGGGTAGAGTGAAGCAATCAAGTATTTGTATGTCACTGCACACACTCAGAGATCAAGTGAAGCATGGTAATGTATAAAAATTGACATGTAATAGCATGAAACAATAAATATAAGTCCTATCATGATAGTAGTAATGTGAAGCATAGATGATGCATACAATCAAAATATTTTTATTATTTTTATATATTTGATTTTTTAAATATTTTTGGAAATCAACTATGTACAAGAAAAATTGGGAAGAAATTATACTAATCGATCAGTCTTGGATGAAACTCTCTATCATGATGTCTTGTATCAAATAATTGAATTGTGCATGATCATGAGGCATGATTGAATGTCTGAGATTGTGAAGCTAAAATCTATGTATGTTGTAACTACTCTGAAATCTTTGAAGTGGAAATTGAATGTAGGGTACCCCTATAACTCTAAAAAGTGGATGTAACTATAGGGCTCTTAGGGACCCATCTAGAAGGAGGAGGAGATCTCTAAATGTGTGCTTTTTATGTATCTACATGAGACCTCAATGTTATTACTCTAGTTGTGAACACTATAGCTAGAAGCTGTCTAGAATCCTAGAGCTGTGGAGGTGTGTGAACCCTCTATACTAGTGATGGATGTCACAAGTGTGATTGGATCTAAAGTGAAAGCAGAATTGAAACTAGAGGAAAAGTTAAAATAGGTGGAAGAATTGGAGATGGTGACTATAAGATGGTAGATGGCTCTGAAGTGGGGAGTGGTGACTCATAGGGAACTCTAGCAATTATAATAACCTAATTATCATGAATGATTTTCACATATTTGTGAATTATAGAAGGTACTACCTTGATTTTTTAAATCCATGGTTAACCAAGTAATATGTTAAAAACTCCTACACTATGAACTATAGTGAATGGTGTTGCCAAATATGTAGGACCAACCTGTAGTGAAAGTAATATCTCATCTAATGAACTCTATATATGCCCACTAAAACCACTACTAACTATGTCTATCTAAGTGATATCTTGCTCTGAATAACCCAAATGTTGTACTGGTGTCAAGGTGGACATGTTAAGGCTGGAACCATTATCAATAATCACACTACAAATAGGTTGATTATGACTATGGGCTCTGATAAAAAGTGCATTGTAACCTAAATTATCCTCCACAATCTCCTGATATGAGAAAGATATCTAAGATCTAGATGGAAGTCTAGACTCATACACACCTATCATACCTCTAAAATGATGTGACTCAATTAAAGGTGCCTAATATGTAGCTAGTGGAGGATGTGCATGGTATGTATGTTGAACACCTAATGTGTCCCATTTATCTTATTTAGAATATAATGAAAATAGATCTGAAAAGATTTTTGAAGCTTTATCTTATGTTAGCTTTGCCTTTGGAGGCTCAACTGAAGTGCCCAGATCAAGCAGATTATTTTCTATCAAGTCTTGTATCTTATGTCTCAAACTGATGCATCTATTTATTGTGTAACTTGGTGCCTTATGAAAATCACAAAATGCATGTTGGTCATATCCCCATGGAAGAGGCTTTATTGGGTTAGTTTATTAGATAGGAGGGAGAGTGATGATGTTATATTCAAATAACTACTATACAACCCTAGCTACAGAAACTGGTGGGTTGGTAAATGCATGAAGAGGAGGTACTGATAAAACCACACATTGAGGGGGCTTTAAAGCTGCATTGACTAGTGGTCAATTTTGATTCTTATTGTCATTAATGTTGATCTTGTTTGGGACTTTGTTATTACTCTTGTTTGTTGTGTCTAAGATACTTGAGTATTTAAGTTTACCCATTGAAATTATCTTGACTTCTCTTTCCTTTAGTATATGACATAATTTAGTGAAGGAAGATAATATTTTGAACATAATAGATTCATGCAATGCTAGTAGAAGGCTCTATTTAAAAATGTCTTGTAACTCTTGATCAACCATGGGGCTAGTTAGCTTAGCCAGAATAGTCTTGTATCTAAGAACATAATCCATGAGGGGTTCATTTGGCATTTGTTTTTGCTGGATAATTTATGCATAAAAAACCTTATCACCAATGTTTATACTGAAATGTGTTAGGAACATGTCTACTAAAAGATGGAATGTAGTGATCGACTGATTCAGTAGACTATAAAACCATTGTAAAGCATAATCTTTTAGACTCTATGGAAATAGCTTGGTAAGTAGCCAGTCATTGGGTACATAATCCAAACATGCTACATGAAAATCTCTCAAATGTGTCTCTGGATCACACTTACCATTGTATAGAGTGAACTTGGGTTCAACAAAACCTGGCGGTAAGGGTGTAGAATCAATGTGAAGTGCCAATGGTGTATGCAATAAAGTAAAAGAATCTAATGCCTATGTAGGTCTATAAACACTTTTATAAAGATGTTTCACCTTGGATTAAAGAGATCTTATCTCCTACACAAGGGATGCCACATCAAGAGATAGGGATGTACTAGCTATAGATGGTGGCATAAAAGAAGGTTGGGCTATTATAGAGGGTGGTTGAGGCATAGTTACCCCTGTAGTGTCATTTTCAATTTGTTGCTCTGAATAAATGGAAGACTCAACTTGCTTAGCCTCTTTGATTTCCATGATAGATTACAAAATTAGTTTATGATATTTGTGTTGTTCCTTAAGTCTTTCTCTAAAATTTTGTAAAACGAAATCTTTGTTGAGTACAACTTCATTATCAACAATAGGTGGAAGTGTATCATTAGTCCAATGTGGTAGAGCATGAGCATTGGTGTGTACATCATTATTGGTATCTTCATACTTCTCATTATTGGAGTTATCCTCATGAAAATTTATGTAATCTAGATGTGTAGAATCTATAGCAAAAATCTGATTTGGTTATTTATCCATGGTCTATGGTCAAGTTGAAGGAATCTAAGTGAACTTAGGAGGATTGACACTAAGTTTTATACATCATATTGAGGGAAAAGATGCAAGGAACTTAGGTGGCATACATAAAAAACTTGGATAAAAGTAGAAAAGATTAAACTGATATAATCTAAACAAGAAACTGAAATATGAAGAAAAAGGATATGGAGCTTCCAAACATGTAAGGTGATACCTCAATGAAAATAGGAGCTAGTACATGAAATTAGGGATTTTTAAAAAATATTTGTGGAAAATACTATGCATTTTTGAATTTAAAATTTATTTTCTGAGTTTGATATGCAACTAAAAATTTAGAAAATGATTTGGAAAAATACTAGAAAATAAATGGGAGCTAGTTAATGCAATCTAGGGATTTTAAATGAATTTTTAAAATTAGTGTGATAATTTTAAAATTTTAATATGAATTTATATAAAGTGCATAGAATTGTGCTTGAAAAATTTATAAAAAAATTGAAAATATTTCTAAAATTAGTAATATATTTTTCCTAGTGTTTGAAATCTGTTTATATGCAAAAAGGACCTAGTATGTGCTAACTAGAGTTTTCAAAAAATATGTGATAATTTTTCAATTAATTTTTAGATTTATAATTTTTATATACAAAAAAATCAAGAAATCATGGCAAAAACCATAAATAATTTACCCTAGGGTTTCTAGGATTTTTGTGCAAAATTTGAAGTAAGTCGGGTTCACCAAATGTTTTATTGTTTTTCAAAATAATGGAATTTTATTCCTAATTAATAAACAGGTTTAGAGAAAAGTAAATCAATAAATAATATGCAAGTATTAAGCTACTAATTTGTGTAAATTAATTGTATTTTTATCTTTTCTAAATATAGTAATAAATGAGAGAAATTTGACTTAGCTTGTTCTAATCTATCTGAACTGAGATAGGGTCTAATACTGGAGGAGTAGGATTGAGAGACTATCAAAAAATAGATCTTGAGGTTCATTTTTGGATTGGACAAGAGCATCAAAAGTGGGATACCCTACTATTTGGTACTATAATCCCTTTTTAGCACTATTGTCTAGGTGATCAAGTTTTATAGGTTCTGTTTGACAGGCCTGTGTTACATTTTTAGTGAAATATCAAAGCTTGGAAGAATGCAGAGCTCACTGTGTGTTTGTTTTAATCTTCAAAACCCTAGAATCCCTTTGTTATTGAACTTTAATGGAAATTTGAGAAAGAAAGAGAAGGGGTTAGTGTGTAAAGGATACACTAGACGTACTTCACACCCCATGTGTGGGCTTGCTGCCTACATACCAATACTCTGAAGAGGGATCAAACTAATGTAGTTATCCCATTAAATTTATTAGTGCAATTCTGTATCAAAAATGCAACTAGATGCAAAATTAGATGTACTTTAGATGGTTAGGGATTGGTGCAAAAGTTTGAATAAGCTTGGATTGATATTGGAAGAATGTATGGAGAGAATAGGGAAAAGTGATTGCGTGTACTTATATTCTTGTTTATTTCCTATAAATGAGTGCCAACCCTTCTAAATGGACTTTGAATGGATTTTTATAGGGAATCTAATGATTGTGGTTTAAATGAATTTGTATTAGGCCGACAAGGAAAAGGATAAGGATTCAAAAGAATATGACTATTAAGACCAAAAGTGGACTTGGATAATAGCATCAAGATTATGACACCCTAGGTTTTAGTGTTCTTATCCAAGTTGGGCATTATTGTCCAGAAGGAATGAGACCTAGGGGATAGATCTAGGCTTGAAAGATCTGCCTGTGTCTATAAGGTTTAAATTTAGAAGGTTGTGGATGATTGGGAATCAATGAAATAAGAGCCTAGAAGGGTTGTGTAAGTAAGTAGAAAGACCTATGGATCAATAATCATGCTTAAGTCATCTAATTTTGCATTTTATATGACTACATTTTCCCCTCTTTTATTCTAGTGATGCATCAAAGTGAAATACTAGGATAAAGAAAATTAAAAAGCATAACTAAATTTACCTATAAGGGAGAAGCTCCTGAAACTAAGTGATGTTGGATGTGCATAGAGATAGCACATTGTGAAGTGTGAATTTGTAATGAAAAACATAGAGTAGATTAGTTATTACTAGATATGTTATATCTAAAATAAGAATGTACAAAAGCTAAGTACAATAAAGAGGAAGAGAAAGGAACAAATACATGTCATTGGGTATGTAAGCCAATACAAAAATTGTTGTGATGTTGGATTATGCTAGATGATGTTGGGTATGTGTTGAATCAAGAGTAATATCACAAACGGAGCTGAGTGCTCAATTCCTTGGAAGGTGGGTCAAGAATGCAAAGGCTAGCCCTTTGGATCCATCATCACCAACTAAGTGAAGTAAAAAAATTATACATGTGATCGATGTTTGGACTATGTGTCCAATCCTTCTGAATAGGTGGCTAAAGAATACAAAGGCTGGCCCTTTAGCTCCATCATTTCCCCATGAAGTGAAGCTATAAAGTGATATCAATATAGAATATATGTCATATGAGATGGCTCATGGAGCCCATGGATGTTCTAAAAAACTTGAAAATGTGGCGTGCATAGCCTGAATGTATGTTAAAAAATAGGCCACTCTTGGCTATTTCAAAAGATGGAGGTTAGGCTTATATGAAAGCCACTCTAAAATTGATGTACTATGCTTATGTGAAATCCAACTCAAGAACTCAGGTACTCGAGAAGTTAAAATTATATAAAATATCAACTTGAAAGTGATGCCAACGACTTACAGATGAAGTTATAATGTGGATGTTACACACCTTGTTGGGTCTATTGCTCAAATACTATGGTGCACAGCCTCCTCTCCAAGACTTACTTTGCTCTCCCATTTAATATTTTTATAGTTCATTCCCCTTATTTTACTCAGCTTGAATTTTCACCAATTGAACCTTGATCACTATTTTAATTTAATTAACTCAAACCAATACGGCATCAGTCACTCAATCTGTGGTATCACCCAAGGATATAATTACTATTTAAAAAACTTGGCAAAGAATATCGATTAGAATTCAAACCATGGATGTGATTAATTAAGTTATTTGGTGATAGAGCATAATATTTCTTAGGTGCATGGATGGTTCAACAAAAAACCTATTACCAAAACAAAAAAAAACACAAGTTGAATGATAGACCAAACAAATAAAATGGGCCTATCATGTTGATGGATTATTTTGAAATGCAACATTATTGAGAAATGTCAATAAAACTACCTGGGTGAATTTTTGTCATGTTTGACGCCAAAGAGGTAATCAAATTGTGATGAAAAAAATTCAATAGATCATAGGCCATAACCATGAAATTAAACCACCAAAATCTCATCTTGTACAACCACAAGACACACAAGAAACAAGAAAATAAAATTTGTAGAAAGAAGTACATGTGAGGGACATCCAAAATAAAATTAAACCAGTACAAAAAATATTTTGGTCACTTATCTAAAGTAGAATGAGTCTTTGAATGATGAAACTACAAACTATAAAAATACACGTCAGAGTAGATGCTATGACAATTTACACTGTAAAGAGACGTTATTGGGGTAATGGTGATGCCCCAAAACTCTCTTTGACAAAATCCCTCTGAGTATGTGAATGGAGCTACCGATGATAGATCTTTGACATGTTCATTTATTTTGATATCATAAAATATCAAACAATGGACATGAAGACTGACATGATCTAGCCAGAAATCAAAACCAAGAAATAATTTCTCGAATGTTAAGAACAACACTCAAATATAATAAGAGAATAATTAATTATTATTATTTTATAAGTGCATATAAATTCTGCTCACTCTTATTTCACACAAAAACATTAGTGCTCATCAAATAGGAGAGAGAATATGCTAGAAGAATTTATTCTTATAAAGATCTTGTGGCAAGTGTCACACCTAGAACATTTCCTATCTATAAATGCTTGTGATAATAATTATCATTTAAAACATTCTAAGTTTAGTTTGTGACAAGTGATACACAAGCAATTAATTTGCTTATTTATTTATCACAAATAATATTAATTACCAATTAATTAATAATTTATAATTATAATTTGGAATGACTAAAATTTAATACTCTAATATTTGTTTGTGTTATCAACATTGACTACAATCATCATTACACTAATTTGTAATTTGTGAATGTAGAAAAGGTTAACTATCATGTTAATCCCACTCATAAATATCATGCCACTAAACCTAAAAATCCTTCTCTTGAAGAACAAATTATTAAAGAGACTACTACTACCATAATTGCATCATCTTTTGATCCACAATATAGTGATGGGCCTACTCCACCTACGAATCCTCCACTTATAGAACATCAACCTAGTGCTTCCAATAATTATACTACCATTCCTCCTAAACTTACCATTACTAATAAATTTAAATAGTGTTATGGCTCCAACCCTAAATCACAATGGAATTTCCTAGATGAACTCAATTCAATGCCTTGAAAAATTCCTTTAATGGAACTCATGAGAACATCACTTTATCATCAAAAATTTCTCATGAAAAAATTAAAAGATGTCAAAGAATCCCCATCTAATGAAACTCAACTACCTACCCAATCCTTTTAAGTTCATGCGCGTACGGAAGCCCACACTATTGAAACCATTTCTCAACCTTCTTCTAAGAAAATATCCATAGAATTTCCCAAAAAACACATGATTAATGATGAGATCCTCTCTCAAGCTAATGATCCACCTATCTTCATTAAGATTTGATCAACAATACCTTAATGATAAAATTCTTAGTGGATGAAGCCTCATGCATTAACGTTACTTCCCTTTGGTTAATATAACAACTTGAATAATTCAAATATGACTTTAAGAAAACATGACTCACTTGCTATAGATTCTATGAAACCAATCAAAAACTTCTTGGTTACATTTGGATCCCTCCCACTATTGGGCCCAAAATAATATGCACCACACTGATGGTTTAATATCTTTCACTCTCCTATCATCTCATTCTATGTCATCCTTGGACTAATCACATTAGAGATATCTTGTCTTCCAGTAGCAATTGCATTAAGTTAAATCATGATGGAAAATGTTATAAGTATGAACCAGATTCCAACCCATACAGTCTCAATCTACTGAATCCTAAACATAGTATCACAACCCCACCCATTCTCATATCAAGAGTTCTCCTCTTTCTATTTTTTTCAACATACATCTCGATCTACAAGTTACTCTTCCATATTCATGTGTTAAAAAACCCAATGAGTTACAAACTATTTTCAATACCACAAAATTATCACCTTAGATATAAAAATAGCCCCCTCCATCTCTTTTACATGAGATATAACCATTACTTTAATTAATAATGATATTAAAATTCCTCCACCATGCAATGCCAATGAAACTTCTTACACATAAGATGACTTCCTATGCAATGATTTTTGGGTAGATAAATTATTTTAGGATCCTCTACCCTTATCCCCTCATACTTTCAATAACATTGGTGTATCAACCAAGGATATACCCACTAATTCTAATCAACCAAATACTTGTGTATGCAACATCACTTAATCATATGATTATGATTATGTATTTTCCCAAGCCTAATAATGGCACTTAGATGTAATTCATTATCAAAAAACTCTAGGTAAAATATATACCTTTAACCAAGATGTTTAATTAGTTCATAACTCCTATGATTCCAATGATGATGAGAATGATCCATAACCTCAATGTTATGTCCCTCCTATTAACCCACTATTGTCCAAACACTCCATGAGTTGTCCAATAGATTTTTGATTCCCAATCATACCTAACGGTATTGGCCAATCCAATACCATTGAAAATTTTCCAAAAATATTAATGATATTAGACAACCTAATACCATTTAAATTAGTCTTCAGTATGAAAAATGTATCAAAGAACCCGATACAATCCATCCTTCCATTCATAATTGTACCATCCAAACATTACTAAGTGTAGATACAATTCCTTTATCATCCAAACTTTAGTTAACTTTATCAGCTAGGCCAATACAGTCAAAATCAATATTATTTCTACTAACTATACTGAGTGTATTAATTAGTATATTTCATTGAGTAAATAAAAATGAAATTGAAAGGTTATAACCCATAAAACATTTTGGGTATAAAAAAGTCATTGGGGTAAAATTTAAATCTAAGGTTTAGATTGATTCATCTATTGAGATCTTGACAAGATCATTCTTATAGATTGTCCATACCTATTTTTTCTATTGGTGATCACTAATATGATAAAAGATTATTCAAAAGTCCTATATAGAAATTCATTCTACATAATTCTAAGAGGACTTGAAATTTGAGCATTATGAAGTCTTTCTCTCTTCTTATTGTAGGAAATCATGGATTATTATAAATCCTCTTCCTTCATAATCCGAAGTAGCAAATTATTCAATATTTTCATATTTTACAAATAGTATACTTCAGCCTAGATATTTTGTATTAGAAGATATTACCTAGGACTATACTATACAAGAAAAATAATCAACTTCTACTTAAAATATAGACATTACCTTCAGGTTTAAATCCATTGTTATAATACATATCCATTCTGAGTTTCATAACAATGGTAATAAGAATGTAAATCTTGAAGTAGATATTGAATATTACATTCCTTTGCCTATATTCCCTAGTGACCAAGGTATTATAAAATTACTCCATGCTAGAGAGCCTCAACTTCCCTGCCAACATCATAAATTTGTTCATTTCGTAAAAAGACTCCTTGCTTCAAGAAAAAAAATTCTATTGTCAATTTAAAAACACATTCTATTTCCAAGCTTCATTTATCTCCATATCATTTTCAAGATGGCAACACTGTGCTTATGAAATAAACTCAACCAATTAACTTTAGTACAACTACCAATCCTAAATTAGTTCTTGTCTTTAATAAGATTCACCCTGAAGAGAAATATAGTTATGACTTATTTTTTGATAAATATCATGAATTTTTGCATGGTCATCTAAAGTCATGCTTGATGTTGACCCTAGCATAGTTGTCCATAACATGACATATCTATATGTGAAACTTGTACGTGAAAAATAATGGAAGTTTCCTCTCAAAGTTTCCACCTTATGTCAAAAAAAAATGATAAAACTCTTAGATGCTAAGTTAATTAAACCTTTAGAATACTTAGAATGGGTATCCAACATAGTACTTGTGTAGACACCAATATTATGTCTACCCCCCCTTGGTCCCCTTCTAAATCTAACATTCCTAACCCACACTTTATTAATTTAAAATAAATTATTTATTTTAAATTAATCATCCCCTCACCTTGACACCTCACCTAGACACCTCGCCCAGACACCTCACCCTAAGACCATTTCTTACCCTATGAGTCACCCTATGACTAAGTCCTTCAAATCATAACTACCTAAGACCTATTCCAACTCTCTAACTAACCCTCGTGCCTAATAAACCCGTATTTTGACCGTTCTCCAATGACAAATACACTTGGCAAATGGAGAAATGGGAAAAGAGCTAAAAATAACCCTTTTACCCATTCTCTAGCTGTCAACATCGGTCAACTGTCGATCGATGCCGGTGGGATCACCGACATCAGTTACATAAACTAGGCTTCTAACCTTGAGTTACCCCCTGCCTCTTTAGATATCGACGCACATGCTCTAAAACTAAGCATCAGAATTCTATTATCGCTCTCCAGGCTATAGAAAATCTATAGAAATCACTCCAGACATTGGATTGGAAATATTGTACAGGATCTTTGACATCAGCCACAACAGGAACAAACATCCTGACACCCTTTGGTCTTCACCAAAAAGCTAAGTATTCTTCTGGTCTCCATTTCAAAGTTCTAAAATAACTTGGTAATTAGTTTCTATTTACTATTTCTGGATACTGTAAAAGAAACACGACTTCTTCCATGGAAGGGCTGAAAAGCCTTCTTCTGACTCTTACCCTATTCTCACACATACCCTCTACCTTTTGTCCTTCCTCAGACCCTATTCCCCTTCCCGTAACTTTGCACAAACCTCCCAACTCCTAGAGTCCTCTGTCCATCACAAAAATACCCTAGAACCCATCCAAAGACTTATTGCCCCTATCGACATTGGCAGTATAACTGACGTCGACACTTTTATCTACTAACATCGGCAGCATAATCAACGTCGGTGACTGTGCAAACCAGAACCTATTCAAATAGCCCCTAAACCAGACATAACCTTTGACCAACATTTTGAGACTCACAGATTACAGGAAACAGGTACACAACATTTTGCCTTTTCATTTCTGTAAGTCTTTTATCATTTCATTTCATACAAATCTCTTTGTCTTAAATAGTGGACTGTCATCCCTCGCAAAGCTTTACGCTTCTGGGACTAAGCGCGTAGCTTGGCAATACACTTTATCTTATTCTAACATTTTCTTTGTTTAAGTCTTATTCTTATCTACAGGTGTCTTCCTCCACAGCCAAAGAGGATCTCTTACAATGCTTGGATACAGTGCGCAACTTAATCTGGGTAACATACAAACCCCTAACCTTAACTTTAGATTTTTCTTTCTTCTGAATGTAATTAGCAAAAAAATGTAGAGAAACATTCTAGCACGCCTGGTGGGACCCTGGAGTTTTCCTTGAGTTCATTTTTTCTAAAAAGCAAATTTTCACATAGGTGCATTATGAAAAAAAAATTCTCTTCTTGCATCCTTTTCTTCTATCTCTTTATTTCGAAAAGAAACCATTAGCCTAAGTTAAAAAGAACATCTTTCTTTTTCTTCTTGTCACTTTTTCCCTACATCTTAGAGTAGTGAAAATTCATACTCTTAACCTTTTCCTCACTTGTTTGCATCTGAACAAAACATTTCAATTTGGGTTAAAAAAACTATTGCATTTCATTCCTGTTTGAATGCATACTTAGCCCTCTCACTTAGTAATTAAAATGCATTATGAATAAATCGTAGTGCACAAATGTTACACAGCCAGACCACAAGCACATCAAATTAAACATTTAAACATACTTGAGACAAGGCCCGTCTAGGATTTCATCACCTACCGAATACCTTACCCTTCCTGGTGATCCTACTTGGACTTCACTACCAAGGGGAGGACCCACTCTGTTCTCTGGCAGAGTATAAACTATAGGCAAAGTATATATTGGCTAAGTAGCCCAGCTTAGCTCTAGGTTCGTGAAGTGAAGGGAGCAAGCCCCCAGCACCAGGCCATGTACATAACCTAACATAGATTTTTGAGCACCAAAACATAACCTGAAACTAACCATAGACTTCCTCTGTAGGACCCGTTCTAAAAGCCCAATTCCCAAACACATTCTTCTAAGGCATAAGCCACCACGACTCTAAAATTTATTCTTAGGAATTTAATGTTTAGAGGTTGCTTGCCATCATCTATTTTTATCTAATTTTTTGAGCTAATAAGGTCGCATTCTGAGGTCCAAAAACAACTCAAAATTTCTCTTTCTTTCAAAATGATATCAATTTTTTGTGTTTCTAGAAATACACAGAAACCAACATCAGCTTTTCCACCGACGTCGGCAACTCATCCTCACCGACATCAATTATCCCACTGACCTCAACAACATTTCATAACTGACATCGGTTAGTAAACCGACGTCGGTCACTGTCAAAAAAATTTCTTTCCAAACAACAAGCTTAAAATCTAACTTTTTTTGCTGTTAAACACACATTTTGGTTTTCTAAAACTGAAATACACAGTTTTTAAAACTTGAACACATTTTGCCTTGGATGGTTTTGACACGTAGTCAAGCTAAAACTCTTGTTGACCATGCAAGGCAACAACCACTTCCACCTTCACCCTTCATAACAAGTCCTCTAATGGAGTATACTTCAGACACTGAGCATACTCCTATCCAACTAACCCCAAATCAACCTCCTATTGTTCCCGCAGGGGATCAAGACTTTGAGAGATTCTTTGACCTCAATGTCAAGGCTCTCTAACACTATCTCGCAAGAAGCCAAATGCGAGATCCTTCAGGTAACCCTGTTTATGGGATGCCAACTTCCTTAGTTGAAAAGGCAATAATATCAACAGCCTCCATTACTCAACCCATGGTCACTCAGGTCATTGCCTCAACTAGTAACCCAATCATGGCCAATGTTCAAGATTTGGCCTCCCCTTCTATTTTTGGACCTACCTCCATCGGGGTTTCTGTACCCCATCAACTATAAACAATTCAAACAAGTTCAACACCTTTTCAAAACTTGCTTGTTTCTATCCCACCCACTCTTGCACCCATAAATACAAGAGTGACTACTTATCCTCTAACTAGTGTTGCCACCATCCAACCACCTTTGGTAGCATCTAGTCAAGTTGTGCCCTCCAGCTTCATGGCACAAGCCCCCTTGACCTCAACATCAGTCCCCATGATGAACTACCAATATGTTGTGCCTATACAAATGCAACCTAGCATGTCATATGCCCCTTCCAATATCTTCCAGGTACCCTACAACCTAGGGGGTGCCCCTCCTACCAATCCATCAGTCGATCTAATCAAGATGCTGATGGATAAGATGTCCAATCTTGAGACATCCGTTTCAGGTTCAAGGAGTGTTCTTTCATATGAATAAATCTGTAATGAATCTATCCATCCTTCGGTCCCAATTCGACCATATCCTAGCCAATGGGAACTCCTGAAATTTACTCATTTTCAGAGTAAAGAGGACCCAAAACAACATCTATGAGTGTTTAGACACGCTTGCTACCTCATAGCACACGATAATGCGTTGTTACTTCGCACATTTCCCATGTCACTTTTTGGTGCTGCCCTTGATTGGTATAGTTCTATTACCAGTCATTCTCTTTTTACCTTCACTCAACTGGCTCAACTATTCCTCGACCACTTTTCAATCAATATCACTAAAAAGGTCTCCATCACAGACCTATATTCTATTAGATAATTCGATGATGAATCAATAGCTGATTTTGTTGCCTATTGGAGAGGTTTAATCAACCAACTCTCCTTTTCTTTGCCTTAACTTGAGCTCATTGAGCTCTTTTCAAGAGCATGTGCCAAGCACATCTCATCTACTTTGCGGGTCCAAACATTCTGCACATTTGACGAAGCTTTCACCATGGCCTGAAAGCTTGAACTCTGAGCAGTCGAAGAAGATAAGGTCAAATTGCATAGTAAAAATACTAATGCAAAATCTAATGACCCTTCTTCCAAATCTTCTTCTTCCCATTCCAAGTCCAAAGGTTTGGTAAATGCTGTGGTACTTAGATCATCTTCTTCTACCACATCACAAAGCATTATAAGATAATTCTAACAATGATACGTATAACATCAATACACTTCAATAGGAGAATCATGCACTTCCGTGTTGGATAAACTAATAAAGTAGGGAGTCCTCAACCTCCCTCAAATATGACCACCACCCCAATTTGATCCCTCATGAGCCATCCCTGCATGGTATAGGGAAATGACTTTTATAATTATCATCATGTCAAAGGTCATGACATGGACAATTACAAAACCCTCAAGAATGTTATTCAGGACATGTTAAACAAGGGGGATCTTGTTTTGGATAACCCAAATGCGCTAGCTAACCAAAACATATATATCTTTAGACAACCATTCTCTAACCATCCCCCTAGTCAAAACAATGTCCAGACCATGGCCGATGACCCCCAAGAGCGCAATATATGCACAGTCGACATGGTTTCTCCTTTCATCCCTAACCAACCTCTCCCACAGTCTGAAGAGGTTAGTCAACCTATTTCTCCACCACGGGAAGAAAAACCTTCTTCTCTTATTAGTCCTCCATCCACCCCCCTTTTACACACATGAGAGTCTACTTTGAACTCTCTTATATTGGAGGACACTTTGATGATACCAACGCCACTAGTTCTACCCTCATCCTTCCTATTACCAATAGAGGATCATACTTTTCCTGCTCTTCGACCACAAGTGGAAGGCATGATCATCCCTGCCCTCTATCCTCTTGAAGAGCCACATTCTTCAATTCCTTCTCCACCGAGAAAAGAACTTGTCTCTTCACCCACATCGGCTAAAGAGGATCCGGTAATGGATCTTTCTCACCTTTAGCCCAAGATCACTGCGTCTAATACGTTTCCAGTCTCACAACCACCCAAATCTTCAAAAATACCAATTATAAAGCCTCGTGCAACATCCTCTAAACCATTTTCTCAATTGGCTGAAAACTTAGGATTTCTCCATTCAAGGAACTAGAACATGAGGCATTATGGGAGTGACTTAAAGCTCCTTATCTTACACATCCTACTTCATCTCATACTGTCGACCCTTCTGCGACAAATTATCCTAAAATCTTTGACAAGGATCAGGCTTCTACTTCTAAAACATTAGAAGCTCAACTGCCCACATCTGAACCTAAATCCTCACAAACATCCATCATACTGAAATAGGTTAAATCTCTCGGTGTTCACCCCATACCAAACCTCACTCACCCACAAGTGAAGATAGACTTGAACCTCACCCCCCATAGTAGTAGTCCTCACACTGTATTGAAGAAAGCTACTAAACCACATCAGAGAACTCCTCCCCCACCATCACCATTGCCCTCCATTTTGGGCCCACACCCTTCCACCTTAATAGGAGTGCTACCTACTCCAACACCCAACAAAAGTAAATTACCTCCCTTACTACCTTTACCCATCAAAAACATACTTCCTCCAAAAAATTTGGCACCTCTCATCAAGAAAGTGTCATCTACGCGAGTGGCCACACCACCAACCAAAAAGGTGGTACAGAAAACTCCCTCAACAACATCTAAACATAAGTTGTCAACCTCTACTACAACAACAAGCATAGACCCAGTATGGGTTCCTATGCTTTGTTGCTACACTGACTGTTACAATCTTCTAGCATCACTCTCTCGCCTATTAAACCATTTCAACCTCTCGAATCAAAACCATCTTGGTTCGATGATACTCAAATCTGCCTCTATCATCGCACACCTGGGCATGATACTAAGAATTATTGTGCCCTTAAGGTTGTCATTTGTCAACACTTGGAAAAGGACACCCTTCTTCTTGACTCTTTTGACAAACCTCTGACTCCATCCCATGTCTCTCAAACCTCCTCACCTTCATCAGGATCCCATCATTAGACTATGATCCCTCTACCACCTTATCCCCCTTTATTCGAGATCAACACCATTAATGTGGCCACCAGGTCACAAACTTTAAATGATAAAGGAAAAGAGAAGGTTTCTATCACTTGGACATATCCATTTGTTAAGCCTTCTCAACCACCAAAACCCAAGCTTTCTATCTTGGGCACATCCCAACAAACATCTTTGGAGACAATTTGTGATTTTATGGTGAAATAACTTCACCAAACTCTAGTGAAGATGTCTTTATATGACCTCATTCAAAGCTCTCCACAACATCACCAAGCTTTAATCAAAGCTTTACAGGCGGTGGAGGTCCAACCCGAAGACCCCCAACCATTGGCTGCTTTAGTCCAATCATTACCCACCATCGCCTCCATTACCTTTAGTGATTCTGAGATTCTTACCTCTAATTTGGAAGATCAGGATGCTGCCCTTTTTATCACATCGTACGTTGATCAAACTCACATTAAGCAGGTTATGATTAATGGGGGTGCTAGCATTAATATCATTTTTGCATAAATGCCATTCACTTGGAACCCCTGACCTATCAACTAGATGGGGTATCAAGGTCTCTTCCTCTCGTTTATCCAGACATGACAGACGATGAATCCTCTACCATCAACATTGTCTAATGCATGGATGATGATGCCATACTCACCTACATAGGTGCAGATGACTCCTTCATTCAACGATCACTTCCTTTGAAAACACAGGTTATATTAAATGAATCAACTATTGACATTAACCTCCCATCTTCTGATGTTCTTCACATTTTAAAGATTGGTCAATCTTTAGATATTCAGGAATAAATCGACTATACCAAATTCCTTACAGATCATAGCAAAGCCTTTGCTTGGTCCTATAGTGATATGCCTAGCATTGACCCCGACATTTTCATTCATAACATCGTCACAAACCATGAAGCTAAGCCTGTTAGGCAAAAGCTTCCAAGATGCATCCTCATGTCGCACTCCTTGTCAAAGAAGAGATTCAACGTCTTCTTTTTGTCTCATTTATCCAACCCATTGATTATCCACAATGGGTGTCAAACATTGTCCCTGTCACAAAAGCAATTGAGAGAATCTGAATTTATACTGATTATCACAACCGCAACCTAGCTTGCCCAAAGGATGACTTTCCTTTGCCAAACATCAACCAACTTGTTGATCTTACAGCTGGTCATGAGATGCTATCACTCATGGATGGGTTTTGAAGATATAACCAAATCTTGATTGCACCAAAAAATCAACATAAAACTACCTTCATCACCTCATGGGGGACATTTTGCTATAGAGTCATGCCTTTTGGCTTAAAAAATGTAAGCACCACATACCAACGCGCCATGACTTATATCTTTCATGATCTCCTCCACAAAATCATGGAGGACTATGTGGATGACCTGCTAGAGAAATCCAAACTTCTTCGTGACCACTTAACCATTCTCAAAATAATATTCACTCGCCTCCTACAATACAATGTTTGACTCAACCCCAAGAAATGCATCTTTGGGGTTCTCTCAGGGAAGCTTTTAGGATTCATTATTTCTCTTCGTGGCATTGAAGTAGATCTCGCAAAGATTCGAGCTATACTTGAGATGCCCCCACCTACCAACCTAAAACAACTTCATAGCCTGCAAGGGAAGCTTCAATCTATTTGTTGCTTCATCTCACAGTTATATGACCGATGCCAGCCATTCTATCACCTCCTCAAGAAGGATGTCTCCTTTAATTGGGATAAGGATTGCCAAGAGGCTTTTGAGGCTCTTAAATGCTATCTTGTCTCTCCACCAGTCCTTATTCCACCTAAAGACGATCAACCCTTCTATCTTTATATTTTGGCAAGAAATCATTCCTTAGGTGCCATGATTGCGCATCGAGATGAACAACATCATGAGTAGGTGGTTTATTATATAAGTTGAATGCTCATTGATTACAAAACTTGGTATACTCATATCGAAAAACTTTGCTTGGCATTAGTCTTTGCCGCCTCCAAACTCTGTCATTATCTCCTCAATCACAAAACTTACATCATCACCCACACTAACCTTCTCAAATACATACATAACAAGCCATACCAAAACCAACGTATGGCTCGTTGGCTCATGCTTCTTACTGAGTTTGATCTAGAATTCATTCAACAAAAGTCTATAAAGGGGCAAACAATCACTGACCAACTAGTAGACACCCCTTTACCTGACAACCAACCCTCTCATTATGAATTTTTTGATGAATCTATCACAACGTTATCCACTGATGACATCTTCTATCAAATGACAATGTTCTTTGACGGATCTAAATGTCAACACAGTGGGGTGTGGGGGTCATTCTCATCCCTCACGAGGGTGAGCCCATGCCTCTATCTTTTAAACTTGACTTCAAATGCACCAATAATATGGATGAATATGAAGCCTTAATTTTGGGACTTCAAACTACTCTTTTCTTAGGCATCAAGACAGTCAATATATTTGGTGACTCGTAGCTAGTCGTTAATCAGATTAACGGTTCATATCTTTGTAAAAATGAAGTTTTGTAATGATATAAATACTGTGTTGACACATTGCTAGAATCTTTCAACCATTATCTCTTGCAAACTGTTCCTCACTTTATGAATAAGTTTGCCGACACTATGGCTTCTCTTGCCTTACATATACCATCCTCATCTTCTTCTTCGAGAATCTATGTCACGGTACACCATTTGGCATTGCCTTCATATATCTCCACAGACATCAACTTTGTCGGTACTATCAACTCTAATCCATAGGATGTTTGGTATAAACAACTTGTGGACTACTTGACTTATTTTATCATTCCTCCTGATCTCTTTAGCAATGCACGGTGGGATTTTATCATGAGTACTGCTCGATATACCATGCTAGGGGGTCTTCTCTACAAAATAGGTTTCGATGGCCTCCTTCTTCGATGTCTAACTTCCACTGAAACATCTCATGCCATCAAACAAGTTTATGATGGGATTTGTGGAGGACATTTTAGTGGTAACTCAGTTGTAAAGCACATCCTTCACCTGGGCTATTATTGGCCCACTCTTCACCAAGACTGTAGTGACTATATTCAGCGTTGTATCAAATGCCAACAACATGCTAACTTACTTCACATCCCTAGCCACGCTCTACAAGTTGCTAAGGATTTCTGGCCCTTTTCACAATGGGGCTTAGATCTAATCAATGAGATTAACCCTCATTAATCTCTCTGACATCAGTCTATTATCACCGTGACCGAATACTTCACTAAATGGGTGGAAGTTGTTTTCCTCATCTCCACTAAAGCTGAAAAAATCATCGACTTCATCAACAACCACATCATCTGTCATTTTGGTGTACCTCACAAGATCATCACCGATAACGATAAATATTTCAAAAACAAAACCATCCAAAAACTTTGCAACTCTTTTGGCATCAAACTCAGCTTCTCCTCGCCTTACTACCCACAAGAAAATAGACAAGCAGAGGCTTCTAACAAAATCTTAACCAAAATCCTAATGAAGGTGGTCAATGACACTGGAAGGGATTGGCACACTCACATTCCCTTCACTTTGTGGGCCTACCGCACTAGCATTCAAACCCCTACGAGTGCTACACCTTTCTCTTTAGTGTATGGAACTGAGGCCGTCTTACCTCTTGAAGTACATATACCATCTATACACATCTCTTTGCATGACATACTGTCTAACAATGACTTTCATCAAGATTGATTAGCTCAACTTGAGTTACTCGACGAACGTCGTCTTGCCGCTCTTAACCATCTTCATATCTACCAAAATTGCATCAAACGTGCCTATAACAAAAATATGAGAGAGCAAGATTTCAAAATTAGAGATCTCATCCTCAAAGAAAACCAACATGTGACCAATATGGAAAGAAGCAAACGAGGCAAGTTTGCTCCTAATTGGCTCAGACCTCATATCATAATGCACAAGTATGGATCAGAGACTTATCATCTATTTTCTCTCGAAGGCCAGCCAGAACCTGAACCCCTTAATGCCTTGCATCTGCGACCATTCTACTGTTAATCAAGTAATCATTCACTTGATGTTTAACTTGAGCTCGTCCCTTGAGCAACCCTCATCATCCTCATTCCTATTCCTTTCAACCTTTTTTCTACATAAACATTAGTTAACCCTTTTTGCATTAATGCTTTGTCCTACTAAAAAAGAAACCCCCAAACCTCTATAGGCTTGTCCATGACTAAAAGTTCCATCAATAAAAAAAATATAAAACTGGGATGCCTAACAAAATATACAAAGGTCATAAACTATAAATGTAGACTGCTCCCTCAAAGGACAGCTACATCATTGCTGTAATTAATAGACTGCTCCCTTGAAGGACAGCTATTCCATAAACTTCAAAGCATAAAAATTAAATGATAGACCATTCCCTCGAAGGATGGCTATGCCCAAATTTTGCTACAAACAGACCCTCTCAGAAGCTTCTTGCATAAATTAGCTTCACATGACCACAAAATAAAATAACATCTCCAAATAGACTCCCTGCATTGATCAGTCTACAAGCTATTAAGTCATGGACTTGCTTATAGTCGTTCTCAGGGTCACTTATAAAAGGGGAAAAGTTATCCCTACTAAATAAGGGTTATACTATCTTAACATATCACATAATCACACCTATTACCCCAACATACTCAAGGGATTTTGAGCTCACTTAATGTCAAGTGATTCGACTACTTCTCTAACACAAACCAATGGTCAATGGCATAATGCATGAACGGGGCTTTTGTTTCCAAAAAAACCCCTACCTATGTTATCATTATGATCCTTGTCAATGAAAGAGCAACGCGCCTTTCACTTCTTACTTGACTTCGTCACATGCCCATAACATGACAAACCAAAATATTTTTCAAACTACTAACATAACATCATGATTTATTTAAATTCAAATACTAATTTGTGTTATATAAATTATCATAGCCCATTCCCATTAGTTTCTATGGAAAACAATACACATGGAAACTAACACAATTTATGTCAAGCATATATTATCACCAGTATGAAAAGTGTTGAAGCATAAAAAAAACTCATTTCATTTTTAGCATACATCCATCACCAATATAAAAAATTGTTAGGAATGAAAAATCACAAACCTATGTTACAACATACACCATTACACAATATGGAAAAAGTTGTAACATCATCATATATTCATCTCATTAAGCATGTATCATTAAACATATGGTAAATGCTAAAAACACTAACATAACCAAAACATCCATAACATGTCAATATCTCAAAAATCTCATATATATATATATATATGTGTGTGTGTGTGTGTGTGTGTGTGTGTGTGTGTGTGTGTACATCAATATCTGAAATAGTACAATATATCTGTCTCTCTCAAAATGCATATACATCTCACGTTAACGGCACGCAGGCTGGTATATACATCTTGACTAACTACAATTGCCTCAAGGCTGTGGTGGTGATCGTGGCCGTGATGACACTAAATCATCTCCACTCTCTGACCATTGTTGTCTTTGAGAATTAGAGACAGTGGCACGTGACACAGATCTTTGCATAGCTACCATCTCAGAATATCATTGAATCTATGGAAATCCCCTTATAGCACCCTCATAATACACAATCTCATCTAACACAATATTGTACCTAGATATAAGTATAGTCTATGGTGGACCCATCGATCCCGATGTGATGCCCTGTAACGAACTCTGTGGCTGTGGTTGAAGTGGCTGCTATGGTGTTGACTGAGCTGGCTCCTACACTAGCTACTGTGGTGGTAGCTGAATAGGGCCCTGCCCTCTAAAACCCTACCCTACTAATATCTATGCCTGGGCTGTGGCCAACTGCTCCTGTAATATGGTAACCTACCCTATCAAGGCTGCCACTTGTGCTATCAAAACTATCACCTACCCCTGAAACCCTGTAGCCTATCCCTACAAAATGGTCACCTGTACTCATGCTGCATCTCTCTCATAGATAGTGGCATCTCTCTCTCTGCTAACTACCTGTAGATCAAGAGGTGGTCCCCTCTGAACCCTTGCATACTACCCCACCCACCAAGCTGAGTAGGCCATTGTACTCCCTGGATCTACTACACCAAAACCTGTAGGTATCTCCTTAAAATTATGCTGCTCTATCTCCTTTGGCAGTGGGAGCAGTGCCTCAATGTTGTCTCATCTATACCGTGGAAAGGTGGGTGGCACATCTTGTAATAGCCCATACTGGCACTGTACTCTCTCCACAAGAACTCTCTCAAGCTCACCGACTCGCTTGCCCCTAACCCATCTCAAACTCTGCACACCCACCAGCTGCTCTACCTGATCTCTAAACACTAAATATACTAGGTAAGGCCTCTAAATGATGTCTATAGGGATCAAGGCATCCATTATCCCCCTGTAGTAATCGATGTCTCTAACGATGCTATCTACATGCGTCTGTGCCATGAACTCTCACCATCACTTGAACCTAACTTTGAAACTAGCCTGGATAGCTATGAAAAGACTGAGAGGTCGTGTGACCATGATATGCTCATATGCCCAACAATGCAAGAGGTGGCCCACACATAAACTATATCATCACCACCAGCTAATCCTCCAGAGCTTTTTGTATAGCTGAGCCAAAAAGACTGGAGCCCATGCAAATATTGTCTACTCCTCAATCATATCTACCAAAACCCTGGTCATCACAATCAAAAATCTCCCTCCCTTTGCATCAAGAAGCGCATAAATGGTGATGTCAATCATCATCAGAATGGCTAACTGATACTCATCCTCATCCACAGCATACACTGGCTCATACGCAAAACTCGTTGAGTGGTAAGTCACCTCAGCAGCATGCTCCCCAAACAGCATCACCATATGAATGTCATGTGCCTCTATTAAGCACGCATATATCTCTACCCCGTGTATCAGTAACCAAAAA
This sequence comes from Torreya grandis, assembly GCA_037957365.1. Classification (NCBI taxonomy): domain Eukaryota; kingdom Viridiplantae; phylum Streptophyta; class Pinopsida; order Cupressales; family Taxaceae; genus Torreya; species Torreya grandis. The sequence goes on from JARHVA010000971.1 coordinate 2,488,284, forward strand.
AATTTATACATGTCCTCCACTGTAACTATCAACTCTCTGGTCGATAGGTGAAAGGTGTTAGTGGTATGATCCCACTGCTCAATCAATGCCACCATCAAGCTGACATCTCTAGCCACTCAGCAGTATTGCCACAACCTACCTAGTCCTACAATAGTGATGTGGGCCCACTCCTCTCTAATAATGTCATGACACATTCATGTCAGTAATGTCAGAAGATGATCTCACAGTATTAATGTCTGCCTCACTTGCATCCAACCAACAACACCGTAACAACATTAATAAACAACTAACAACCTCTATGACCCTTCTTCCCTTTTGGGAGAACTACATTGGCCTAAGGCCCTTAAAATAGGGGCTATGTAGGCAACACTTAGTTGACATGGGGTCTTCTGAGGTTAGCTTGGCCATTCACCCACTCGTCTATCTAATGGACTAACTAACTAAATCTATATGACCATCACCACACTCGAGAGTGCCTCAGCATGACATAGGCCCTTCGAATTATCATTTTCAAACTTTTTTAAGGCCTAAACAAAATTTTAAGTAAACTAACATCGATTAGTGTGCCGACAATGGCACCTACCTAATTGATGTTGGTAGCTAACTGACTGACATCGATCACTAGTTGGCTGACATCAGTGGAACTGCCAGTGTTGGTGACTGGTTCGGCCCTATGGCCGAATGCGGTAAGCCCTAAAAATTAGGGCTTCCCCATTTTACAACCCAAAACCCCCAAAACCCTCCTAAAACTTCCTAAACTAACCTACCTCATGTACCCACCCTTCTAATTACTCCTCCCCCTCGATCTACAACTAAAAACACAAAAAATACCAAAAATAAAATTCAATTCCAAAATAATAAAAAACTTAAATAAAACACCCTACCTCATCTCATTGTCACCACCAAGGCGGTATAATAGGTGCTGCTAGTGGTAGTCCTCCCACAAGGCCTCCTTCGACCTCTACCATCTCCGTCTGCCTCGTCTCCTTAATAAAATTCCTGGTGGCCCACAACTACCTCCCACAACTCTACAACACTCCAAACTCACTCACTTTCCCAACCAATTACAATCTAATACCTCACGCTGCTGCCACTATCAACTAAAATTCTTTATCACACTACACACCTTAGATCTCCCTTTTTCACTTCTTTAAAAGTCACAAATGACTTTTGGTGGGCCGTCAATCCAATTTTGTCAAGTTTGGTAAGCCACCGATGTGAGTAGGACCGTGCCCTGGGCCATCGACATCGGCTAATTTCTATGACCGACATCAGTTTCCTGACTGACATCAGCAACCTCAAGACATAAGTCTTCTTTACAAATGCCCAAAATCATGCCTAAAATAATTGGATCTAACAGTAGAAGTCATCTTAGACTCTTCATGGGGCACATTGGAGATCACATATATCTCTCAAACCACAACAAAATACTCTTGAGATCACATATCTCAGCCCGACTCGATAAATGACCTTGGAGATCGCGACTATCTCTTCAAACCACGACCACTTTTGAGACAACTATGCCTTGGTTGTTTTGATTGCATATGCTACCTCACGAATAGTTAGCAAATTATCCATGACCCTCACACCTATTGACTGATCGCGCTCCAGTTGATCCCCAATCTTTGTGACATTTTTGTGTTTTCCAGGAGCATTTCCTAGCCCAGGATATTTGGAACACAATGACCATTGGAGCTACAACTTTGATCATTTAACCCAATTAGCTAAGACTAAAAGCTGGGGACTGGTTACTTCAATTTTAGCACTCCTCAACCTTGCCTATGACAATTTGACCTGCCTATCACGTGAAGTGGTATATGTGCAATCTCAACTATTGCAGCGTTCACACTCACACCTCACCTTAACCATCTACTACATATCAAATTGGCACTCGATATCAGCTTACCTTCTCTTGACTCCCACTTTGAGGGGGAATACCTCATCCCATACCTGGGGCAAACAACATCTATTTTTGTCTTGCAGTTCATCAGGACAAATCACAAGACAAAAAAGGGAAAATGTAGACACCAATATTGTGTCTACCCCCCCTTAGTCCCCTTCTAACTCTAACACTCCTAACCCACACTGTATTAATTTAAAATAAATTATTTATTTTAAATTAATCATCCCCTCACCTCGACACTTCACCTAGACACCTCGCCCAGACACCTCACCCTAAGACCATTTCTTACCCTATGAGTCACCCTATGACTAAGTCCTTCAAATCATAACTACCTAAGACCTATTCCAACTCTCTAACTAACCCTCATGCCTAATAAACCCGTCTTTTGACTGTTCTCCAATGGTAAATGCACTTGATGGATGGAGAAATGGGCAAAGAGCTAAAAATAGCCCTTTTACCCATTCTCTAGCCGTCAATGTCGGTCAACTGTCGATCGATGCCAGTGGGATCACTGACGTCGGTTACATAAACTAAGCTTCTAACCTTGAGTTGCCCCCTACCTCTTCAGATATCGACGTGCACGCTCTGAAACTAAGCATCAGAATTCTATTATCACTCTCCAGGCTATAAAAACTCTGTAGAAATCACTCCAAACATTGGATTGGAAACATTGTACGAGATCTTCGACATCAGCCACAACAGGAACAAACATCTTGACACCCTTCGGTCTTCACCAAAAAGCTAAGTATTCTTCTGGTCTCCATTTTAAAGTTCTAGAATAACTTGGTAATTAGTTTCTATTTACTATTTTTGGATACTATAAAAGAAACACGACATCCTCCGTGGAAGGGCTGAAAAGCCTTCCTCTGACTCTTACCCTATTCTCACACCTACCCTCTACCTTTTGTCCTTCCTCAGACCCTATTCCCCTTCCCGTAACTCTGCACAAACCTCCCAACTCTCAGAGTCCTCTGTCCATCACAGAAATACCTTGGAACCCATCCAAAGACTTATTTCCCCTACCGACATTGGCAGTATAACCGATGTTAGCACTTTTTCTACCGACATCGGCAGCATAACCGATGTCGGCGACTGTGCAAACTAAAACCTATTCAAATAGCCCCTAAACTAGACATAACCTTTGACCAGCATTCTGAGACTCACATATTACAAGAAACAGGAACACAACATTTTGCCTTTTCATTTTTGTAAGTCTTTTATCATTTCATTTCATACAAATCTCTTTGTCTTAAATAGTGGACTGTCATCCCTCGCATAGCTTTACGCTTTCGGGACCAAGTGTAGCTTGGCAGTCCACTTTATCTTATTCTAACATTTTCTTTGTTTAAGTCTTATTCTTATCTACAGGTGTCTTCCTCCACAGCGAAAGAGGAGCTCCTACAACGCTTGGATATGATGCGCAACTTAATCTGGGTAACGTTCAAACCCCTAACCTTAACTTTAGTTTCTTCTTTCTTCTAAATGTAATTAGCAAAAAAACATAGAGAAACAACTTGTTCACAATAAAGTCACTTGATAGATATTAGTTCTTCATATTTGTGTGGGTAATGATAAATTTTGTATTTGTGTGAATAATAAGTTGTAATAACAACTCAAATATTTAATTGTGAGAAGAATAAAAGAGTTGTGTGTGTGATAAAATAACTCATTAGGAGATAGGATTGTATGATTGACTCCTACTTTTTAGGATAATAATATACTATATATTATATTAAGTTTGAATAATAAAATATTTTTTTGACTGACCAAAATTTTATTGAGTAAAAATTCAACTAATTTTCAACATTGGTATCAGAGCATATCCTCCCTTACGACCTCTTTGCTCCACTTTAGCCTCAAGAATAACAAATTTGAGTAGTGAATACCACGTGTGAGTCTTTGCATACGATAGGCCTTTCATAATTCTTGACAATGGAACAATAGTGTAGATCACATGTTATTTTCAATGTCAAAATTTTGATGGTAAATTAGTTTTATGAAAAAATCAAAATTTTGATGAATCCATTTTATGAAAAATAAAAAATATATGTTTGTATTTTTTTATATTTAGGTTTTTAGAAGAATTTGAGAGATTTAGACAAAATATTATTTATTGTTCTGTGCATGATGGGTTACAAAACTCAGAAGACATTTCTCCATGTTCTGAATTGAACATGTTTTGTATTGACTCTGGTTCAGCTGTGCATTATTTTATTTCATCTTGCATCAGTACAGTCCAATAGAACCATTTTTCACACAGAATTAACCTTAGCCACATTCACCTCACAACTCCAACTCTGCATTGAATTTAATGTTGACTTGTTCCACAAGCTGCCTCAACAGATATTTTAGCTTCAATCTTAAGATTCTTGTTAGGTATGCAGTCCTCTCAACACCTTCCACATTCATGGCTCAGCTCTACATTAAACATAACCTGATCTCAGACTTGATCAACCTTGCAGTCTCTATCACATCGACAAGATCTACACTCAAGTCCTATCTAAGCTCGGTATAGTAACTCAGCGTAGCCTCCAAACTACTCTCATTTGAACCTGCTCTTAACTCCAAACTACTGTCAAAATATTCTCCACCAAGCTCATGTTTCTCCCTAAAATGACGAGCTCTTGTTCCACATGACCCACAGTTGGTCGTGTCTGTAATATTTAGTTTTAGGTTTTAAAAACTATGGTTAGTCTTATTCATGGTTTTAACCATTGCAAGTCATTTTAAGTCTATTTTATTTAGATTTAGTAGTATTAGGTATATAATTCATGTTTTTTAGCAAATCATATTATTTAATTATAATTGTTTTAAAGATATTTAAGTCATATAACATTTTACTAGGTAGGTAGTTAAATCTTTATATATATATATATATATATATATAGTTTGTTTGGGTCTTTAGGATTTAGTTATAGTGTTTAATATTTTATTTTATTTTTTGTGTCATTATGTTTGTTTTAGTCAAAGTCATCATTATTGTAAAGATGTGTTATCGATTGAAATCGATATTTATTGAGTCAAAAGTATGGGTGGGTGGTGGGGTAAATGAAAAAGATGAATTTGATTGAAAAATTTAATGGACACGATTTCCATATATAGAAAATATAAATACAATTATTGCTAATTTTAAAATACCTTTGGGACATTGTTGATGGCATTGTGGCAAGACAAACAGATATCTATGAGCTTCAAAGATAGAAAGTCAAAGACAATAAAATATAGGAATCACTAAATACACTATTTAGATCTCAAGCCAATAGTGTTGAAATAACTATGAAGCCAAATTTATATGGGTTAAAAATGGAAAGAGGAGACATACTATCACACATCAACAAGTTCTATTCCTTCATAAATAAATTGGTAGGAACAAATAAAAAAATCAAATAAACTAATGCAAAATCCATATTTATCAACAACATGCCCAATATTATGTCCAATATGGTGATCACCTTAAGCAAATTGAATCTAAGCCTAGCAAACATTACATCCACATTATTTAATGAAGGAAATAAGATTTTAGTATAAGAAGTGATGTTCAAATACAAGAAGCCCAACACTTCTTCTAGAAATTATAAACATGTGACTAGGTTTAAAAAGGAAAAAACAAATACACATGTTTTAATTGTAAATAGCCAAGACATTTTGTTTTGAACTACAAACAAATATAACATGATATTTTCGATGGAAATTTACATGAAAAATCAATGGTGATAAAATAAAGTGATCAAGATGAAATCAATCCCCCTTTAGATGATGAAGAAGTTGTTCATCAAAGTGACAAAGATCATCTCTATTAGTGTTTGTCCTCACCCTGTTTCAACATTGGGGGGAATGATAGCTATTAGTGCTTCATATGTGTGTGGATAATGATAAAGGTTATATTTATGTGAATAATGAGTTGTAATAACAAATCAAATGTGTAATTTTGAAGAGAATAAAATAGTTGTACATGTGATAAAAACAAGTCATTAGGAGATAAAGTTAAAGGAGAGTCTTTAGGAGATAAGATAGAATGATTTATGGGATTTGGGATGAGAGTTGACTCCTAATTTTTAGGAGAAGAATATACTATACATTTTATTGATTTTTAATAATAAAATCATTTTTTGACATATCAAAATTTTATTGACTGAAAAATTCAACTAGTTTTCAACATTGCCATGATTATTCATATCTATATCAAATTTTGTTATCTCAACTTAACATGTCCTAAGGATAACTTTCATTTACCATAAATTAATGCCATTACTTATTCCATAGTTGGATATGAGATTTTATCACTCATGGATGGATTTTGGGGGTATAAAAATATTTGCATTATGCTTGAGGATTGTACCCACCCTAATTTGGTCAAACAAAAACAAGCACTGTGTCTTTTGTTGCTCTTTCATAGAAAGGTTTTAATGATGTATGCGAGTCTTGTTTGTGGGTAATTTTGGTATTTGGATCTTTATTATGACTTTTTTTTCTATTTTTTGCACCCCTAATGGTCTTATGTCATGCTATCCTAGCCACAGGGGCCCCTGGCCTATTTACCATAGTCTTTGCTCAATTTTATGGCCTCGAGACATAAACACAGTCTTGGATACTAATGTAGTGTGCTAGTGTCTACTTCAATGCTAGTGTCATTGTTTCAATGTGTTTCAAGTCCTTACCCTTCCTTGAGTCCCTTCTTATGATTTTATCTTTCTCTTATGCCTTGTCAACTAGCGAACAAGGGTATCACATATAAATTAAATTTCCTTTTATATACAGAGCCTCGAAAGGCATTTTACATATATCACTTAATATTTTGGCACATAATTACATAAAATCAATCAATAGTATAGTTTAACACTCCACATATTACTCAACAATCATAACTAAATACACTTGCTTGATCAAAGAAGGGCCTAAGCAAAAATCATTCTAGCATAGCGTGTGCCTTGATTATGCATGTTCCCTAAGGGAGAATTACATGTAATCTAAGATCCCTATCATTGGGGTTAATGTAGGTAGTGGTCAAGATAACAGGGGTTTTGTATCATGTGAATCTAACATCCCAAAAGCCAACTTTTCCCTTCCTTTTGTATTTGATCCCATTGTTGTTTTATGTGTGTAGGTGTTTATTAGGGTTTCCTAGAATAATCAATAAAATAGTGACACAAAAAAATAATTATACACTCCTGAACACACCTACAAGTCCATAAAACCCTCTAATAGCATCCCTAGAAGTCTCAAGATTTTTATTTATATAAGGACACTAACGTGGTACCTTGGACACTAACACAGTGCACTATTGTCTTCTTAATCGTGCTACTATCTGAAGATAATTTTTAACCCTAGTTTCAAAATGAAAGACATCAAACTAATTTCCAGGCCTGTTCCATTCTTTCCATCATCCTTAAAATCTTATTTCACTCTAGAAAAGTAGATTCCTTCATTTTATTTACATTTTTTTGTTCCTAAAATTTGTCACTTGTTTTTGGGGACAACATATCAACTATTTTGGTCCTGTAGGCCAAAATGATCTCTTCCCTTCTAAAAAATGTTCTGAGTATTCAAATTATTCAATTATTCAAGTGTTTTTAGTTAAGGGATTCGTAGGTTCAATGGGTTCCATAGGTTCAACCAGTGGGCTTTCACAAAGAAACAAGTTCCAACACTTAGGCAATTTCAAGAATGGTTCAACGCCGAGGTTCAATCAAAAGACTTAACAATGGGCTTCAAAAAAATGGATTGAACCATTGAACCCCACCTCCTCAAAGTTCAAAGGTTTAAAAAGAGTTAAGCACCTCAACAAGTTCAAATTTTAATCGCTTCAAAGAGTTCAATGAGTTCGAAGACTTCGGCAAGTTCAAAGTTCAACAGCTTCGACAAACTTAAAGAAAAAGAAAACTTTGAGGAGTAAAGATTGAACCTTGAACCAAAAGAGTTCAAAGTTCAAAGGTTCAATGAGTTTAATAAGTTTGATGGACTTAGAAGAATAAAAAGATTCTAAGAGCTAAGAATGAACCGTTGAACCATTGAACTTTGAACCAAAATAGTTCACAGGTTCAAAGGTTCAATGGGTTCGATAGAAAAATAAAAGATCCAAAAAGTTAAAAGCTTCAAAGGAATCAAAGAAAGAGAATGAACCATTGAACTTTGAACCAAAATGGTTCAAAGTTAAAAGGTTCAAATAAGTTCAAAGTTCAAAATAAAGCTTCGAGCAAAGGAAGGAAGCGGAAGATTCTAGAAAGAAGTTCAACAAGATAGTTCAACCAAATGGTTCAAAGGAAGGGTTCAACTGAAGAGGAAAAGAAAGTGAATGCAGCCATTTCCAAAGAGCTGATTGAACCAAAGAGCCGATTGAACTTCCAAAATCGTTGAACCATTAAACTAATGCACTCTGAAGGTTCAAAGGTTCAAGATTCAAAGTAGTTCAAGCGACTAGAGACCAGTGACGTCCCTGTAGACGTCAAATTTAGGGTAATGAAATATTTGTTACTTTTCAAATATGGCACGACCTTGAAAACAAATTTAGCGAACAACCAAAGGAGCTAAAAGAGCTAGTTGAAGGAGAGAAGATAAGCCTGAGAGATTAGATTGCAAGGAAAGACAAAACGTGGTAAGGAAAAAGATGAAAGCTATAGGAAATCTAGAAATATATCTATAGGAATTATTCCAATAGGTGGAACAGTCCACCAAGTGAACATCAGAGAGTGCAAGCACTCAAAGGCACGGCCTATTTTTATTCATCGAGTAAAGACAAAGTGGATAGCTGCACAAATATCTTAAAGAGGACTAGGTAGCCCATACTTTGGAGAGGACATTTGAAAAGAATTAACATGCCAAAGTTAAGGCTGATACCCTATTCTAGCATGGCCCCTTCATAGAATTTTAAATGTATTCAAGGCATTAAATGCAGCATGGGCCATTTTGTGAAACAATGCGCCAAGTCTTTCTTGGCTGTTATATATTGTAATCTCTCATTTCATATAAAGGGGATCTCTCTATTATAGAAGCAAAACTTTGCCCAAATTGAAAGACATTACTGAGACTTTGAGCTCAGAGTGTTAATCATATTTTATTAAATGAATGAGAAAGCAAGTGACCTTTCAGAATTTGTGTTGAGATAACTTGTGCTCTTTAGGGGATTGTTCTTATGTCTATTTCTTGAATATCATCTTGTCCATTTAATTAAATAAGCAGAACTAGTGGAAGTAATCTGATAGTTGTCCTGAAGCAAATTATGGGAGACTTTGAGCTGCCAGAATTATCTTTAGTGTTTGTTTTTTGTTTCTGTGTAAAGGATCTTGGGAAGACTTTGTGCCCCCCATAATCCTTCATATCTTTCACTCCTTGGCAGTTGAGGTGGAGACTTTGTGCTACACCTCATTCTATTGTGTTACTGTGTCCTGTTACAGTTACTTCCAGGAAAGAATCTGGCTGTTGACTGAATATTACTTTTGAAAGAAGAGAAGCATCCTCAACAATCACCCAGGATTTACCCTTTGCTCTGCGAAAATCATCTCTAAAAAAAGAGAGATGGATGGTGTTATCCTACCCCTGTGTGTATTTTTTGCGTGCACACATACACACACATATATTATAGTTAACAGGGAATCTCCCCTACCATATAGGGAACCTCCCTTTGATGAGAGAAGAGATTTATCCCATTTTGATGTGGTAGACCTGCACATTTTGCCAATCAATCTCCTTATGTTGTGGTTGAAACACCTATTTTGCTGTCAGTTAGCTGGTGACAAAATATTCAACCAATAGTTTTTTGGTGACTCCACTGGAGATCAAATAAGCAGTTTGAAGCTTCAAGCTTCAAGCTAAAGGAGTACTAGTTCTTTTCCATTTCCATTCTTTATAATTTGGCAGCCACATGTTATAGAAGAAGCTAGAGAGCTAAAGAGATTGTCGACCCCATTTTTGAGCTGGTACTACAAAGTAATTTTGATCCATTTCCTTCACCATCTCACCTCTAGTGAAACAGGAGTTTTCCTCCTACAAAAGTCAAATCTCTAATACAAGGTAACGCTTCTTTTCCCTCTACTAGCAGAGCTTTGCCTATACATACTCCACCCATATTTGTTATTCCCCCTTTCCATAGTCATTTAATGGCAATTCAAGGCCCCTGGGGTAACTCTTTTGGTCCACTCAATCTAACTCCACCTCTACATGAACTACCTCACAATTTGAGGAAGAATTTTCCCAAGTTTTTTGGTGATGGGAGAGTTCATCTTGATGAATATATTGTAGCCTTTAACATAGCCTATGGCATAATAGGTGTGGAGTATGAGGATGTAGCAGTCAGAATGTTTGTGGAAACATTACAAGGCACTATTGCAAAATAGTTCTATCATCTGCAAGCACAATTAGTGACTGGCTGGAACACCCTCAAAGCCAAGTTTGAATAAAGGTTCAAGCCTGCAAAAGATGTGTATGCCCTGCTGGCCTAGCTCACACAAATGAAGGAGCCTCATGAACCTATGAGGGACTTCATTTCCAAGTTTGACAAGCTGAGGAACATAATACCCATAATTGCTCAGCCAATAGCTGAGAATCTCAAATATTTTTTCATCAATTCTTAGCTTCCAGAAGTGAGTTTCTTGTTGAGATGGGCCAGCCACATAGACCTTGCTGCAACTCAAGATCTGGACACTATTGTCAAAGATGATCTTATCTTGTTAGGAAAGATAAGAAGAGATCCTAATAGAGGCAAATATTCTTCATCTTCTGAGAATTCATCTACAGACACCACTGATCTTATGGTGCAGAAGCTGGCAAATGAGTTGCTAGCTCTCAGAAAGCAAATGGCGCAAGGGATGACTACTACTCCTTCATACCAAGATATACTAAGGAGGAATTTTCCTAACCAGTCATACCAAGGCAATGCTTCCAAGAATCAAGGGCAGCAAAATCATCTTCCTCCCCCATAGGGGAAGCTTGCTATTGAAGCACCTCCAACTAATTCAGTAGTTGGATATCTTGAAACAAAATCTGATTTCTCTTTTCAACCTGAGTTGAACTAATAAAATCACATTGATCTCCTTATAGAAGACTAAAAAGAATTAGCTAGTGACTCCAACATTGGTTTCTTGAATTACCAAGACGAACCTAAAAGCAAAGGTGAAGCATTTGATGGATCATACGTAGTGTTTATCAGGTCACAGAACCAATCAGCTCAACAAGCTGATAAGGAAAAAATAAGGGAAGGATCTCAAATGGTAATTTCAATTGCTAAATGGGGGACTTCTCTGCCTTTTCAATCAAAGGACCCAGTGAGCAGTAAAAAAGTAAGTACTCCAAGTATTCCTTCATCTTCTACTTCAAATTTGCAGATCAGTCCTATAGCCCCCAAAAATTAGAAGGATGAACTTCATTCCTCTATCATCAATCCTTTCCAGTAATTTGACATAATCGACCATGTTAAGAATACCAAAATTCAAATGACTAAATTTGAATTCTTGTAATCCAACCCTGAGTAATTGGATAGGCTAGTTGAACGTGTGAAGAGCAAAATCGTCCCTGTAAGACAAGAAATTCCAAAGGTAACTCCCACATCCACCTAGAATAACCTTGTGAGTATTCCTCTAGCTACCCCTAAGAAGATAGAACTATTTTATGTCTCCTTGTTGATAAATGATCATCAGTTAAACAACTACATAATTGACTCAGGCACATCTAATAATGTCATACCTACCAAGGTGGAAAAATCTCTTGGTCTCATATTGACCAAGACCTTTTGGAGATGCTTTTACATGGAAAATAAACAAGTACCTTTGTTGGGATAAATCAAGGATGCCTAATTTACATTTGTGGCATTTCCAGATAAGAGAATCAAGATGACAGTCCTGGTGGCTGATGTCCCAGCCTCATATGACATCCTTCTTGGGCAAAATTTTTGCAAAGATGTTGGTGGTGAATTAACATGGACCTGTCAGATGTGAGGATCTTGATCAAAGGTGTCATGCAGAGATTGCTCCCTGAGAAGGAGGCAAAATATGTTGTCACTCAAACATCAGCACTTAAAGCTCAAATTATGTTTGAATATTCAAGCGTGGGTAATTACTTCCTAACCACAGAGGGTGTTCCTATCTTAGTTGATGAAATTTTGGAAAAGGACAATCTAAAAATTGGTTCAAATGGGATAGTGAAAGAATTAGTAGAATACAATACAAATGCAAAAGGATCTCCCCTCCCAAATGAAGTAAAATTTGAAAGAATGTCAGTTTTTGATAATGTGTGGATTCTCAAATTTGATGGCAGCGATTCTTCTACTGGCTCTAGAGCTAGAATTTTTCTAATATCTCCTCAAGGAGACATTTTTCCTTCTTCATACAAGTTGTAGTTTAGCAACACCAATAATACTATTGAATATGAATCACTACTGCTCAAATTAAAGGCCACTCAAGATAGGGGTGTCAAACTCCTTCACGCTAAAGGAGATGTTGAGCTAGTGGTTTGTCAGGTGAGGAACCTATATCAAACCAAGAATGAGAGATTGTTCCATTATTGCAATTTGGTGTGGGACTGCATTGAAAGATTTGATGCTTTTAGTATCTCCATAGTGCCTAGAGAGTTCAATGATCAAGCTGATTCATTGGCTATTTTGGTGACTCTCTTGGTTCCTCACCAAGATTTCAAAAGAGATAGGTATACCATCGAATTGGTATTTTGACCAAGTGTGCCTGACAATGGAAATCATTAGCAGGTAATCAATGGCAACAGTCAAATCATTACCTTTATGGAATAAAAGGATAGCTTTGAAAATCTCCAATTTGAAGGCAGTAAGTCTCCACCATGAAAATCAGCTCAAGAAACAAGCTCAGACGTAGGTGAGGAATTCCTGCAGCTAAAAGGGAATAAAATTCTCAAAGGATTGGTTTCCCTTAAGAAACTGTTTGACAAGCATGACAAGTTCATCAAGCAGTAACAGAAAGATTCAAGCTCCTCCCAAGAGTTTGATCAAATAAATTTGAGTACTGAGGAAAATCCCAAGATGGTGAACATTGTGAAGTGTTGCACTCCTAAGGAGAAGCTCAAATTTACTGTCCTACTTCACTATTACATAGATGTTTTGGTGTACTCCTATGATAATCTAAAGTCGCTCAGGCCTAAAGAAATTTGCCATGAAATTCCTCTCAAGAGTGATTCATTGCCTCACAAACAAAAATCTAGGTAGTATAACCCCAAGATATCAAGTACCATTCTATCTGAGATTCAGAAAATGTTAAAAGCCAAGATAAATTTTCTAATCTATCATTCCACATAGATTGTGAACATAGTTCCTGTGAGAAAAAAGAATGGTGAAATTTGCCTCTGTGTGGATTTCAAAAATTTGAATCAATCCTCCCTAAAGGATAACTACCCTCTACCCATCATGGATCAAGTCCTTCAGACGGTGATTGGTTTAAAAATGTTATCAATGCTAGATGGTTTTTTAGGGTATAATCAAGTGGAAGTTGGTGAAGAAGACCAACATAAGACTGCCTTCACCACACTTTGGGGCACCTTTACGTATCGAAGAATGCCTTTTGGCTTGATAAATGCTGGTGCCATCTTTCAAAGAGTGATGGACCTTGCTTTCAGAGATGAAATGAGTAAGTTCATTATGGTATACCTTGATTACTTGACTGTCTTTTCCAAGCATTCTTCTGATCACCTACATCATTTGCAATAAGTGCTGGAATGATGTCGACAAAATGGCATTTCTCTAAATCCCAAGAAGTTTATTTTTGGGGTTACAGAAGGGAAACTTCTCAGACATACTATATCCCAAGAAGGCATAAAGATTGACTTAGAAAGAGTTAAATCCATCTAAGAGCTTACTCTGCCTACAAGTAAGACTGCAATTCACTCTTTCTTCAAAAAGGTGAATTTTTTATGAAGGTTCATTCCTGAGTTCACAGAGAAGACTCACCATATTATGGACATGATGAAGGGAAAGTCCACTTTTAGCTAGACTAAAGAAGGCAAATTAGCATTTCAAGACATCAAGACAGTTATCACCCATGCCCCAATTCTAGTTTATCTAGATTACACCAAAGGCTTCATAATAAACAGTTATGCTTTTGAACACACACTTTCAATAATTTTAGTTTAGCAAAACAAAGAAGGTGTGGAATCTACCATATCCTTCATGAGCTATCCTCTCAAATCTCATGAGCTGAAGTACTCAAACATGGAAAAGCATGCTTATGTAGTGGTAAAGGCAATAAAGCACTTCCACTTTTACATTATAAATTCACACACTTTGCCATGGTTCCTAATACAACAGTCAAGTCCATACTAACTCAACAGGAGTGCATAACTAAAAGGGGTAATTGGATTGCTAAAATCTAGGAGTTTGATCTGGTTATCAAACCAACAAAGCTTTTGTGAGGAAGGGACCTCTACTAATTAATTGTTGATAATATACCAGAAGAAACAGGGCATGAAGGAACAAAAGTTGAAGACACACCAACAGTGCTATTTGTCACCACTACGAATGAGTGGTAGTCAAATATTGCTCATTTCCTTACCTATGGTGAGTGTCCTACTCACCTATCTCATAAAAAAAAGAGGATTGTTAAATTGAAAGCTGCCAATCTTGTCCTGTGGGACAATGGTCTGTATAAGAGGAACCTTGATGGAGTATTCCTTCACTGTGTGGATAAAGTACAATAGAACAAACTCCTAGAATCTTTCCAAAATTTGACCTGTGGAGGACATTTTTCTGTGCCTATAACTACCCATAATATTTTATGAGCCAGGTATTATTGGCCTACCCTATTTCAAGATGCATACAAATGGGTACATAAATGTGAACCATGTCAATAGTTCATTGGAAAACCTAAATTAGTTGCGTTGCCTCTCAAACCAGTAGTAATTAAAGAGCCATTTCAGCTATAGGGAATTGATTTCATTAGTGTTGTAAACCCATCTTCAAGTGCTAGACATGATTATGTCCTCACATCCACAAATTACTTCACCAAATGGGTGGAAGCTATTCCAGTCAAGCATGCTACTTTAGAATTAGTATGCAATTTCCTCAAAGAAAACATCATTTCCAAGTTTGGGGTCCCAACCAAGATTATGACTGATAATGCAACCTATTTCTCTTCTCATGAGATTACCCAATTTTATTTTTATTATGGGATCACCCTCTCTCACTCTTTTGACTATTTTTCACATAGAAATGGTCAAGCCAAATCGAGCAACAAGAACCTGGTGACCATTATCAAAAATTTGGTTGATGACAATCAAAAACCCTGGCATAAAGCATTATTTGATGCATTATGGGAAGACAAAATTACACCCAAGAGGGCAACATGTATGTCCCCATTTCAGCTCTTATATGGTTTGAATGTAAAGATACCAATCACCCTAGAATTACTAGCACTAAAATTGGTAAAGGCAGTCGAAGATCAAACATATGAATGCTCCATCGACAAGAGGATCATGTGCTTGACTAAACTTAATGAGCAATGAACTATGGTGGTGGACCTAATTGCTACGCATCAAAGCTTGGTGAATAAGCTCTTTGACCAAGAAGCAAAAACCCATGAATTTTAGATTGGAGATCAAGTTTTGCTATGGGACAAAAGGAGAGAACCAAAGGGAATGCATGGGAAATTTGATTCCTTATGGAGAGGCCCATTTACTATTCATCAGATTAATGGAAAAAATAGTTTCCTATTGAAGTATCAAGATGGCACACCTTTTTTTCTGACTCAAAATGGGTAGCATTTGAAGCACTTCAATTCTTGAAGTACTAGATAAGTCTGGTTTTACATATGTATAATGTTTGTATAGTCTTGAGTTTTTATTTTACCTTGTTCATTTTTATTTTTGGTGCCTTTCTTTTTGGGTAGCATGACTCCATAGCCCAATGGTATGCATCAAGGCACTAAGATTATAGTTTCTACTCCCTTCAATTATTTTTTACAATCGATAGAAGTTCCCCAACTAGAGCTAGTTGTTGTTCCCAAAATTCGTCACTTGTTTTTGGGGACAACATATCAACTATTTTAGTCCTACAGGCCAAAATGATCTCTTCCCTTCTAAAAAATATTATGAGTATTCAAAATTTTCAATTATTCAAGCATTTTCAGTTAAGGGATTCATAGGTTCAATGGGTTCCACAAGTTCAACCAATGGGATTTCACAAAGAAACAAGTTCCAACACTTATATAATTTCAAGAATGGTTCAACGCCAAGGTTCAATCAAAAGACTTAACAACGGGCTTCAAACAAATGGAATGAATCATTGAACCCCACCTCCTCAAAGTTCAAAGGTTTAACGAGTTTAAAGGTTCAAAAAGAGTTAAGCGCCTTGAGAAGTTCAAAGTTCAATCGCTTCAAAGAGTTCAATGAGTTTGAAGACTTCGGCAAGTTCAAAGTTCAACAGCTTCGATAGACTTAAAGAAAAAGAAGACTTTGAGGAGAAAAGATTAAAACATTGAACCATTGAACCTTGAACCAAGAAAGTTCAAAGTTTAAAGGTTCAATGAGTTCAATAAGTTCAATGGAATTAGAAGAATAAAAAGATTTGAAGAGCTAAGAATGAACCGTTGAACCATTGAACTTTGAACCAAAATAATTCACATGTTTAAAGAACCAAAACAATTCACATGTTCAAAGGTTCAATGGGTTCGAAAGAAAAGGAAAAGATCCAAAAAGTTAAAAGCTTCAGAGGAATCAAAGAAAGAGAATGAACCATTGAAATTTGAACCAAAATGGTTCAAAGTTCAAAGGTTCAAAGGTTCACAGAAGTTCAAAGTTCAAAATAAATATTTGAGTGAAGGAAGGAAGAGAAAGATTCCAGAAAGAAGTTCAACAAGATGGTTCAACCAAATGGTTCAATCGAAGAGGAAAATAAAGTGAATGTGGCCCTTCCCAAAGAGCTGATTGAACCAAAGAGCTGATTGAACTGCCTGAACTATTGAACGATTAAACCAATGCACTTTGAAGGTTCAAGGTTCAAAGTAGTTCAAGCGACCAGAGACTAGTGACATCCCTACAAATGTCAAATTTAGGGTAATAAAATATCCATTACTTTTCAAATATGGCGTGACCTTGAGAATAAATTCAGTGAACAGCCAAAGGAGCTGAAAGAGCTAGTTGAAGGTGAGAAGATAAGCCCGAGAGTTTAGATTGCAAGGAAAGACAAAATGTGGCAAGGAAAAAGATGAAAGCTATAAGAAATACAAAAATATATCTATAAGATTTATTCCAGTAGGTGGAACAGTCCACCAAGTGAACATTAAAGAGTGCAAGCACTCAAAAGAGTGGCCTATTTTTCTTCATCGAGTAAAGAGAAAGTGGACAGCTACATAAATATCTTGAAGAGGACTAGGCAGCCCATACTTTGGAGAGGACATTTGAGAATAATTAACATGCCAAAGTTAAGGCTGATAACCTGTTCCAGCATGGCCCCTTCACAGAATTTCAAATGCATTCAAGGCATTGAATGCAGCATGAGCCATTTTTTGAAACAATGTGTTAAGTATTTCTTGTCTGCTATATATTGTAGTCTCTCATTTTGTATAAATGGGACCTCTCTATTATAGAAGCAAAACTCTACCCAAATTGAAAGGCATTACTAAGACTTTGAGCTCAAATTGTTAATCATATTTTCTTGAATGAATGAAAAAGCAAGTGACCTTTCAGACTTTGTGTTGAGATAGCTTGTGTTTTTTAGGGGATTGTTCTTATGTTTATTTCTTGAATATCATCTTGTTCATTTTATTTAATAAGCAGAACTAGTGGAATTAATCTGATAGGTGTCCTGAAGAAAATTGTGGGAGACTTTGAGCTGTCAGAATTGTCTTTAGTGTTGTTTTCTATTTCTATGTAAAGGATCTTGGGAAGACTTTATGCCCCCCCCCATAATCCTTCGTATCTTTCACTCCTTGGTAGTTGAGGTGGAGACTTTGTGTTACAACTCATTCTGTTGTGTTACTGTGTCTTATTACAGTTACTACCAGAAAGGAATCTAGCTATTGATTGAATATTACTTCAAAAAGAAGAGAAGCATCCTCAACAATCATCCAGGATTTCTCCTTTGCTTTGTGAACATCATCTCTAAAAAAAGAGAGATGGATGGTGTTATCCTACCCCTGTGTATATATATATATATATGTGTGTGTGTGTGTGTGTGTGTATATATCTATATATATGTGTGTGTGTGTGTGTGTGTGTATATGTGTATATATGTATATATATATATATATATGTATATATATATATATGTGTGTGTGTGTGTATATATATATATATCTATGTATATATGTATATATCTATGTATATATGTATATATCTATGTATATATATATATATACATATGTATATATATATATACATATATATATATATATACATATGTATATATATATACATATACATATATATATGTATATATATATATATATATACATACATACATACATACATATATATATATATACATATATATACATATATATATATATATATATATATATATATATATATAATAGTTAACATGGAATCTTCCCTGCCATATAGGGAACATCCCCTTGATGAGAGGAGAGATTTATCCCATTTTGATGTGGTACACTTGCACATTTTTCTGATCAATCTCCTTATGCTGTGGTTGAAACACCTATTTTGCTGTCAGTTAGCTGGTGACAAAATATTCACCCAACACATTTAATGTAAATCAATTTTGTATATCTACTTGCAATATTTATCTATATTTACCCTTTATACCAAGTCCTTTAAAAATCTAGGATTTACATCTATTAAGTCATAAATATTTAAAATATTTTGTGAACCCAACTTATTTTGAATATCACTAACAACCATAGCTCCACCCTAAACTTGGGTTTGCCTTCTCCTTTTTTATGTAATAAATTAGGGTTTATAAAATTCTAATTTTTTCCTAATTTTTTCATGACCTAACTAATTCAAATCAGTCCTATATTATGGTTTTATTAATTCAATACACTTTAAGTTTTATCTAAAAAACCCTAGATCTACATACTAGTTACTTTTCATATAAATATTAGCTTTGAGGGTTTAAAGTAAATTTTTGATTTTTTTAATACATTGGGTTGAATATTTCACATAATTTTAAAAACATTTATGTTGTATTATATTATACCTATTGTTTGTTTATTGTTCATTCTCTTTTTTGGCAAGTTTAAAATGACTTCCAAGAAACCTCTTTTCCCTCACTGAGTTGATCAATTCCTAAAATTTTCTCATAATTATACAAATGAATGGACAAATTTTCAAGATTGCACATTAGCACATGATAATGACCATGATTTCATTTACAATGATGATGATTATTATTGTTTTAATTATGGATATGATAATGAAATTATTGATGAGGATACATTAGATGCATCTTCTTCTCTTTCTCCTCTCTCTTTTCCTACTTCTCAAAATCAAACTAACAATATAAGGCCAAAATAACCCTTGTTGATGGTGATTTATTTCAATGTGATCCTAGTTTTTCCACCATTTTTACTGTCTTTATTCAAATTAAAGAAATACAATAACAATAAAATCAATTTACCTTTGCATGATTCAAGTAACAGTAAACATGATGTTCCTAGCATAAAAAAGCAAAATGCACCTTATTTACCCTTCTAAATTCAATTTGAAAAAGCATGTCCAAATGATAGTACACCTTTTACTGATACACAAACTAAAGTGGATGAGATTATTTTATCACCTTCTTTTACATTTTAAGCTCAACATAACTATTCTATGCAAAGTTTAGATAATTCAAATATCTCTAACTCTCTTTCTTACACATCATAATGTGCCAAATGAAAATATGATTGCTACTTCTTATCCCTTTGACTCCAAGATTGAAAACAATGATCATACATGTATTCCACTCATAGCTAGTGAAGACATGCATTGCATTACACCTACACATGAGGATATATTACAAAGTGGTAAAAAAGTAAAATATTCTTATACTCTCTCTCTTAGTGAGCATGTAAATTAAACCTCTTCTTTCCTTACTTCTAAAAGTGAAAAAAACTCTAACTTTGATGAAGCCTAGAATAATAATGATTACTATGATTTTAGTGAAGAATACATTGAGTCTGATCCTTTTAGTTTTCTCCCTAGTTCACCCATCTCTCATGTTCAAATTTATTTATTATCAAATGATATTTCAAATGATAATATGTCTTTGGATAAACACAAGTGAACTTATACTTATGTTCATAGTTTACATTCGCATTATAATAATGTATCTTCTAGTACATTAACATGTGATACTTCATTACAAATTAATGAAATGAGAGATACCAATGAATCTCACTCACCACTCCTTACTACAATAGAACCCATTCCTCATTTTAACCTCCAAAAGGGTGATAGTCCACTTTTTGCTCATTGGGTCCAAGCTATCACCCCTCTAAAAGTTATGGTGAGCAAACCAACTCTCTCTAAAAATATTCATCAATGAAATGTACCAATGGATAAAATTAATAACAAGATTCAATAATTAAATGAACCCCTTGATTATGTTAATATACCTTCTTAAGAGGTAATCTCCTTGATGGTTTTTTTGGGTGATTTATAACAAGTACACTAGCTTAATTTAGAAATTAAAGCATATTATTCTTGGGTTGATCATAATGCCATCCATGGTAATGTTATCCCACACAGAATCTTAATTAAAAATCACCAAAGTAGTTTTAGATACCAATATTACCGATGGACATGGAGATCCATACTTGCACCTTAAATCTTATAGGAGAGCTATGGCACATGTCACTATCAGTTTGATTCTCTTATAGTTATTTGTATAGACTCTAGAGGGTGAGGCCTTAAATTAGTTCCATCATTCATTCCCCAATCATTCACTACATACATATGATGAGTTAGAATAACTCTTTATTATGCATTACATACAAAATAAGTGACCTTGAGTCACATGTGAGAGGTTACCTTCACTACACCAGGGTAAGTTAGAATTATGAGTGGTTACATATTACGATTCAAATCATGTATGCAATAATTGATCTACTAGCTCACAAATTTAGAGGTACATGGAATCTTTGATAGATTTCTTACCTTCCCTCTCAAGGATAAATTGTTATATGAGATATCCAAATCATTTATATACTTATTATACAAGTTTATCACATTAGAACAAGAGTTGGGATTAGCAGAGCCACATTTAAAAATAGATTTTAAGGAGCTAGATTTAGATTTAGGCCAATCATAGGCACAATCATCCAATATGGTATAAACACCTAATACATATAATCTTTAATAAAAAGTGTTTTAATAATAACTAGACAAGATACTCAACAAAGGTAAAGAGCCATTTCATAGACCATGTCTCATAGTGAACAAAGCATATGACACCAGCAACAAGGCCATATAGTTTTTAGATAGAGATAGGCCTCATGATATATTATTTACATTACTATATAGATGGATTATCACCCTTCCTCCTAGTCATCATCATACAACACATATTTTACGAAGAATAATAAACAAACCATATTATAATTATCACAAAATTAATGGACTTTGGGATAATCATTATTTTGCACTTAAAGATCATATTGACCAATGTGTTGACAAAGGCATTATAGCATTCACATAGGGGGAATAAAGATGTCCCTCTCCAAACTCCCCTATATCACACTCCTCTATGAGTGAGTTATCCCAAGATGTTCCTTTCAAGGAGCCATTGGTTACACATCATATGAGCCACACAGCTTGTAGGACACCCATTTATGTGAGATCTCATGTACCACATATTAAGTATCAAAGGAAACCATTTCAAAGAGCTTAACCTACTTATAGAAGCATGGTAAAAAAATGAAAATCAAATCAACCACTAGTTTTGATTCAATAATCAATTAAAATATTTGGCAGAGACCATAGACATCAGAGCATGGTGTCATCTCAACCACTAATTAAGATATTTTCTAGACACCAAAAAAATAAGAGCATAGTGTCAGTATAGTAACTAATTAATATATTTGGTAGAGACCACATACATCATTTCATAGTGTCAGCTTGGCCACTAAATAAGATATTTGGAAGAGACCATAGAGATTAGAGCATAATTTTAGTTCAACCATCGATTAAGATATTTGTCAAAGACCACATAAATCAAAACAAAGTTTCAGTATGATAACCAATCAAGTTATTTACCACATAATCTACACATATAAATACCATTAGTGAACCACAATTAGTATTAGTTCCCGAGTCTATGTATATGTCTACACAACACGAGCATTATGTTCACTTGTTTACCATGGCATTCATATTTAGATAGTGCATGTCATATTTAAATGATCCACACTCAAATATACTATGACACTCCTATAATAACTTACAACTAACATTCCTACTTTTATATATATATCTAACCCAACATCCATATACATATGAGAAATAAATTAAAAATCCCTATGCAAATAAATGCATCTTTATATCAACACATAAGTAATGAATACAACCAAAACACTTAATCAAGTAAAAAATGCCACTAATTAAAATTATAGATAACACAATACCCATGTAACAAAAATTCCATATATATATGATTCAAAACAAGTTTTAATACAATAATACATAATCACTAAATAATCAGAGTTTAGTTACTAAAACCACCCTCCTCACTCTCACTCTTAGATACATCCACACTAGAGCTATATGCCCTCACATCCCCTCTAGATCTTGATTGAAACTTGTGTCTCTAATCTCTATCCCATAAAACTACCACCTCGACCACTAGATCCACATGCTCTCATTATAGATGAATATAGTCATCCATGATCCTGCCATATAACCAACCTAGAACATCATGTGTAGGCATATCTCACCTTTGTAGCTCAAATGTGCCTCATCTCCATCAATAGCTGTTCACCTATATGTAGTGATGGTAATGGTTTCTAAATAAAAAATGTGGGCATGAATTCCTATAACTCCTATGGCCCTCTCTATTAGCCCATCATCTATGACATCATCAAGGATATGCCATGTCAACTTTCATAAAGAAACCTCAATAATGGTCTCCTAATACATATTATCTCTTATACCTATACACACCAACACAGTGCATTAGATGTTTCATCGATAAGTCAAACACTAAACTAAATAAAACATACAAATCTATAATCATAACATACCCTCAACTAACTCAATGGGATCTAGATCTAATACATCCTGCATGATATCCCTAAATCCTAGAAATAGAGGTGGCCATATATGTTACCTCTACCATATTATGTAGGCATCGTTAGCCCCATAGATAAAGTGGGATTGATAGCTAGGATGTCCCTAAAGGAACAATGGCTCCAATGTTAAGATCATAACCTGGTTGATGGTTGAGCCTTTCATATTCTTGGGGAGTTTAGAAGGCATCAAGAGTGAGGAGGTGGTATTCTCCAAGGGTAAGGTGTTAAAAGGTGGGTTCTAAAGAATCAATGATGAGTATCTAATTCATGGGGATAAATAAACTGGTAGATGCCTCAATGGAAGGGGAAGTAATGGCTTTGGATTTTGTGGGTGAGGGCTTGGTGGTGGTTGTTTTTAGTGTTTTGGATGGAGGTAGGAGAATGTCATGAGGTTGGTAGGTCATATTGCATGATTCAAAAGGGATAGGGTCATCTTGTATGGTAACAACTTAACCTTCATATTCAAACTTGACACAATTATGAGGGTGGATGGTACACAACCCATGACCTAGATCTAAGGTCTCCTTAGTAAACATTGTACTAAAATTCACCTTTGACCACATAAAAGAGTTCAGGGAGTGTATGAGGTCTTAAAAAAATGTGAAGGATGATGATTCCCAAGGTAGTGGTCATAGTGTCATTAAAGGATTTAAGGATAGCTAAATTTTTAGACATGACATTATCTGGTAGCTTGAGTTACTCATAGGTATGGGAAGAGATGATGTTGATATTGGCTCTCCCATCAATCATAACCCATTTGATGCAAGTTTGGTTGATGTGGGTTGTAATAAAAAGAGGGGAATCTAAGTCCTTAGGATGGATAGAAGGTATCTTTGAGTCCTTGAAGGTAAAAAGGGTGGAGAGTTAGAGAGTGCCTATGAAGGCCTCTACAGGTTGCAAGTCTCTCGGTCTAACCTCAATAGCTCTCATAACCTCTATCATGGCCTGATGATGGTGGGGTTAGGTAGAAATGAGCTCATAGAGGCTCATCTTAGTTGGGGTCTAGTGAATCTATTTAAGAATGAACCTCTTAATGGATTCAGAGGGGTTAACCTTTGAGGTGCCTAAGATGGTAACTTTAGGCTTAGCTGCAGTCGTGGAGGTTTGGATCTGGTTTGGTTTAGGGTGAGTTGGTGGGTATGTCCATGAAATAGACACTTTGGGCTTCCCTTTATCCTTTTTTTATGATCATGTGGCCATATTAATAGTATGGATAGAGTGGAAAGGTAGCATATGAGGTTGGGTAGATTCTCTATCACTCTGGGTGAGAGTATGGGATTAGGAATGTGTTGATGACTAGTTATTGGGTGTATTAGTGGAGGAATGGATGGAAGTTCATCTAATAAAATATTATCCTCATATAATTGATAGATAATGGCTTGGAGATCTTTATAATTCTCTATTTCATGCCCAGGTGTCCTTTGATAAGAGCAGATTTGAAAATCATTGTATCAAGCTGGCTTCAAATCAAGATGGTGGAAAGGTTTGATAGGAGGTAATGTGAGGAAGGTCTTTAATAATATTTGAAGAATGGTCATATAGGATTTTGTTATAGGTAATAAAGGTTTAAGGATCATGGTTTAGGTTTATAAGAGGGGCGTGTTGGTGGAAATAGGTTTGGTGAGAGATGGTTTGGGTAAGGTGATGTTTCTAGTTGATGGATTTAGTCTAGGTATGTTGGTAGTTGGAGTGGTCAAGTTTGATGGTATAACTATTGGTAATCTAGGAAGGACTAGTGCATCAGAAATAAATGGGTTGGTGTAATTAATGATAGTGGGTGATATATGTTAAAAGGGGGTTGCCTTTTAAGTAAAGTGGAAGGGTGAGGCCCTAAGATAGAGGGAAAGGTAGAGGGAGGTAAAGTCTTAGTCATGCGACCCTTCAATGTTTTCATTTCCATGGTTGGTGTGGGTCGAGACATAGGAATAGGCTTAGGCAAGGTTAATTTTACTTTCAAGGATGGGTGAACCAAACTCTGAGTAGGAATGACACCAAGAGTTTTGAAAGTTTTGGTTGGTATTGTGGTCATTGGAGAGGCAGCTATGTTGGTTGACTGAGAAGGTGAGGGTTTGGTAGAAGTTTTGATTGGTTAATTAGAGGCATGCTAGAAGGCTTAGATTTTTTGATGTAGGGAAGCCCTAACTATTTATAGAAATTGGTTTGATCCACATCTAGTTTTGTATCCATACCTAACATTTGAATAAGTCTGGAAAAAGGTTTGTATACTAGTCTAGCCTCCTGGATAGCGGGTGATAAGAAACACCTATTGGTTGAGGAGGAAGGTTAATAGCCTCATCTATTTCCTCAATCAAGGGAGGTAAGTTCAGGCTAGGTGGCCACTTTGTGAGGGTTGTTTGTGAAAAGTTACTCCCTTAGGCACGATGTCTATAGTTGTGGCTTGGTCTATATTTAGGGGAGATGGTGGGCTAGGAATGGTTGTTTGTGCAGGTTGTCTATCCAAAGGGGTTCTTGATGAGTAAAAATTCTCTATGAGTGAAGCTAAGGAAAAAGGAACCTCCTCATTTTGGGCCTCTAAAGGAAGGCAAAGTGACTCTACCACTCAATAGACAAAGAAGGGAAAAAGAAGGTAGGTTGGATGATAGGCGTATCGAGGACCATATTGACCATGTGAGCATCATGAAAATATTTATCTTGTGTATCCTCAGCTTTGATAGGGGCATGGTTGGGAAAGGGTTTCCTAAAAATGTCAAAAACTTGATTTTGAGGGGCATTGGGATTATCCAACATGAGTTCCCCTTTATCAATAAGACAATGAACAAAATTCTTGAAAGTATTACATTAGCTAGCATCATGTCTAATTACCTAATGAAAATCATAGAGGTATTCTCATTATTCCAAGTAGGTGTTGGATGAGAAGAATCAAACTATTGGGGAGGTTTTATGGGTGGAAGTTGTATAAGGTTAGCTTTTAGTAGCTTCTTTAGAATCAAGGTATAAGATTCTCCAATTGGAGTGAATTATTATTGGTTACTTCGGCTTGGGTTCCTTGTGTGTTGGTTGGAGGTAATGGGAGAATTTTCTTGATTGACATTGGGTAGAGGGTTAGTTTTAAGGATGATGGCATTCATAATTCCCTTGGTCTTGGTTTTGATATTACCTTGGTTCCCTAGTTTGGAGGAAGAGGTTTCGCTGGTATTGAAGGTAGAGTTCTTGTTTTGTAACTTTAATTTACCCTCATCTATGACCCATTTTTATAGCTAACGTGCAATGATAAAATCTTCATCAAAAGTTTTGAAGCTTTGGACATGCAGTGTAGAATATTTATGTTTGGCACAGGCTTGAGCGAAAAATTATATAAGTTCAGGTTGAGGCAAGGAAAATGAAAGCTAATTAATCAAGCTTCTCCAATGAGCAAAAAAATTGACAATGGACTCATCATCAATGATAGAATAAAGGTCAGTGATCGAGACCTTATTGTAAATGTAAATGGAAAAGTGATCTAGGAAGACTTGTGCTAGTTGGGTGAAAGAAAATATGGAATGCTTTGTGAGGGAACTATATTAGTCGAGTGTTAGCACAAATAAAGACATGGGGAAGGTTTGAAGCAGAAGGGCATCATCATAAGTAATGATGTAACATACATGACTAAAAGCCCTAAGGTGTTTTTGGGGGTCTTTTTTGCTCTAAAATTTGGTAAATTTTGGAAGCTCCCATTGAGGAAGGTAAGGTTTGATGGGGACAAAAGGATGAATAGGTTCGTTAAAAATATGATCATAGGATAGGATGTTATGAAACCCTAAAATGGATGACTCAAGGTTGGTCATATTATCCATGAGCATTTTCATTAGGTCGGTTTGAGGTGGTGCACCAAAAGGATTGTAAGGTTGATATTATGGTTGAGGTTGGGCAACATATTGGTAATTGTTTGGTGGTTGAGAAGCTGCTTGATATTTGAATGTGGATATTAGAGGTTGGATAGGGTAGGTGGATGATGGTGGTTGGGTAGTGGGTACATACCCTTGTGGTTTAGGCATGTATCCTAGATTGGGTGCAATGGGTAACTATTGAGGAGTTCCTATGGATTGGGCATGGGTGGTAGTTAGGTTGGTGATAAGATGGGAGGTAGTGACCTTTGTACTAGTGGGTGGTGAAGTAGAAGGGATACATACCCCTAAACTTGGTAAAGGGGTATTGATCAATGGGTTAGGTTTGATAGATGGGATGTTGTTAGTGCTAGTGGTGGGTGCTCTAGCAACAAGTGGAGTATGATGGGTTAATGGTTGGGTTATCACCAAGGTAGAGGAGTTACTAGTAGGGATAGAAGGTGTAAGGGTAATAGTTGGTTGGATAGGTTGGTTTTTACCTATGGCATCAAAGGGGTTATTAAAAAAATATGCCTGGGTGGTTTAAGGTTGGGTGGTGATGACAAAAATAGGGATACCCTTCATAAGGTGGGATGGCATGCCATAAGGAGGATCTTGAGGTGGAGTTGACAATGGGATATGGTGAGGGGCGGTGTTAAGATAGTGTTGAAGGAAAACTAGATTGTTGTCTACAAAAGTGGTAAAATCCATGTCTCCTTGGGTAAATATCTAAGGAAAAGTAGGGTTTACCAATGGATGAGGTGAATCTTCTACCTCAGATAAATACTCCATAGATGAGGAGGTCGAAGAGGTTGATTTAAGTGATGGGTTCTACTCTACTAGGTCTCTTCATTGCTGGCAAGTGAGAACCATACAAGAAAAAGGGGAGAGAAAACAAGAACAAACTCACCACTCAAAAAAGAAGACAAGAGAATGATCAAGGCAATCAAGACACACACTATGAATTATGTTAAGCCTAGAGGTTAGTTTTAATTTTGCTTTTGGCTTATGCCTTAGTTTGTGTGATAAAAGTTAGCTTGTAGATCAGGTACTATAAAAGCAGTCTATGGTTGGTTTCAGGTTATTTAGATGCTAAAAATAATATGTATTAGAATTAATATATGGCTTGGTATTGGGGCCTACCCCCTCACTTCATAGTCTCACAATGATAAGGGTGTCAGGTGCTTAGCCAATATATATTAATATCCAAAGTTTATACTTAATCAGAGAGCTGAGTTGGTTCTCCCCTTGGTAATGACCTCCAAGTAGGATTGTTTGGAATGGGTAAGGTGATAGCTAGGTGATGAAATCCTAGTCGGGCCTTATCTGAAATCATTTTGATGTTTGATTGATGAAAGTGGTTTGGCTAGTGTGTGCAATAAAAGTGATGCTACAATAAGATTATTGTGATTTAATTCAAAGTGAACTAATGTTAAAATGAAGTAATGGATGTAGTTGATTTTAAACCCAAAAGAAACTTTAGTTTCAATTATGAGCACAAATAGAGAGAAGAGCATACAAATGCAAAGAAAATGTGAGTAAAGACTCTAGGTCCCACTGGGTGTGCCAAAATGTTTCATGTAAATTTTTACTTAAGTTCTAAATAAAGAGAGAAAAGAAACTCGATTTGGGCATGGTTGAAAAACCTATTTGGTTGTGTGTGCATTGAATTAGAAGATTGTGAAGAGATCCTCTTTTTCTTGGGAGGAAGACCTATGATAAGAAAGCACTAAAACAAAGTTGTTCATTAGACAGATAGTTGGGTGGATTGCCTAGCGATAGCTAGATCTCAAAAGTGGGAGATTTCTTAGGGGCTATCAATCCACACATTTTAAATATTTAAGTTGATAAAATTGGAAAGAAAGTACTTTCATCAATTAAATAATATTACTAAAATTGAACACAAGAATGCTCACTAAGAAAGTAGACTAGAAATGATCAAATTAATGATAAACTAATTAATACTAGTGCTAGAGGGTTGGGTTATGCTTCAAAAAATTTGGAAGAGTTATGTGAGTGGTTAAAAACATAGAAAACTAGATTTGATTGGGTGTATATGGTTAAAAATAGGTTGTTTGTTTTTGATGCCACAAGTGACTGTCAATGATTGGTGCAATCGTCATGTCAGGATCCTACTCCTTAATAAGAGTATATATGATTACCTTTGTATTAGCAACTAAACATGGAATTTAACCAGAATGATAAGTAACTAGAAATATGAAACAACACAGAATATGAGAGACAATACCTAATTGTATTAATACTTATTCAGAAGGAAATACAATAAAGAAGATGCCACACTTCTTCTTCTCACACCTCTAGAGCTCACACACTTCTAGGGCTCACCAGTAATTCTCCTTCTACAGTTCACTCTCTCAATCACGGTCACAACAATCAACTCAAACATAGAGTTGTTGTTCACCTCCACTAGTTAGTAACAATGCTGCCAGTACACCAAGTACACAACCGTACTCCAAGTAGATCTCCCTTCTCTTGCAATAACCTGCAAATCAACAGACCATACTTACCATGTAGATATCTCTACACCCTGAAGAACCCTTGTCCTTGCCTCACCAAGTCCTTATGATTCTTCAACTAGTACCCCGGTGGATCTTCTACCAGAACTTGCACAACCTGCAACTCTCCCTGATCATACACACTCAGCACCCCTTTAGAACTAGGAGGAGCTACTCTTGCTCTCTCTACAAGCACAATGGCTTTCTAGCACACTTTTACAATACAACCCATGAGTCTATTATATAGATCTCATGCATAGAATAATTAGACATTCTTAATTACAATAATTAGACTCGCAACTCAAGACCAAAAATAGTCTTTACATGCAAACTGCCTATCCAAAAATAGATCAGTCCAGAATCTGCATGCAAACTACATGCACACACAGGTTGCCGACGTCAGCACCTTCCTGACTGATGTCGACCGACTCATAACTGATGTTGGTTGCTTCTACACTACAATATGACCGATGTCAGTTGATCAGACTGATGTCGATTGCCCTATAACTTGTTCTGCAACTCTCCACAACCTCTGCAACTCTTTCTGTTTGCATATTGGTGAAGCTTTTAGCTCCACAATCTAACAATCTCCCACTTGGAGATAAACAACTACACCTATACCTATACCTGTACACCATCTAATTCATTTCCTGGCTTGTATCCCTCTTTAAGTTCAATCTTGAAGACCAACCACCACACAACATGTGGTGCACCTCCTGTCATCCAAGTAACCTGCCACATCTGAACCTACAACTCATGTAGTGAAGACCTTGACCCTGCATAACATGAAACCCTACTGCTGGTCCCTCTCAGATACCTAAGAATCCACCTTCCCCAAATTGGCTCCAAACTCTCTAACAACTCCCACTGCTTGGGAAAACTCAGGTCTATACCAAACCTCATGTGATTTCAAACACTGTTCTAAGCTCAGCTTGAACTGTCCAGCCCTTGGTGTGCTTACCATTTCTGCATCCTGCATATTGAACCCTGCCAACACCTTTTTCACATCAGCTCCTACTGGAGACAAAATCAACCTGTGATCTTCCATGTCTCTTATGCCAAAGAATTTCGTTGCTCCTAAATTCTTCATGACATACCTCTAAACTAACTTTACCTTTAGCTCAAAAACTCCCTGCATGTGTAACCCTGCAACAAGCAACCACATAACAGTAACAAGATAATGTTGCGACCATTATCCAACCTAGTAAAGAAAAACACAATGGTTACATTGACCTTGACCAAAGCCATGCTTTGTCATACACCTATCAAACCTGTACCACTGTCCTGCAGCTTACTCAAGACCATATACCCTGGCCTTCCATCTCATGTGTCTATTCCTGCTCTTCTTTATCCTTCAAAATCCATTCATCTCTCAGTGCTTTCTTCTAGCTAGCAACTCCACTAAAAACTCTCGTTTGGTTCTTCTCCAAGGAATCACATTCCTCATCCATGCCTAGGTCCCACTATTTTTTGGATCTACCTGCTCTGCTTCTTTAATGACTTCCTGATTCTTGACCATCCGTGAGCAACAAGTAGTGTAAAGAAGGGAAATGACAAATTTAAGACTTACTTACCCTTTCAGTCCTCCATATGGGTGCTTGAGACTCCTTGACAGCTTGTTGTCTACCTAAAATCTGTCTGTGACCGATGTCAGTCACATCTCAGTCTGCACCTGACCGATGTTGGTTCCATGCGACTGCCTCATTGATGATGTCGGTTCCCCTTGGCCGATGCCAGTTGTTACCTATCCCTGAGTCACCGACGTCAGTCTGCACATAGCCGATGTCGATGCCTGTCTGAATGCTGACGGTTTTCTAACCGACGTCGGTCTTTATGTTTTACTTGTGAGCGATGACTTTTACCTGTGAGCTCTTTTTGGATCAAAGCCTTGTCCAAATCAACCTTGCTCTGCTCAGAATAATCTAGTCCCCTCAGCTGATCTCTGTCTATCATCTCCTCCATGAAAACCAAGGCTTTCCAGTTCTTAAGTTTGTCAAAAACCTTTGTCTTCCGCTTAAGAACATGCATTCCCTTCTTACATATGTGACCAAGCCTACAAAGCCACATCTCTACAATAGAAGGTGAATCAGTAATATAAGTAGAAAGATAAAGGATACCTACTTTCTTACCACCGTCTAATTCAAGTGCATCCGCTGTGAGAGTTACTATGCATCTCTCATCACCCAACTTTCTTGAAGAAATTAGACTCATCTCCAAGACTGGAACCTGCATGACCTTCTTCAACACCCATGTGTTCCCTGTCTGAAATTTCAGCTTCACTTCCCCTTTGCCAATAATCTGACAAGGCTCACCAACCCCTAAATAAATCTCTCCAAAGTCTCCCTAGACATACTCATGAAAAGATGCTCTATTTCGGGCTGCATGGAAAGAGGCAACAGAATCTGTAAACCAAGATTCTACTTTATCCAAAGCATCCTGTGCAACAACACCTACAACATCTACTTCTTTCTTCTCTTCATGCTGATCTTCTACCAACTAGTGATCTTTCTTTACCTACTCTTTCTTTCCATCAATCTGTAATGGAACATTCATGCTATTTAGTTTCTCCATTTGTAGCTTACTTTTTTCTGCCATTACTGTACTCCCACTCAAATAAAAACCCCTGTGAGTACCCTGTAATCAACAAATACTAACCAGATCTGAAACACCCTGTTAGTAACCCAACTAAAAGCTCTGATACCACTTGTCAGTGGTATCACGCACTGAACCTACAACCAGGCTCTGATACCAACTGTCAGGATCCTACTCCTCAATAAGAGTATATATGATTACCTTTGTATTAGCAACTAAACATGTAATTTAACCAGAATGATAAATAACCAGAAATATGAAACAACACAAAATCTGAGAGACAATACCCAATTGTATTAATACTTATTCAGAAGGAAATACAATAAAGAAGATGCCACACTTCTTCTCACACCTCTAGAGCTCACACACTTCTAGGGCTCACCAGTAATTCTCCTTTTACAGCTCACTCTCTCAATCACGGTCACAACAATCAACTCAAACATAGAGTTATTGTTCACCTCCACTAGTCAGTAACAACGATGCCAGTACACCAAGTACACAACTGTACTCCAAGTAGATCTCCCTTCTCTTGCAACAACCTACAAATCAATAGACCATACTTACCATGTAGATATCTCTACACCCTAAAGAACCCTTGTCCTTGCCTCACCAAGTCCTTATGATTCTTCAACTAGTACCCCAGTGGATCTTCTACCAAAACTTACACAACCTGCAACTCTCCCTGATCATACACACTCAACACCCCTTTGGAACTAGGAGGAGATACTCTTGCTCTCTCTACAAGCACAATGGCTTTCTAGCACACTTTTACAATACAGCCCATGAGTCTATTATATAGATCTCATGCATACAATAATTAGACATTCTTAATTACAATAATTAGACTCGCAACTCAAGACCAAAAATAGTCTTTACATGCAAACTGCCTGTCCAAAAATAGATCAGTCTAGAACCCACATGCAAACTGCATGCACACACAGGTTGCCGATGTCAGCACCTTCTTGACTGATGTCGGTCGACTCATAACCGATGTCGGTTGCTTTTGCACTGCAATATGACCGACGTCGGTTGATCAAACTGACATCGATTGCCCTGCAACTTATTCTGCAACTCTCTGCAACCTTCGTAACTCCTCTTGTTCACATCTTGGTGAAGCTTTTAGCTCCACAATCTAACACGTCAATGATTAAGGTGACCATTGATGATCAAGATGACCATCAGTGGTTGACTGTGGAATTCTAGGTTTGAAAAATAGATGGATGATGGGATCCCATAGATGGATTATGAAAGCTGGGAAAGGGTTGGGTTAATTGTAAAATGGAGTTAAAGCACATGAATGTTGATAAACAAGTACTTGTCTTACCAAAAGTCGATTGGGTGGCTGGTTGATGCAGTTATCCTATTGGTGGATTCTAGCATGATTCTGATAGAGTAATGGTACCTAAGAGCTTGTTTAAGAGGTGATGATAAGTCAGCTCTCAATAAGATGGTTGATGATGCTTGATAATGTTGATGATGTTGATTGACCTATAAAATAAAACTCTTGAATGCTTGAGCTCCTAATAATTATTGCAGATGAATTTAACCTCCCAAGCCTCTCTCTCTTATAGGCATAATAAAGAGGTAGAAGTGAAGGTGTAATTGGGCCATCTATATATAATTCATCCATGCAAAGGCTCACAACCAAAATTAGACAAGTTATTTTTAGAAAATCAATGCGGGTGGTTTGCATGTTGTTTGTTAAGAGGTGGATCCTGATCATTGATGGTCAGGGGTTCCCAAGGTTGACCATCGATGGTCACCCTAATCATCGATGATCAGGGTCTAGAAGAAAAAGGGTCCTAAACGTCAAGTTCACTTAGCTTGGTGAAACTGGGTGCAGATGGGTTGGGCTAGGCTGATAGGTGTAAGTTGGTCCCAAGGGGGATTTTTGACATTTGGAATTACAAGTGTGTGGATTTATGGTATCTATAATGAATGAAGACAATAACACTACAATAAATTTATACAACCATGGAACATTAGTCATCATAATCACCAATAGTAAAACATCACTATAACTCCCTCAATGTTGAGTCCCCATGGGTATGCTTAAAAATTACTTAGAATCTTGATCTATAGCTTTATCTTTAGTAACCTCCTATAATATATCCTACTAAATAGTAATGGGCACTCTTAGTATCTTATAAACATTATCTAGAATCATAATGATCTCCCTAGTGAGCAGCCAAAACATACAGGTATCAACATTTCAATGCTCACATAAGGTAGTCATCATATAGAAATCCTAGGCCATTGATACATGTGATGCCACATAGCCCAAACCATCCCTATCAATCACAACCTTCTCATCATCTATCAAGGGCAGTTTTCATAATAACTCCATCATTCGACCACTACAAGACTCCCTCATGCATACATTTGCCTATTGAATACAATAAATCCAATGTTAACATCTCCAAATGACATATAAACATGAAAAAACAATCATTAAAATGTAAAACATAAGCAAAATAGGTAATTCTAGCTCCATTTGACACTAGCATTGGATAGTAGCGTGACCTTAAGAGGGTAGTGTGGTAACCTAGGACACTAGTGTGTTCCTTAGGACACTACTGCATCCCTCCTAAACAGGGTGCTAAATCCACTAAACAACACCAAAAATGAGGGGAAAAAACATGTTCATATTTTCAAAAATAGAGAAAATGATAGGTTCCTTACCAAGGTAACCAACTCCTTAGTTTGGATGAGCACCTCTACCTCCTCGTAGTGGGTCATATTCATTTGTCATCTCCTCGACATGATTATAGACTTAGATCAACAATAATTTTCAAGTCAATTGATTCAAATGATTCTCGAAACCAATCAACCAATATATTTAAACCATGTTTTAAAAATGCCACCTGCCTAAAGTTGGCCTTATGTGTATATTTCATCAACTAATACCAAATTCTTCCAAATACAATATCTTGAGAACCATAACTTTGATTTTCAATCTATTTATCGTGCATGGGACTTGATGATGGCATATCCCACACCATACCAATTACACTACTATCCAAATCAATTTTAATACGCAATAAGACAAAACTTGTATTTCCTTAACAAACTCACTATAGGCTATAAGTGTATATTGGTTCTAATTTCTAAATAATTCTCATACAAAAGTCAAAATAATCAATCTTATAATCACATTAGAAATATCAACTATCACTAACATGTTTACCATTATCACTTTTGGTTTGAAACCCTTACCATGGTCTCAGATCTCTCACCAAAAAGGAGGCATACACACATCATTCACATTGATACTATTTTACTCAAATACATAGTTTGACCTACACTCAAATTTATTGATTTAGACACATAGGTTAGCTTAGATGTTCAGACACATAGGTTGGCTCAGATGTTCAGACACATAGGTTGGATCAAATGTTTAGATACATAGTTTGACATGGATGTTCAGATACATAAGTTAGATCAGATGTTCAAACACACAAGTTGGCTTAGATGTTCAAATACACAAGTTGACACAAATGTTTAGATACATAGGTTGGCTCAGATGTTCAGATACATTGGTTAGCTTAGATATTTAGACACATAGGTTGGCTTAGATATTCAAATACACAGGTTGACACAAATGTTTAGATATGTAGGTTGTCTTAGATGTTCAAACACATAGGTTGACTCATATTTACTAGGTTCTATGATCTTGTCATATATTGGTTCAGATTCTCAAACTTTACATAGGGTTTCAACATAGTTACAAACTCAAACTATGACTATGGGGGGCATGTACATGGTACATTGTCCCTATATGGACATAGTTTTATGCATAGATTACACATTTACATTACTCAAATATTAGGTTTGGGGGCATGATGCAAGGCCTGTGTTCTCAATCCCATATGATTTCACCAAGCTATACAGATGGAATGGAAAATTATACCATTCTCTATGTTTATATTTCTAGATTACAATCAGATGGTCACCAGGATTTCACTAGGTTGGGTCATATGGCCATCTACATCAGTTGATCCCTAGTTGTCACTAAACCCAAATTAAGAAAGGCTAAGGGATAGTTTTGACCTCTGGTCAAGTTATTTATTAGACTCAATTCACATGCTAGAGTGGGGTAAAGTAGGGATTTTTTCTCCACATTTACAAATATTTCTCAGACTTAGTCCATGTACCTTGTCAAGATCCTACTCCTTAAGAGTACAATTGATTACCTTTGTATAAGCAACTAAACATAGAATTTGACCAGAAGTAATATGTAACTAGAATTTAGAAACAACACAAAATATGAGAGACAATATAATCTTGTATTAACACTCTTCCAGAAGGAAATACAATGAAGAAATCACATTCTTCCCACACCTCTTGGGTGTACAGTAATTCTCCCTCAAGAGTTCTCTCTCTCAATTACAAACACAATCAACTCAATAATCGAGTTGTTGTTTCCACCAGTCAGTGAAAATCAACCCAATGGTTGTTGTTGCCTACTGCCAGTCCACTTGTGACAATCAACTCAACTGGTTGCTTTGCCTACAATACATGTACCCAATGACAACCAACTCAATGGTTGTTTTGTCTACCTTACATACACAAGCAAATCTCCTTGATCTTGCTCCTTATTGTGTTACTGATCTCCTTGATCTTGTTACCCCACAAATCTAATTAACCTTGCAAACACACACCCACAGATCTCCTTGATCTTGCTACACTACAGATCAACTGACCTTGCTTACCATGTAGATCTCCTTGATCTTGCTACCTGCAGATCAACTGATCTTACACTTGGAAGAACCCTTGTCCTTATCCTTGACAAGTCCTTTTGATCCTTCATTACAATACAACCACATGGGTCTCTTAAATATATCCCAAACCAAACAATAATTAGAAACACAAACTCAAGACTAAAATTAGTCTTTACATGCAAATTGACTATCCATCTAAAATTAGACCAGTTCTGGAATGCATAGATGATCAACGTCAGTCATTGTTTGTTTGGAGATGACTGACATTGATTCCTATCTAACCAATGCCGACCGATGCCTAACTGATGATGGTTGCTATGTAACTGGATATGACTAACGTCAGTTGGCTTGACTGACGTTGGTTACTGTAACACTCAGCAACCTCCTCCATTTGCATACCTGTGAAGCTTTTAGCTCCACAACCTAATAATCTCCCACTTGGAGATAAACAGTTGCACCTGTACCTATACCTATACATCCTCTAATTTTATTTCCTAGCTTGTATCCCTCTTCAAGTTCAATCTTGAAGACTAACAAAAGTTGAATGAAGATTTAACTTCTCCTTTGTTCCCAGCTTTGTTAACATTTCCGCAGGGTTCTTATCCTTGCTAGCCACCATGACTGCAACAACCTTCTGCCTCTCTGAAATCCAGCTAACCACCGTACCACCAATAGTGAACACATATCCTATGGTGCTTCTCCTGTCATCCAAGTAACCTGCCATATCCGAATCTACATACCCATGTAGATAAGTGCTTGACCTTGCATAGCATGAATACCTGCTACTGGTCCCTCTTAGATATTTGAGAATCCACTGAACTGCTTTCTAGTGCTTCTTTCTTGGATTGGCCATAAACTTGCTGACAACTCCCACTGCTTGCACAATATTAGGTCTAGTACTCATGTACTCAACCTCATCATGTGATTTAGGACACTATTCTGTGAACTGTCCAACCATAGGTGTGCTTACCGGTTCTGCATCCTACAAATTGAACCTCTCCACTACCTTATTCACATAATCCTCTGGAGACAAAATCAACCTATGAATTTCCTTGTCTCTAGAAATACTCATGCCAAGGATTTTCTTTGCTCCTCCTAAATCCTTCTTGGCACACCTCTAAGCTACTTTTACCTTTAGCTCAGCAAATCCCTGCATGTGTGACCCTGCAACAAGCATATACACTACATACAGTAACAGGATAATGTCGCAACTATTATCCAACCTGGTAAAATAAACATAATGGTCACATTGACATTGACTAAAGCCATGCTTTGTCATACACCTATCAAACTTTAAACACCATTGTCCTGGAGCCTACTCAAGACCATATAACTTGGCCTTCTATCTCACTTGTCCAGTCTCTCCTTTCTTTAACCTAGGAATCCATGCATCTTTCAGTGCTTTCATCTCAGCTGGTAACTCTACCAAATCCCACATTTGGTTCTCTTCCAAGGAATCAATTTCCTCATTCATGCCATGCTCCCACTGTTTCCTAGATTCTACCTACATTCCCTCTTTAAAACTTCTTGGTTCTTGACCATCAGTGAGCAATAAGTAGTATAAAGAAGGGGAATAACAAATTTGAGGCTTACTTACCCTTTCAGTCCTCTTCATGGGAATTTGAGACTCCTTGATAGCTTGCTATCCACCCAAAATCTATTTTAATAGTGATCGATCTCAGTCACCTCTAGTTGACCTTGGTCTACACTCGACCGATGTCAATTCCTCCTGATCACTGACATTAGTTCCCTGACTGATGTCAGTGTCCACCTGATCATCAATGTCAATTCCCTGATTGACATCAGTGTCCACTTGCCTGACATCACCGACTTTAGTTTGCACATGATTAACATCAATTCCTGCTTGTTTAATGTCAGTTCTCACCTAATCGACGTCGGTAACTATGTTTTCCAGTGAGTGATGATTTTTTTACCCACGAGCTCATTTTGGATCATAACCTTATCTAAATGAACACTACCCTGCTCAGAATTATTCAGCCTCTTGAGCTGATCTCTATCCATCATCTTCTCCTTGAAAACCAAGGCTTTTTAGTTCTTAACTTTGTCAAAAATGTCAGATTTCCTCTTTATGCAATACTGTGATCCTCCAATAGAAGCACTCTTCTTTGTTGACCCAGTTTCAAGAAACCTCACTTTCTTTTGTTGCTTACAAAAATCTCGATCCATGCTTTTCAAATCTGAAAGCTTACCATTTGACTTAAGAACATCCATTCCCTTCTCACTCATGTGACCAAGCCTACAGTGCCACATCTTTGCATCTACATCTGAAGTAGATAAAATAGAAGGAGAATCGGTAATACAAGTAGATAGATAAAGTGTACCTACTTTCTTACATCTTGCTAATTCAAGTCCACCCTTGGAAACTTTCCAAGATTCTGCTGTGAGAGTTACTGTGCAACCCTCATCACCCAACTTTCCTATAGAAATTAGACTCCTCTTTAGGATGGGAACATGCATGACATCCTTCAACACCCATATGTTGCTAGTCTACAATTTCAGCTGCACTTTCCCTTTGCCAACAATTTGACAAGGCTCACCAACCCCTAAATAAATCTTTCTAAAGTCTCCATGGACATAATCAAGGAAAAATACTTTATTTAGGGTTGCATGGAAAGAGGCAACATAATATAAAACCCAAGATTCTACTTTATCCAAGGAACATATAAGAGCATCCCGTGCAACAATACCTGCATCATTTGCTTCTTTATTTCCTTCATGCTGATCTTCTACCAACCAACAATCTTTCTTTACATGCCCTTTCTTTCCACAATTCTATAATTGATAATTCTTGCCATTTAATTTCTCCATTCTTAGTGTACTTTTTTCTGCCATTGCTTTACTCCCACTCAATCAAAAACCCCTGAGAGTGACTTGTAATCAACAAACACTAACACGATGTGATACCATTCATTAGTGAACCAAGCTCTAATACCACTTGTCAAGATCCTACTCCTTAAGAGTACAATTTATTACCTTTGTATAAGCAACTAAACATGGAATTTAACCAGAAGTAATATGTAACTAGAATTTAGAAACAACACAGAATATGAGAGACAATACAATCTTGTATTAACACTCTTCCAGAAGGAAATACAATGAAGAAATCACACTCTTCCCACACCTCTTGGGCGTACAGTAATTCTCCCTCAAGAGTTCTCTCTCTCAATTACAAACACAATCAACTCAATAACCGAGTTGTTGTTTCCACTAGTTAGTGACAATCAACCCAATGATTGTCGTTGCCTACTGCCAGTCCACCTGTGGCAATCAACTCAACCGGTTACTTTGCCTACAATACCTATACCCAGTGACAACCAATTCAAAGGTTTTTTTGTCTACATTACATACACAAGCAGATCTCCTTGATCTTGCTCCTTATTGTGTTGCTGATCTCCTTGATCTTGCTACCCCACAGATCTAATTGACCTTGCAAACACACACCCACATATCTCCTTGATCTTGCTACACCGCAAATCAACTGACCTTGCTTACCATGTAGATCTCCTTGATCTTGCTACCTGCAGATCAACTAATCTTACACTTGGAAGAACCCTTGTCCTTGTCCTTGACAAGTCATTTTGATCCTTGATTACAATATAGCCCCATGGGTCTCTTAAATAGATCCTAAACCAAACAATAATTAGAAACATAGACTCGAGACTAAAATTAGTCTTTACATGCAAACTGACTATCTGTCTAAAATTAGACCAGTTTTGGAACACACAGATGATTGACATCGATCGTTGTCTGTCTGGAGATGACTGACGTTGATTCTTGTCTGACTGATGTTAGTCGATGCCTAACTGATGTTGATTGATGTGTAACTAGATATGACCAACATCGGTTGGCCTGACCGATGTTAGTTACTGTAACACTCAGCAACCTCCTCTATTTGCATACCTATGAAGCTTTTAGCTCCACAACCTAACACTAGGATGGGGAGAAGATAGGGTTTAATTCCTCATAATTCAGTTCATTGCTCAAATTTAGTATAGGGGGCATCCACACTATGGATTTCCTCTTCATAGACATTATTCTGTATCCTATCCACTTCTTTGGCCAAGAAGTGGGCCAAGCCTAGAGCACATCCATCCCCAATTATATTATCCATTCCTAATTACATTTACCCATAGATTATCCCTTTTTTCCCAGACTATGAATTAAGGCAGAGTTTACAAGCTCATGAATGCCTTACCTCAAAAACAAATCTTAAGGCAATGAAACACAACAATGGATATTTATATAAACCTTTGAAAAGTGACTTATGAATGCTATACACAAGAAAAATTATTAATGGTTAACAAATCACTTTGCATAACCATGGCATAATCAACAAAACATTGTTGTTATAGAAATAAAGTTAAAATTTCACTTGGCTTTGCTAAAGTCAATTCTTATAACAAGTTTAATATTTTATGGACAATAATAAAAATAAATGTTTGAATAGCCATGAGACACAAGCTACAAACCATTAATTTTAAAAGCATTAAAAAAAAAGTAACTACAATTTCACAAAAAAATCATTTAAAAAAAATCATTTTTCAAATCTATATTCATTTTTTTTCTTATTTAAAGAAGAGAATAACATACAAAAAAAAGTAAGACAATTCTATAATGTAGAGTTTGAAAATAAATATCATAGACCATAAAATGCTTACAAGAACAATGTCAAGATTAAGTTTTGTCTAAAAACTAATCATGGGCAAGATTCTCTTTATGTTCGTTGTTGTAAGATCTTTATGCAAGTGCTCTAGAGCTAAGTAGATAATTACTCATTCATCTAGGCTATTTTTATTGTTATCATTATAACTTTTAATTTATCGAGGAGAAAATGACTCAATTGCAAACAGTCACAAGCTAGTATAGAAAGATAAAAGACTTTGTATGTTAACAATACAAGATATAGTAAAGGATATGTGTTTTTTGGCCAAGAGGATGCCATGCAGAGTTGTCTCAAAGCTATTGCATGTTTTTTTACATTGATTTTGTATTTACTAGAGAAATGAAATACAAGAAAGATAAAATTTATAGCAAAGAATAGGCGATAAAAGAATTGTTTTCAAGTTGGCATTCATCCTACTTCAATTCAATGCACTTGAAAACATTTGATAGAATAGTGAAGTGACTAAAGCAAATTCAGTAACTTGATTTGTTGATTTGAAAAATTGGTAGGCATTGAAGTAATTGAACTACATATCAAACAAGGAAAAATAAGATTCTATTAGCATTGTTATAAACAATTATTTTAATCTAATTCATTTTGAAACTGAAAAAAGTAAATTACAAAAAAAAAGAATAGTTTCTATAATTAGTAAAACTTTGGAACTCAAACATGAATGAATTGTCTTCTAAAGTCAAAGTGTTGGCATATAGCCTTGTGAAGAGCACTTGGCTAAAGATGATGTTCCAAAGCTTTTAAAGAGGCTATAAGTCTATTTATCATTGAATGGAAGATTTGGTACAAAGATATAATTTGAAAATAATACAAGGGACAAGTTAATCTATTTCAAGAAACAAATCTTTTGTGATGAGTTTTTAAAAAAACCTGGTTCTATGTTACAATTTGGAAAAAAATTGAAGATGGTTGTAGTTATTATCATGATTTATTTATTTATTTATTTGGTGGTGATTATTTGGCTTTATATGCAATACATGTAAAATCTTGGAACTTGTTTTAGTGTTATATGCTTATAATTAAGTTCAAGTCAAAAATTGAAACTATAAAATAACATATATCAAATATTCTATGTTTTTTTTTTTTTTTTTTTTGCATATTCATCTTAAAATAAAAGTTTCATGTAACATATCAATATCCATTACTTTAGTATTTATATGTATTAACTATTTTAATCATATGCGATTTTTAATAACCAAGGAAAAATAATATAGTTTTAATTTGTTAATGTAAATATGGAATAAGTTTATAGTAATATTCTACATAACATGAGCAGTGAAAGTAGCTAGCATGAGTATTAGTATTGTAAAAAATTTGTTATGCCATGTCTTTAAACTAGTCTCTTATTCTAAAACAAAAAAACAAATGTATTAACAAAGTCTAGGATCAACATTTTGAATGATAAAAGCATTTTTTCAAGGCAAGATTGTAACAAACTTATTAGGCTAGGACCATTATGCGTTCATCTTTAATAGAAAAAATGATATTATCCATTGCAATTATGATTATGATGTATATCTAGAATTTACGTAAAAAAAACATAGTTGCTGATATATTTTGTTTATATTGGTTGAAGTATGGAGGTATTAGTTCTGGTAATAATGCCTCAAGTAAAGGTTTTTTTGATATGCACTCGATCTTTCTAAATTTTTTAGAAACATTGCATATCAATGGATGGAGAAACAAATGTCTATAATTTGGACATCTTGGACACTATAAAGAATCATCACATTTAAGACATTTTACTAAAGTTGCATGGTGGAAAGAATTGCATTCTGGCTAAAAGGGAGCTAAATAAATGTTTTTTGCTTTTAACATTCCCACTACCTATAGGTGTTACAATTAGATCTTTTTTTTTTGAACATATTCAATGATTAAAA
The DNA here is from genome assembly GCA_037957365.1 of Torreya grandis. Classification (NCBI taxonomy): domain Eukaryota; kingdom Viridiplantae; phylum Streptophyta; class Pinopsida; order Cupressales; family Taxaceae; genus Torreya; species Torreya grandis. The sequence goes on from JARHVA010000971.1 coordinate 2,531,589, forward strand.
AATAATTATAATTTTTTTCTAGTTAACAAAAAAATAAAAAAAGAGACAAAGGATACTTTCCTCAATTTTTGCTCCAATGATTATTTGCAAGTCTTTTTTGGTGGTTTCATCAGCCAATGGTTCAATGAAAGATGCTGAAATCATTTGTAGTATACAAGAACCTTTTGGTCCTTTTCGTATGACATTTTTGAAAAAGTAGATGGGTTGCTTTTTGGACATCAGCTAGTCTTGAATTGTATGAAAACATTTTTGATTTTGTTCAGCAAGTTGAATCTAAAACCAAATAGTTTATAGTTAATTTGTAAACAAGTAAAACCATAATGTAATAAAAAAGCAATTTACAAAAAAATATAGGCTCACAATTATACTATTATATTCTATTTCACCATCTTTGACATGAAATTTAGATTGAGTATATGTTTATAGGAAACTCATTATCAAGGCTCCAAATGAACCTACTGAAAATGAATCATTTGAGTCTATAATATCAATAATTGCATTGTCAGGTGTAAGCTTGAATTTTTTGCAAACATAGGTATGTTTTACATCTTTGATTTTGCAGTCAACACAGTATAGAAGGTAGCATCCCCTCTTTTGTATTTTGATTTTTCCTTGATCAAGAACTCTAAAATAGGAATTTACTTTTGCCTAGAGATATATATGTTTTGAAAATTGAATTAATTTGTTGTTAATGTCATTTTTATTGCCATATGTCCATGAACACCAACAAATTCAATGTGTAATATCTCTTCCTTAATCAAAGAAACAAGATTTATAACATGAGCAGGCCCTTAAATTGTTAGAATATCTCCCTCAAATGTAATAATGGTTTTGCCAGCACAAATGTCCATAATTATGTACACATAAGTTCCTTATGTTCATTTGATGAAAGAAGAAATAAATATTTTTTTTAAACAACATAATGACAAGAGCATACGTGAAAAATTAGTGTTTTTTTTCAATAAATAGTAGTATTGGATAACTAGTAGAGAGGAATTAAAAATGATTCAAGAGTCACAATTTTTATAATTGTTGTTGAGAGCAACCTATCTGAGTTATGCTAGATAAACTAGTTTCTTGTTCTTGATTGCTTCTTCTTATCTTGACATATTTTTTTTGATTTCATGTTTTTTCCTTGGTTTGCTGAAATAGGATGTAATTTTTTGAGTGTGTTCTATACATAAGTGCAATAAATAGATATTATAGTTGTATACATGATAAATACATAATGAAAAGAATTAGGCATAATGTTCAAGTATCAAACCAATTAAATAGTTGAAACAACATGCTTTATTTTTAGTTTTGTTCATATATGAGTGCAATTAACACAATGTAAATTTATGCAGAAGGAAAAGGCTTTGAACAAAAGACATAATTATTGAGTATGATCATTGAGTTATTTTAAACCCTAATGATTAAGTATTATTATCTATGGCTACACAAATGGCATTATGATTGGTCTAATATGTTTCTATTGTTGTAATCTGGTTATATTGTTTTATACTATTTGACCAAACATGATATATGATTCTATTTATATTTGCTTATGTCTACATGGTAGGAAATGCATATTGAAAGCCAACATATGTTTTTTAAGTAGTATTGTTGATTTATTAGAAATAGACATGTCAGTGTTAAAGTCTCTTAGTATGTAGATTTTTTGGGAAACATTTTATTTGAACAATAATTTTTCAATAACATTGATGATATCCAAGATGGAAGTAGATGGGGATGCATAGATATTAACAATTATAAATTCATGTCATCGTATTATGACATTTATTATCAATGCTTATAATTTGTTTTTAATGTATTACATTAGATGTGAGGTGACTACATGCTTTTGTACACATATCATGATACCATGGAAATTATATACTAAGTTATAGGTCAAGAATTTTGGGATATGATTAAAGGGATTATTACATGTGACATATATTTCTTGCAAGCATAATTTATTACATTTCATTAAGTCATGGTCATTAATGGTGCCTTCCACATAGGGATTGAGGTTGTGAGTATTCAAGGATCATATAGATGAAGGAAATATATTTAATTAAAGACTATTCAAACATCCATTTTGAATTTGATTCTAGTCTTAACATTTCAATAGAGATTTTATTGTTAGCTATAAAGTTTTTTTTTCCATAAGAAAACTTAGAAAATATAATGAATCTATGATTTCCACACGAGAAAGAGTTGTATATGCTAATCCATTTCTTCCTCCACTAAGTGGTTTGAATGAAATGCCTTCCATGGTGAGACCTTGGGACCTATGCATTGTGTGTGTACAGACTAGTTATACTGGAAATTGACTTCACATTATTAATATTTTTTGTAAATGGGCATGCGAATTGGTTTATAAATTCAAAATCTAAGAGTCTAATATGGATCAATATGAATTTTATACAAATAAACATGTTTTTTTTTTTTCAAATGTCCAAGTAAATATCATTGAATTTAACCCAGATAATGTCATTATTTTGTTCTTTGTTATATATTTTAAATATGAAATCTAAACCATGACAAGACCATCTTGCATGTCATAATTCCTAGAAAAATCTCAACTAACATATTGAGTTTTAGTATGATTATGTTGGCATGCATATAACATTATCATATCCTTATCTTTTATTATATGTATTGTCTTTTTTGTCTATTGCATGGATAATAATTTATTCACGTGGAAAAAGTGCCATTATTTTTTATTGTGTACTTAAAATCATGATTTAAGTAAAAAAGATAAGGAAATAAAAGAACATTTGATGCAGGTCACAAACATTTTTTTATTAAGATATGTTATATCATATTTTTTATGTGAGCATATACATATTCTGTTTAGAATCAAGACAAAAGTTTCATATTTTTGGTGCATGGTTTGTTGTAGTTGATAACATTTTAAATTTTCTTGCCAAAAAGAATATGGAATCAATTCACTATTAAATTTTGGATACTCAAATATCAGATAGTCGTTCATAGTTTGAACTTGATAAAAGTCTCCACAAAAGATCATGTCAACATTGTCAAAGTACACAGTCAGTAGTTACATTATATCACGTAACTATCTATCAATGTAATATAACATTCTTGCTCCTAAAAGTGAGATCTCATCAATTAACACTATGTAATTGATTTTAATGTTTGGAAAATGCATCTAAACATTCATTGTATAATGGAATAAGTTCTAACTTGTTAAATGACAATAAAATGCATAATATGCATTGTATGCAACTTTTCTTGTGTATGCAAGAATAAGACTTGTTGGCTTGCACGGATCACTATCAATAGACTAAGAGTAAATAAAAATCGACATTTCATATACACATTTTGTCATAAAAGTCTTTTTCATGCTTGCACTTACTGATAGAAATAAGTACATTGGCTTGTTTTTGTTTTTGCATTTTTTCAATGCAATGTCTTTAACAATTACTTCTTACTCTTTATTTAACATAATCCATGTTTATAATATTTAGTGTTGTCATAAATAAATGGATGATGGAAAAATTCAAATGACTTTGAACTTTGTTGACTTGATACAAAATTTGTTAATAGAAATTCCATGTGTAGATCATATTCGTCTTGCATAGCCTTTGCTCTAGTTGATTAAAATTCAATGTCATATGTATTCATAGTATCAAGTTCAATTTGGTAGGTGGCATGTTCTATGTTTCCCCAATAAGGATTTGTGTCATAATTTAACTTGGCCTCATTTAGCTTTATGATATTTACTTGTGAATTTTATGCCTATTTCCATGTTTCAAGATCTTATCTTAAACTATCTTCATTGTTTCAAAATGGTACATATAACAACCATTCACAATAATAGATTTCAATGTCAAGATGTTTGTTGTAATTAATGAAGTGTATAACATGTATTTTTTTCTTTTCAAAGGTTTTCCATTTTTTTGGCACTCACAAATAAATTTAGCTTAGCAAACATGGTCAATGATAACAGGACACAAAATGTAATAGTCTATAAGAGATCAACATATTACATTTTCAAAATTGTTTGGCTTATATCTAAGAATAATTAAAGGTTTTAAGATAAATGTTTGTTCATCAAGGCAAGATATGTTTACAAAAGTGCATGTCCTTGAAAAATGGTTCAATGATAATGATAATACCAAGGGAACAACTTGTTTCGTAGGCATTTGTTGATATTTTAGAATTGCATTTCCTAGTGTACTCAACATTTGGATAGCATCTATGATTGTTGTTGCATGTTGTTTTCATATTTACTTAAAATCATGTTGGTTTTTACAATTTCCATTTATCATATATGATGTATAGTATGTTTCTACAACATATGCATTTAAAATAAATTGTGCATATGTATTGGCTTGCCATAAATATGGCATGTTTTTCATAAAATTATTGCTCTATACTTTTGATGGTGTACAGATGAGGAAAATAGTAGGTTGTTTGATTGGGGCATGAATTATTTCTAGGTACTAGGACCCAATTATGCCCAGGTCCTGTAAAAATTTGTTGAAGCTATCAAAAGTAGTGTATCATTTTGTACTTAGTATCAGGTAAATTTACTTTGATGTTGTAATTGTAAGTTCGTTTATTATTTTAGATGGTTTAAATACTATTGTTTGTTGTATTGGCAATTGTGGAAAGTTGTATCTACTATTTTTTTATTTCTTTTTTCATGCAACTCTTACTTATGATGATGTATATGCAATTTTGCCACATCATCTTCTAGAATATCATTATCACAAGTTATGTATTTGTCTATGAAATCTATAATTATCAATTTTTGTCCTTTTCATATAATGGTCCATATTTTATCCACACTAACCTTTGGTCATGAGCATTCCCTCTTTGTTGAAATTCTGTTACACATAAATAATCTATGATTTTACCTAGAAAAAAATCATCATTGCATAACATTTGTCTTAATGCATTGATGTGATGTCTATAATAGTGTGTACATGTAACTAGATCTATTTTTGTAAGAAAGGAAACATCATCAGATTTATTGAATTTGCTAGTTACAACATTTGTCTTTTTTGTATACTTTAGATATAATTATTTTAATGTATATATAGGTGGTTTCCAACAATGTTCGAAACTTATAAAATTCAAGAAGAATGTTAGTAGTCCTAATTGACATATCATGGCAAAGACATTTTTTTATACCTTACATGTAATGAGGTGAAATGCATATTTTTTTGAAACCTACATATCCAATTTATGATTTAAGCATTTTTTCTAAATTTAGTTTGTATTTAATATCCCTTGCTAGAAGTTTTCTCCCCTTTAGGTATCCTTTTCTAATTCAAACCCATATAGTCTTTCCATGATCTATGATTATTTTTATTGATTTGAAAAATAAGTTGGTGAGGTGATATGTAAATTGATGATTGGCATGTAACAGTTCCCATTGTGCACTTTTTTTATATGTAGATTTTGACACAATATCTTCATCATGCGTATTTCCAAATAAAAGTGTTGGTAAACTCATTTCTTCAAAGTCCTTGTCTTTGAAAATGCCAAGTGGGTGATTATCTTCAATTGGTGTTGTTACAATGACCTTGTCTTGTAATGCAGTAATACACGTTGAGTCTATAAAACCATACGCCAGGGTGTCATTAGAATAACTTTCATCTACGTTAGAAGACGTGTTCATTTCATGATCCGTATTGGGTTCAGATTCATTGGAGACATTATCACTATTTGCATCATCCATGATAGTATCAACTATGAGTAGTTTCCAATTAGACTTAATTTGGACATTGTAAGCAATGCATAATTTTCTTTTACATAATTCTTTAAATGATTTCATAATAAGTTATGGTCGAATAACTCCTTGTTGGTGCGTATTTTTATATTTTAATCACCTTTTAGAGCTATAAAAATTATTTTTCTTTTGTCTATAGATCTTGGCAATGCTTTTTGAATTCTATCAACATTCAATGGAACATTGATAATCTGACCTTTTAGTCCAATTTGTGGTTTGCTATTGCCTAGGTCTTTTAGTTGTGTAAATGTTATTCCCAATGCAACAAGTCTTTCTTCAATATTTGATAGCATAAACATAGTTTTTAATTGCTTATTTTGTCTAATAATAATAACCATTACAAATCTAGGAAGCATTCCATTCTTCAACAATTGGTTGAAATTTACACATATTTTCTTTTTACAAATGACTTTAACTTTTTCCCATAGTTATTGACATGTATCTTTTTTAGCTTGATTAAAAAGTTTCATATTATGCTTAAAATGTAGTTGATTGTAAATAGCAAATACATGTATGGGGGTGTCATTATTTTTTTGTTGAAAGTTTATATTCCTTTTCTAATAATATTCTTGATAAGTTTCTTGTCTATGAACCTTTTACATGCATTTTTCAATGTCTGAAGAAAAGATTGTTTATTTTATTGGTATTGTGTGTATATAATAAGTAAAATCTTGGACATGTTCTAAGTTTGTTGTTATATTATTAATGGTTTATAGTGTATATGATTTATATTTGTTTCAAAAAAAATGTTGTATATTTCATTTGATTGAGAATAATCATTAGAGATTTTGAAAATCTATTGACTTGTTGATGACCATAGTCGAGTTGTTACTTTTAGTAAATATCAAATCCATTGAATAAAAAGTTTTTACCCTCTATTCCACCATCGTCATAAATTGAAGCTAGTTTGATAATGCATGTTTGCGAATTTATAATAGTTAGAATGCCTTTGATAACATTATATGTTAGGTGGGTAAGTACACAAAGTAGGGGGACAAAAAAGGGCCTACCCGTGGACATGATTTTTTTGAAATTTCAAAAATTTGAACTTTTATAGATAATTTGAGATGGCTACACTCAAAAGTTGAAGATGGTATAAAAATATGAATTGTAGCATTTCGAGTCTAGTCCCAAAAAACCTTTTTTTTTTTTTTTTGAAAAATGGTTAAGTATAAGTAAGTCAAACATGTAAAATTTGAAGAGGAACTCCTATTTTTTTAAGAAAACATAGTAGATACATGGTCGTGTGGCCTACCATTTTTTGAGCATCATTAAATATTGTTTGAAACCCTTTGGTGAATATTTAGATAAGATCTTCTAGTGTGTTACAATTTTTATTTTTATTTTTTCAATGAATATATATTTTTATTAATTTTGCAATTAAGTACATCCTAAAAACTAACCAAAAAAATGGATAGTCGGCCTTACAACCCACCCTAACTACCTCAAAAAAAATAAAAATTGATTTTTTTAAAATGTGTGTAAAATTAGGCCTAGTTTGTTACCATATAATTTGTTTTGTAATTGGATCAACAAAAAACAAATTAGATAAACATGAATAGGCATGTATAGGTGTGGCATGTAGTGGCATAAAAAATGTGTAGTTAGAAATAAATATAGTTTGAACCCTTAAAATAGCCCAAAATTTATAAAAACCATATATTTAGAAAGAAGACAACGTGGTCATCATGATGGTAATAATTTTTTGAATTGTAATGTTGAAATCCATAACGTATTTGGTGATTGAAGTTGAAATTTATTGGTTTTTCTCAAACCCCTTGGTCTTGATTGTAGATGCATAGTCAAAAGCCTTTGGCTTAGAAATCCAAGCCATTTCCAAGCCTAAAGGCTCAGTTTTCAATTCAAATTCAAATAATGCATACACATTATAAAATGTGTATATGTTATATAACACGTATGTGTTATATAATGTATTATATAACACGTACACATTACTTTGTTATAAGACCAAAACCATCACCATGAGCATGTGGGAGTTGCAAATGAAGTGAACTTTGGCCATAATTTACTACTCTAAATGTTAAGTATAAGAGTTACATTTATTTTCTTATAATTTAAATTTATTTTAGTAAATATAATAAATTAGGGTCACTTAGTATCTAATAGAATTGATCTCACAATTGCATGCCTTATGATGTATAAAATAGTTTTTCAAAATCCAATCAAGTCAGTACTTAGGCATTTTCAGGGTCTAAGTATTAAACCTAGGGATTTTAGGACATAACTTTTGCAATTGATATCTATTTTTAGTAAACATATAGTCATTTTTTGGTTTTTGTGCCTTCTAGATTGATTCCTAGAATTTATAGTCTTAATTTTGTCAAAATTGAAGTTTTTAAACCACTCACTTTGAAATTGATGCAAATTGGTGTTATTAGGGTATCATAGGTCACATTAATGACTTGCACACATCAAACAACCACTTTACATGTTAATTTCACCTGATCATCATCACTCCCTCATCCTTGATCACTTCTTACTCATCCCTCATTACCCCTAATCACTCTCTCATCATTCCTCATTGTCCCTAATCACTCCCTTATTGACCCTCACTATCCCTAGTCATCCTTAATCACTCCCTTATCATCTATAATCACTCCCTCCCCATATTTCATCATCCCTAATCACTCTTTCCTCATCCCTCATCATACATAATCTCTTCCCTAATCACTCCTTCATTGACCTAAATTATCTCTTGTCATCTTTAATCACTTAGGCTTATCATCCCTAATCACTCCTTCACTGATTATCACAATCTCTCATCATCCCTAATCACTCACTTCTCATCCCTCATAATCCCTAATCAGTCTTTATTCATCCCTTATCATCACTAGTCACTCCCTCATTGACCCTCACCATCCTTCATCATTCCATCATTGACCCTCACCATCCCTTATCATTCCCTCATCATCCCTAAGCATTCCCTCATCACATGACATAAGTATATACTCTAACTATATCTTTTATTCCAATCATATGTTTTTTAATCCATTATAATAGAAATTAACTCTTTTCTAGGACTTGTGTTGTCAATACCCATTTGTGATAGTCAATTTTATTATTGAATGAATTAGATGATCTTCCAAATTTATGGTCAAGTAACATGAGTATTAACACAAAATAGAGTTTAAATTTTAGTTCATCAAATTATCTTTGTTGTGTAGTTGAATAAATAAAACTTTATTCAGTTCCACATTTAGTATTTTGGTTTCACAAGATAAAAATTACACAAATCTCTTGTATAATTTTTTAATTCTGAGAAGATTTGAATCAGATGTAAAGTTATTTAGTGTTTCCCATTCCTGTATGATTTGAATCTTGATTAGGTTCACACATTCACTCCTTGTGTGTGTAATGTGTCCCAAATAGTTTATTTCTTACATGAAAAATAAACATTTATTCATATTATCACAAAAATATGTTTGTGCAAAATGTGAAACACTAGTTCAACATGGTGTAGATATTCGTCCCATGTTTTCTAAAGATTAAGATGTCATCAAGATAGATTAAAAAATGACATAGGTGAAGGACCTGAGGATGTTGTTCAACATCTTGAAATGATTGAATTTGTTATATGAGTTAACCTAAAAGGCATAACCAACTAGTCAATCAATCCTTCCCTTGTTTTTAAGATTATATTCCAAATGTCTAGAGGTTTAACATGAATATGATGATACCCAAACTTAAGATCAATTTTGGAAAAGACTTAAACACCATGGATATGGAAGAAAAATGCCTTAATATTTAAATGAGGGTAATAGTTCTTCACTTTAATATTGTTAATATTTTTTAAATTGATTCACAACTTTGGCACAAACATAATTGGGTTTCGACAAGGTAATGATTTGGGCATGATGTGTCCACTATCCATGATTTCATGGATACCACTTGATCTATTCATTCTCTAGAAATGATATGTTGTATAAAGAGGTTTGAGTTAGAGGTAGTTAAGGGATCAAATCAATAGTATTGTTTAGTGTATAGTAAGCAGATGCTTATTTAGGTGACTTACAGATATCCTTGTATTCATCTAGTTTATGGTTCAATTATTTTGTATTTGTTATTATTGGATAAACCACACTATGATGTGGTGACATAAGTATTACATTAAACATTTAATTCTTACCATTAAGAGTATACTTCTTACTAGAACTGATAATATTCTTGCACTTCCTGGTACTAATGACTGAAAGCTTATGAACTAACTATGATTTATGGTATTTTAGATCATGACAATCTATCACAAAATTTCAAGGATTTACTTCATAGACTACATGTCAATGGTAAATATATGGTTGACCACATGTAAAACATCACACACCTATAATGGTGAGATGTCACAAAGGATTACATCTTTAAAATTTTTGATTTTGTACACCAAGTGACACTACTAGGTGATCCATTTCTCAAGGCCTACATAGACCATACACTAGCACATGGTTATGGATGATGTATAAATTTCAAGTTTAAAATTTTGAAAATATTATTTAGGATAAATTAAATTCTTCTAACTTCCATTAGAAATGATGAAGTGTATTGTCTCACCATTGATCTACATTTGTTAATGAAACAATATTTTTAATTCATATAATTTCTTGTTGGGAGAAGTAGAGATATTTTTAGTACCGACTATATCATTGGGTTCATAATCTATTATCTACTTAATGTTTTATAGTGATATATAACTTGTACCCACTTATTGAGATGTGCAAGTAGAGAGCTCACAATGTGACACTCTTCATTGGATTGAATATTGAAGTTATGAATTAAGTACCACTTTCTAGTTTTGGAATACTTGTTCTAATCATTTGAAAATTATTTTCCACTCTCTGTTATGATGAATCAATCAATATACATATAAATAGAAGACCTTAGATATAATTAGTTGGATCATAAAATGTCCTCATATGGAAATCAATTGATTGGTTTTAGGAAATTGCATAGCTTGGTGATCGTCATGTATTTACTACCCATTTTTGGTGCTATGGTGGTTTTACTTGCTTCTCTTTTTCTAATGGATTTTTAATTGTGAATTAAATCATTTATAATAGGCCCATATTTTTTCATAGGTGTTAAATATTTATGTTTCAAATTTACCTCCACATCATTTTGATCACTATGTCTTATATTTTATGCTAGCACTCAACTCTCCACTTATAGCTCATAACATTGTTAAACCCCAAAAAAATACCACCATCAAGGTATTGGATGGAATGATTAAGGATGAGGAGGGATGAGGAGGAATTGAGTAGAGATGATGAGGGAGTCAATAGGGATGATGATGGATGGTGAGGGTCAATAAGGGAGTTATTAGGGATGATGAGTGATGGTGAGGATCAATGAGGGAGTGATTAGGGGAGATGAGGGATGAGGATGTGTGATTAGAGATGATGAGGTATGATGAAGCAATGATTAGGGATGATGAGGTGATGCAGGAGCATCACTACCCAATATAAATAGTGATCTAGTTTACATGTCTTGAGTCTTTAGAAGGTGGTCAATGTCTTATAAGTCTATAGGAGTCTTTCTAAGTTTCTATTTTTGTGTCAATTTTCAATTAGAGTTGTATTGGACTTTTTGACCAAATCTTTCATTTGAATTTTTAAACTTTCATAGAGACTTCAATCTTGTTTCAAGAAGTCCAACGTTGAATTTGGTGTGGTTAGACTTTACAGAGAATTTTAGGATGTTATAAGACATATACATAAACTCATATTTGAGAAATATGTTAGTAGTTGAGTTAGTTGAGGACACTCTCAACATACAAAAGAAGTTAGAATTCAATTGATGGTTATTTGGTAATAAGAGTCTTGTCCATGTCTTATTTTATATTTAGAGTCAGATTCAAGAGAGTTGGATGGGGTAGGATTTGAAAGGATGAATGTAAATAACCCCAAAAAATTTAATAAATACAAGTTTTGATTATTTGTAGACAATAAAGCAAATAGACCTTTCATTTTCTTGAATATGTGCAAAGATAGTTGACAGTGTGCATGATCATGAAACATGATTAGTAACAAGTTCTTTGTGATATTGGTGTGAGTGGTAAGATGAAAATACATTTTATTTGATGTTAATTATATAATTTTTCATTTGAGTTTCAAATATTTTGAATGTTCAAATTATAAATTGTATACCCTATGCTTTTACAAACTGTGTCTTGAAATCTAAGAAGGTCATAGTCTTGTGGAAGAGGATATTATATTTGGTGGGATTTTAGAATATATTAGTAATTAGTAACTTGAAATAACAATTCCTTAATAGTATTTAAACATTGTATAGTGTTATTCGGCTAAGTACATTCTATGTTGAATAACACAACCCTATCTTCTTTGAACAAAAGTTCTAAGTATACATCTATGTGAGAAGGTATATGCATGTATTGGAGTGAAAATTCAAATTTATATCTTGGTGAGTTGATTATAATATGATCATGAAGTCTTATATTCTTTCAATTAGCTTTCATATATTTGGATGATCAAAAATAAAACTAACACAGTCCTGCAATCATCAAGAACTTGACACAATCAAAGTGGTATCTCATGGAAATTGGAAAATTAAGTGTTATAAATGGAAGGAATTAATTTTTTAAAGTGTGTAAACATTATACAGATTATTTTCAACTTTCATGTTTATTTATAACCCTTTTTTTAATTAATTAGAACAAATAACCTCTTCTTGGATTACTATAAACCTGTGACTAAGTGCACAGTCTATTCAAATTTAGTTAAGTCAATCTATTGTAGCTTAAAAAGGGAAATATAACACTTGGAAAAAATGCATAGGGTTAAATCAGACCTATTCCAATAGTAAAAATCATTAGAAACTCCTTTATAAGATTAAAATCTCATTTTGACCCTTCTCAGGTTTGTAAAACCAGTCCAAACCCTATATTAGGGTTTCTACTTTCAAAGTGAGTTTTCAGGAGTTGCAACCATCAATAATTCATGAAATTTGGTGAAAATTTTGAGTTAAACATGCAAAAATATAATATAGTGTTTTTAAGTTGTGTAAGTATGGATAATATGGATGGGGGGTGACTGTGTGGTAGACAGGGTAAAAGGAAACCTAAAGACCTAATCCAAGAGTAAAAAGAGCCAAAATAAGTTATCAAATAGTTGAACCAAAGCTTGTAACTTTGTGAAGAGAAGAGATATGTTATATGGTATCTATAAATTAGGTTGATTTGATGATTTGAGTTCGTACAAAAAGAGTTTATGATAGAGTAAGAGGTAGTGTATGATATGGGGATTGTGTTGAGAAGTTAAGTAGGGTTGAGAAGAAGTTAGAGAGAACTCAAAGGAGTCAAAGGAAGTTTATAAAATCCATATTAAATCTTAAGGAAATAGAGACAAGATTTGATCCAATTTGCTATAAATCATAAAGACTAGTAAGGGGGATAGTCTCAAAGTAAGAGAGATCGAATGCATTGAGTAAGGAGAATAGAATGAAGAGTTTAGTGAGACCATATGAAGAATGGTGGAGAATAAATGAAATGAATAAAATGTAGATGTGAATTTAAAATTTATGTAGGGTCCAAAGATAGAGATCAATAAAGAAAAGACAAAGTGAAATCTAGGTGGATATTGGCAAAGATCTTGGACAAGTAGAGTATGTAATAGGTCTTTACATCATGAGGGATGGTGAGGGGCAATGAGGGAGTGATTATAAATGATGAGGAATGGGGAGGGTAAATAAGGGAGTGATTATATATGATGAGGGATGAGGATGGATTGATTAGGGATGATGAAGCAGTGATTAGGGATGGTAAAGTCCAATGAGGGAGTGATTAGGGATGATGAGGGAGTGATTACAGATGAAGAGGGATGGTGAGATTCAATGATAGAGTGATGAGGGATGAGGAGGGATAAAGAATGAGTTATTAGGGATGATGAGGAATAGTGAGGGTTAATAAAGGAGTAATCAAGGATCATGAGGGAGTGATTAGAGATGACTAGGGATAGTGAGGGTCAATGAGGGAGTGATTAGGGACAATGAAGAATGATGAGAGAGTGATTAGGGATGATAAGGCATGAGTAAAAAGTGATCAAGGATGAGGGAGGGATGATGAATAAGTGAAATTAACACAAAGTGGTTGTTTGATGTGTGCATGTCATCAATATGATCTAATTTACCCCAATCACACCACTTTGCATCAATTTTAAAGTGAGTGGTTTGAAAACTTCAATTTTGACAAACCTAAGACTCCTAGAAATGTCAAGAATCAATTTAAAAAGTACAAAAAACTAAAAAATTACTATATGTTTACCAAAAATGGATATCAATTGCAAAATTTATGTCCTAAAATCCCTAGGTTTAATATTTAGACCCTTAAAATGCCTAAGTACTTACCTGATTAGATTTTAAAAAACTATTTTCCACATCATAAGGCATGTAACTATGAGACCAACTCTATCAGATGTTGAGTGACCCTAATTTCTTATATTTTCTAAAATAAATTTAAAGTATAATAAAAAAATGTAACAATATAAATGTAAACTAATACTTGTTATATAACACACACACATTGTATAATACATTACATAATTCATACACATTATTGGAATTTATACTAACACACACATTATTATTTTCTCAATAATGTGATTGCATTATGGCTTTATGACTTAGTAATTACTGAGCCATAATTTAAATAATACGATCATGTTATTTACTAATGTGATTGAATTACCTAAAATGTCCATGAAATTGTCCCCCAACTCCATGCACATACCCAAGTTTGTTTCTAAATAGGCATATGCTTCCACATCTCTAGAAAAAAGGCATTGTAAAAATATTATGTTGTATAATAGTTCAAAGACCGTATGTCAAAATCATTATTTGTTAAATGGAAAAAACATTAAATATGCTATCTCCACAACACGATGTGTCTTTTAACATTTTTTTCAGTCTATAAAGTTGTCACTTTATAACATTTGCTTGTCAATAAAAAGAAAGCATAGTATAGGTTCTTGACGAATATATCTATATCAAGGGATATTGATAATTATTTAATTTCCTATAATATAATGGTTTATAATGTTCATACACAAGGTCTTGATCATGAAAAAAATACAATATGGAGGTGAATGTAAATTTTTGCTAAAGTGGAAGTATTTTATCCTATTTATTAAAGACCAAATGCTAATGGAAATATTAGTCCATTCAGATAGCCAATTTATGTAAAAATTATTATCCCATAAACCATGTTCACCATTCGGTGTACATGAAAACACTAAAACTTCCATCCATTCAAAGTATGTAGTAGTGTCATGTATATAATGTAGTCTGTCTATCTCTTATGGATCCAATTCTAGTTGCAAGGATCTCAGTACATCTTGATCATTCTTTTCTAATCAATTTTGAATATTCTCTATAATTCCAACATGAAGTTCAGTTGATGTGTATTTAAAATGTAATAAGACTTGAAATGCATCAAATAAGCAATCATCGACATTGTATTTGAATAGGTAATTTCTAAACAGGTTTGCTTTATCCAAAGTGACATCTATGCTATCAAACTAGTCTAGACCAATGGCTTGTAATTTTATACAAAAATAAATTGCTCATCATTATGTCCATCTTCAATTTCTTAATCTTTATTCATGGACCTCATTTCATAATGTTCAACAAGTCATTACCTAAGATTTGTTAAACAAGCAATTGACTATGATAAGCACTTATAAGATGGTACAAGCTTTTAATTTAGTAGAGGTCACTAAACATGAAATGGAAAAATGCACGAATCAGTTATGGACAAATATAATTACGAAGAACAAAATAAATAGAAGTCTACATCTATTTTTTATTGAATGCAACAATTTTGTTTTATGTGAGGACAAATATTGAACAAATGTACAACATAAACACTCTATCAATTTGGAAATAGGTTATAGATACTAATCAATGGAGCAAACAAATCGTCAACCTATTTGTAATAAACAAATGTAATTACATGATGCATTTTTTTCAACTAGGAATGCAATCATGAAAAAAGTATTTATTGAGCACACAAAATTTAAATGCCCATGAAGTATGTTAAGTATTTAATTTTTAATAGAGATCATGATTTAGAAGTAAAAAATTGTATTGTTTGATTAGTATTTAGAATCATGGATCTATAATTTGAATAGTAGAATTAGAAATAGTTCCATTGCATGGTCTGTGCATTATGAATACCAATAATTTACATCATTTCACACACACACACACACACACACAACCTTTGGACTTTGTTTTCTTTTTGGCATTTTCAAAGCTTGAAGAAGTTTGCTTACCTACTAGCATAAACCCATAAAAATGTTCATCCATTTTTTTTACAAACGGTTCAATATTGGCATACCTATTGCAAGAACCAAATATGCTCCAAATGCCAAGAAACACTACCTTATTGAGGTAAAACTATACACACACACATGAATGCACGTTTTAGACCTTTTTTTTCATTTTCAAATAATGAAGAATCTCATCCACCCTCTAGCATAAACTCATAAAAAATTCTTGGTTCACATTTTTTTACAAATACTTTAATATTGGCATTCCTATTGCAAGGACTAAATATGCACCAAACACTAAGAAAGACTTTCTCCTTGAGCTAAATCCATGTCATTGACATTCAAAGTCATTGTATCAACTATGCAACCCCATACTATTATCGTTTGTGTGTGTGTGTGTGTGTGTGTGAAATTTAGTTTTTTTTCCATTTGTAAAGCATCAAAAATCTTGTCTTTCTACTAGCATAAACCCATAAAAATCTTCGACCTTTTTTAACAAATAATCTAATATTGTTATTCCTATTAGAAGAACTAAATATGCTCCAAATGCTAAGAAGCACTGCCTCTTTAAACCAAGACAATAATATTGACATTCAAAAGTCATTTCCTAAGCTATGCAGTTATATACTTTTATCCAATATTAAAAATACTTGTTATTTCCATATCTATGTGTGGGAATGTTTATTGTAAAAAAGCCATGTTGTGATGCATTTAATGAACTTTTACACTAATTTTATATCTATTCCATCTATCAAATGTTAAATCACTTTTATCACAAATATTAGCGTGTTTTTACATTTTATTTCATCTTTTATTATCCACACGAGATTTTGAGTAGGTGTCAATATTTTGTGACAGTTGTGAACATATCAAATTAATTTTTTGTCTATGAGATTATTCTCTTCAATTCACCCAAAACCCATTCAAATTTATTATGACCATTGATTAATAATAGCCTTGCTTCCATGGAAACTTGTTCTATAAATGAAATATTTCTAAATACAAAAAATAACCTAACTAAACAAGAACTACTGAATACATTTCTAGCAATAAAATAAATCAACCGAAATAATATGATGGGCCAATAACCTCACAAAAATATTATTTATTAATGTTTCCTCCTTGATATATGAGGCTGATTCAATAATAAATCCCAACAATAAAAAATATTTAAATGAAGAAAATGTATTCAATGCACACACCACACCATATTTAGTTATTTCACATGAAGATTTGAATAGAAACTTCAAAATTAAATCAATCAATGTGGATCAACAAGTTCACCCTCTAGTTTTTAGAAACATAACCAAAGTACGAACATAAATAACTCACAAGATGACCATTTTAAAGAACAACGTGTGCCCTCCATTGAAGGTTTTAGCTTGTATTAATATACATTATAGTATACAACATAAATTAAACACACTATATTATAACAATAATTATAATGATGAACAAGACACGTGGTAACCAAGGTAAACAAAAAGAAAATGAGCTCGATCTCATAACATAAGCAACTAAATGAAAACCAAATAACACTTTTTCTAGTTTTCTCTTGGCCACTACATTACATTCAATGTTAGTAGTGCTCTAGTTAGCATTTATAGTTGTCTAATGGCAATGTATTTATATTATGATAGAAGCAACAAAGGTTGTATCTACAACAAAAACACAATGGAAGGTCACATAACTATAATATGGTAGACTTATGTGCACCAAGACCATTTTGCATGTCGACTGAATATTATATCACACACACACACACACACACACACACACACACACACACATGAATATAAAATTAAATTTCACACACAAACTAAACAATCCAAAAGAAATTGCATATAATCTCATCCATCCACCCATGAATGAAACCAAATACTTCAAATTTTATTCAAACAATCTAATAAAAAATTAAGTTGTATGCATAATTGGGTCAAAGGAGGCAAAAAAAGAACCCAAGTTCATAATGTTCACCAAACAAGAAGGATTCAATTCAAATGATAAGCTTGAATCCCTTAAAAATAAGATATATAATCAATTACAAAAACCAAACAATGAACCAAATTGTTGAACCTAGCCAAGGTTTGAAAGAAAATATTACACAATGCCCAACTCTTATAAATGTGATAAATAACATTCAGTATCCAAGGCTAAAATCATGCAATCAAATTGAAAAACCCACATGTTAGTTTTTTTTCTCTCTTAAAAATAAAATAAAATCAAATGGCCACATATACCTTGCATTGCCCTTTATGGTTTCAATAAAAACAATATTTATATTCAATCTAGGTAGAATTTCAATTCATTTTTTTTAAATATAGTTAGATTAGAAATTGATATTCTTTTTGAATGCTCAATGAAACAATCCTTCTAATATACATTTCAAAGGTTAAACAAAGGAGAGTAAAACCCAAATCATTTTTCTATCCTTCTACCATTTAAGAACAAAATACACATTTATTTTGGGTTCAAAATTTAATTCAAATAATATCAAATTAGGCACTAAACTATATTGAGTCATTTTGTCAAATAGTTGGAGAGAAACTTCCAAATTGTATCAATCAATGTGGATCAATAGGTTCACCCTCTAGTTTTTAGAAACATAACCAAAGTACTAACATAAATAACTAACAAGATAACCACTATAAGGATGAGAGAATCCATAACATAAAAAACTAAATCAAAACAAAATAACACTTGATCTAGTTTTCTCTTGGCCATTACATCACAATCAATGTTAGTAGTGTTCTAATTAACATATATAGTTGTCTAATGGCAATAGATTTATATTATGATAGAGGTGACAAAGGTTGTATCTATAATAAAAAAATAATGGAAGGTCACATAACTACAATATGGTAGACTTATGCACACTGAGACCCTTTTACATATTGATTGAATATTATATGATATGCGTATCTAAATCTAAAATCAAATTTCACACACAAGCTACAATAGTCCAAAATAAACTACATATGATCTCTTCCGCATGCACCTATGAATGAAACTAACTACTTCAAATTTTATTCGAACAATCCAATAAAAAATTAAGTTATATGCATAATAGGGTCAAAGGAGGCAAAATAGATAACCTAAGTTCATAATGCTTACCAAACAAGAAGGATTTGATTCAAATAATAAGCTTGAACCCCTTAAAACTTAGATATATAATCAATTTTGAAAACCAAACAATGAACCAAATTAGTGCACCTAGCTTAGGTTTGAAGAAAAATATTACACAATGCCCAACTCTTATAAATGTGATAAATAATATTCAATAGTGAAGGCCAAAATAAAATAGTCAAATTGAAAAACCCACATGTTGGGCTTTCTTTTTCTCTTAAAAAAATCAAATTTCCACATATACCTTGCATCACCTTTCATGGGTTTGAATAAAAATAATATTTATATTCAATCTAAACAAAAATTATATTCAATTTTTTTTTTTAAATATAGTCAAATTAGAAATTGATTCTTTCTAAAAGATCAATAAAAAAAAATACTTTCCAATATGTGTTTCAAAGGTTAAATAGAGGAGAGTAAAACCTAGAAATTATTTTCACTATCCCTCCACCATTTAAGAACAATAAATGCATTATTTCATTAGGTGTGGAGCCTGATTATCTTTTAAGATTAGAGGTTAAAAATTTGATGTTATTTTAGTCAAGTTTTGGATCCCATTATTTGTATCCACGATGGTGCAAGGGGTTGAAAGGGATTTTTTTTTAAATTACCTTATAAAATTGTAATTTCGTAGTCAATTTGGGCCATTGATTAAAGTTTTTTGGATCTGAAGGTAGAGGTTATGTTTAGGTGTTTTTCACCCTAAAATGTATTGTTACATGGCTGAGATGAAAGATGAAATGATTTACACACAGAGAGGAGGCAAAAAAAGGTAGAGAGGTGTAACAACATCTGTTACAAGATTTATTTCTCCCTTGTATTGCTAAAAATAATATACTGGACAAGTTTGGTGGATGTAGCCCATCTTGGGTGAACCATGTTAACGTTGGTATCTCTTATTTTGTGCATGTTTATGATTATTTTTTTTGTATGTTCATTTGATTCATTTCATAGATTCTTTTTTATGCAATTTGGGGATAAATCTGTATTTAATTTTTTCCTAACAAGTGGTATCAGAGAAAAAAATTTGTTTGCATAATTTTAAATCGCAGGAAGAAAAGGGTTTGACCTCGAGTGGGAGCTATGACAAATGAAAATAAATCTAAGGTGGAGAATTTTAATGGATAGAGCTCTAGATTATGGAAGATGTAGATGAAGGATTAGATTTACCAAAAGGACCTATATTTATCATTGGGAGGGCAAACCAAGAAGCCATTGATAATGTCAAATGAAACTTGGGAACTATTAGATCAAAAAGCCCTTGAAACTATACGGTTGTGCCTTGCATCTTCTGTAACATTCAACATATCACAAGAAAAGACAATATAAGGTCTTATGAGCACATTAGGTAAGTTATATGAAAAACTCTCTGCCTCAAATAAAATATTTTTGATAAAAAGAATTATTTAATATGAAAATGTCTGAAAATAGTTTAGTAACAGATCATTTAAATGAGTTTAACATGGTTATTAGTCAGTTACATTCAATAAATATTGACTTTGATGATGAAGTCAGGGCTCTTCTTATCCTTTGTTCCTTGCTTGAAAGTTGTAATAACTTGGTAATGGTAGTAAGCAACTCTGTGTCTAATAATGTTAAACTAAAGTTTGAAGATGTGGTGGTTGTGATCCTAAGCGAGGAAATGCGAAGGAAAAGCACATATGAAACATTCATATCTGGAAATGCATTAACAATGGATAACAAAGGAAGACAAACGAATAGAAGAAGACAAAATCATGGAAAATCAAAAGAGGGTGCAAGATCTAAATCAAGAGGCAAGATGGAATGTTAAATCTATGGCAAGCCAGGACACACAAAGAAAGAGTGTTAGTTTCAAAAGGATAAATTGAGTAAGGACCAATAGAATGAAATAGAGAAGAAAATATAGTAGGTGATGTACTACAATATGCTCGTATACTTTCTATATAATATTATCGAATCTTGGGTTTTAGATTCAGGTGCTTCTTTTCATGCAACCCCTCATAGACATTATTTTATAGATTAAGTTCAAGGTAATTATGGAAATGTTTACCTTGGTGATGATGAACCTTATAGTATTGTTGGAAAACAAAGTGTTCAAGTTAAATTATAGAATGGAAACACTTGGGTGTTGAAGGATGTCAGACATATTCCAAGCTTGAGGAGAAATCTAATCTCTACAAGGCAATTGGGTAGTGAGGGTTGTATGGTCACATTTACAGCCAAATCATGGAAGGTTACAAAGGGTTGTATGGTGGTTGTAAAAGGTAATAAAGTAGGCATTTTGTATTTGTCTATAGATAATATTAATTCATCTTGTGTTGTAGCTGCTACAGGTAAAGATGCAGCTTTGTGGCATTCAAAATTGGCCACATGAGTGAAAAGGGAATGAAGACCCTACATGAAAAATATAAACTACCAAGTCTAAAATAATTAGATCTAGACTTTTATGAGCACTGTGTATATGAAAAACAAAAACATGTGAGGTTTCTCAGGGTTGGACCAGCCAGGAAGGAGCAGAAGTTAGAGCTTGTGCATACGGATGTATGGGGACCAACTCAGGTATCTTCACTTGGTGGTTTAAATTATTATGTTACATTTATTAAATGATGCAACTAGGAAGGTTTGTGTATACTATATAAAAATGTAGTCTAATGTTTTTGATGCATTCAAGAAATGAAAAAATTTAGTTGAAAATGAAACATGTTTATAATTAAAATGTCTCAGATCAATTAATGGAGGTGAGTATTGTAGTAATGCTTTTAACAATTATTGTTCAGAAAGTGGAATTCATAGACAAAAAATAATTCCAGGAATACCACAATAGAATGGTGTGTTAGAAAGAATGAACATGACTATTATGTAGCATCCCAGATGCATGACATTGCATGTAGATTTGTCTTTACAGTTTTGGGCAGATGTTATAACTACAATAATTTATCTGATAAATAGATGACCTTTGAGTGCTTTGAATGGTGGGCTACCAGAAGAGGTATGAACTAAAAAGAAGGTAGATTATTCTTTTCTAAGAGTTTTTGGTTGTGAGACATTTTTTTTATATTGATAAAGATCATAGGAATGAGTTAAAAGCTAAGTCTCAAAAATGCACATTTATTGGTTATGAAACTGATGACTATGGATTTCGATTGTGGAATCTAGAAGATAAGAAAATAATCAGGAGTAGAGATGTTGTGTTCCATGAAAAAGTCATGTATAGGGACTAGTTGCAAGAAAAGAAGCAAGACGAATCCAAAAGGGATATACAGTATTAGAAGACATTACAAAAAAATATGTCCCAGAGGTTCTTGATCAAAATGTGTAATAGGAACAGGTACCTCAAGCCCTTGTTAGAAGATATGTAATAATAAGTAGACCACTTGATCATTTTTCTCCTTATTTATATTATTTATTACTTATTGATGGTGGTGAACCAGAAAGCTATAAAGAAGTAGTGCAAATTGATGCCAAGGATAAGTGGGAGCAAGCTATGGATGAGGAGTATGATGCTCTAATAGAAAACTAGACATGGGATTTGGTGGAGCTTCTCAAAGGAAAGAAGATGTTACAGAATAAGTGGTTATACAGGATAAAGGAAGAAAATGAAGGTAAAAATAAATTCAAGTATAGAATGGTGGTTAAAGGTTTTGCACAAAATAAAGGTATAGACTTTGATAAAATATTTTCTCCAGTAGTTAAAATGACTTCTATAAGAGTTGTTTTAAGTTTGGTAACAATAGAAAATTTGTACCTTGAATAGTTAGATGTGAATACTGCAGTCCTTCATGGTGACTTGGAGGAGGAAATATATATGGAGCAACCACAGGGATACAAAGTCAAAAGTAAGAAAAAAATGGTGTAGGTTGAAGAAGAGTTTGTATGGCCTAAAACAAGCTCCAAGACAATGGTATTTGAAATTTGACAGTTTTATGAGAAAACATGGTTATTATAGATGTCATTCAGACCATTGTGTCTATTTTAAAAGTTTTGAAAATGGTAGCTACATTATTTTGCTTTTATATGTAGATGATATGTTTGTAGCTGGTTCCAACATGCACAATATTAATGTACTCAAGAAATAGTTAAGTAATAGCTTTTCTATGAAGGATCTAGGTGCAGCTAAACAGATCCTTGGTATGAGAATAACTAGAGATATAAAAAATAAGAAGTTGGAATTATCACAGGAAGAGTACATCAAAAAAATGTTGAAAAGATTTAATATGCAAAATTAGTTGGGACACCTTTGGCTGCACTCTTTAAATTAACAAAGGAATAATGTCCTAAAATATAAAAAGAAAAGAATCTGATGTCTAAAATTCCATACTCATCAGCAGTTGGTAGTTTAATGTATGCAAAGGTGTGTATGAGGTCAAACATTGCACATGCAATGGGAGTGGTGAGTATGTTCATGAGTGATCCAGGAAAGGAACATTGGAAGGCAGTAAAATGGATCCTTCGTTACTTAAGAGGGACCATAGATACAATGTTAAGCTATGGTGGATTAGATGTGACATTACATGGATATGTTGACTCATATATGGCAAGTGACTTGGATGGTAGAATAAGAACTACAAGGTATGTATTTACAATAGGTGGTACACCAATTTGTTGGGTATCACAATTACAGAAGGTTGTGGCACTTTCAACCATAAAGGGTGAGTATGTTGCTGCTACAAAAACAAAGAAATAATTTGGTTACAAAGGTTTATGAAAGAATTGGGACATAGTTAAGAAATATGTAATCTATTAGTGACAATCAGAGTGCAATCCATCTAGCCAAAAACTCATCTTTTCACTCCAAAACAAAACATATTCAGTTGCGTTATCATTTCATTCATTTAGTGATAGAGGAAGAACAACTAAAATTGGAGAAGATACATACCAGTAAAAGTCATGTGGATATGATGACCAAGGTGGTTACAAGAGAGAAGTTGAAGATTTTTTTAGCTTCAATTGGTCTTCATGAATGATGATTAAATTAGTGAACTTGTCCAGGTCCATATAGTACAGTGGATACAATAGCAGTGGAGTTACTACAATCAGTCTCCAAGTGAGAGATTGTTAGGTGTGAATCTTGATTGTCTTTCAGGATCAGAGGTTAAAAATTTGATGTTATTTCAGTTGAGTTTTGGATCCCATTCATTGTATCTGCGATGGTGCGAGGGGTTAAAGGGAAAATTTTATTAAAATTGCCTTGTAAAATTGTAATTTCATAGTCAATTTGGGCCATTGATTAAAAGTTTTCAGATCTAATGGTAGAGGTTATGTTTAGGTGTTTTTTGCCCTAAAATGTATTGTTACATTGCTGAAATGAAAGATGAAATGATTTGCACACAGAGAGGAGGCATAAAGAGGTAGAGAGGTGTAACAAGGTTTGTTGCAGGATTTAATTCTCCATTGTATTGCTGAAAATAATATATTGGACAAGTGTGGTAGATGCAACCCATCTTGGGTGAAGCACGTTAAATATGGTGTCTCTTATTTTGTGCATGTTTATGATTATTTTTTTATATGTTTGATTGATTCATTTCATAGTTTCTCTTGTATGCGATTTGGGGATAAATATGTGTTTTATTTTATCCTAACATATTTCGGGTTTAAAATTTAGTTCAAATGATATCAAATTAGGCACTAAACTATACCAAGTCATTTTGTTAAATAGTAAGAAAGCAACCATAAAGAACACAAACTAAATAATCCAGAAAGGTAACCTTTATACAATCAATTGGAATAAAATATGGGCTTGTATATGCATATACAAGTCCACATCTCATAACAAGGCCTCTAAAAATCTTCTATTCAACCAAATAATTTAACATGCATAATTCTTTATTATAAAAGCAAAAAACTTGTCTGGGTCTACCCTTAATCAACACACAGACCAGTAGATTTTAAGACTATTTAGCTGTATAAAAAATTACAAACAAAATTTCAACAATAGAAACACCTTACAACAATTCACAACACTATACATATGCACTCAATAAACCACAACAAGCTTCTACAAACATCTAGCTCTTTATAACTCACTCGCAAGTTCTTTGATGAATTAATATGACATTCAATGTGAAACCATCAAACCATGCAACCCACATTGTGTGAACAAATACATCATTCGATGTCAAATCAAATTTGCATTGTACAAACCTATCATATGTCTACGGCAAAGTAAACACCATGCATTGATCCAAGTGAAGTGGGCACCAACGTAAAATTCTTTTAGCCAATCAACGTGCACTAAAAATATTATTTTATGTGGTACATTAAAACCCTGGTTAATTTACTTTGTAAAAAAGGTTATATATTTCTTAGCACACTAACTAATAGCATTTAATTGGCCAACAACAAGGAGACTAATTCCAAATTAAAGGGTAGGCAAATCCAATAGTCTCCCTTGAGGACTAATATGTGGCGGTCCAACTTTATTCTAAAATATAATTTTATGAACATGTCTTATCATATATATTGGGTCTAAATATTAGTTCGTGTATTTAACCTTCCTTATAAATCTTAAAGAAATGATAATTTTATATTTAAGAACTAATAAATGTCATTTAATGTAAAAGTGTTATATAAAAAAGGTCAACTATTATTTCATTTCATAATATTATGAAATACAAGTTGACTAAGTGCTAGTCCCACTTTATTTTAGAATATATATTCTTATGAACATGTCTTATCACATATATTAGAATCGAATATTAAATGGAGATTTGACCCTTCCAATAACTAAAAGAGAAAATAAAATTACCATCTTTAACATGGATCAAATTCTTCTTCATCATCAAATAATAACATATATTTCATATTAAAAAAGAAACAAAGATACAGTAAAATCACCATCCTCATACACTTTATCAAACATCAAATCTATCATCATCATCAACAAATGGTAGCACATACCCCAACAGAAAAATAAAACAAAGATGGAATAAAATCACCATCCTCATGCCCCTTCAACAGATCAAATCCTCCATCATCATCATCAAATGGTAGCACATACCGCAAAGAAAGGGAACAAATGCAATAAATAGCCTAAACTGGGTTAACAAACATATAGTATCTCTGTTCTAAGGTGTAATGTCTATAAATGTGCTGATCGCCTTCATTCGGAAACATCGCGACTATCGTCCACAAATGAGGTCTCTGCAGCCTGGGAAAGATCTCTTCGCTATTGCCCGTTGCGGGATTAATTAGTTCACAACTGTCTGTACTTCAATCAAAGATTTCGTGTTACACGATTGAACGATTTTTTCGCTGCGAACACCTAATTTTCAAAGGTACTTCTAATTTTGCCCCTACTCTTTTGGGCGTTGCCTGCAATTCTTACAGTTCCTTTTAAGTTTTTCGAATCAAATGTAAAAAGCAATAATCTCTTGATGTTTTTCATGGATTTGGGAGTTTGTTTTATACTGTCTATGACATTTTTAGAAGTCATGCCGCTCTGTTTCGGCGTCTTGACATTTTACAAATTTGATTGTACGAACTAAGGTTAATTTGAGGGCTTGCAGATTTGATTGCTATGGAATAATACTAGTGTTTCCAATGGGAATTGGTCTCTTTGCTTTTTCAAAAATTTGGGTATGAAACATGCTCTGTGTTTGTTCAAACCCAAGGTGACCAATTTTGAGTATTTAGGGTTTTCGGACCATTTTTGAGTATTTAGGGTTTTTGCATGTTAGTTAATGCCAAGACCTGAGTTGCTTTGATTAGACCATAGTATTGAGACTCAGCTTCCCTATTTTGGTTTAGGATTAGCCAAAGGTATTGGCAAAAATAGGGCAAAACTCGGACATACAGTTCCTCAAAACGACCAAAGTCCTTAAAAAATTGACCAATATCACAAAAAAACCGGGTCCTCGACACTGCAAAGCCTGTTTTTCTATTGTGGGCGATGTTTAAATGAGGGAGGGAGCGAGAGAGAAGTTTTGCAGCCTTAAGGATGTTTTTTTGGCCTATTTTTTATGATGTGGAGAGTCTCCCAAGTGAGTCAACTGAACTTGTTAGGGAATACTTTTCTCATTTGGCCATATATTCCGAGTTGGTTTTGATTTTTCAAAATTGATGTTTGGGCACCTGGTTCATAGAGGACATTTTAGCTATTTGTTTTTGGGTTTTTTGTTGACAATTCACCCTATTATTCATATAGATCTGTAAATGATTTTATTGGAATCTTGATATGCATTTGCTTGTGATTTTATATAAGGGTATGTTGGACATCGAGAGGATGTCAACTTGATGGTTTCTATTTCTTTGCGTTGATGTTGGTAATGGGATTGTGGATTTTGTCCTTTGGACTGTGATTTAACTGCACATGCATTGATATTTAATCATTTGATATGGTGCTTTAAGTAGCATCTCAAGCGCTTTGTTTTATTTGCTTGGTAAATTTGGATGAGGTTATAAGTTTCCTTTAACTTTGTATGGCATGGGCAATGCTTGGACTGCATTCTTGTGTGGGGGTAGTCCTGGGTCTTATTCTTAAAATATGGATTCTTATGTGGGAATGTATCCCTTCAAACATGTTTCACACATGATTGTACTCCATGTTCAATACAACAAGTCCTCAATCTTGTGAGATTTGTGCTTGGATATGAACCACTTTACTGTGTTCAGAGAGATTTGACCTTAGGTCACACTCTTATGAGTGTTCCCCATTACTACTGTAGCAAAAGATCAAGAGATGTGACCTTTGGTCACCCTCTTATGAGTGTTCCCCATTTCTGTTATAGTACAACCACTTGAACATTTGGGGATCTTAAGCTGATCGGCATTTTGATTAGAATTTCGAATAGTTGATTGGGTACTGGAAGTATCCATGCTTGAAATAATAAGCAAACATGATTTATCTATGATTTCAAATTTCATCCAACTCCAGCACTTTCAGCCCAAGAAAATGATATTTCCTTGTATTGTGAAACTGGAAATGGGAGAGTTTTAAACGATGTTTGTCAGCACCTACATTTATCTTGCATGCCAGATTTAAGATGGGTCAACCCCTTTGACTTTGGAGTGTATAATCTTTGTCACACTTGAATTGTTTTTTTTGGCAGGAACTCAGATTGAAATTCATCAATATGGCAGATACAAAGCCAGGAAAGAGGAAACCTGTCTTTATTAAAGTTGATCAGCTGCAGCCTGGCACTTGTGGTCACACATTGACTGTGAAGGTTGTTAGCTCAGAAATGGTCCTGCAAAAGGGACGGCCTGGTGGCGCTCAGGCTCGTCAGATGCGTATTGCAGAGTGTGAGATAGGGGATGAAACTGGTACGATCATTTTTACAGCCAGGAATGAGCAAGGTGTGTTTGATATCAATACCTGTGTTATTTGAATTACTGGATTGTGCTGAGTTTTTTTTTTGTAATTTGAAATTGTTGTCTGCGTATGATACTCTTGCTAGATTCGTTTTCTGTTATTTGCTTGATATCATAATTCTTGAGATATTTGATGCTTCTGCAGTCCATAATGATGAAAACAAGATTTCTGGGTATAAACCTTGTATGCAATAATGAAATCCTCAGTTTTTGCCTAGAAATCATGTTCTCATGTTATTTCTTGTGCTGGGTTTTTTTTGTAATCTGAAAATGTTGTGTGTATGATACTGTAGATTGGTTATCTGTTATTTGCTTGATATGTTAATTCTTGAGATATTTGATGCTTGTGCAGTCTATAATAATGAGAACTAGAGATCTAGTTATAAATTGTGTATACAAGAATGAAATCTTTGGCTTTTGCCTAGAAATCACGTTCTCATGTTGATTCTTATGCTTTATAACTACGAAGTTGTAACATTATTGTTGCAAATGATGCTTACCATTTCATAATTTACCTTGCATGTTAGTGTCTTTGAGGAAGTTGCTTAAAGGATTGGGGTTTTTACCAATTTATTCTGAGAGAATTGGGATATGAGGTTGCAAATAGCCTCTCCTGTAATCTTATGCATCTCATGCAGGGGCACATCATTGAAAGAGGAATTTTGAGGACCAATTTTTTTTATCTTGTTTTTCAAATGAATTGAACATGAGGAGAGACCTAATTATCCTCGAGAATAAAAGGAAAAGTGATCTTCATCAACTCTTTGTTCTTACATTGATGATTCTAATATTTTGTTTCTGATTTGAATCTTGTTTAAAATATGATGTAAATTCTTCTTACAGTTGTAGACGACATTGGGATGAAAGTGAGTAGGATGTATCTCTTGGCCACTCCCTTCAAAATGGTTATCCATCAATTGATTAATTATGATGTAACATATTAGGAAATTGTCACTTTTTTCTTCTGAACAAAGTTGAGACAAGACTACTCTTTGCTGGATGGTCTGTGTTTTTGTCTTATATTAGGGATTATTGAGAGCAAATAGCCTACAGCCTATGTTTAGGGAAACCCTCTTTCTTTACAATAAGTGAAAGCAGAAAGCCTACATTCTGTTATTAAGGAAAATTGTTCATGACTTGCCCCTTGTTAAGGCAACCAATGCAGGGAAAAGGGCTAGGATATTTTTCGTTAAAGCTGTTTAGTGTGCAGCATGAAATTCTTCTGATGTTGTATCAAGGGTTTTTCAATCTCATTTCCCTACAGACATTCTTTTGTAATGTTTTGATTTCCCATAGTCCATTGATAATATAAGATATGGTTTTCCTGTCATACAAAGATTGCTTTATTCATTCACATATACATATAATGAATCAGATTATCGTATTCCTTTACCTTCCAAAATAGTTAATATACTAATGTGTATTTAATTTTATCTTGTTTACATGTGCAGTCGACATGATGAAGCCTGGTGCAACTGTGATTCTCCGGAATGCAAAAATTGATATGTACAGGGGTTCTATGAGGTTGGCAGTTGACAAGTGGGGTAGAGTTGAAGTGACCAATGCAGCTGACTTCAATGTCAAAGAGGGTAACAATTTGTCACTAGTAGAGTACGAACTGGTCAATGTTCCTGTGGAGTGACGGATGCAGACTATGAAAAACAGCACTGCAAGTGGTCTTTTGTTTGCTGAAGATTCCGGAATGTTAAATTGGTTACTGGATATGTTTTGATTTGCTTGTAAGGTTTCAAAATGTAGTCCGCTATTTCCATTTGCCTGAAAAAATACTGCTTCAAAGCAGGGGGCTTTTTTTTCTACTCAGAATCCATGGAGTGCTATATTGGGATTTAATGTTCTCTTGATCGCAGTTATGAGATATAGGCCAATTTTTGCTTTGATTTTGTGGAGGCATCAGTCTAGTGGCATTGTAGTGCGCATTAATTCTGTGCTTACTCAGGTCTGATAGTGAGCATTATTAATCTTGTCACTGGGACAGGCTAATATCCGGTTGCCTAAATCAGTTAATGCCACTGAAAGGACAAGAGAGATCGGATCCATAGTATTTTTATTATTAAATTATTTACATGTAATGTTTTGTATGTATAATGCTATTACAATATCAATATATCCAGTTTGCATTGTCTTTGCTGTTTATGCTATGATGGCCTTTGCGTTCTTTAACAAGTTTTTGCCAATGTTGGTTACATGTTGGCCTTTTAGGTTATGGGTTGGTTTGTTTATCTTTCTATCATTTCAGAAGTTAGTTCCATATATCTAAAAAATAATTGATCTCAGATTAGTAGTGCAACAGCCTATTGGGACAATTTAGTCAAGTGGTTTGAGTTGCACTTGCATCCACGTTTTCACTTCTGTAATTTTTCTGTCCGTGCTAAACTGTGGGGTTGTCTCTGATACTTTGTTTTATGTTAACAATGAACTGTATTTTTGTACCATTTTGTATCCAGTTATTTGGTGTTGAATGTTTGAATATTGTTCCAGGGGAAAGAAGCTTAAAAATAAAAACAAGATATATCAGAAGACAATAACTTCATGATTTTTTTAAAGTATTCACAACATGATTTGTTGTCATTCTGCTTCTTGATGCTTCCGTTCCTTGAAACCATTTATGTTGCTGAAAGTTGTTTTCTGCATAATTCTTGTAGATATTGGTATGTGTTTTGTGATTATCAGTACTTCATCAGTGAATGCAAAAGTATTTTGCTGCAATTTAAGCATCGTACAGTCTTTTGTATCTGCTTTTGAAATTGTTTTGTCGATTCAGCTCTACTGGGAAACCTGTAAGATTATGGCATCTTTGCCTATTTGCATGACTTAGTTAAAAAATAGAATGGGGACTGCAACCTTATTTCAAAATTTGTGTACATAGGTGGCGGGATGAGGGACAATGCTTAAATCCTTTCTGCTTCAAATGTGCACATACAACGTGTTCCGCAAAAATAATGCTCAAGATGACGGTTGAAATCTTCTTTAACTATCTTGAAGTTTGATAATAGACAGATGAGGTTTTAACTAAATTTCCGCAATGTCCATCTAGACGATAAGATTCAGATTGGAGCCCACACACGAATCAATAGAAATATTTATTACTGTAGATATTTGCAAAATTTGTGGTAAGATATTTTAAGAGCGAGGAAGTGGCTATCCATCTTGTAAATTAGCACTATAAGGATTTTAAATTTTGATAGGTCATTCAAATTCACTCTAAATCATTTCACATTTTCTATGAGGGTATTTAGAATGATTCCAATGACTCTTAAGAGTGTATGGAATGATTTAGGTGAAATTTGGAAGAAATGTTAATTTTTTTAAATTTTTTTTGAAGTGTTAATTTGCAAGATGGATGGCCGCTTCTATTTTGTTGTGATGTTCCACTGAACATGAATTGCAATTAGAGGACTGTTATTTAGGGTGAAATTTGGAAGAAATGTTAATTTTTTTAAATTTTTTTTGAAGTGTTAATTTGCAAGATGGATGGCCGCTTCTATTTTGTTGTGATGTTCCACTGAACATGAATTGCAATTAGAGGACTGTTATTTAGAGCTCCATTGAACACAACACATTTCCATGCCAAAAAAATCATGCATAAACACCCTTAAAATCAGAATATTGGAGTATAAAACAATTTAAATGCATAATCTAATTATACAATTTAATGTCTTTAATTTCGTTATATAACACATAATTGGAGTTGTTTTTCTTGTTTTCTTTGCATGTGTAATCATTGGATGTTGTAAACTCCCAAGGACTTACCAAGGCACTTGGCCCTAGGCTTAAAATGCTCTTATTTTATTTTCAATAATTTAGTCATTCATAAATGAAAGTGCCATTCTTGGATATTATCTATATCATATTTTTCTGAACTTCCATTGTCTTGTATATTTTTTGGGGGTTTTTTCTTTTGATAAAACCCAAATTGTTTTACATCTTCTAGTGTTAGATCTTGTCTATATCATATTAGATCTCAAATTTTATAATTTTATTAGGATTAATTTTATTGGAATAATGCTCATAGATCTAAATGTTGTAGTTTTATTTTCCTCTAATTGTTTGATCCCAATCTGTAGGATAATTTTTGAAAATTTCTTCTAAACTTAGTGTGCTTGTATGATTTATATTATTCATATTTTATTTCAATTTGTATCACATAAATTGATTAGATCTAATTACAACTAGGAAAAGTGCTAGGCTTAGTAAAAAACTATAGATCTTTTTGGATGAATGTGCCTTCACAAAATCTCAGTGTGTCTTCTTTGAATGCCTATGATGAAAACATTGTGAATGGTAATGGATCTCAAAACATTGATGTGAATGAAAATAAGGAAGAATATTTTTATAGGGAAACTGGTTTAGATGCTCAATGATAAAGCCAAGGTTCAAGACATGACTTGATTTATAGGATCTCTCTCAGAAAACCCCATTGAATATTATAAAAGAAGTTGCATGTCAAATTATCCCTTTCAATGTTGTCATTTCTCAAGTTTCAATGTTGCTTCTAATGTTCATCCTATTCAACATGCTTTTGCTATTGCTTCTCAACATGCTTATATTATTTGTATCTTAACATGCTTCTACGTCTTTCTCAACATGCTTATGGTGCTTATATCCGTTGCTTATATTCATTCCATTTCTGAAGAATCTCTTGCTTACAACATTCCTTTATCTTCTCCATGCCATTGATCCTTCAATGTTACAAAATCATTTTATTCCAATTTATGCCACTTGTTGGCGTAGTTTGTCCCCAACTCGTGAAATGAGTATTATGATGCATACTCTTCATGGCATGCAAAATCAAATTAAAACCCTCACTTAAGGGTTTCATAAACAAAACAAAAGGGTTTCTTTCAATGACACCACATTTGAAATGTTTATTGGAAAAGGGGATCCTTCACATCACATTAGAGCCTTTTATGTTTCTTGCTTGGATTTTGTTCGTAACGAAAAACTATTGATTAAGTTATTTAATGAAGTTTGAAGGATTATGCTTTTGATTGGTTATGTGTTTTCTCATGTGGATACGTGCATACCTTCCTCAAACTAATTGATGATTTCTTATCACTACCAAATTAGCATTGGTGTGAACATTATATTTTATAAATCAACTCAAATCATACAAGGATCAAATGACATTATTAGTAAATATGTGCTTATATTTAAGAGTGGTTATTAAGATGATATATGAAGCACCAGATAGTGAACCCCAAAGCACATTTGTTGATAATTTGCTTCTAATCATGAGAGACAATGGTTTTCAACAACACTCTATTGTGTTGTTATAGTTACTTTTCAAGCTACTACTAGTACAATGTTTATTACACCATGTGCAATGCAAATGAAGGTGTCTTATGGCAAACAATGAACACAAACTCTTGCATGTAGGAGACAAGTTTATGACATTATTGGATTTGAATCTAATAGGTTGAAGAAGTGATGTTATGCACGCATAGTCCACCGTTTTGGTTTGGCTTGATATTTAACATCTCAGTCATACAAATATGATCTCCCCAGTAAGATGTCACATACCTCTAAGGGTGCAATGTCAAAATTGACCTTGTCTTCAATAGGCTTGACTTGTACTGAAAGGTGCCTTGTTGTTGGACATGTATACCATTCCCCTAATGAAGCCACCCTAAAGAGTATGGCTTGGAATGCACAAAAATGGAAATGTCTAGGCACTATGTTGTGCCTTATGCAATGATGTTAATATGGCTTCCACTATCAAATGATTACATAAAGATGTTAACCCTTCACCAAAAACTTGGTGTGTAAGAGGTGTTTTCACTCCTTAAAGGTGTCTATGGCAATGACACTCTAGTGCTCAAATAAGTTGTATCTGGATTAGTGTCATATGTTTATGTAGGACCAAATGTAGACTACAAAAACAATGATTATTGCACACAACATTCAGAGTCATCATGGGTGTGTGAATAATGTCGATGACAACATTTGTCACTGAACTTATTCTTTCATTTGTTTGAATTAGAAGGTGTAGGACCCTTTTGAGTTTTGTTTAACCTTCTTAGAGTGTTTTCCTTTGCGAAAAGCATGAACTACTTCTACGTAAAAGGCTAAGATGAGTTGTGTGGGATAGATCTTGTGCACAACATTGGATAAATAAGTGAGACATTGCTTCATATTTGTCTTAGATTCGATCTTGACAGTGTTGTGATAATCTTTCCTTTATGTGTCGAAAGTCAAAAAATATAGCTTCACAGAGATATATGGTGAAATTATACTGATGTACTTGAACACTTATATTGTTTAGTTAAGTTCTCATGTAGGTGTGTAATGTAGACATGGAACTAGTTAGTGTAGTGTTCCATTGACTTCTCCTTACATTGGCACAATTTGTGTAACTTGATGCATTCATCCTCAAAGTGGTTGAGAGGATAATACTCCTCCTTTAGTGTTTTGACAAAATTATTCCAAGATTCAAATAGAACATAGGATTGCATGCATTGCATGTTCAAAGTCTCCCGACATCTTCAACATGGAAAAGGTGTTCTTTTGAGAATCGTTGAGTCAATTGACTATGAATTATATCTTGACCTATAAAATTTAGGCATCAAATGTTGTAGTGCTGATTTTGCCTTCAAACATGGGAATTTCAAGGTTGACTTGTACTTTGAAGGGGGTTTGATACTAAAACTACCATTGAACATGTTGCTAGAGAGAGTTTGAAGGCATAAGGTTGAGTTGTGCACTTCAAATCATGGAATTGGAAAAACGGTTCAGTGTGTTGTACATCTAGGGTATCCACAATGAGCTTTGAGAAATCTAGGGCTACCTCAAGTTTATTCTAGATGTCAATCATCTTACTTTTTCTATGGTATTCTTTTGGGTAGGATGGAATAGATTCGACTAATACTCTTTCCTTCTATCATTTCTCTCATGTGTTTACAAGCATAAAACAGAGATATGCTTTGATACCAATTATCTATGCCACGGGGCCCAAGACCTTGTGCATGGGGGACAACCTTGTACTTAGAGATAAGTTGTGAGGTTATGAAGAGTGCACTTTGCATTATCTTGCTGAAAGTAAACCAACACACATTCAAGTAAGAGAAAGTCTAATACTTGAAGGAAATGCAACTTCTATTCAATTGGAATGAATAGAGGAAAAGTTTAGAGATGAACAATACTACAACAAAGTTAGAAATGTTGGTTGTTATTATAAGAAGGGGAAACACTTCATTTGATTTTCTTAGATTGAAGGTGTGAGTACAATGCATGTGAGAAAGGTTATATATTTAGGGCATGTTATCTATCACTATGATTGTGTATATCATCAACCTTAGGCCAGATGCATATATTACATATTTATACACATAATACAAGAAGGCAATTACAACTATCGATGGTTACAAAGAGACAATTACAATTCATTTCATATTCTTCTCACATAACTATTTAACTTATTAAAAGTGTATGGTGGTTGACTTGCTCAGTCAAAAGATTATTTTGAGGAATTCCTTGACATGTCATAGAACTGAGAAGTGCCATCTAGAAAGCCACATGGATGTGGTGTGACAAGCTCCACATGGTACACGCAAGATGTGGTATGGATTATACTAGGTGCAAGAGGTTTTGCATAAAAGTGAAATGTTGCATGAAAATACGGTGATGAACAATTATTTTGCTAGGTACAAGAGGCTCTACATAGAAGTGTTTTGAGACTTATGTGCACCTAAAAGGAATGTGACACGAAGGAATCCAAGTTGGGTTGTGCGTAAGTCATGAAAGTTCACAAAGGATAAGTGTATGAAGTTTCACATCTACACACGAAGAACTAATGTCAGCTTTAAAAAATACTTAATGTTACCTCTAAAGACATCCTAACATCATCCCTTAAGACAAGCAAATATCATCTTCTAAAGACACAACAATGTCACATTATAAGCCAACCTAAAGTCACATACAAAGTCAGTGTAATGTTCCCTGCTAAAGTTGTGTGTTCTAAAGACAACCTAATGTCACCCTCTAGAGACTCCTCATGTAACTTTAAATCTGACTTAAGGGTTCTAATTTCAACAAATAGAATCCTATGCGAGTTTAAGGTGACTTTAGGGGGCGAATTTAAATGGTAGAAATGTTGTAGTGTGTATGAGAATATGTGTGTCAATATTGTCTCAACTCTCACTATCTTTGAGATATGAGAGGTTTTTAAAATTACTTTTTGGCACATTTAGAACTCCTACAAACATCAAAAATCAATCTAGAACATCCAAAAACCTAACAAATGATCATTGGTTTTCCAAAACCAAATGTCAAGTGCGAAAGTTACATCTAAATAACCTTATGTTCAATACCAAAACTATAAAAACTAAGTTTTGACTAGATTGGATTTTTAAAAATTATCTTTTAAATAGTAACTCCTATAGCTTTAAAATTGATTTCAAAAGACCCAAACTAACCCAAATTTCTTATATTTAGTAAAATAAATTTAAAGTATTACTCAATTTTTTTTTTTACTAAATATACTACATAATAAGACATAAAAAATCCTCTTCAAAGATAATATAAAGGGCTTGTGCCATTTTTACTACATAAGACACATGCCCTTTTCAATTCATATGGTATGCACCTTTTTTAAAGTCACCCTAACATCGCCCACTAAAGTCTCATATTTTAAATATACCCTAACATCATCCTTTAGAGACGCCTCCCTTGTGTGACTTGAATTGTGAATTAAAGATTATTATTTTGAAAAAGAAAAAAAAAGATTAGGGGACTTTAAGGTGACTTTAGAGGGAAACTTTAAATGGTCCAAATGTTGTAGTGTGTATGCAAATCCATGTGTGAATATCCTCTCATATCTCATTATCTTGAGAGATGCAAGGTTTATAAAATTAATTTTTGGTCCACCCAGAACTCCTTAAAATGCCAAAAATCAATCCAAAAGGCCCAAAAACCTACAAAACAACCATTGATTTTCCCAAAAAAGATGTCGTGTGTGAAATTTGCACCAAAAGAATGTTATGTTCAAATTATTAAAATGACTAAGTATTGACCATATTTGATTTAAAATATATATCTTCTAAACAAAAACTCCTATAACTCTATAATCTACTTCAGAAGTCCCATAGTGGCCCTAATGTTTTATTACATTTTATATTATTATATTTATATGTTTATTTTACTAAATATACAACTTCTACAAAAATAACAACCACTATAAAATTCAATACAAAGGGCATGCACCATTGCATTACATAGGGCATGTACCCTTTGCATTGCATATGACACACCGTTTTCAATAAATAGGGCATACACCCTTTCAAAAGGGTGTGGCCGTGCACCCTTTATTTTATGTTTTTTGAAAATTTTCTCATTTCCCTATGAAATAGTATAAAAAATGGTGTGTACCCTTTGTATTTAGGGAACATGCCCTTTATATCGAGGAAACCAAGCCAATTCAAATTTAGGCTTGGGAGTATCCTTCAAAGGGTGTGCCCCCTTTTAAAAAGGTGCTCACCCTTTTTAATTCATGGACAATTTTTTAAAAAATGACCCCTTTTTTGTCTCTCATCTTTGTGCATCCATCCAATAATAGATATTTTCACCTTGCTAGCAAGGTTCCCTCCTATCAATATTGATAATAATTCTAGTAAGTCTAATAGCTTGAGATCGAAGTTTGTTTAGTTAGGGAGGGAGTGGCTAAGGGTTTGCAACCTATAAGTAGGCAAACATGCTAATCCTCATTAAAAACCCTCTCTAATCTAACATAGAGAATAACCCAAAAAAATAAAAAAGAAACTAACCAAGAAATGATAAATATTGTCAATTAGGTGCTTGATAGTAGTGGGTGCAAAAATATGGTGCAAGGCTCTGAATATTGATAGTGTGAATGTGTAACAATGATGCGATCAAAAGATTTTATGAAAACCAATGTTGGAAACAAGATGACTGAGGTTGGGGGGGGGGGGGGGGGGTGAATCAGTTTTCA
This sequence comes from Torreya grandis, assembly GCA_037957365.1. NCBI lineage: Eukaryota > Viridiplantae > Streptophyta > Pinopsida > Cupressales > Taxaceae > Torreya > Torreya grandis. Next base: position 2,570,011 of record JARHVA010000971.1, read on the forward strand.
AAAATTTTAATTCAATTCCACTTAACTATGTATGAACCATCTTAACATGCATATACATCTCAAAAATCATAAACAACATAACATAAGATCATGAAACACATGAATACAAAATATACATGGGAAACCCTCTTAGGGTAGAAAAACCATTGATGAAGCAAATGGACTACAATTTTATAAGACAAATATCAACATTTAGTTGAGCGCCCACTCAACTTGGAGCACCAACCCCAATCTATCAAGCACCAACTTGACAATCTTTAGCTAAGTACCAACTCAACAAGGACCACCAACCTTTAATTTACCAAGAAACCACTTGGATTTAGCAAGCTCCAACTTGCAAGGAGGATCTAACCCCATAGATGACTCAGCACCAACTCAACCAGTTGATTGTTTGATCACCTTCAAAAATCCTTGTTGCTTTTATAACAAACGATGATCTACTCTTTCTGCTCTTCACTCTCTTCAGCCCTCTCAAACTGATCTTCAACACTCTTCATTGAACTAGCCCTCTTCATATCTTGATTTGGTCTTCTGAACTTAATCCTCTCTTGTATAACTTATACTATATATTCATGATATCTCTACTAGTCTACATAAACTCCTACTTGTAAATGATCTATAGCATTTGCTTATCATGTTCTGCTCTCGCTCTCTTAACACACTCTTAGCATCCCCTTTTTTATTCCTCTAAACACACCAAACTAGGCCTAACTACCTTGATTTTATAATTATAATAACATGCCTTATTCATGAATAAATCACTATAATAGGTTGGTCATACATCAATTTGCCCTTACTCCTCTTTTAGGCTTATGGAGACCTAATAGGCCTTTCTCTACAACACATTACCCTTTGATCCTTCTTTGAAGCTTATCCAAACACCTTACATGGTAGGAAAAAATCATAAACCACTTCAATATCCCTTATCCAACATTTTTTTAGGTCTTACAACACATTTTGGGTTCAACTACCACTTGAACCTTTACTAAAAAACACTACTTATAAAAGGCCTGCGCATATACAAAAACTCTGCATTAAACAACTGAGGTATATACTCAATTTTATAAAAAATTATGGCAATAAATTATATATTTAGAATCCTCATGACCTCAATATTATCACCAAATTCATATGATACTTCAACTTAAGGTATATAGGCTCAAACACTCCTCTACAAAATATTCAATTAGAACTGCCAATTGACTCCAAAACATAGTCAAGGAAACATGAACATTTGATACATGATTGATTATATTAAAGGTATTTAAATGCATGTATATGATCTTAAAACATATTTAGAATAACCTCAATCAATTAGATCATGATATTTAATGATAACTATTGGTCTTACAGACCAATCTTTTGACCTTCTCACTCAAAGACTCAACTCAACCAGATAATCCATTTTGGCTTCAATGATTCAACCACTTGTAGTGACTTAAAATATTATGAAAAGCATGGATAGATCATTCAAGACCTCAAAAACATCACCATATATTTAAATGTGTCACTCTTTCATGAAAATACATCATGAAACATCTTCTATCATTTGGCTGATTTCTTTACTATCTGCACCACTAGGTCTATTCAATGACTGGCAAAATTTGATCACTAGTTTCACACATATAAGATTTGGAACCTATCTATAAACCATCATGAAAAACAACTTCAAGTCTTATACTTTGATCTTCATCCACTTAGTAACATTAAATTGGTCAACGTTGTCTGCTAAAGCAAACCTTCAAAATACAAGCACTTATATGTATGGTCTTATTATTTACCTGAGAAATCAATCATACTAAGATATGGATGGAAGAGTTTAATTTAATCTCCAATCAATATTCTAACCATATCAAACCGTTTTGATCTCTTTTGATCAATATCTTCAACATTGGGTCCTTATCAGGGTTTAGACTAACTTCCAGTCTTAATGATTATTCATAAAACTTAACTCCTATTTTTTGAAACCAATGCTTGGAAATTTTATCTATAACCCTTCCTCATATACCATGAACCTCTTAGGATTTCATGCATATGCTATATGTACCAATGAGAAATGAGAAAACCTTCTCGGGTAGACATCTCTTCATTTTATGCACTCAAGAAACCTTGAAATAATTTTCAAGACTATTTTTTACAAAAAAAGTCCTTAAACTTCATGCACATACTTAAAAAAACTTGAATCACCTCTATCAATGTTCATCTATTCACTCATGTCATGAAAACTGGTCATGTTATCTTATCTGGATACCATCTCTCTTCTTACTTTGTAAGCCTTGACCTACAAGTTTTATTAAGCCTTGAATCTGACCTTCTAGCCACTCTATTAACCTCACCTTGGAACTCACATGTGTCCAAATGCCTCTTATTTATGCTTAATCAAAATCATATACTCACTCTTCTTCAGAGATTCAATAGAACTTCTTTACAACACTTACAAATCTTTGGAGCTCAACTGTAGTATCTTCAAAGCTATGAATATAGATCTTTAGAGCACATAGATATTCTTGGCTAACCTTCTACTAATTTTCAAGGTATTCAATACCTTAGATACAACCCCATCCAATCTTACTCATGATTAGACATTGTGAAGTGTTCTTCAGAGCATTCTCATCTTTGTAGCTTATTTGGGGCATCTTCAGAGCTGCTTACAGAAAACTTTAGAGCACACCGATTCTTCTTTGGAGCTCACTCATTTCATCTTGCCATCTACAAATACTATCTCACAAGGTCTAGAAAAATCATTAAAAGATGTTCTATATTTTCTATTTAGACTTGTACTTATTCATGCTACTTTTCAATGATCAAAACATTCTACAAACAATGTTATTTCATCATAATTACAACACATAACTATATTAATGGCAATAGAATTCCTTCACATACAGAACCTTTGATATCAACTATATTAGATTGACATCAATGAGAGAACCATGCATATACATTAGAAATTTTGACATCAATGACAACATTAAATATCAAATCTCAACACTCAAAGACGAAGCTCAACAATCTCTCCCTTAATTAATGACAATGTTCAACAATCTCCTCCTTTGTCATTGATGATAAACATACTCAAAAAACTCTATCAACCACTTCTTGATGGAAATCATATCTTAGACATAATATTTACCTATTTTGATCTTTCTCCCATCTTCTCATCCTTTTCTGATCTTTCAAAAAAATTCTAATCTTTTTCTGCCTTTGACATTAATGACAAGGGTCTTCCACAACTATTGTTTCTTTCAAAATGAACTCAGATTATAGGATCAATTCAACATAGATCATACTCAGTCAACTTACTTTGAATATCTCCCCCTCAAGCCAAGCATCCACCATGCTTATGTTATTAGTAGATATCAAAGATCATATGCAACTGCTGAAATCATACTCTTCTACTCTTATGAGCTGCTACTATCTCTCAAAGACACTAGATAATACATAGTCTTCAAAAACTATGGTAATCATTCTCAAAAATTTCTTAATCAAAGCATTCTCCCAATTGATTTATCAAAAGTTCAACAAATAGAGTCTATGAATCATTTTAGACACAATCTCTCCTTATATTCATGTATTCAAAAATAATCACTCTCTTAACACAAAACACGGAGCCACCAAGCTCCCCCTTAGACCAAACATATCTTCTTTCAAAGAACTAGGAACTCAAGATCACATACCTTTATTTATCATGGCTAAAGAAGATACCAACTAATATTAACCAATACCAACTATAGAAATAGGAACTCCCCTTTGGTCTTCATAGATCAGGCTCACTTACACATAACAAACAAATCTTAGAATCTTACCTTTTATATATCACATGTCTACATTTTGTCTTTGGAGCATAAATGAATGCAACCTCATGCTTATGATGATAGAATAATGTCTCCATGAAGATTAATGGAGCCACTCCTTTTCATAGGGCACTAAAACAAGATAATATCAAGAGATTCCTATATCTCCATGTCTTTACTAGGCTAAATATTCTTTAGCATCCTTCTGTACTTGAGCAACTCTTTAGGATTGATTTCAACATCAACCTTGGCAACCTTCTTTTCTTTGACTACCTTGTTAACACATGTAGATAACAAGTGTTCTTGACAATCCTTACTTGATTTTTGATCTACAGTATAAAACATCCCACCTTGGTTTATGGGTTGATCATGACTTACTTTGTCATTCTTCTTCTTCTTGAAAACATCTCCATTCTTGTTTCTTTAATCAGTCATATGTGAATCAAGACTTCTCTTGTCTCTTGTCATGTGGCTTGAGCATCCAATGTCTATACTCTGAGCTTTCATAGAATCTTATTTTTTAGTCTTTTGCTCCACCTTTACTCCCTTTGGTTTCCATACATTCATTTGTCTTCTTTATTGCACTCTAGGAGCTTCAAACTTCTTACTTTGACTTGATGATCTTCTAACTTTGTTAGGATAGAATCTTGCAATATGTCCTACATTATGATAGCTGTAATAGACCAATTTATACATACCATTTGATTGATGATGAATGTGATCTCCTTATGGCCAATTGCTTCTCCTTCCATAGTTCCAAGAGTACTCATTCCTAGAGTATCTTCTACATTCTTTAGCTCTATGACCAAATTGACTGCATGTAAAATAGTAACCATTGTAATAATTACCATACCTTGTAGCATTGGGATATCTTATAGGCCTTTTGACCTTCTTAACTTCAACGGTCTTCTTCTCAACTTGAGGTTCTTTCTTTTGGTCTTTATTAAATCTAAGACATATCTTGTCACTTGCAGACTTTTGGTTGTTTAGGATATCATCTAGAGCCTCAGTGATCTTGTCAAACTTCACAAAACTATTTACTATGCTAGATACTTGATCCAATTCAGTTCTCAGAGATTCTATCTTAGTTTCATACCTATTACAATCTTCCTCTCTAACCTCTAGGCTTACTTCCATAATCTCATTTTGGGTTTCAACTTGATGGATGATCTCTTCATAGTCCTTGGAAGTGTTGCAAAGCCTTTCCTTAAACAATCCAATCTACTTCTCATAGTTCTGAACTAATGAATTTAGTTTCTTATTTTTATTCTTCACAATCTTCAACTCTTCTAGAACACCTATAAATTTTGATTCAAAATCTACTTCAGCATCTTCACTATCATAGTATTATTCTTCTTTTGATTCTACATCAATCATTAGACATTTCCCATGTGAACAACCCTTATTATCTAATTCTATACCTATGAATAGGGTTTCATTATTGTCATGCTTAGACTCATTTCTATCATCTTCATTGTCAAATGTGTTTGAATCACTCACATCATATTAGCTATCTTCTTTGGTGTAGAAGCTTTTCTTGTTCTTGAATGATGTCTTATCTCCTTCATACTTTCTGAAACTCTTCTTGCTCTTATCAGACCTATAGGATTTCTTGTCTATATCATCATCCTCAGTCTTCTGCTCATGAGGACACTTGTTTTTAATTATCTAATTTATCCATAGTTGAAAGACTTGAATTACAACTTACCTTTGTACTTGCCTGAACCTATTTTTAGCTTTCTAGCAAACATAACAATCAATTCATCATCATCAATGTCTAAACATAACTCATATTTGTCCTTGACTTTGTCTTCTTTTCAAATTTAAAAGCAACTTCCTTCTTGAGAGGTCTTCCTTCATTTGATCTTATCTCATAGGCTATCAAGATTCCATGAAGCCCATCCATTTATAGCTTGTCCAAATATTGCATTTCTTCTAATACAGACAATTTAGAATCAAACTTGATCTCAATACCTTTTGAATAACAACATACTCTTTCACTTCTTCTCCTATTCCTCTAATGATGTTGATGACTTCATTAACTCTTAACAAATAAGATGTAATAGATTCATCTTCATTCATCCTCAAGATTTCAATCTATCTTCTATGGGTCTGTAATTTGGCCATCTTCAACTTGGTGTCTCCTTCATAGATGGGTTTTAATTTGTTCCATATATCTTTAGCTGAAACACAATACATTACCTGTTGACCATTTTGGGTCCCATGAGCAAAAATCAGTCCCCCTTCTCTTTTCTTTCCATTTCCATGCCTAGACATGAAGGATAATGTAGAAATATGCTTTTGCAACACATTTTTTCCTTCTTGGCATGAAAAAGGCTCAACTTCAAGCATTTGGTGTGGAAAGAACAGGTTGGGTTGAAAGGAGTGGTTATGCAGGAATTTGCAAAGGAGCAAGTAAACCATTTCAAAGGGCTTTTTATCGACAAAAAGGAATAAATCTCAAAAGGCCAAAGGATCAATTTCAAAAAACTCAAAGGTTAAGTGCCCTTGTATAGGGCAGGTGATGAGCAAAGTGGACCATTGCAAAAGATCTAAAGGGTAACTTTGGATTTGATTACCCTTGCAAAGGGCAGCTGGTCAAAAGGGTTGAAATGAGGTAGAGTTTTCCTTCGAAAAAGACAAGGCAAAAGATAAAACAAAGGCTAAATTTCTTCAGGTAAAATGTCCAAAGAAATTTCTTCAGACATTTTGTCTGAAGAAATTCACAAGGTAGGTCACCGAACAAAGACTGTATATTTGAAAAGAAAATTCATGGAAAATGGTAGGGCAATTCCTTCAAACAAAAAGTCTGAAGGAATTCCTTCAGATATTTTGTCCACAAAAAATTTGATCGAAAACAAGTGTTTAAAATGAAGGGAACAATTCCTTCAGGCAAAATGTCTGAAGTAATTCCTTCAAACATTTTGTCTGAAGGATGTGAGAACCACAAGGAGCTTGAAGGACCCCGAAGGGCAAGTGCCCTTATGGGGGACTCTCGACGACTATGAAAGGGACCTTTCTTAAAGCCCTAAGGGATACCTTCCCTTTGGGAGGGTAAAAAAACAAAGGCCCAGACAGAGAAAGAAAGGCCAAAGGAAGGAAAGCTGAAGGAATTGACTAAGGGGTGATGGGCCCAAAGATGTCAAAATCCAGCATAGTGAACTAGCCGTTTAGGTTCAAATGTCTGGTGATGTCCCCACAGACGTCAAATTTAGGATAAGGGAATAGCCATTGGCTTTCAACTGGCGATAGGTGCGTGAACGTCAACTTTACAACAATGAAATAGCCATTGATTTTTAAATGCTTGAGCGTGAACTCGAAGGAAATAAAAGGCCTTAGGGCCAAAAGGAAGAGCTTGCTGAGAAAAGAGCCTAAGGAACTGACTAAAGATTGATAGAAGATAGCCTTAGGGGGCTCAGATTTCCAGAAAGAGCCAAGAGATGACAAAAGACAAAACCAAGAAAAGACAAAGCTGGAAAAAAACAAGAATCAAGAATGAACTTAGTGACCTACAAAGAAAGGAGCCTAAGGAGCCAAGCGCATAAATAGACAAAACATTCCAAGTGGAAAAAGAAGGTGTTGGCACAAGGAGTTATTCCAACAGTTGAAACAGTCTCCGCCAAGTGGTCATCAAGGAGCATGAATAGTGAAAATGTGCCAATTTTTCCACACTTTGTATTGATGAGCAGAAAAACTACATGAATGTCTTGAAGGAGTGATCTTATTTGCAGCTAAACAACATGGCCCATGTTTTCACACATGACATTTAATATATTTTAAACACTAAAGGTCAAAATTGCTAGTTGACACATCATGTTCTTCCAGCAGCTTCCTCTTCCTGATGTTCTCAACGCACATGGGCCACTTATAAAAGAGCACCAAAGTCTTTTCTATATTGTAAAACTCTCATTTGAGAAATCTATCTCTTAGCTTGTAAGGCAAAGCTCTATTGAAATTTACCTTGAATCAAAAAGAAGCATTTTTGCCTCTATTTGAGCTTGCACTTTTGGATATGTCTATGGATTTGTCTTGTGTTAAGTCATTTTCCTTCATGCTTTCACATAATGATTCTAGCATGTCTAGTGTATTATGAGTTCTTCTTTTGTAGGTTAGTCAGAAGTGTCCACAACAAAGTATAGGTGCATGTGAATAGGCTGCCATAGTGTGTCTAAGAACACTTCTGGTAGTTCTTCCTCCCTATATCTCTAGAGGACCCCTAGCTCACTGATGCAGAAGAATTTATCATATCAAATGAAGTGTATATCAGCTTGTTATTGGTAGAAAGTGTATGTTTAAGCTAAGTAGGTCAACCATTTTTGGTGTATCACCGTTTAGTTTAGGTTCTATTTTTAGCATCCTTTTCTCTTTTCACCCCCCTCATTATTAGCAATATGAAATCTAGGACCTCAGAGATGCATCAAAGGGAGCTAGCCCTTATCTAGAGATTCTCCCCTCAGTTTTGCCAGACCCACATGCAAGAGAGGAGTCTCCATTGTGTCATGTGGAAGATAGGAGCTCAACCTTCTATCAAGGGTGTAATCCACAATGTCAATAGTTTTTGGCATGGCTAGTGGGACCAATTTTTTATCCAAAGAGTTGAAGAATTTTGGTGTATTCTTCAACCAACCAGCCTTTGGAGGCTTTTTCATCAACACCAATGGCGACTCTGACTTGAATCAACTGGTTAAGCAGTCCTGGTGCCATTAGTAAATCATATTTTGGTATGTATAATTCCATTGCTCAAAACCATGGGTCTTGTGTTCCTTCATATAGTTTTGATCAAGCTCAGGTTGTTCATGGAATCATCTCAAGCAACAAGGATGCATATGGTTATGAGTTTTGCCCTTTGTAGGCTGGTGAAATATTTCGGGCTTTGCCTCTTCTTCCTCAGTTTGAGCGAGTCCTTGGCCAACTTGGGTATGATCCTTACCAACTTTATGTTGATCCTTATCGGGTCCAATGTGACCAGTCTCAGCCTAATCATGAGCTATATCAGTCTTGTGCCTAGTCTTTTCAATGTGTTACTTCTCCTACTCAACCTAATCTTTTTTCCAAGTAGCCCATTTCCACCTTCAAACAAGCACTGCTAGGATATGAAAAGTATGTAGTGGAGCTTGACACTAGAAGGGGATGTGGCTATGAAATTCCTGATCATTCCATTCATCAAGTGAGAAATGCATTAGATCTGGTTAAGAGTGAATGGACTCCTATTGAAAGAGCCAATTGGCAAAGGCTTACAAGTGAGATGTTGGACGTGAGTGGTCTAATTGCATCTTTGGAAGAGACGCTAAGTATTCATGAGAGGCAGCCTTACCAAGTCTAACAACCTGCATACCCAATGCCCCAAGTTTCATATTAGACATACGCAACCCCTGCTCATGAGCCAATTCAAGCCTGTCAAAGTCCTTTCCCCAATCATGTTGAGGAGAGTTCTAAATAGTAAATCTTGTGTTTAAGGCCAATCTTGATAAGCAAATTGAGTTGGCAAATCTTCACATGCATCAATCTATGTTGGTAGCAAGGGAAGTGGAATCCAAACCCTCACTACCCTCTCACATTGCATCCCCATCACCCCAAAAGGAGATTTCCAGTCCTAATATCATGAGCTAGAGTAAAGTCATTGAGTCATGGAACAGTAAGGAGGAGAAAGACATTATTAGAGAGTGTGAGGTACAAAATGAAGCTAGTCTTTTTCAAGTCCCTCCCACCCTTCCTCAAGAAACTTCTTGTACTCCATGGCAGCCTTCATGCACTCCCCATTTCCATGATGATTCCTATGATCTCCAAGGAAGACTCTTTCAGGATAATCTAGCCAAGCAAATTGAGGAATTAGAGGCTAAGTTTAGATTGCTTAGTGAAAGAGAGATGGAAGTTTTAGACCTTGTAGAGGAGCCTACACCAAAGGACACCCCTTCTACCAATCCTCAAGATAATTTTGATATTAATGAAGTATTGGTCAAGTGGAGAGATGAAAATCAAGTGATTTTGGCCCAAGGTTTGCCCTTGTTTTCTCATAAGTTTTCAAAAAGATCCCCTGCTTTCCATTCCCAACCTAATTTTGACAATCCTTGTGTTCCACCTCCTTGCCTGGTAAATGAAGAATGTTTCTCTTATGTTGAGGAATCCATCTTAAAGGAAGCAAGTGAAGAGGAGTATGCTCAGTTCATGACTGAATAGGGAGACTTCATGAGTGCAGATGAAGAGGAGATCACCATAGGTACCCCCTTTGATGAACAAGAAGACAAGTCACAAACTTTTGCCTCTATCTCTGATGAGGAAGAGATGATCTTTGACTCTTCTCTCACTTTGTAAGACATCATGGAGGAGCATGGATAGATTATTGATCATGTTTTGAATGATTTGTTTGAAGTCATTAGGGTAGGTTACACTCTTCTTCAAGGAGGCTATCAGCTGGCTAAGGGTGGAGAAGGCAACATTGGGACTCAAATAAGTATTCAAAGGGGTTGTAAGCTTTCAAATTTATCCTTTCAAGAGGTTGGTGAATCTAAATATGATATTTTTGAAGTCATCAAGGAAGATGACCATGCCATGGAACCCAAGTTGGAGGAGGATCCGGAGGATGTCTTTGAACAACTAAAGACTCTGGTTTTTGAGCAAGAAAAGGAGAGGCATGTTCATCTTGAGGAAAGATTTGAAGAAGAGAGCCTTGAACAAGAAGGTGATGTTCTATGGGATGAGTAATCAGTCTGTGATCTCATTTTAGACATCACAATAGTCCCCCTTCTTTAAGAGAGCCATGATCAAGCAGAAGATAAGTTTGACAGGGTCTTCAATGAGGTAGAAGGGGACAAGCCAATCCATGATGCATATCAAAGGTCTTATGGCGATGAGCTAGAAGCCATTGTTTTCTTGATGAAACACACCAGCATGAAGAACTAGTAGGAGGCAAGCTTCCAACAATAAGAAGAATACATATATTGGAAGCATGTTTGCCCTTGATTCATTTGGATACAAACCAATCAAGGTGGCAGGGAAGAAGAGCAAGTCACCAAATCTCCATTCCATTCAAGCACTTGTCTGGCACCATAAGTTTTCTTGCCATGAAAGAGACTTAAGAAGTTTTCCCTTTGATCTAGGAGGGAGGAAAATATACCTGGTTAGCTATACATAGTAGTTTGTTTTCAATTTTTATTTCCCTGTTTTTCGTAAGTGCTATTTGCACAATTAGTGTCTTTTAGTCTCATGTGTGTTTTCCTTTGTGTTTGGGGTAAAAAGCTTCATGATTGATTCTTGGATCTCTCAGGGCTATTGCTAAATTTTTCAAGCTATGTTCTGACTCCATGCCCAATGGACTTTAAGGCTACTAGTTTCTAAGCATAACATGCATGCTTCCCCTGGGAATTGCCAAATTGTTGACCATTTTTGGTCCCATGAGAAAAAATTGGTCCCCCTTATCTTTTCTTTTCATTTCCATGCCCAAACATGAAGGATAATGTAGAAATATGCTTCTATAACACATTTTTTCCTTCTTGGCATGAAAAAGGTTCAACTTCAAGCATTTGGTGCGAAAAGAATAGGCTGGGTTGAAAGGAGTGGTTATGCAAGAATTTGCAAAGGAGCAAGTAAACCATTTCAGAGGGCTTTTTATCGGCAAAAAGGACTAAATCTCAAAAGGCCAAAGGATGAATTTCAAAATACTCAAAGGTTAAGTGCCCTTGTGGAGGGTAGGTGATGAGCAAAGTGGACCATTGCAAAAGATCCGAAGGGTAACTTTGGATTTGATTACCCTTACGAAGGGCAGCTAGTCAAAAGGGCCAAAATGAGGTAGAGTTTTCCTTCGAAAAAGACAAGGCAAAAGATAAAACAAAGGCTAAATTTCTTCAGGCAAAATGTCTGAAGAAATTCCTTCAAAAATTTTGTTCGAAGAAATTCACAAGGTGGGTCATCGAACAAAGATTGTCCATTCAAAAAGAAAATCCACAAAAAATGGTAGGGCAATTCCTTTGGATAAAAATTCTAAAGGAATTCCTTTGGACATTTTGTCTGAAGGAATTTGTCTACAAAAAAGCTGATTGAAAGCAAGCGTTTAAAATGAAGGGAACAATTCCTTCCAGCAAAATGTCTAAAGGAATTCCTTTAGACATTTTATCTAAAGGATATGAGAACCACAAGGAGCCCGAAGGACCCCAAAGGGCAAGTGCCCTTGTGGGGGACTCTCAATGACCATGAAAGGGACCTTTCTTAAAGCCCGAAGGGATACCTTCCCTTTGGGAGGGTAAAAAAATAAAGGCCCAGACAGAGAAAGAAAGGCCAAAGGAAGGAAAGCTGAAGGAATTGACCAAGGGGTGATGGGCCCAAAGATGTCAAAATCTAGCATAGTGAACTAGTCATTCAGGTTCAAACATCTGGTGACATCCCCACAGACGTCAAATTCAAGAGAAGGGAATAGCCATTGGCTTTCAAATGGTGATAGGTGCGTGAACGTCAACTTTACGGCAATGAAATAGCCATTGATTTTTAAATGATTGAGCATGAATTTGAAGGAATTAAAAGGCCTTAAAGCCAAAAAGATGAGCCCATTGAGAAAAGAGACTAAGGAACCATCCAAGGATTGATAGAAGATAGCCTTGGGGGGCTTAGATTGCCAAAAAAAGCCAAGAGATGATAAAAGACAAAACCCAAAAAAGACAAAGCTGGAAAAAGACAAGAATCAAGAATGAACTCAGTGACCCACCAAGAAAGGAGCCCAAGGAGCCAAGCGTAGAAATAGATAAAATAGTCCAAGTGGCAAAAGAAGGTGTCAGCACAAGGAGTTATTCTAGTGGTTGAAACAATCTCCACCAAGTGGTCATCAAGGAGTGTGAATAGTAAAGATGCACTAGTTTCTCCACACTTTGCACTGATGAGTAGACAAACTCAAAGAGCGGTCTTGTTTGCAGACAAATGGCATGGCCCATGTTTTCACACATGACGTTTAATATATTTTAAACACTAAAGGTCAAAACTACTAGCTGACATAACATGTTCTTCCAGTGGCTTCCTCTTCTTGATGTTATCAATGCACATGGGCCACTTGTAAAACGAGCGCCAAAGTTTTTTCCAAAAGGTTGCCATTACTTCCTTTCTCTCTATATATATTATAAAACTCTCATTTGAGAAATCTATCTCTCAACTTGTAAGGTGGAGCTCTGCCAAAATTTACCTTGAATAAAAAAGAAGCATTTTTGCCTCCATTTGAGCTTGCACTTTTGCATATGTCTATGGCTTTGTCTTGTGTTAAGTCATTTTCCTTCATGCTTTCATAGAATGATTCCAGCATGTCTAGTGTATTGTGAGTTCTTTTGCAGGTTAGCCAAAAGTGTCCACAATAGAGTATAGGCGCATGTGAATAGGCTCCCATAGTGTGTCTTAGAACACCTCTGGTAGTTCTTCCTCCCTGTATCTCTAGAGGACCCCTATCTCACTGATGCAGAAGAATTTCTCATATCAAATGAAGTGTATATCAGCTTGTTCTTAGTGGAAAGTGTATGTTCAAGCTAAGTAGGTCAACCATTTTTGTTGTATCACCATTTAGTTTAGGTTTTATTTTTAGCATCCTTTTCTCTTTTCACCCCCCCATTGTTAGTAGTAGGAAATACAGGACCTCAAAGATGCATCAAAGGGAACTAGCCCTTATCTAGAGATTGTCCCCTTAGTTTTGCCAGACCCACAAGCAAGAGAGGAGTCTCCATTATACCACATGGAAGACAGGAGCTCAACCTTCTATCAAGGGTGCAATCCACAACATCAACATTACTTTTATTAGATCTACCTCTGATAGACCACATAGAATGCCATTCATTACCTTGGAGTTATTTTCACTAGCCTTCTTACTTGTTGCATCTGTTGGTGGAATTGAGGTTGAAATATAGCCATCCATAATTGACTACCAAATATCATGTCCTTTTGACATTAGATATATCTTCATTCTGACATTTTAGAAGCTATAGTTAGATCCATTGAATAATAGAGCTTTAATTGTAGAGAAACCTCCTTGAGCTTGATAACTAGTCATCCTTACTACTTAGAATCTCCTTTAGACTATCAAGCCTATTCTAAAGGACCTAATCTGATACCAATTGTTGGAAATAAGATGATTGAGAGGGGGGTGAATTAGTCTTTAATTTTTTTAATTCAATTCTACTTAACTATGTATGAACCACTTAACATGTATGTACATCTCAACAATCATAAACAACAAAACATAAGAGCATGAAACACATGAACGCAACATATATGTGGGAAACCCTCTTGGGGCAGAAAACCCACTGATGAAGCAAATGGATTACAGTCCTATAAGACAAACATAAACATTTAGTTGAGTACCCACTCAACTTGGAGCATCAACCCTAACATATCAAGCACCAACTTGACTAGCTTTAGCTAGGCACCACCTCAGTAAGGAGTACCAATCTCTAATTTACTAATCACCCACTTGGATTTAACAAGCTCTAACTTTCAAGGAGGTTCCAAGCCCCTAAATGACTTAGCTCCAACTCAGCCACCTAATTATTTGATCACTTTCAACAATCCTTATTGCTTATACAAAAAATTATGATCTAATATTTTTGATCTTTTCTCTATTCACCCCTCTTAAACTGATCTTCAACCCTCTCAAATTGATCTTCAACACTCTTCACTCAACTATCCCTCTTCATAGCTTGATTTGGTCTTTTGACCTTAATCCTCTCTTACAAAACTTTTGTTAGATATTCATGATATCTTTGTTGGTCCACATGACCTCCTTCTTCTCATAAATGATCTATGTAATTTGCATATCCTGTTCTTCTCTCGCTCTCTTAGCACACTCTTAGCATCCCCTCTTTTCTTCCTTTAAGCACACCAAAATAGGCATAACTACCTTACTTTTATACAAGTCATTTGATCATATCATTCTAGGTCAGATATACATTAAAATTACGTAGTCAGCCATAAATATGTTAAATAATATTATAATAACATGGCTTAGTCATGAATCAATCACTATAATAGGTCAACCATACATCAATTAGCCCTTATTCCACTTTTAGGCTTATGGAGACCCAATAGGCCTTTCTCAACAATAGATTACCCTTTGATCCTTATTTGAATCATATAGAAACACCTTACATGGCATGAAAAAGTCATACTCTACTTCAATAACCATTATCCAACATTGATTTAGGTCTTACAACAACTTTTAGGTTCAACTACCACTTAAACCTTTACTCAAAAACACTACTTATAAAAGACCTACATATATATTAAAAATATACCTTAAATAACTAAGGTATATACTCAATTTTTCCAAACACTTATGGAAAAAAAAATATATTTATAATATTTATGACCTTAGGATTATCACCAAATTCATTTGATTCTTCAACTCAGGGTAAATAGGCTAAAACACTCCTCTATAAAATGTTCACTCAGAACTGCCAACTAACTCCAAAACATAGTCAAGGAAACATGAACATTTGATATAGGATTGATTATATTCAAGGAATTTCAATTCATGTACATTATCTTAAAACATTTTTAGATTAACCTCAATCAATCATATCATGAAATCTAATGAGAACTATTGGTCTTACAAACCAATCTTTTGACTTTCTCACTCACAGACTTAACTCAGCCAAATAATCCATTTTAGCTTCAATTATTCAACCACTTACACCAAATTCCAAGATTATAAAAAGCATGGATAGATCATTCAATACCTAAAAAACATCACCATGCATTTAAATACATCACTCTTTCATGAAAATACAACATGAAACATTTTCTCTCATCTATCTAATTTATTCACTGTCTGCACCACTAGGTCTATTCATCGATTGGCCAAATTTGATCACCAATTTCACACACTTGAGATATATAACCTATCCAAAAACCTTCATGAACAAAAAATACAATTCTCATACTTTGATCTTCATCCATTTAGCAATATTGACTTAGTCAATGCTATCTACTACAACAAACCTTCAAAAGATAAACAATTATCTGTATGGTCTTCTTATTCACCTAATAAACCAATCATACTTGAAGATACTTGGTAGATTTGAATTCAAAATCCAATCAATTTTCTAACCATATTAAACCATTTTGATCTCTTTTGATCAAGATTTTCAACATTGGGTCCTTATGAGGGTTTAGACTAACTTTTAGTCTTAACAGCCATTCAAAAAGCTTAGCTCCTCTTTCCTAAAACCAATGCTTGAAACTTTGAGATATAACCCTTCCTAATCTACCATGAACATATTAGGATATCATGCAGATGGTTTGCATACCAATGAGCACTAAGAAAACCTTCTTTGGTAGACATCTCTTCATTTTGTGCACTCAAGAAACTTTGAAATACTTTTCAAGCCTTTTATTTGCAAACCAAGTCCTAAAAATGCATGCAGATACTTAAAAAAATTTGAATCACCTTAGTCAATGTTCATCTACTCACTTATGTCATGGAAACTGATCCTGTTATCTTATCTAGCCACCATCTCTCTTCTTACTTTCTAAGCCTTGACCTGCAAGTCTTATTAAGCTTTGAATTTGACCTTCTAGCCACTCTGTTGACCTCAACTTGGAATTTACCTATGTTTAAATGCCTCTTGTGTATTATCAATAAACATCATACACTCACTCTTCTTCATGTATTCAATAAAACTTCTTCAGACCACTTACAAATTTTTGGAGCTCAATTGTAGTATCTTTAAAGCTGTGAATACAGATCTTTGAAGCACATAAATATTTGTAGCTAACCTTCTGCTCACTTTCAAGGTATTCAATACCTTGAATACAACCTCAAACAATAATACTCATGCTTAGACACTATGAAGTGTTCTTTAGAGCATTCTCATATTCGTAGCTCATTCACGACATCTTCAGAGCTACTTACATAGAACCTCAGAGCACATTGATTCTTATTTAGAGCTCACTCATTTCATCTTTACATCTATAAATACTATCTCAAAAGGTCTATACAAAGCATTACAAGATGATTTATATTTTCTATTTAGACGTGCACTTACTCATGATGCTTCTCAATGATCAAAATATTCTACAAATAGTGCTCTTTCATCATAGCTACAACACAACTATATTAATGGCAATATATCTCCTTCACATATAGAACCTTTGATATCAAATATATTATATTGACATCAATGAGAGAATCATGCATCTACATTAGAATGTTTGACATCAATGACAACATTAAATATCAAATCTTAACACTCAAAGACAAAGTTCAACAATCTCTCCCTTAATCAATGATAATGTACAATAACCAATGTGTGAGAAAATTTTCAAGAAGTAGGAATGCATGCCAAGTGGTTAGATATATTGGTAAAAAATGAGTGACAAAATAGTCAATCAAGCCATTTATGATTATTGAAAATCTTCACAAGCATTTAATGAACAAAAACTGCTAAGTTGTGGCTCCGCTATGAGTTTATGAGGAAATGGGTAGACATGAAACAAGTTTCCATAGAAAATTTGTGGCATGGCCAAAAAGGGTACACTAAGGAATAAATAGTTGGTTCTCTCTCTAAAAGGGTCTTTTCAAGACATACTTATCATTGGTAAATTAAGTAGATGACATATGGAGATGAAATGTAAGCACATGGAGAAATATAATAAAATGAGCAATATAAGACCTTTATTCATAAGATATTTCATAGGTGAAAATGAAAAACATGGAGCTATGGTTGATATTTTTCCAAACTTGAACATATTCACTATTGAATTTGTTTATAACCTTGGACTCAATGAGATTTATTTTGTATACTCTAGACAATTATACCATGGTATAAGTAGAGAGCCTCTTTGTTTCATTATGTTTCCTATTTTAGAAGGTCATAAGATAATTATAATATTATTTCATGTAATTATGTAACATAGAACCTTTTTATTGCTTGGCAGACCTTGGATACTTTAGACAACTAATTTTGGTGCAAGCCTTGTAATTTTAATGCCATTATCATGTTTTTGTGTATATGGATCAGTGGTTTCATAGTAGGCTCTTATTAGTGTTTATATTTGTGTTTACAACTTTCCATTCTCTCAATGTGGCCATATCTTGTTCCTATCATTCTGATGTTCTCTCTCCTCTATGTTTTCTAAGTCTTGTGATCCTTGTTCTTATTCCTTTATCTTATGATTTTTCATTTTTTGGTTTTATAATAGTTTTGATACTAGTTTGACCTATATAAAAATGTTACAATAATGTTCATTGTGTTTTTTGGCCCATTTGACACTTGGGTCTAAGTCACCTTTGCTTAGCACTTTTTTTTATACTTTTATATATTATCTTTATGTCACTTTGCATGCCAATAGGTGCATAGTTTATATTTGAGAGGTCCATATATACAAAGGTACCCTAGTACATAAGTTAAGATAGCATCCTCATTAAAATACATTACATGATCATATAATCACAAGGATTTTCATACACTTTTCTCTTTATTGAATTTTATGTCTATTGAAGTTTTATTGCAGCATTTGTGCTAAAATAAGGATTAGTTGAAGAGCATATAAAATTGATTACTTAATTTCATATCATCTCATAAGGATAAAGGATAGGAATATCATATACACATATCTTATTGTTGACATGCATGACTGTTGATTTCTAAGATGTCAAAAAGTAGGGGGATAAATAAGACAAACACATGAAAACAAAACCAATTTTTTTATCCTTGCAAGGTCCCTTAGAGTATATTTTGGCTTGGGAAAATGAGAAAGAATTTGAAGTCTCATGCATGTGTTTAAAAATTGGGAAGATGATCATGAAATTAAGTTTTTGATGAATATATTTACAAAGTTTCAAAACATATATACATGCTCAACCATTATCAAAATAGACCTACATGTTTCAAGATAGACTATCACTATCAAGACAATCTGATACTAGACCACCACTATCAGAGCAATATGATACAATTCAATCAACATAGCCAAGTCATCTTTTTGGATTATATTCTACATTAAGGGCCTATTTATGCTAATTCATAATGACTATCAAGATACAGGGGAGTATAAAATTAGATATGTGCCTATAAAACCTCATTTATCAATTATCAATAATTCTTGGTAGTTTTATTCATCATTCATGTAGGCATAAATTAAGTCATTATTTAATGTATTTATTACATTTAGACAAGGTTTGATTTGTAATTAACTTTTATAATTAATGTAGTGTTATTTACCCTAAATTTATTTTTCATCAAAATGAAATAAATTATTTATATTATGCATCAACACTTAAAATTTGGACATGAGGATTGGGTGATTAGAGTCATAAAATAAATCAACTATCCAAAATACTATGAACTAGAAGTATTTTTACATAGAGATACCAAATGAGAAACCATGCTTTATATTTAAGGAAAGAGAACACGAAGTGCAAGTGCATGAGTATATTTCAAAAATAATGCATACATCATAACCCATAGTTAGAAGGAAATTAAACAAACATGGAAGTGACACACATACACAAACTAAAATTAAGGATCAATATCATTTAATGGATAATATTTTCAAAGAAGAAACTTCATAGGATAAATTAGTACAACTTAATTTTTATATACCTCAACATCCTATATTTTCATTCAATGCTTCTAATGATTTGAATTATACTTCTTCTTATGATTATTTTGAGTCACTTATCTATGGATATATTATTGGTTAAATATTTATTTCCAAATTATTGTGCTTTATTTTTATTTTTTATTCTTTATTTGTTGATTATTTTCCTCTTCACATGTTTGTGAATTTATCTTTTCCATCTTGACTATTATAGTTTTGTCTTTTCACTTAGGGTTTGTTCTCTTTCTTCCTTTATGTTTTATAGGTTTAAAATTTTGCTTCTCTTAGTACTTTATACCTATATTTTTAATTTTATGCTTTAACAACTAATTTGTGTTTTCTTTCTTCTAAACTTTGTACTTAGCCTATGTTTTATTCCTTATCTTTATGCATCTTATTCTTTCATATTGTCTTTGTTCAAGTAACATTTTTGAAAGCTATTTCAATTTCAATTTTCCTTTTCCTATAATACATAATGAATTATTAGTGAAGAATCCAAAACTTAGGTTGAGATTAGTAATTCAACTATATTATGACCAATGTACCCATATTTATTTTCAAGAAATAGAGAGCCCATTTATCTAAAATCATATACAAATTTTGTGAAATCAATTAGAGAAAAACCTTATGTTATTTATTTATCTAAGGTTTAAGTGTTCCACTATATTTAAGACCTCAATGAATAATACCCATCATAGACTTAATAATTTTCACATGCCCATAGAGGTGTTCTCACTTTTTGGGGTTTTTACATTTTAAGTTTTGGAAACTTTTTAAACATGGAGAAATGTGTCTTATTTCATATTGAAATTCTATACTTATAGTTTGCACTCATCTAATGATGTTTTCAATTTTTTGTCTAAGTGTGCTATATATGTGGCACCAACATGATTTATATACATATCCTACTTAACAAATTTCATAGACCTATTAAGTCTCATGGAAGTTGATTAATCCAAAACACACTCCGTGACTCCATGACTCTATGGATATTCAATGAATTCCACATATTTTGTGATAATTTTAAAATATATTTTTATTTTATTTTCATGGAACAATAATTTATTTAAATTAATTTTATTTTATCACTTGTGCATAGGAAGCTTCACACACTCACACAACTTCATGTTAAGGAATGGAGCTAAAAGCTTCACCCATGAGCAAAGACAGAACTTGCTGGAAGTCCACAGTCGTCGTCGACGGTCTGGTGCAGACCAAAAGCTACCAGCATCGGTAGAAGGTCGGCCAACGTCGATCACAGGTAGACTGACAGGGACCGACCTCGGTCACCTGTGTGTGTCCGGGAGCTATTTTCGTGCGAGAACAGAATGTTTGCATGATGGGATGAACTGTTGGTTGTAAGTCCACGTTTCTAATTTGAGTAGAATTGATTAGAGCCCTTGATTAGGAGGTGTATCTAATGGCTGTAAGTGCATGCTCATGAATCTCTAAAGTTATATATTAGGGATAGATCTTCTTAGCTTAATAGAGAACAGTACAAGATATTGTAAGATAGACAATTCAAGGATTGAATTGTGATTGTAATTGAGAGAGAGGACTCTTGAGGGAAAGAGATCTAAGAAGAGATCTGTACATCTAAGAGAGGTGTGGAAGAAAAGAAGTTTCTTCAATTGTAATTCCTTCTGTAAAGAGTTGAATACAAGTTTTCAAGGTGGTTTCTTGTATCTCTTGTTCTTTGCTATTTCTGATTCTAGTTACTTATCTATCTAGTTTATTCCACATATAATTGCTTTCATATAAGTAATCAATTTTGTTGATTGATCCCCAACAAGTGGTATCAGAGCTTTGGTTCACTAACAGGTGGTTCAGATCTGTGTAGTGTGTATTGATTACATGTTACTCACAGAGGTTTCTGTTTGAGTGGGAGAAGCAATGACAGATGAAAGTAAACTTAGAATGGAGAAGTTTAATGGCAAGAACTATCAATTATGGAGAATGCAGATAGAAGATTATCTATATCAAAAAGATCTATACTTACCGTTAGGTGGATCTGCAAAGAAGCCCACAAACATGGATGATGAAGAATGGGAAGTTCTTGATAGAAAGGCTCTTGGATCTATAAGATTGAGTGTAGCATCTACTGTGATATCTAATTTATCACAGGCAAAGTCTACGGTAGAGTTAATGAATACTTTAGAAAATTTATATGAAAAACCCTCAGCTTCTAATAAGGTATATCTTATGAAGCAGTTATTTAATTTTCAAATGCAAGAAGGTGGATCTGTATCTAATCATCTAAATGATTTCCATGGAATTGTGAATCAATTAAATTCAGTCAAAATAGTGTTTGATGATGAAATTAAAGCTCTATTAATCTTATGCTCTTTACCAGAAAGCTGGCATAGCTTGGTAATGGCAGTTAGTAATACTGCATCTGCTTCAAATATTTTAAAAGTAGATGATGTTGTTAGTGTAATCTTGAATGAAGAAATTTGCAGGAAAAGCACAGAGGAGACATCAGGGAATGCTTTAAGTTTTGAGAGCAGGGGAAAGCAAAAAGAGAAGGGAAAGAAAGGGAGATCAAGATCTAAGTCAAAGATGAGAGGAAGATCCAAATCCAGAAATGGCAGGAAGCCACAATGCTGGAATTGTGGAAAGATAGGGCACATAAGCAAAGATTGCTAGTCAAAGCCTAAAGAGGACAGACAGCATGATGATAAAGAAGAAGCAAAGGTGGCAGGTATTGTTACACAAGATGCTCTTATATTATCTTTGCATAATAATATAGAATCTTGGGTTTTAGATTCTGGTGCATCTTTTCATGCAACCCCCAATAGAGAATATTTCAGTGACTATGTCCATGGAGATTTTGGAATAGTTTATCTAGGGGATGATGAGCCTTGTAAAATTGTTGGCAAAGGTAAAGTGTAGCTGAAAATGTAGAATGGCAACACATGGGTGTTGAGAGATGTCATGCATGTTCCCAGCTTGAAGAGAAATTTGATTTTTGCAGGAAAGTTAGGGGATGAGGGTTGTACAGTAACTCTCACAGTTGAATCTTGGAAGGTTTCCAAGGGTGCACTTGTATTGGCCAGAGGTAAGAGAGTAGGTAATCTCTATTTATGTAATTGTATTACTGATAATTCTCCTTCTGTATTATCTACTTTAGATGTAGATGCAAAGTTGTGGCATCAAAGGCTTGGCCACATGAGTGAGAAGGGAATGACAATTCTTAAGTCAAAAGGTATGTTTCCAGATTTGAAAAGCATAGATCTAGATTTCTGTGAAGATTGTATTTTTGGAAAATAGAAGAGAGTGAGTTTTCTCAAGACTGGGTCAACAAAGAAGAAGCACAAATTATAGCTTGTTCACACAGACGTGTGGGGACCAGCTCAAGTTGCTTCTATTGGAGGATCACAGTACTATGTTTCCTTCATAGATGATGCTACTAGGAAGGTATGGGTCTATTGTATTAAGAAGAAATCTGATGTTTTTGACACGTTTAAGATTTGGAAAGCTATGGTTGAGAATGAAATAGGCAAGAGATTGAAGTGCCTAAGATCTAACAATGGTGGTGAGTTCTGCAGCCACAAGTTCAATTGGTATTGTTATATGCATGGGATCCGCAGGCAAAGGACTATTCCAAGAACACCTCAGCAAAATGGAGTTGTTGAAAGGATGAATAGAACAATCATGGAGCATGCAAGGTGTATGAGATTGCATGCTGGATTGCCCTTAGAGTTTTTGGCAAAAGCTGTGGATACTGTAGTGTACCTGATTAACAGAGGACCCTCTACAGCGCTAGATGGTGGAATTCCAGAAGAGGCATGGACAGGTAAAAGGTAGATCTATCATTTCTCAAAGTTTTTGGTTGTGAAGCCTTTGTGCACATTGATAAGGAAAATAGAAAGAAGCTGGATGCTAAGTCTATGAGGTGCACATTTATTGGCTATAGCTCTGATGATTTCAGATTCAGGTTTTGGAATCTAGAAACTAACAAGATAATTAGGAACCATGATGTTGTTTTCAATGAAAAAGTGTTGTATAGTGATCAGCTCAAGAAGCTGAATCAACCTGAGCAGAGCAATGGAGAATTGGATAAGGAGAAGGTCCAAAAAGAGCTCATAGGAAAGAAAAATCACAGAAAGGAAAACATAGAGACCGGCGTCAGTCAGGTAGGAATCGACGTCAGTCATACAGGAACCGATGTCAGTCAGACAGTGATCGACGTCAGCCAGGTAGGAACCGATGTTGGTCAAGCAGAACCGACGTCAACTAGTAACAGGCCTAGAGGTGACCGAGGTCGGTCACTGTCAGAGAATTTAGGTAGACAACGTGTTGTGAATGAGTCTCAAATGCCCATCAGGAGGTTAGACAGAGTAAGTAAACCTCCAATTTGATATTCCCCTTCATTATTCTATTTATTGCTTACTGATGGTGGAGAACCAGAGAGTTTTGATGAAGCAATACAGGTGGAATCCAAGAGTCAGTGGGAGCTAGGCATGAATGAGGAAATTGATTCCTTGAAAGAGAACCAAACATGGGATTTGGTTGAGTTGCCTGCAGGAAAGAAGACACTGAAGAACAGATGGATCTACAGATTGAAGGAAGGTGAGAATGGACAGATGAGATATAAGGCTAGGTTGGTAGTGAAAGGATTTGCACAAAAACTAGGTATTGATTTTGGTGAGATTTTTTCTCCTATTGTTAAAATGACTTCTATACGGACTGTACTGTCTTTAGTTGCTATTGAAGATTTGCATCTTGAGCAGCTTGATGTTAAGACAACGTTTCTTCATGGAGATTTGGATGAAGAAATATATGGATCAGCCAGAAGGATTTGAAGTCAAAGGTAAGGAGAAACTAGTGTGCAAATTGAAGAAAAGCTTGTATGGCCTCAAGCAAGCTCCAAGACAATGGTATCTGAGATTTGACAGGTTTATGACTGAGCATGGCTACAGTAGATGTCAATCTGACCATTGTGTGTATTTTAAGAGATTGGATAATGGAAGGTATATTATTCTATTGTTGTATGTAGATGATATGTTGGTTGCAGGATCACACATGCAGGATATCTCTGAGCTTAAGGTGAAATTAGCTCACACATTTTCCATGAAGGATTTGGGAGCAGCAAAGAAAATACTTGGCATGAATATTAAGAGAGACAAGAAAAATCACAGGTTGATTTTGTCTCAAGAGGATTATGTGGACAAGGTGTTGAAACAGTTCAATAAGCAGGATGCAAAACCGGTAAGCACACCTATGGCTGAACATTTCAAGTTGAGTAAAGAACAGTGTCCTAATTCACATGATGAGGTAGAGTACATGAAGAAAGTTCCATATGCTTCCACAGTAGGAAGTTTAATGTATGCAATGGTTTGTACTAGACCGGATATTGCCCAAGCAGTGGGATTTGTAAGTAAGTATATGGCCAATCCAGGAAAGGAACACTGGAAAGTAGTTCAGTGGATCCTCAGATATTTGAGAGGGACCAGTAGTAAGCATTTGTGCTATGGTGGTTCGAACACTTCTCTACATGGTTATGTAGATTCAGATATGGCAGGTGATTTAGATGGCAGGGGAAGCACCACAGGATATGTTTTCACTATTGGTGGAACAACGATTAGCTGGATATCAAAGTTGCAGAAGGTTGTTGCCTTGTCAATTACAGAAGCAAAATATATTGCAGTCACAGAGGCTAGCAAAGAGATGATATGGATGACATGGTTCATGGAAGAGCTTGGAAAGGATTAAGAGAGTTGTAGACTATATAGTGATAGTCAGAGTGCAATTCATTTGGCTAAAAATTCAGACTTTCATTCAAGAACAAAGCATATACACTTAGGTACCACTTCATTAGATAGGTATTAGAGGATGGTGAGTTGAAGCTGGAGAAGATCCATACAGATAAGAACCCTGTTGATATGTTAACCAAGCCAGTTACAAAAGAGAAGTTGAATCTTCATTCAACTTTCATTGGTCTTCATGATTGAGTTGAAGATGGAGGAGCTAGAAGATGTTGCTGTACAGGTACTGGTGCAGTTTTTTATCTCCAAGTGGGAGATTGTTAAGGAATGGAGCTAAAAGCTTCACCCATGAGCAAAGACAGAACTTGCTGGAAGTCCACAATCGCCATCGATGGTCTGGCGCAGACCAAAAGCTACCAGCGTTGGTAGAAGGTCGACATACATCGGTCATAGGTGGACTGACAGGGACTGACGTCGGTCACCTGTGTGTGTCTGGGAGCTATTTTTGTGTGAGAATAGAATGTTTGCATGATGGGATGAACTGTTGGTTGTAAGTCCGCGTTTTTAATTTGAGTAGAACTGATTAGAGCCCTTGATTAGGAGGTGTATCTAATGGCTGTAAGTGCATGCTCATGAATCTCTAAAGTTATATATTAGGGATAGATATTCTTAGCTTAATAGAGAATAGTACAAGATATTGTAAGATAGACAATTCAAGGATTGAATTGTGATTGTAATTGAGAGAGAGGACTCTTGAGAGAAAGAGATCTAAGAAGAGATCTGTACCTCTGAGAGAGGTGTGGAAGAAAAGAAGTTTCTTCAATTGTAATTCCTTCTGTAAAGAGTTGAATACAAGTTTTCAGGGTGGTTTCTTGTATCTCTTGTTCTTTGCTATTTCTGATTCTAGTTACTTATCTATCTGGTTTATTCTGCATATAATTGCTTTTATATAAGTAATCAATTTTGTTGATTGATCCCCAACACTTCATGGATTTTATAGAGTTAAAATTTTGAATCTATGAATTCTGTACATTCTAGGAGTCTGAAAGAGTTAGGGCCTATCACTTATTTTATTTACATTGGTAAAAAAAAATCTTTTGGATTTCATAAAATTCAATAACTTTGTGAAAATCTTGCACTCCAAGAGTCTGATCCAATATGAGGATAACATGTGGATAATTCCCATCGGTCAAAAAATATCCAAGATAATAGTATATCAATGACACACCATACAATTATTCCACATGTTATATGCCAATATCATATCTAATTAAACCCAACTCATGCATTTACATAGTTCACAATTAACTAGGAAGCCAAAAGGAGACTTTGTGAGATTTGAGACTCTAAGATCCTGACACATAGATGGTCAAATTATCTTTTAGAGATAAAGTAGAAAATAAGGCTAAAATAAAATTATAATGGAAAGGGATAATAAATAAATCCAATAAAATCAATTTTATCTCAATAAATTCACATGTAGTGCCATGATGAGACTATCCCCAAGATATGAATTAATAGAGCAAAAATATTGTGAATTGATATAACAACTCATTTCATAAGCAACAAATTTTGAATTTTATATATAAGCAACTCAAATCATTCAAGAAGGCATATATTAATATGAATTTAATCTCATAGGCATATTACCACTCTCTTCTCTTTCATAATCATTCAAATACAAAGTGATCACAATGGACACATCTTCTTCTACAATGCCTGCTCAAGAATATAGAGATACCATTTTCACGCACAAATTCATAGATTTCAAGCACTACAATGCCATATTATGTGTAGTATAGGAATATTATTTAATATTATAAAATTAGAATTCATTAAATGACTTAATAAACTATCATGAAAACATGGTCACCATCTAAAACACATGATTACATAAAGCAAAAACAAAACTTGAGGTATTCCCCTATATAGACATTTTCTATAATTTGCTCACTAGGTCTTCTTACTGAGATGACATAATTTATTCACCTAATTAAAAAAAAAGATAGAACTCATAGTTTGGGTATCTTTCAGAAAGTGATACAAGCTTCTAGACCCTACAATTCCATATAATCAACTAATAGCCCAATTACGGATAGACACCCATGACCTCATGTAGGTATTGAATGACTGGTTAAAATATTATAAATATTTGATTAATAAGTTAGACACAAATACCTATCCTATTAGACTATCCAAACCCAAAGAAAAATTTGGAATGATTCTCATGTTATATGGGGCTTATGATATTTTACATGTAAATAAACTACGGGATCTTTTTTTAGAAATGATCATTGATGGTAGGTAGAAAATAACTACAGGGGAAATTATTTATTACAATTTGAAACAAAAAATAATGGGAATAAGATAAGGTCATAATTTTTATATTATGTCTTACTTGGTGGATGCATGTTGTGTAACTGTGATCTTTTCACACCCACATTTTCCTAGGTGGTCCCCTTCTTCTCTTTATCAAATGTATTTGCACATAAATATCTAACAAGCATGTGGGAAATTCACAATTTTTTATTCACCTCTCTATATGGATATAATGAGGAGAGAATGCATATAATATCTAAACAAATAAGGAGGTCAATATTAGAAATTGGTGCATATTAATACTACTATGATTTCACTATAAGTAGAACTAAGGGTATTCTAGTGGCTCCCCTTAGATTACCTTATTATGTACCAAACATATTAGAAAAATAAGAGATAACATACCAATTTATTCAAGGAGTGGGAGGTAATAAAAACATAAGTGCAACATAAGCCATACCCCAACATAGCTCTCAGGATAAAAAAAAACTATTATAATAATTGTCCCTCAATTTAGGCTCTATCTACACACAGGGCAACATTCAATATTCAAGATCACGATCTTAGGAAATGGGATTAAAAATACATGAGCATATATTGAGGGAAAAAATAAATATGGTATACAATAATCATGAATAATGATAAGTATTATATGAATCCTGATAATGATGAAGAAATACAAGTAAAATTTGAAGTTGTAGATCAATTGAGACCATAAATTTAGATGGCACAATTTTGGAAATAAGTAGAAGAAATACATGTACCCAATTTACACTTGATGAGTAACCAAGGATAAAACTAAATATCAATAGGAAGCTATTATATCAATTTACAAAATCATCACCATCATCTTTATCCAAAGTCACAAGGACTAATTAGGTAATGGGATCTCTATTTGCAGCCTATGTTTATCTAATAATTACTAGTACAAATGTTGTTGCTTTTGTTTAATTTCCCATAAGCGTGATCTAACCTTTGGATACATCTACAACTATTGCATCAAGTTAATTAAATCCTACTGTATATCCTCTTGATTTTTCTAAGCCCCTGGGTTTTACTTTTGTCTATAATAGACTATACATAGTGACACAATCTAACCCTAGTACCCAAGCTAAGGATATAATTTGAAACAAAATTAACCATATATCTATGATATTTTTTTCACATAGCATAAGTCTAATGTTCACATGATTTTAACCCTTTTTGAGTGCTACAATAAGTTATTCATCTTCAATTGTTTTAATTCCCATTTCCATTGGTCTTACTATTAGAAAAACATCAACATTTATCATAGTGCCTAAAATTCCAAGTGTCATTGGGCCATCTATCCATATGTCTTCAAAGAAATATTTTTCTTTCCTTTCACCTCCTACTATTGCCTCACCAATAAAGATTGTTATGAACACTCCAGTCTCATTCTCTACATCTAAAATTCTCACTTCACATATTCCCATTACTACTACTACTACATCATCACCATTAGTTAATTCCACTCCCATTGGGTCACATGCCTCACCTTCGACCTTCACCACCCAAATAACAAAAAGATAATGAGAATATCAAAATATATGGATTGATAGTTTACAGATGTCCAAGGACAAAAATCTTGAAATTATTATTTTCAATGAACCAAATGTCGAACTCGAGTTTGAAAATATGACTGGGAAGCTCAACTGAATAACCACAAAAAATCCACACAAGATGGTACTCCCAAACTGAAGAAGAGTTATTTTACATAACAAGTAAAATAAAGATAATAAGTAAATGATTGGATAGAACTATAGTCTATTCAAATAGTGAAAATATTGAAGATATAGAGTTTGTTGTGATATATTCACATTAGATTATAGAATATGTTGTTAAGGGTATGAATTAAAAAATGAAAAAACTAGAGACTTGGACTAAAGCCTCTATTATTGAGAATGTTATTGATAAAGTTGAAAGTGTTTTAAATTATTTATTTAAATCAATTTATAAGGTCCATGAAGAAAAAATTACGAGTGATGTTTTGTAGCATAAGGTTTAGACTTATCTAGGAATAATTACTTGGATGGATAATAAGTTGAAAATTATTGTTGTGATTCAAAAGGGTCTCTTTCCACATATAAAGATTATGAGAATGTTTGATGTAATCCTATGTCAAAGTTTTTATTAACATATGAGATCCTAATTAGAAGAATGGCCTTGGGACATGAAATTTATGATAATTCCCTTAGATGATTTTAGATAGAAAGCATTATAATATTTTAAGTAGGCTCATATGCCCTCAATGTTCTTACAAGACAACATGTTTATTGTTTCTCCACATTTCTCATAGTATGGCTAGGATTTCATGAAAGTTTCAAGGAAATGTTCACCAAATCAAATTGTGGTGGAAGCCAAGAATTGATTAACTCAACCACTTATGATACTGAGAAATTGATAGAGCCTTAACAGTCTGAGAATATATTGGGACTCATTTGTCTAATCATGAAATATTAGTGACTCAAGTAGAGAACTTGTTTATAGTTCCCATTATTAATAATCCATAAAATAAACAAGATTATTAAGTTTGCACTTAGGCACTACAAAGTGTAAAAGTGGTCACTCTGAACAAGTCACCAACAATCACTATATAAAATTTAATTGATAAAACTCTAAATGACTTGAGATCAAGAGATTTTTTTACCTATCTACTTTTTAGGAGTAATTTTATATTCTACATGGTTTAGTTTTTATTTAGAGATTTTATTTTTCATGAAAACTGATTATTTTTCAAGATTATATGATGCCTAATCATTGTAAACTCTTTTAAGGAGGAAGACTTATTTATACTTAGAACATTTTAAAAATATCTTGGGATGTTATTTGAGTTTGTCTTTCTCAATTTCTAGATTAATACTATAGATGTTTTAGCTTTGGTATTCATTGCATGAGATCTTAATTTATTATGGATATATTTGATCTAGATATTAACTAATTTGGTGTCTTGGTAGTCAAATTTTCTTAAAATTCATTATTGAGGATGGATGTGATGTCTTACAATCTATTGTAGTAGTTCATCTTGTAATGTATTATAGTAGTTCATCTTATGAATGTAATGATATTGAGATTTTTTCAAAGATATAGTTCCTTCAAATCTCTACTATGTTTTTGAAAGTTTTTGTAAATAAAAAACTTAATGAACATTGGATTATGTTACGCCCTTAACTTATAGTGCATCTAGGGATATGTGTAGCCGACTTATGGTTTACACACCTTCATATTACCTTGTTGAATTTCTCTATATTATTAGTATGGTTGGCCTATGGAATAACCTTGGCTAAGTAGAGTATATATAGGAGGTAGTTAGTATTTTATCATCATATTTTCAATTATGTTCTTATTTGATTATTATGGAGGTTGCTCCCTCGAAGTGGCTCAATCATAATATTCAAGTATTTTGTTATTTCAATAATTATTTTTTTGGATCTATTTATTTTGTTCTTAATTTTGGGATATATAATTTTATTATTATGAATCATCTAAGTAATTTCATTACAAGTGGTATCATAGATTCGATTTGGGTAGGTTTTTGTGACAAAATTTTTTTAGGTCAGGTGTTATGAGCACTAGAAGGCCAAAAGAACATAACTTATGATCTGAAAGGAATTGAATTTTTTTGTCACTGCAATTTTGTTCATGAGGTTTTTTTATAAAAAAAAAAAATATTTTTTAGTTAAAAAACTTTTGATTTAGGAGGAATTGAATTTATAAATCATTAGATTCATTTCTATGAGACAATCACAATGGTATATTCTACCTGTATACTTTTTTGGGATAAAAATTTTCACCCTTGTGCACATTAGCAATCATTGAATTCATCTTGGTAAGGATATTACAATGGCATCATTTGATGCTACATTTTTTTGGGTCATGACCCTCCTAGGGTTTGTGCATGGTAGGGACTAATACTCATGGTCATGGGAAAGGGAAAGAAATGTCTAAAACTCCTCACAAAGAATACATGGATTTAGAAACTTATGATCTAAGTATTTTAGTGGTAGTTTAACAACTTAAGTTGAATTTACAAGGCATGGTGTAAAAAGATGATCTTGATTTGGTTAAAGGGGACCTCATAAGGCTGAGAGGGGACCTAAATAGCTTCTAGGATAAATTACATCAAATCACTGGGCAATTGGCCAAATTTTCAACTCAAAAATTGAAAATTAACCCTCCACCACTTCAATTTGGTTCTTCTCATCAAAACAATTAAAATGCCAACCATGGTACAAATTCGCTATTACCAAAAGTGGACCTACACAAGTTTGAAAGTAATGATCCACTCACATGGATTATTCAAATTGAAAATCTATTTGATCTACATTAGACTCCCTATTCACAAAAGGTGTTCATGGCCTCTCTATATCTAGACCTTGAGAGGTTTATCTAGTATCATTGGTTGTGTGCTCAAAATAAAAATAAGGGCCTCTTGGTTTCATAGTATATATTTTATAAAGAGCTATAGATCCACTATCACAAAAATGCCTCATAAAAATAACTTAGCCAACTATCCAAGTTGTGCCAAACTAGGATGGTAAAGAATTACATTTATCAATTTTATAATCTCTCTTTATGTGTGGTAGACATCACTAAGGAAAATATAACTAACATATTTTTGGGTGGCCTCAAATATAGTATCTAATTAGAGGTTCACATGTTTCATCCCAATAATGTAACTGAAGCCATACCAAGGGAACCTTTAGCTGAGGAAAAAGAGTTTATCAAACAAGGGCCTTTCACTATTGTGCATGAATGCACCTTCCCAACACCATCATTTCTATCGCCTACCAAATTGACACCTCAACAAATTGAAGAAAATCATATAAAATGTTTGTGTTTTGGATGTGATAAGAAATGGATTAAAGGATCTCGATGTGCTGAAAATAATTTGTTTTACATTAAAGGTGATAATGAGGAGGAAGAAGATGATGAGGCTTCAGGGATAGGTTTGGAAGATCCTAAGGATGAATATGAAGATTCTCAACCTATTATTTCTTATCATGCACTTTTAGGCATTAATACTCATCAAAATCTTAACGTGGTGGGTTTATTGAAGAAACATAAGGTGACTATGTTAATTGATTCTAGGAGTATACATAACTTTATCAACAATAAGTTGGCTACTCATTTGAACTATTTTATTTACCTAGCTCCATAATTTTAGGGCATGATTGTAGATGGTAGTATAGTCAATTTTTTAAGAAAATTTCATAGTATTAAGCTTTCTATGGGAGACTAATTACTATATTCCCCTATGTTTTCTATTCTCATACCAGTCATGAGGTTCCATTTAGAATACAAGATCTTTGAAATGTGTGGATTATAGGCTAAAAATCCACAACTAGCTAGTTCCCATTAAATGATGAATATTCTTAAGAAAGGTGCAGAAGGATTTGTGGCATGTTTATTTTCCATAGAGGTTCAACCAACCAAGGAGTCTACACATTCTAATTTTCAAAGGGTGCTAAATGACCATTATGTTATTTTTAGTGACATGACAAAAGGACTTCCTCTAAGTTGTGCACATGATCATGCCATATAGTGCATTCTAGGATATATACTACCCAAATTTAGACCCTATACGTATATCTATTCCCTAAAGAGTGAAATTGAAAAGATGGTATAGGATATGTTAGAGGTATGAATCAACCAACATAGTCAAAGAGAATATTCCTCTTTGATGGTAATGAGGTAGAAGAAGGATGATAATTGGAGGATGTGAATAGACTATAGAGAACTCAACAAGTACACCATCAAAGATAAGTTTCCTATTCCAATAATTGATGATTTTTTGGATGAATTGCATGGTTTTGTTTATTTTACTAAGTTAGACCTTCACTCTGGGTATCATCATATTCACATCCATCATGAGGACATACCTAAAATAACTTTCAAAACTCATGAAGGCCATTACGAATGTATGGTCGTGCCTTTTGGCCTCACAAATGCACCGTATACATTTTAGAGTCTGATAAATACTATGTTTAGGCCATTTTTGAGAAATTTTTTGTTAGTGTTTTTTGATGATATCCTTATCTACAATAAAAATTAGGAAGACCATTTGAAGCATGTGAAATAGGTACTTTTAGTTCTAAAATACCATCAAATTTATGCCAAACCTTTCAAATGTGATTTTGGTGTCTAAAATGTGGATTAATTGGGTCATATTGTTTCACATGAATGATTGAAAGTTGATCCTAAAAAAATCCAAGTGATGATGGAGTGGTAGGATCTCAAGACCCTCAAGAACCTTTGAGGATTTCTGGGGCTAACTAGTTACTATCACATGTTTGTCAAAAATTATGGTAGTATTATAGCCAAAATCACCTATTTATTGAATAAAATCTCCTTCTAGGGGACATAATTAGATACCAAGGCATTTGAATAGTTGAAAATGGCTATGTGCACAAATCTAGTTTTGGTTACTCCTGATTTTTCAAAAACATTTGTTGTGGAGTGTGACACATCAAGATATGGCATGAGGTATGTACTCATGAAAGAAGGCATACCACTAGCATTTGAAAGTATCCAACTAAAGGGGGAAAATAGGCTCAAACCAATCTATGAGAAAAAGATGATAATTATTACGCATGTAGTGAAATAATGGAGACCTTATCTGATGGGTCATCACTTTTAGGTAAATATTGATCATGACAACCTTAAATATTTTTTAAAGTAACGATTATCATCTAAAAAACAAAATAAATGAATAAAATGTTAGGATATGATTTTTAAATATTTTATAAGAAAGGAGAAAAAATGTGGTGGCATATGCCCTCTCCTAATGGGATGAATCAATTTAGGCATTGTTATGCACCATGACCATGTGGAAAGTAGATTGGCTAAAGGAAGCATGATATAAATAGGAAAATGATAGTGATACCAAGGATTTGATTCAAAATATTTAGCAAGGTTATGAGGAATCTAAAAAATTTACATGAAAATGGAACACATTATGGTATAAAGATAGATTATACCTATATGAACATTCTCTCCTCAAACATAAAATTCTTCAAGAACTTCATGCCTCTTCACTTGAAGGTCATTCTATATTTTTGAAAACATATAATAAAATCAAGCAATATTTATTTTGGGAAGGACTCAAGGGAAATGTCCAAAAATATGTGGCTGAAAGCATGATATGTCAACAAAACAAAAGTAAAACCATTAATACCTTAGGTCTTTTGTAGCCTTTATCAATCCCTAACTAGCACTGGGATGAGGTTTCATGGATTTAATTACAGGGTTACCACGGTCTGAGGGTAAAAAGGTTATCATGGTAGTTATGTTAGGTTGTGGAGCTAAAAGGTTCACTGATGCAAATAGGGAGGGAGGTTGCTGAAGTTGCGGAGGTTGCTGAGTTGCAGAATGAGTTGCATGGAAATCAACGTCAGTCTGATCAACCGACGTCATATTATAGTGAAGAAGCAACTGACATCGGTTATGAGTCAGCCGACATCAGTCAGGAAGGAGCCGACGTCGGCAACCTGTGTGTGCATGCAGTTTGCATGCAGGTTTCAGACTGGTCTATTTTTGGACAGTCAGTTTGCATGTAAAGACTATTTTTGGTCTTAGAGTTGTGAGTCTAATTATTGTAATTAAGAAAGTCTAATTATTATATGCATGAGATCTATATAATAGACTCATGGGATGTATTGTAAAAGTGTGCTAGAAAGCCATTGTGCTTGAAGAGAGAGCTAGTGTAGTTCCTCCTAGTTCCAAAGGGGTGCTAAGTGTGTATGATCAGGGAGAGTTGTAGTTTGTGCAAGTTCTACTAGGAGATCCACCGGGGTACTAGTTAAAGAATCATAAGGACTTGGTGAGGCAAGGACAAGGGTTATTCAAGGGTGTAGAGACATCTACATGGTGAGTAAGGTCTATTGATTTGCAGGTGGCAGCAAGGAGAGGGAGATCTACTTGGAGTACGGTTGTGTACTTGGTGTACTGGCAACATTGTTACTGACTGGTGGAGGTGAGCAATAACTCTGTATTGGAGTTGATTGTTGTGACCATGATTGAGAGAGTGAACTTGTGGAGGAGAATTACTGGTGAACACTTGAGGTGTGGGAAGCTTCTGAAAGGTGTGGAGAAGAAGTGGCATCTTCTTTATTGTATTTCCTTCTGGATAAGTATTAATACAATTGGGTATTGTCTCTCATATTCTATGTTGTTTCATATTTCTAGTTACTTATTCATTCTGGTTAAATTTCGTGTTTAGTTGCTTATACAAGTGGTAATCATATATACTCTTATTGGTGGAGTAGGATCCTGACAGTTGGTGTCAGAGCCAGGGTGTAGGTTCAAAGGAGTAATACCACTGACAAGTGGTATCAGAGTTTTTGGTTGGGTTACTAACAGGTTGTTTCAGATTTGGTTAGTGTTTGTTGATTATAGGGTACTCACAGGGGTTTTTGATTGAGTGGGAGTATAGCAATGGCAGGAGAAAGTAAGCTACGGATGGAGAAACTGAATAGCACGAATGGTCTGATTGATGGAAAGAAAGAGTAGGTAAAGGAAGATTATTGGTCGATAGAAGATTAGCGTGTAGAAGCAGATGTTGCAGGTGATGTTGCACATGATGCTCTAGATAAAGTAGAATCTTGGTTTACAGATTCTTTTGCCTCTTTCCATGCAACCCAAAATAGAGCATCTTTTCAAGAGAATGTCTAGAGAGATTTTGGAGAGATTTATTTAGGGGTTGGTGAACCTTGTTAAATTGTTGGCAAAGGGGAAGTGAAGCTAAAATTGCAAATGGATAACACACAGGTGTTGAAGGAGGTCATGCAGGTCTCAGTCTTGGAGGTGAGTCTAATTTCTTCAGGAAAGTTGGGTGATGAGAGATGCACAGTAACTCTCACAACGGATGCACTTGAATTAGACGGTGGTAAGAAAGTAGGTATCCTTTATCTATCTACATATATTATTGATTCACCTTTTGTTGTAGAGATGTGGCTTTGTAGGCTTGGTCACATATGTAGGAGGGGAATGCATGTTCTTAAGCAAAAGATAGATATATTTGATAAACTTAAAATTGGAAAGCCTTGGTGTTCATGGAGGAGATGA
Organism: Torreya grandis; assembly: GCA_037957365.1. Taxonomy (NCBI): domain Eukaryota; kingdom Viridiplantae; phylum Streptophyta; class Pinopsida; order Cupressales; family Taxaceae; genus Torreya; species Torreya grandis. Next base: position 2,606,480 of record JARHVA010000971.1, read on the forward strand.
TAGATAGAGATCAGCTGAGGGGACTAAATTATTCTGAGTAGGGCTGTGTTAATTTGAATAAGGTTTTGACCCAAAAGGAGCTCACAGGTAAAAGTCATCGCTCACAATTAACACACAGAGACCGACGTCGGTTAGAAAACTGACGTCGACATCCATACAGGAACCAACATTGGCTATGTGTAGACTGATGTCGATGACTTAGGGACCAGTAAACACTGACATTAGTCAGGAGGACCGACATCGATGATGAGGCAGTCGCATGGAACCGCCATCAGTCGGATGCAGACTGAGATGTGACTGACATCGGTCACTGAGACAAATTTTGGGTGGACAACAAGCTGTCAAGGGGTCTCAAATGCCCATATGGAGGACTGAAAGGGTAAGTCGGCCTCAAATTCATCATTTCCATTCTTTACACTACTTGTTGCTCAATGATGGTCAAGAATCAAGAAGTTGTTAAAGAATCAGAGTAGGTAGATCCAGGAAACAATGGGAGCTTGGCATGGATGAGGAATGTGATTCCTTGAAGAAGAACCAAACATGGGTTTTTGGGTGGAGTTGCCAGCTAGAAGAAATCACTGAGAGATGAATGGATGTTCAGGATAAAGAAGAGTGGGAATGGACAGGTGAGACGGAAGGCCAAGGTATATGGTCTTGAAGAAGCTGCAGGGCAATGGAGGTTTGACAGGGATATGACTAAGCATGACTTTAGTCAAGGTCAATGTGACCATTGTGTTTTCTTTACCAGGTGGATGATGATTGCAACATTATCTTGTTACTGTATGTGGTGTGGTTGATTTTTACAGGGTTACACATGCAGGGAGTTTTTGAGCTAAAGGTAAAGTTAGTTCAGAGGTATGTCATGAAGAATTTAGGAGCATCAAAATTCTTTGGCATAAGAGACATGGAAGATCACAGGTTGATCTCCAGTGGGAGCTGATGTGAAGAAGGTGTTGGCAGGGTTCAAAATGCAAGATGCAGAACCAGTATGCACACTAAGGGCTGGATAGTTTAGCTGAGCTTAGAACAGTGTTCAAAATCACATAAGGTCTGGTGTAGACCTGAGTTTTCCCAAGTAGTGGGAGTTGTCAAAAAGTTTGGAGCCAATTCAGGGAAGAAGTACTAGAGAGTAGTTCAATGGATTCTCAGGTATCTGAGATGGACCAGCAGTAGGTATACATGTGGTGCAGGTTCAAGTTCTTTTCTACATGGGTTTTTAGGTTTGGATGTGTCAGGTTACTTGGATGACAGGAGTAGCACCACAGGTGTGTGGTGGGTGGTCTTCAAGATGGAGCTTGAAGAGGGATACAAGCCAGGAAACAAATTAGATGGTGTACAGGTACAAGTACAGTGTAGTTGTTTATCTCCAAGTGGGAGATTGTTAGGTTGTGGAGCTAAAAGCTTCACTGATGCAAACAGGGAAGGAGGTTGCTGAAGTTGCAGAGGTTGCTAAGTTGCAGAATGAGTTGCATGGAAAATGATGTTAGTTTGATCAACTGACGTCGGTCATATTACAATGAAGAAGCAACTGACATCGGTTATGAGTCGGCCGACATCAGTCAGGAAGGAGCCGACATCGGCAACCTGTGTGTGCATGCAGTTTGCATGCGGGTTCCAGACTGGTCTATTTTTGGACAGTCAGTTTGCATGTAAAGACTATTTTTGGTCTTAGAGTTGTGAGTCTAATTATTGTAATTAAGAAAGTCTAATTATTGTATGCATGAGATCTATATAATAGACTCATGGGCTGTATTGTAAAAGTGTGCTAGAAATCCATTGTGCTTGAAGAGAGAGCTAGTGTAGCTCCTCCTAGTTCCAAAGGGGTGCTAAGTGTGTATGATCAGGGAGAGTTGCAGTTTGTGCAAGTTCTACTAGGAGATCCACCGGGGTACTAGTTGAAGAATCATAAGGACTTGGTGAGGCAAGGACAAGGGTTCTTCAAGGGTGTAGAGACATCTACATGGTGAGTAAGGTCTATTGATTTGCAAGTGGCAGCAAGGAGAGGGAGATCTACTTGGAGTACGGTTGTGTACTTGGTGTACTGTCAGCTTGTTACTAACTGGTGGAGGTGAACAACAACTCTGTATTGGAGTTGATTGTTGTGACCGTGATTGAGAGAGTGAACTTGTGGAGGAGAATTACTGGTGAACACTTGAGGTGTGGGAAGCTTCTGAAAGGTGTGGAGAAGAAGTGTCATCTTCTTTATTGTATTTCCTTCTAGATAAGTATTAATACAATTGGGTATTGTCTCTCATATTTTGTGTTGTTTCATATTTCTAGTTACTTATTCATTCTGGTTAAATTCCGTGTTTAGTTGCTTATACAAGTGGTAATCATATATACTCTTATTGGTGGAGTAGGATCCTGACAAGTTATGGATTGACTCACCAAGTATGCTCATTTTTTGTTCCTTATCATAGACATTTATTTAGTACCGTAGCTTCTAATTTTCTCAATATAGTTTAGAAATTTCATGGTACTCCAAAGATCATTGTAAGTGACTGAGATCTCATATTTACTAATAATTTTTGCATTGAGTAATTTGCATGTTTGGGTACCCAATTAGCTAATAACTCATCCTATCATAATTAATATGATGAGTGTGCTCATTTTTTGTTCCTTATCATAGCCATTATTTAGTACAATAACTTCTAATTTTTTCAATACAGTTTAGAAATTACATGGTACTCCAAAGATCATTGTAAGTGACTGAGATCTCATATTTACTAGTAATTTTTAGACTGAATTATTTGCATGTTGGGCACCTAGTTGGATCATAACTCATCCTATCATCCTTAACCTGATATACAAATAGAGGTAGTCAAAAAAATTTTAGAAGGGTATCTTCATTGTTTTATTTCTAACAAATATGATAAATGGGTTTATTGGTTGCCACTTGTTGAATGGTGGTATAACACTTCTTCCAAGATGTCTCCCTTTACAACATTATATGTGTATCAACCCCCATCCATCACTTTAGCTTTAAAAATGCATCCTAAGGTTAGAGATATTAAGTAACACAGTCACCATCTACATGAGGTGTTAGTCAGTTTGTGAGATAATTTAACAATGGCACAAAATAGAATGAAGCAACAAACAGGTCAACACTATAATGAGTGGAATTTTATCATAGGTTATTGGGTATTTGTATATTTGTATCCATCTAAGTAGATGTATCTAAGGTAATAAAAAAATGATAACAAGCTGTCACCTAAGTATTATGGCCCTTATTAGATATTACACTTGCATATATACGGTATTTCATATATCTTTCTTGAAGAAGGTAATTAGACATAGAGTTTCCACTCATAATAGGTTACCTAAATTGGATGAATAATACTAAGTCATTATGGATCCTAAAGAGTCACTTCACAAATGAACTAAGTAACTACAAACTAGAGCCATTAAGGTGTATTTAATCAAATAGAAGAACTTGCATTCAGAAGATGCAACATGGGAGGATGAAGCATTCCTACAACATCTTGGTTTAATTCAATGTTGCTTTGAAGTGTATGGTAATGATATACCCTTAACCTAAAGTAAATCTAGGGATATGTGTGGCCAACTTGTGGATTACACACCTTCATATATATCTTGTTAAATTTCTCTATGTTCTTAGTATAATTGGCCTATGGAATAACCGTGGCTAAGTATAGTATATATAGGAAGTAGTGGTTAGTCTTTTAACATCATATTGTGAAGTCTATTCTTATTGAATTATTATGGAGGTTACCCTCTCAAAGTAGCTTAGTCATAATATTCAAGTGTTCTACTCTTTCAATAATTGTTGTTGTGGATCTATTTATCCTGCTCTTAATTATGTGATATATAATTATATTGTTTTGAATCATAAAATTAATTTCATTAAAAATTACATACAATATATCTCATAATTTTTTTATGTTATAAAAATTATCTTAAGTTTAAAATCTATAAAATCGCTCTTTTATTCCCTAATCTCCTTTCCTATTTAACATTTTATCATAATTATTTCATGTAACATAACATCGTTGTGATTATCCATGTCAGATTAGTTTTGATTATCATTTGGGAGGTCACTAATTTACTCACAAGAAAACATTTTCAAGTAGGTGAGAATCACATCACTCTAACCATAATATTTCCACCATTTATTTATTTATAATAATGAATACATATAACTAATGCTCTATGATACCTTTGTTAATACTAAAAAAAGAGGGTGAAAACCCATCGGCCTATTGGGTGAATCAAAAACTCATATCAACAAGTTAGTTGGCACTAAGAGGAGGGTCCATAACTAGTAATCTATTTTGAGTGCTTATACCCAACCGAGTTGAAATAATATATATTTCTCAACATATTAACTAGATTCACATCCAAGTCTAATTTTTTTTACTTCAATCTTTATGGGTACATAAAAAACCTAGGTTTAATAAAACAAGATGAAGAGTCTTAAGGACCCAACCAAGTTCATTAGTTGATCTGAATTTTGAACCATTTATACCCATAGTTGCTTGGCTAGTTATAACAATAATCAATGTTCAAGGAGTTTTTCATGAAATAAAAAGGAAACATAAAGTATATATCCCACATTATTCTCTTGACAAAGGAAAAAAAATAGAAGAGCATATCATACATTTAAGTTTACCCTTAAAATTTTGAATTTAGAACAAAAAGATGATGCATGTAGATTATTTATACTTCAATTTAAAGATTCTGTATATGATTTATTTATTAAATTTACCCAATAATTTTATAAATAACTGAAATAAATTTGACACTTTCTTGGCTCGAATTGGATGAGTAAGAGACCCTGATGTCTTGTATCAATAGTTCACTAGTATGAAGGGAGAACCCAATGAATCCATCAAAGATTTCAATTCAATATTTTATAATATTTACAATTATATCACCCCTTATAATATATTGATACTCCATTATCCATTGCTATGTGTTAAACACATTAGACCCAATGACAATTGTTTTCCTTTAGATGTGCTACAAAAATTTATGACTTGTCAAGGGTTTATGCTTACGTTGTCAACATTGAAAGGTAATTGAATCCTTAGGGCCACATAATTCCAAATATCAATAAGAACATATCAATTTTGAATCCCATTCTAAATGTTAATCATAATGTTCCCTTACTCAATCTAGTTCCAATCACTAATGTGTTAACTTTGAGACATGTTCACCTAACTAATATATTAGATTCCTAAATGATCAACCTGTCTAAAATGTAGAATATAACCAAAATAAAAATCTAACCCCAATTATTAATAATATCCAAATTCTACCACAAAATTAAATAAAAAATGAGAGAGATACCATCCAATGCATGGCACAAAAACTCAACATGAATTTCCTATCCTTAAAAAATAAGCTACAAATGCTAGTGGGGAAAACATAAATCAGAACTTGACATATAAGAGGTATAATTGGTTAATAAATTTCTTGAAAAATAATACTAAGCCATCACCAAACAAACTACCTAAAATAAAATTTTATGAGCTAACACTACGTAACTGGTGAAGGGTACACAACATGACCCAACATGGAAAACTAGATTGCATTAATCTCTATAATTCCTTTCAAATATTACAAAAAGAGATGAAAGGGTATGAGGTGTTCCTAAACCACCATAATATAGATAATACATTTGAAAATATTAGCACATCTAGTTTTCCTAACACTAGTCTAATGTTTGAGACATTTAATTTCTTTAGTCAAGAGGAAAACAAACTAGAGGAAAACAATAAAGAGGTGCATGGATTTCAATATTATGATAGAAACAATTATGTATTGATGAGTAAGACATAGAAATGACATCTCATTACTACTTGCACACCACCCAATAGTAATGTGATTAATTTTGATTTGAAATCCAATAATGATCCTCCCTCATCAAAAGGAAATGACCAATGTCCTTCAACAAATTCCTACACAACATCCAAAAAAGGTAGGTACAGCATAGTTGAGGACATGAAGAGAATTAAAACAAATATTACATTGCATGAGATTTAAAAAATCACAAAACAACGAGGTTTAATTCCAAAATAGTTGATAGATAAATCCATCTCAAACAAATTAAAAATAGTGCATGCAAATGCATTGATTCACAAGAATTAAACTGAAGTTCCTCCTTTCCTATTGATAGTAACATTTTTTGGGAAATAAATACACAATATATAAGTAGATTTAGGTACCTCATCTAATGTCATTCTTGTAAGTAGTTGTGAAAATTTGGGACTCAAGCTTATTAAATATAACCAAATAGTTTTCCAATTAGACAAGTTAGAATTCAAAATGGTAGGAAACTTTTGAATTTTCACATGTAATTGGCTTTAGAACCTAGATTCCAAAAATTCATAGATATCCATGTTCTAAATATTACTAAGGAAAATGGTATGTTTGTTAGTCATGATTGGTCAAAATAACTTAATGGTTACATGGAAACTAAGTTTCTCATGTATCTAACCTTGGAGAGGCATGTAAAATTAAATTCACATTGATAGGGAGCCTAAGATGAAACACATGATCACTTAATATAATGTAAAGACTAAAAAAATTAACATAGCTTACTATGGCATAGATTTTTACACATTCATAACTCAGTTTGTTGGTACGGATAAATGAAATTATAAAACTAGATAGCTTAGTATTTGGTCATTATATTTAAATAGAGCTCATTCGAAGTAAAGATCAGGTGCTAGAATTTTATTAATTGATACACATGGGAAATAGTTCCTTGATGCATATAATTTATAATTACCTTTCAAAAATAATCTCATTGAGTGAGGCTCTAATTATAGGCTTCCAACTTAGAACTAAAATATTTTATCGTAGATGAACTAAAATACACCATGGTCAAACTCATGAATAAATTCAAACATTTTATCCTCTGCAACTAGGTTCATGAACTCGTACCTGACCATGGTCTTAAAATCTTGTTAAGGAAAAATAAACTTAGAGAATGTAGAGGAAAATGGATGGAAAAGTTAAAATAATATGATACTGAGATGAAACCAACCAAAATGGTGAGAGGTCAAGGCCTCATGCAACTGTTAATAGAGGTCAATCCTAGGATCATAGTAAGGCAAATGGATCAAACAAAAACACATTTGGTGAATGGTATGACTATATCACTCATTACATAATATATGGAATTTGCCTTAAGAACTAACCAAATAACAAAAAAGGAATATGAGGTGAAAATTAACTCTTTACATGTTGAATAAAGGAGTCTTATACCACATAAAAAATGAAGACATTTAACTCAAGTGTGTGACCAAAGTGAACGTTAATAAAATCATAATTATTTTTATTGAAAAATTAGGAAGTGTTCATCTTTATAACAACATAATAACACATAAGATCTTAATAATATGTTACTTTTGGCCCATACTATTCATATATGTACATAATCATGTCAGGACTTTCCAAGAATGCCAAAAGCTTGTTAAAAGATGAAAACATGCAACCCCACCCTTTTAATTTGTAATTGAAAGTAGACCATTATCCCAATGGGGGATGAAATTTGTTAGTGTCATTAACCCTAATTATATAAAAGGTCACAAAATTATGTTAACAACCACATAATAATGTATGCAATGGACTGAAGTAGTTGCAAAAAAGAATAACAAAACCAAGAAAGTCATCAAATTCCTTGAGGAGAATATCATTATAAGGGTTTTCACTCATTTTTATCCTATTTGTGATAATGGACTTATGTTGAACAATCTCTCGGGTTTATTGAGTGGGATAATGACAATAAGATCATTCTAAATTTATCTTCCAACTATTACCCACAAGAAAAAGGAGTTGTAAAATCTAAAAACAAAAATATTATTGATGATATCAAGAATTTCATTGTAAACGTGCTAATAGATTTACATTTACTAAATAAATAGACATTATGGGTTGTTAGGACTAGACATAAGCAAGCTTTGAAATCTTCTTCATTCTTGCTTGTATGTAGACATGAACTAACATTTACTATCATAATGAAGCTTCCCATATATTAATTCATGTAAGAACACATGGAGATTGATGATAGAATACAATCAAGAGTTACATAATTTAATCATATGGAAGATGCACATGAGAAAGATCTCTAAAATTTTGAAAATCACCAATACATAATGAAAATATGGTTTGAAAAAGGAGCAAAGGTAAAAGATTTTATAATTTTAGTCTTGGTCCTACTTTGGGAAAAATCACATGAGAAGAAAGGACAACTTGTAAAATGGACCCTCTCTATTTTTGGTTCATATTATATTTTATAAATATTTGAAAAAAATGCATTTAGACTAAAGGATTTGAAAGAAAATGATTTATCACTTCCAGTGAATGGAAAATACCTAACACACTACTTCTAGGATGTTCCATCCTTGCCATTATTAGACTGACTATGAGTTTTAATTTACAAATAGTGTAGGCATAGAGTAGAATTAGTTTAGTTTTAAATGTCATTTAGGAAGTCAATAATTTGATCACATAGAAATTTATTCAAGCAAGTAACAATCACATTGCTTTGACCAAGTTATTTTCACCATTAGGCTATTTATAAAACCATACACCTATAAATCATGCCCCAAGTTACCTTTGGAGATCCTAAAAATAGAGGGTATAAACACATCAACTTGTTAGGTGAGTCAAAAACTCAAATAGAAAAAATCATTCTAATAGGAGTGGATGAGTAAGGATCCTTCATCTTACCCATGTCCTTTATTTACTATAGCTTTATTTTTATGCTTATAATTTATTGCACATTTTTTATATTCTATGTTGATCATTTCAAGTGTTTACCAAATGTTTTCTATAATATCTCATATATGATTTATATGATGTCTTATTATTATATGATTTATATCATTCATCTTATGATTTTATCTTTGCAAAAATATTGCTTACATTGTCACTATATTAAAGCCCATAATTTTTCACATATCATAGACACATAAATCTGGGATCAAACACTTGACCATGTCAATCATGATCTATATGTACCTTACATGACTTGTGTGTACATATATGAATATTATCCACACTCTTTAGTCATTCATATATTTCTGGACCCAACCTTACTGATTTCCTATCGATCAATAATTCCATAGTCTATGTATAATCTAATTATTATCGTAATCAAACTATATCATATTCCTCGAATGACTCTAGTTATATTCAAATGAATATGGTTACCATATTTGTCCATATACACACCTTAAAATGGTCATTTCCATAAATTTAAATAATTTCTATGGGTTGGCACATAAGTTTCACATATTAGTGGTTAAACAAGTAACCCAAAGAGTCACCTATTTAAACGCACTAGGCATAAACCTATTTCTAGTTAGAAAGTATATGTAACTTATCTAATAAGAACTTATCTAATAAGAGCTTATCTAATAAGAACTTATCTACCACTTTGCACATTGAGATGAAATACCTTAAAGATTATAAATAATAAAAACCTCAAAGGAGTAGGACCTAGCCAAGTTTGAAGAACTTAAACCCAAGTTAGGTTTATATATTATTAAGTGTCAAAAGCTAGGTTATAGGTTGCATCCATACTAGTGGATAATTACTACACACATACACTTAAGTGGAAGAAATACATATGATTTGGGCCCTCTTCATAGTATTATAATGTAGGTGGTGATCAACCACTCAACAAGGGGTGGTTTGGGTCAACTCAACTGATGTTTTTCAACCCCTTTTGTAGGTAAAACCTAGTGTCAAAAGTGGAGCTAGGTTTTCAAGGTGAAGGAGATTTTTTTTGTATTTGTGCACAACAACAATATTTTGATATAACACAAGACTATGGTTTATAATTAAGTGCAATGATATGTTTTTGAATAATCCAACACACCTTACAAATAAGTTTTGGGTAGGGATCATATGCCTTTGCTTACTATAGGTGTCCAAATACTTCTAGATCCATCAAAGCAGTTATAAACAATTGATTCCATATTTGAGTGATTCTATATTCAATTTGAGTCCTTCATATCACCTATGCATAGTCTCAAATAAAACATAACAATAAAAAACTAAGTACCCTAGTCTTCTTGGTCACTTATATAAATAGTAAACTACAATTAAACTTCTACTTTACATTCATAACTATATTTTATATAGGTAATATATATATAATTTTATAATCATTTAGATCATTAATATAAAATAAGTTAAAACATTTTAGTGAACCTGATCATTATTTTAAACATGTCAAACCCTAGGCTTTCTCTTAAGGTGTCTTCATTCTTTATTAAGGTTTCATATTTTTATCTGAGGGTTTCATATTTAATTTCTCATTGTCCTTTCTTTACATAGTCATAATGGAAAAAAGAATTAATGAAGATGATAATAAAGGAAAAGATTATGTTGATTTTCATGATATATTTGATGACATAGATAAAAATATTAACTAAATATCTTAAAATGAAATCATACATGCTTGATGATTTGCTAAATGTAACAATAAATGAAAAAAAAAAATCTAAGTTTATCACATATAAGGAACAATGTGATCCCTTCAATTATATTAATCAACCTTTTAGAGGTATTGACTCTATAAAAGGTGTGCACATTGTATAAACAATAATTTTAAACTTTATCGTTTACTGACATTTTCTCTCTTATAGAGACCTTATTGATTGATCCTTTGACATAACCAACAATAAGTAGGGGTTGTTAATCCATGAACTCTCTTAAAATTAGGTACCTCTTATAAAAATAAAAAGCCTTCCCCAAGGTCTTGATTACTAAGTATTGGTATATAAGGTAAACCATTCGGCTCATTGTGACCATTCCATATCAAGGGTCTTTAGTGAGTATTTCATACAAATTAGTATGCATTGAAAATGAAGAGCTTATGCCTATAAAACCAATAGAATGATTTAGATTTTAACAAATATTTGATTCAAAAAAATAATTCTATTATATGGATTCGACATTGCATAAGCAATAATAGACGAGCATGTAATCAAGATAAACATTAAATTCAGACTACAACTTAGAAACTAAACTAATCTAATCTAGCATACTAATTACATAAAATCAAAAGAGAGAAGGGTAGGGAGGAAGAGAATAAATAGACCACTTTCTAATTTAGGCCAACCTACATCCTATTGAATAGACAAATACCTAGATAAACTAGTTCTTAATTGAGACAGACCTAACATAACTCTAACTAAAGACAATGCAAGAGTCTATAGAATAATAATAGAGCCAGTGAGGAAAATAAGGTCACCATATACATGCACAAACCAATTATATCAAATTACAAATATTTAATATAAATATATTTATATTAAAGGGATCAATTGGAATTCATCGCACACTCAAACAAGCTAAACACATGGCTTCCAAATAGCCTTGACTCATAAAAGCTAATCTAGAAAGTAGGAAAGATGCATGAAAGTAAATGATTGGTATGCTAAACTAGGGAGAATAAGATAGTTTGGTCCAATAATATATTATATTCTAAGGGAGCTATCCCTTATTACAACATAATAACTAATCTTATTTAGATAATTAAGTTTATGGAGTCCAAATTCAAACTTACCCACTACTAGGGAGATTAGAAGAATCTTAATGATAAGTGGAGAAGGTGGATATGATTTTTTTAGATATGTAGTTAGGCACCATGAATTGATTAAATTGGGATTGAATTCCTATAATAGAATGCAATTGATATTGCACTGGGACTGCCAATTACCCATGTCTTGTGTAGTTAAAAATATGCCTCTCACAATTATAAGCCACACTTATTTAGGTAGATATTCATCTTCTGCTCTTTCCTTGATCCTAATGCACCTACATGGTAATGATATTATGAATTATGACATTCCTTTCAACCACTTTTCTAGTTGGGGCTATCTTATAATTAATTTTATCCTTTAGATTGAATGCACATTCAAATCTCAGGTTTTGATAGCTAAATGGGCTATAAATCTTAGTCTCTTCATCATTTGACATCATTATTGCCCCATGGCCTTTTTTGGGCTTCACACTCCTTTTCCTTCATTGGGATTTTGATTTATCCCAGTGGGTCCCAATTTTCCACTTGGCAGCTTATTAGTGCCTATGGGATTTAGCTTTGTTGTTCACTATTGTCATTTCCATGGCCACATGGCATGTTCTCATTTTATTGGGTTCTTCATGTCTTTGGCTTCAATCATTATCATGTGTCATCTCCCCATCTTCTTAGGTTCTTCATGCTTTAGGATAATGGTTCAATGGATTTGAGCTCTTGAGCTAATGGCTTAATTATTTTGAGCTCCTGAACTTTTAATAAGTTGCCACATGGCATATTTTTGAGGGCTCAAGACCATAGGATGATTAGCTTTCTATTTAAAGGTTTAATGCCCCTAAGTCTCTGAGGCTTTGGGGTTTTGGGGTTTTAATTGCTTAATCATATCGAGGTGTTGAGGTTTCAAGTTGTTATGATGGTGTATATCAGGGCCCAAAAGCTTTAAATAATAAAACCATTTTTCAAAATATTTTGATATCAGAGTCATGTAATGCTGTGATTTTGACACATGGAAGATCCTATGTGAAAATAAAAAATCAGCTAAGTAATTAAAAAAAAAAAACTAAGTTTATCCAAGTGAATTTTATGCAAGAATCAACCATTTAGTATAGGAATTGAAATTAGTCATTCACATAAAATTAACCTTTAATCCCAAACATTTAAATGGGATGAGTTATATATCAAATGTGATAAAAAGATTTAAAACTAAGGGAAATAAACTTTATAGGCTTAAAATAAATCTACAAGTTAGACATTAATGTTCATAGATTAAAGCTTAGATTGAACGAAATAAAATGTAAAGACATTAGAAATAATCATGTTCAGTCACTTATAATGCAACATATACTAAACTACTTATCAATAAAGGATTTAATAAAATAGCTGAGAGAAAATAAGATTAGACTCTAGAGAAAAAAGAGGTTCCATGATTTCATTCATAAAGTTAAGGTATTTTGGTGAAGGAAACAACAAATGGTGACTCTTAAGTATCTAAAGAATCCAAAATATCTAGTTCTTGCGTCTAAACAACAAGCATTAGCTGTAAGTGATGACTTGAGACAAAATCAAAAAATAAAAGTTCTAAATTCTACATCAATATGTGGCATACTCAGCTGTAATCATGCTAAAGACCATCTATGTGTGCACTAAAATGAATAATTATTTTACAAATTTACATATGCATGAAACAATTCAAATTTTCTTAATTGACCATAACTTATAATGTAAAATATAGTGTAATTTGGCTTGGGAGGAATGGCATGTGCATTGCTCTATCGCCATCTAGGCATCTATAGCCCTGACAAAGATGCCTCTCATCCCTTCCTAAGGCCTTTATCTACTACCAACTAGGATAAAAAGCCTATGGTGGAGGTTTCCAAGATTACCCTTTTGAGGAATTATCTCAATTATTTATAAAGTAAATTTTATTTTTTTATATCCATGGAGGGTTGGGACCAATCCATGGGTTTAGGGAAAATAAACAATTTCATGATAAGTTAAGACAAACCCAAAAGGACAATGTTTAATTTTATATACATGTTTCAATTATGTGTATAAATGGTTTTAAATAAGAAAACAAACCTTTCTAAATCCACACATTCTATTTTAAATCATTGGCCTTTATCAATCTAAAAATGCACAAGAGAATCATGATAGTTTCATGCAAGTGTTCAAGCAAGATTAACTTTTATGTCTTGAGAGTCATTTATATTATTTACTTACCAACAAGTCTTTCATTCCTTTTTCCTGATATTTAGTACTAAAGGAAAAGAGATAAAGACAAGACAAAACAAAACAAGAAAGGGAAACTAAACTAAAAACAATGGACAAGAAGGAAAAATAGAAAGCAAACAAGACAGGAAAAGAGAAATTATTTATATAGGTTCTTTTAGGCAAGATCATTCCTTAATTCAGTTAGACACCTGTATTAAAAGATTTTAATAAGGGAAAATGACAATATTACTTTCTTATATGATGTACTTTACAATAAAATACACTATCCCATAATGATTTATCAATGTTATTTTCATGTAATTCAATCAAAATAGGATTGTAAAAGTCTGCATTATGTTTGTACCTAGATTTTAAAAATCATGAGGGATAGGGTTTGAGAAATACCTCTACCCAAGCTTAAAATTGAGACGAGGAATAAGGGTGATCATTAATACATACTAAAATGTGTTGATCACCCAATGTGGAAAATATTTCTCCTTGATTGTAGCTAATAGATGAGTCAATTGGTGGTTGTTCTTTGATGTAAATGGATGATTGCATAACATCCTCTTTGTTATATTTGTAATCCAAAAGGCATGGGAGTGGTTTAGGTTTTTTATATATCGAATACCTCATGAATTTGTCATCAATAATCAAAATATGTTGAAAATTGGTTTGAATTAGATCATTCGCAGCTTGCATCTCCATGGGCACTTTATTATGAATGGGAATGATTGAGTATTATTGATTAGTTTGAAAGTAAGGCTGAATTGAGGGATAAACCAATCACTTCAAGTTCATCCAACTTATTTTCCTCAAAGGGACAACCCCCCTTTTCTTGGTTTTCTTCTTCTTTGCACCAATACTTTGGATCAACATTGTCTTCTTTAGGATCATCCTCCTCTAATGATGAGGGGGAAGATAAAATAATATCATTAAGATAATGAACAATTTGTATTGATATTTTTAAATTTAAGAGTAGTAGTAGAGGCAAAAAAATGCTTTAGATGATGCATATAATGCATCTTCTTCATCTAATAGCTCTAACTCCTCTAATTGTTCATCCAATGCTACTGAGACAAATCCTTGGATAAAATAGTCTTTATTGAGCCAGATCTAGCAAAAATACAACTAAGGATGGTGTAAGAGTCTATGAAATTAAGTAATAGAGTCAATGAGGAAAATAGGGTCACCATGTACATGCATAGACCAAATCTATCAAATGACAAAGTTTTAAGATAAAAATATTTATATTAAAGGGATCAATTGGGATTCATCAAATACTCATGTGATCTACAGACATGGATTTCAAACAACCTCAACTCAAAAGATATAATCTAGAATATAGGAAAGAGGCATGAAATGATTGATTTACTTAACTATGATAACCAATGAATCTAGTCCACTAACCTATTCTATTCTAAGGGAGCTATCTCTTATTAAAATGTAAGAGCTAATATTATATAGAAAATTAAGTTATGGATTCCAAATTCAAACTCATCGACTATTGGGGAGATTACAAGAAACTTTAATGTTGATTTGATAAGGTAGCTTGGATTCTATCAAATATGCAGTTAGGAACCATGCCTTGATTGAATTAGGAATGAATTATTGCATGAGAATGTAGTTTAGATTGCATCAGGATTATTAACTACCCACATCTTGCATAGTTGAAACCACACCACTAAAAATTAGAATCCACCCCTCTTTGTTTGATCCTAATACACAAGCTATGCTAATGATCTTCTAATTTATACCACTCCTCTCAACAATGTTTCTAGTTGGGGCCATCCTAAAATTGATTCTACTCATCAGATTGAATGCATAGTCAAATCTTAGTTTTTGACAATTTTGATGGCCAAATAGGCTATCAATATTAGTCTTTTCATATTTTGATGTCATTATTGCCATGTGGCCTTTTATTAGCTTTTTACTCCTTTTCCTTCACTAGGATTTTAATATTCTCCATGAGTCCCACTTTTCCACTTGGTATCTTGTTGGTGCTTACGTGATTTAGCTTTATTATTCACTATTATTATTTCCATGACCTTGTAGCCGATTCTCATTCTCCTACACTCTTTATGTCTTTGGCTTCAACCATTACCACATGTTATATCCTTAGCTTATTGGGCTCTTTGTGGTATAGGCTAATGGTGCAATGGCTCTGAGATCCCAAGATAATGGATTAATGCTCTTGATCTCCCAAGCTTTCTATAAGGTGCCATGTGTTGTCTTCTCGGGGCCTCAAGACCATAAGATTATTAGCTTTCTATTTAATAGTTTAATGACATCGAGGTTCTGAGGCTTTGGGGTTCTAATGGATTAATAATTTTGAGGTTTTATGTCACCAGAATCACACCACATGTCATGATCTTGGGGTTTGATTATTTAAAAAATATATCCATTTTTTCAAAATATTTTGGCTTTAAAGTTGCACAATGTCACGATTTCAACATGTGGAAGATCCTGTGAGAAAATAAGAAATCAGCTAAGTGAAAGTTTAAAAAAAAAAGTTTAGTCAAATGAATTTTATGTGAGAATCAATCATTTAATATATAAATTGAATTCAATCATTTTCATAAAATTAAGTTTTATTCCCAAAAATTCAAATGGGATGAAGTACATATCAAATGCAATAAAATGATTTAAAACTAAGGGAAACATACTTTATAGGCTTATAATAAATCTATAAGTTAAACATTAACATTCATAGATGAAAAATTAGACTAAATTGAAGAAAATGTAAAGACATTATAAATAAACACATACAGTCACTTGTAACTTAGCATCTAGTAAACCATCGATTAAGAAAGCGCTAAATCAAACAACTAAGAGAAAATAGGACTAGACTCCAAAGAAAAAAGAGGTTCCATAATTTTAGTCATGAATTTAAGGCATGTTGGTGAAGGAAAAAATATACTTATTAAATTTTAATCTCTCTGAGTGCACACCTTAAAGGGTGCATTGGGAAAGGTGTGGGAAAACCATTAGTGCTTCATAATATTTTTAGTCAACTTTATCATTACCTAAATCCACTATAAATCCTGTTTATCCAACTCACCAAACAAACAAACCTTGTCTATCAATTTATCTAAGCAACTCTCCCTTCAAATATCCCTTGACTAAGTAAACACCCTTTTCCTACTAAGTCAGCTTGGTAGACCCTATTATAAAAATTAAAGCTCATATTATGGAACTAAGTCATCTTTGCTAACATAATTTGAGGCCCAATGGTATTTTTTTAAATTAAAACTAGGTCAAGTTGGCTGACCTTATCAACTAAAATTATAAAAGGGTTAAGACCTATCCATTTCTATAAGTACATCCTTTACTTCAATCTAATAAAATAAAAACATTCCATTTTGCATTATTATAGCTTGAAATTCTGCTACATCTACATTTGAATGAGCCAGTGCTTAGGATTTGCCTTACAGTGAAGATAACTTTTATTATGGGAAGTCCTAGATGTAAAGTAGTAGTATTTTAGCCTATAACTTATTTATATAGTGTGATCCTTATAGAGCCACAATAACCATTTACAAGGCACAATTGGCCAAGGGAGGTATTAAGACTTGATAGGTTCATCCAAAGGTAAGTATATCTAACTTTTTATATTTCATTTCATAAATAGATATTGCACAAAGTAATAAGTTTTGAATGTATAAATCTTTGTTTATATTACCTCTATACTAAAACTTAGTATAGATATAGGATCTTCATTTTTTTCCATCTTCCATCTTAGGTGATTTAGGACCCTATTTATTTACCATGATCCCTTGATTGTTTGTTTGTGTTAAACCATCCCCCTTTGTGCCACAAGTTTTGATGAGCAGTAGATTAGTTTTATTTTATGTATTAGAAGACCTAGTTAGGGTTATTGCATGGTGTTATTTCACTAGAGGATTTGGAAACCTCTCCTTTAGTGTTATGTGATAGGACATCCTTTGATTAGGTGATAGATCTAATCTGGTCATGCCCCTAATATAAAAGGTATAACAATATATGTTTTTTTAACCTTCTCCGAGCTTGGATTTATTAAATAGGATATGTTGTAGATATATCTTAATATGTTGAATACATTCTAGTGAACCCAACATGAATCTAAACCTTGTATTTTTTATTTTTTATTTACAGTCAACTAGGTCATGTTGGTCAACCTAGTTTTAACCTTTATTTATAGATACATGGTCTATAGTTAACTAGGTGATGCTAGTTGACCTAGTTTTTCCTTTGTTTATAGGTTTATCATCTCCAGTCAACTAAGTCACCTTGGTTGACCTAGTTTTGTCCTTTGATTGCAAGGTTCCATCTCTAGATAACTACATCACACTAGTCGACCTAGTTATTTCCCCTATTTTCCCTATTTTCTTTTACAATCAACTAGGTCAGGTTGGTCAAACTAGTTTAGTACTGTAATATTTATTTTTTAATTTTTTATCCAACTAGGTTGTGCCAATTGACCTAGTCATATTTTACTATTTTTAGTATTTATCTTTGTATAAACTAAGTTGACATGGGTGACCTTGTTTAACCACTGTGTTCTTCAAAAATTTACCTCTAGATAACTAAAGCAGGCCTGGATGATCTAATCAATAGTTAAATCTTTAATCCTCTCAGTCAATCAACTATATCAACCTAACTATATCACTCATGTTCATTATAAATACCGTCATACTTCATTTTTTTTCAATTATCTCAATTTTTCATTTTTATTTTTCATTAAAAATTACTTAGGATTTCAAATTTATACTCTATTTTCACCAGTTTTTTAGTTCTATAAAATTATATCACATAGACAACTAAGTTGACCAAGATGACTTAGTTTTGTGTCTATTTCATCTACCCATAAAATAAGTCAACATGACCAACATTTTTTATTTTTGATCTATTTTCACAACATACTAGATCAGCCTGCTTGACTTTGTTCTTTTTTATTTTCCAACTAGATTAGACTGGATGACCTTGTTTTGTGTATTTATTTTACAATGTAAACAAGGAAATCCAATTTCCATTCATATTAATTAATCTCACATTTACTTTGAAAATATTTGTCTACCTGTTTACTTACTTTCTAAAATTATAAATTAGTTTTTGACACTCGATTTTTACCTTTATTTTCAATTTGTCTTGATTTCCTCATAAATTATGTACTAATAATTTTAAAAATACTTAGCTACTATTATGAAGGGATACAAAATATTATATTTATGGCCCTTGTATATCATTTATATATACCATGACATTAGATGATTTTCTCAATAATCATAACCATAGTAAAAATATAAACACATTCTTCAGTTTCCACATATCTCACAGTATTTTAGATATGCTTAGGATTTCAATTTTAATTGAACCTTAAGAATCCAAACATCCATTTGATCTTGTGGTGCATTGATTAGTTGTTATTATTTGAAATAGATTTTAGTGGGATATGGGAATGGTACTCCCTCCATAGTTAACATTATGAAACATTTGATCGTCACTATCCAACAAACAAACAAACATCTTTGTGAACCTATAAATCAATTAGAACCTTTTAATACAACTTCTTGATCTTATTTTTAAATAATTACTTAGCATTAGTAGTTACAAAATTAATTTTTTTTCTTATTGCTTGTTACTCTATATTTTATTATAGATTATATCAACCATCATTGCTATAATTATATTCTATGTGTTTTAATTAGTTCTATATTTTGTCCATCTTAATTTTGTTTCTAAACTACATCATCCAAATTGTTATTTTGTTTTTCCAGATTCAATGATGTTGACCAACTCAACTTAGTAGGCTTCCAAATTATTATTTATCCATGTTTGCCCATCTAGGTTGACTAAATCAACCCAATAGGGTTTCAGACTACTATTTTTCTCTATCTACCAAACTAGGTTGAGTAGCTCCATCCAAAAGGTTTTCATATTGTTATTTCTCCCTGTCTACCCAACTAACTCAACTAGCTCGACCCAGTAGGTTTCTAGATTATTAATTTTCCCTATCTACCTAAATAAAGTGACCATATCAACCCAGTATCTATTTAAACTATTCCATATTTATATAAATTCACTAGATCAACTTGGTCAAACTTATAGGTCTTGGCCAACTTAGTACATTTTTTAACTACTATTCCATATTTATGTAAATATACTAGATTGACTTGGTAGACCCTGTAGGTCTTGGCTATCCTAATATAATTTTCAAGTACTATTCTAGATTTCTAAAAATACACTAAATAGACTTGGTTCACCATGTAGGGTGAGCTAACCTAGTATATTTTTTATCTATTATGTTCCTTCCTAAAAATTCATTAGATCAACTTAATCGACCCTATAGATCATGGTCGACCTAGTATAATTTTTAGATCCTGTGTTCCTTCCCATAGATCCACTAGATTGACATGGTTAACCTTGTAGGGTCTAGCCAACCTAGCACACTTTTAAACTACTGTGTTCCTTCCAAAAAAACCATTAGATAGACTTGGTTAACCTTGTTGCTCTTGGTTGACCTAAAATAATTTTAGTTAATTATATACCCTAGTCAACCTAGTCCACTAAGTGGTCAATTTAGTTTCTTTTATTATCCCTTTTCTCTTTTAAATATTCTAACCTATTGTTTCTCATCCCACACTGATTACCATAATGAAATCATCCATGAAAATATTTCTTTATAGTCTTAACCCATTCTAATGCTCATGGGTTTTTCTTTCTTACCCATTTTAATCAACTAATAAGACATCCCCTTATGGTGAAAATAATCTTAATCATCATCTAGGTCAATGTAATGCAATCTACCTTACTTAAAATGATGATCTATAAGATCCTAACCTGAATGGTACCTTATCCAAACTTCCTTACTTTACTATTGGAGCAATTGATACCAACATAGGGAACCCTCCTATAAGAAGCCTTCCCATAATGAACCCTCTTATAGGGAACATTATGATCTCTAATCATGGGATTGATACTCCTAGAAAAACTAACATTACACATCTTACCAACACTAAAATTCCACCTCCTATCACTAGAAATCAAAATATACCTAAGATACAACCCAAATTCTTACTGAATTTTTTCAACAAATGAATGTTATACAAATAACTAACAATTCTTAAATGCTCCAAATGTAAAATCACAATTTTTAAATTGCTAGTTAAAACACTATTATCATGCCTCAAAATAACAAAAAATTTCCCCCTCCTCTTAGAGATGTTCATGGGAATACCATCCCTCAACATATCATGCATAGAAAAATGCTTAAACATCTTTAAAATGAACCTTTAGCTCTATTCATTATGTCCATAGATATTGAAAAAATCTCTCCAACCATTAAATATGATGAAACTAAAAACCCCAATATCTTCCTTAAATCATTTGGTAATCTCTATAAGGAATGTGTCAAACAAAATCTTTTGTTACCACTAAACTTATTATCAAATCTCTTACAAGAGATGCTTTAGAGTGTTATAATCAACTTCCCCAACATTCCATATGGAAACTAGAGGATCTTGTAAATGCTCTAGTTAAATAATTTCAACAAAATGACCTTCCTAAAAAAATTCTTAGTCACTTCATTAATTCCAAATAACTATTTATTGAACTTTCTCATACGTTTATCAAAATATGGAAATCACTAGCTCACAAGGCTGACCATAAAATGAGCAATGACAATCTTTTCAGACTATTCATTATTTCCCTTAAAGCCTCTCTTAAATAAAATGTATGAATATTTTATTTTCAAACCTTAGAAGAGGATTTTGATCAAACACAAAGATAATAATTACTTATAAATCAATTTTAACCATATCATAATTTAATCAAGGAATCTTTCCAAACTTTAATTAACACAATCACTAGCATAAAATCTAAATCTAAATCCCATCCAATAAAAATGGATGCAACCAAACAAGATGCTCAAACTCCCTCCTATCCATCCTTGATGGTGTCATAAATGAAGAAGCTTTTATCTCCATCAAAACCTTTCATCTATAATAATACTAGTCCCTCATCATGGTATGATCTTAATAAATTTAGTTGGTTCCATGTTGACATTGGTCATTCTCAAGAGACATGTCATGGTCTTATAAAAATTTCAATTTCTTTCATGTTAGGAGATGCATTTGATCATGATGTCATGATTAAAATGCATCATCTTGATTATCTTAACACTTTTCAAAAGAGAAACTTTGTCAAACCTACAACTTAAAAATCTCACAAACCTTCCTCGGATCCCAATGCATAACACTCTAATGATAATGTATGTGCTATTGATGCTGATTATGATCAATATTATACCAATTATCAATATGTGAACATAGATAAAGTCAATTATCATCACAAATTTCTCACAAAGACCCTGTTAGTAAACCTAAGAAAACATCTACTGATGATCAACTACTTAAAAACATTACCACTTCTCAACGCTCATCTTAAAAAAACATGCTAGTAATGATCCATCTCCACTAGTGGACCCTTAGATACTTATAAAAAGTAACCCACATAATCAACCTAATCCTTGTGCTCACTCTTATTTTAAACCTCACTAGAATTTCTTAGATGAATTTAATTATATGCCTTATAAATTTACCCTCATGGAATTAGTAATAACTTATCCTTATCATCACAAGTTCCTTATGTAGCAACTACAAGACATAGAAAACCCTCATTTAATGAATCTAAACTACCTCTTGATGCTCCATAAATTATAGAAGTGGATGTTATTAAAATAAGTTTTTCTAAGAGACCCTCCATATAATTTTCAAAATAAGATATGATAAATGATGATATTATATTTTGAGCTAATGACCCACCTCTTTTAATCAAATATCAATAACAATAACACTCTAATTATAAAATTCATAGTTGATGAAGGATATGGTATCAATGTTACTTATCTTTGTTTAATTAAAAAAATTGGATATTCTAAATAAAATCTCAAACAAACTCGATTCACATGTCATAGATTTGTTAAAACTAACCAAAAACCACTTGGTTGCATTTGGCTCCCTCTTACCATCAGACCCAAGACAATCCATACTAATATCATGGTCAATGGCCTTCCCTTATCTTATAAGATGTTATTTGGTCATCTATGGACTCATTATATGGCATCTATTTCATCTTTTGGTAGCCAATGTATTAAATTAATATATAATGGGAAACATTACAAACATGAGGTTGATCCTAATTCATGAAACATCCAACTTCAAAATCCAAAATCTTAATATCACATTCCCACAATTACTCATATCAATAGTCATCCTCTCCTTGAATTTGTTAATATGTATTCAAATCTACAAGTTACCCTCATAAATTCAAATGATGATGAACCCAACGAATTACAAAACATTTACATTACCACTTGATTACCTACCTATATCATGAAATGACTCCCTCCTTATATTCTTCCATGAGATAGAACCATTCCCTTCATAGATGATACTACTAATAGTCCCTCGATGCAATACACATTAAATATTTTACATAGAGGATAATTTTAATTGCAATGAATATAGGGTGGAAAAACTATTTCAATATCATTTAACCATGTCTCCTCACACTTTTATTAACATGGGAAATTCCACTAAAATTTTTCCTAATGAAAAAAATACATGTGCTATATCTCCATCCTATTATGATACTTACATTACAACGTAATCCCAATCATGAGATTTAGATGTCATACATTATCAAAAGACATTATATAAATTACATGCCTTCAATCTTGATGTTCATGTCATTCACATATCCTCTGATAGTGAATTAGAATCTAAAGGCTATGTAACACTTGCCAATGTACCTTTAATAGACACTATATGGGTCATCCAATAAATAGACCAATATGATATAATCCAACTTACAATCCCTAATTTCACTGAATAGATTAATCTAGTAAGTCAAGATCCATTACCTCTAATTTATCCTACTGAACAAACCAATTTTATGACTATTATACACAATTCAATCACCATTGATGATGGTGCTTCTCCCACTATCTCAAAACCAAACTATATTGAATAGTATCACACCCTACTCCTAAAATTACCTTGGATGCATAAGCTACAACCATTCAAAAAATACATTTTGAGTTTGAAAATCATGGAAACCAAAATTTGGATCTTGAAGTGGATGTTGAATATTATGGACCCTTACCCATACTCTCTAAAGATGAACTTATTTTATAAATAATTCATGCTCATGAGCCTCAACTTCCATGCCAACATCACAAGTTTGATAATCTAAGAAAAAACTCCTTGTTTCAATAATTTTATTGCTAGTATAGATCCTAAAACACATATTGTTTCCTCACTTCTTCCTACTCCATATCATTTCTAGGATAGAAATGCTATGTTTATCAAAGAAATTATTGTAATTAATTATGAAACCACTACTATCCCTTGACCTATTCTTGTCTCCAAATAAATTTATCCTACTAAACATGATAACTTTAGTTTATTTTTTGATAAATATCATGAATATTTCATATAGTCATACAATGACATGCCTGATATTAATCCTAGTATTGTGGTCCATAATATCATTACCTATGCTGATGTGAAATCAGTATATCAAAAGAACATAAATTTCCTCCTAATATTTATACCTTATGTCATAAACACATCATCAAGATCTTAGACACTAGATTCGTCAAACTTGTAGATTAATCCAAATGGGTTTTCAAGATTATTCCTTTCCACAAAAAAATCACCATGGTTATTTACATCTATATAGACTTTCTTAATCTTAACATGTCCAAAATATAAATTTCCTATACCATCAATTGATTTGATTATTGATTCCACTATTGGCTATAAAATTTTATCTCTCATGGACATTTTTTTAGGATATAATCAAATTCTTTTCATTCATGAAGATCAATATTAAAACCATTTTCATAATAGAATGGAGAACCTATTGTTATATTAAAATTCCATTCAAAATTAAAAAGATTGAGGCCACTTATCAACATGAAATGACCCATATATTTTATGATCTCATACATAAAATAGTTGAAACCTATGTAGATGATCTTATCACTAAATAAAGAATCAAAAAAATCATCTTCATGATCTTACTACCATTTTTGACCATCTCACCAGATACAAAGTTAGACTAAATCCATACAAATGTGTTTTCAGTGTCACCTCCATTTTTTTTTTAATATTCTATTGATTGCTCCAGATGATCCCCTCGAGAAATGAGCATTTTGAGAGGTCCAAGGGGAGGAAACATGTACATGGGATGAAATGTGCCCTCATTAATTTTAGGATTGATGTTGGTTCAATATAAGGACTGAGCAGTTTAACCCATTTTACTCTGAGAGTAGTAATTGCTACCACTAGAGGTTTAATGATATGATCATTTATGTTCACTTGCTCACTTTCTTGTTAATTATTTTATCTAAGTATTTTTGTTTGTTTGACTTAATTGGTAAAACCATTAAGTTATTCTTCACTACAATTCACTTCACACCCTAGACTAAGGAAGAACATAAAAAAAACACAAAAAAGAAGGGTGATTTGCCTTTGATCTAACTGAGCCCCTTGATGCTAAGGAAAGAAAGCATGCCTAACCATAATTATACCACTATATGTCTAGTCTATGTATTAATCAAACATTGACCACTCAGTGGGGAAGCTTCTAAGGACAAATACAAAATCCATTAATCTATTACATTCATTTTAAAGATAGTCTCCCTGACAATCTATAGCTGTTACCCACAATGATTGGGAAAAACTAAAGTAAAGCACAAACAAATCTAATAAACTAGTAAAAATAGATGTTTCACATCCTAACTAGGATACTCATTTGTAAATAAGCATACTAACAATTTGAGCACCAATTAAGCAACTAAATAAAAATACTAGAGACATTACATGAACAAAACATAATAAAATCTATGTTCAACATTTTGAAAGCATTATATTACAATAAATATCTCATATATATAACTAAGGCTAAAGGCATGGGGAAATTTTGGTACAATCCAAAATTATTCCATCAAAATTATGATTCCTAAAGTTTAGACCAACCCCTAACAGATATTTTTAGCAAAGTACAGAGAAGGAAAAATAGGTGTAATCCTAGAATAATTCCTATAGAGCTTCGACCCAAAAGTCTCCACCCTTAACAATGGCATTTCAAACTCTTTAAATAGATAATTTGTGAAGCTCATGGATTCAAATTCTATCTCATCCCACTAATGGGGTTGTTACAAATATTTAATTATGATTTGGAAATGCTATTGAGATTATGACATATTTGAATTAGGCCCACACCTTTTCTATTGAGACATCATGCCTCATGAAGACAAATATTTGTCTTAGTACCCCTTTTATATTATATGGATCTATACAACTTGATTCCATGATTTGATATGGATTCCCAATCCCTTTCAATCTTTGATATTTTTGAAGTCCAAATAAGCTATCAATTCTATGTTAATGCCTTTCTAGTTGTGTAGCTAACATGTCCTTTGTTTTGATGGCCTATTACCACATGGCTTCTCCTCACTCTTCCACTACTACACAATTGGTTTCAATTTTATGGGATCCATTTTAACATTTGGTAACTTGTCAACACCTATATGCTATATCTATATCACTAGATTTTATCATATCCATGATCACGTGGCTTCATTTTATTCACCCAAGAGTTCAAACTTTTGGATTTTTCATTACTATGTGTTGTATTATTGGGAGTCCATGGCCTCAGGACCTATTAGACTATTGGACCAAGCTCTAATCCATCTGACCCCTTGATCTTTTAATAAGATATAATGTGGAGACTTATCAAGGTTTTAGGACCTCAAAGGTATTAAATTTTGGTTCAATGTTCTAATGATTTCATTCTTCATTCTCTCATAGTTATACACTTGGGAGGGTGAAGTGCGATCTAGGACACATGGTATCCTTTGATTAACCCATCCAACACCACCTATACTTCACTTTGACCTTTCTAATCACTTAATGACTAACCTACCACTTTGTATAGATTTTCCATGTGGCATGTTGCAATAGGTCATGGATTTCTTGGGTTCTTACATCTATAATAGGTCCAAGAGATGAGTAGATATGGAAACTCTTATAGGTGACATGTGGCCACTTATGATTGGTTCTCAGTTTAACAGTTGAGGCTTTAAGTGCGTGCTGATTTTTCTCTCTATGGAGTAGCAAGATTTTTCCATGTGGTGTCATCCCACTCACCTGAGTTTTGACACACTATTTGGATGCATAAACCACCACATGATAGCGGAGAAATGGGATTTTTCCATGTGGTGTCATCCCACTCACATGCTTGCCCAAGACTTGCTGACATCATTGCTTCTTACATGAAAATATCTAGGATAGTGAGTCACTAAGATGATACCACATGGAAACATTCCACTTACCTTCTTTCTTAGAAGCATTGAACTTGTATGGATTGTTTTGAGGTACCAGGTTATTGGGATCTTACCACTTGGCATGCATCCCACTTTCTTGAAGCTCAAATTTTTGTTGATGTAGGATTTGCCCTGTTGATGCTTCTAAATGTACCACAGGTGCTCTTCAGTGTTGATGAACACTTCTCATTTTAGGATTCAAAAATCTAAGCAATGAGTTGAATTTTGTGACAATTTAGTGATGTCAGTGGTGGAATAGAAGCAGAGTATGGGAACTATCCTCAATATTTGTTTATTTTAGTGGTTGGGAGCCACCAGGGTCTAAATCTTTGGATTTTTGTGAATATGATGATTTCTAGACTAATCTAAATGAATATTAACAATGATCTTTAAACTAAAGTGAGTCTTGATAAAAAATAAGAAAAGGGAAGAGTAAGGTAGAAAGGAAACATGATTACAAATACTCATCTCAAATATTATGATAAAATTCTAATTAATTTGAGCAAACATGAACCAATTTATGATATAAAATATCATGAAATTAGATTACATCATAAATCAAGAAAAATTTATAGGAAATATATAAACCATAACTAAAAACCAAGTTTACTTTAGACATTTGCTAATATGGTTTGAATAGACTAAGCACATCCAAATGCAAAGAAAAATAAATGAAGTATACTTGAGATCTTTACAGTTAATCTAGCATTAGCATGAATAAACAACCCTATGATAAAGAATGTGACTTAAAGTATGAATAATCATTCAAACTTAAGATGACAACCAGTAATTGAGAGACAACATTGACATTCAACAAACTATAAAGGCAATCTTCTCAGAATTCCTTAGTTATATTAAATACTCCTAGTATATAATTGTCCAAAGTCTCTCTCTATACAAAATGGCAATACCTACCTATTTTAAGGAAACATAGGTGGTTTACCAGTTAACTCTCTCAAAATATCCATATGCAGGATAAGGATAGTTTTCCTTAATACAAAGACACAATGCGAGAGGCTTTCATGCCAATTTTGATAAGGAAACCATTTATGCTAATAAGCTAGCATATATTTATTACAAATGAATATTCTTTTACAAATTAGATTGGTAGTGGGTCCCTCGATTAGTCCTATCTAAGGAAGTCCTTCACCTTGGTGTATTTCTCTTTGATTAGCTCAAAATCCACTATAAGCTTCATTAGACAATCCTCCTCTTGATCTACCAATGTATTCAAATCTTGGTCAGCCTTAGCCATGAGTTCCTTGATACATTGTGCTTACATGATTTTCTTCCCTAAAGTAAGGATGGTGTCAAGGATCTTATGATTTTTCTTGGTAGAATGACCTTGATGCTCCATGATGCTCTAGATGTGGACAGTAACTCTTTGCTTGAATTTTCCATCACTGATTAGGTCCATAGTAGTGGTTTGAGAAGGGTTGTCCAACAAGATCCTCAAAAGTTTCTCCATTTTGGTTACCGGGTCCTTGTCTTCCTTGATGAAGTTATCAACATTACTACACTAGGTGATCAAATATTATTTCTTATCCATCAAAACTACCATGATGATATCTAAATGTCTAAGCTTGATGATCTTGAAGTCTAGGGCCTACTTTGTCCTATGCACATTGATGAGTTTTATCATCTGAACTTGAAAATCTTACCATTGGGTGATCAAGGCTTGTGCCATCTTAACATGATGGTTTAAATCACTTAATCTAAGATGATGTTATTTAATTTATCAAATGTATCCAACAAAGAGTTATTCAACACTTGTAATATGTCCTTATAAATTGAGAGTAGGACCTGAGCCTCCAAATCTTGCTTCTCTTTCTCCAAGTTGAGAATCCTTTGCTTCATTCCTTGAATTCTAGCCAAGTTCATTACTAATTATGCCACCACTAAACTAGCCACATCCTCTTGATGGATGGGATGTTATCCTACCACCTACCTTGAATAGGAGTTATGCCCATAAAAGGTTTCACCTTTTGAATGGTGAACTCCTTGATGCCAATGGTTGCCTTATTTCTCACTATTCTCTCAAAACATGATGTGTCTAGATTGAATTAGACCTTTGTGTCAAACTCCTTAAATTATGGCTACTCGAGAACTTATACATTTTAACTCTTAGAGGCCCTTGGGGTGTCAATCCCTTGAATTTCTTTGTCATGAAGGATTTGGATCCTTATCTCTACTTGTTTGTTTACAATGTCCTAGATCCATGGCTTGACATTATCTTTCACATCTATGCTAACTCAGGTCAAGGCCCATGATGAAGAGAGAGATGGGATTTTTTGTAATTTTTCATAAATAAACTAGTCAAGAATGGTTGGTCCATAAATAGGGTTCTCATCACTGAAGAGGATAAATTCACTGGTAGGGTGAGTGAAGGTTAACCTAGGCTTCTTCCTAGGTGTAAGAGGCACCAAGGCCAATTATACTTCCCTCTTTCCTCCATCTATTGAGATAAAATCCTTGCTTGTTGTATTAGAGGGATCTTCCTCCCTATCAGAACCATATGATGCTACAATGTCAACAAGGGCACCCTCCAATGTTTCTCCTACCTCTAGGACAATCATATCAATGATTTACACTAGGGAATGAGGCCTCTATGGGGATGCTTGAGGTTGAGGACCTTTACCAGTTCTATTCTCTATCCTTGGATCCTCAACCACAACTTTACCCTTTCATTTTATATCCTTAGGTTGCCCAACCTGGGAATGCTTTTTCAATTTTACTTGTTGATGCTTAGAAGATTGTCCTCTAATAGGTATTTCCTAATGAGTAGTCCTAGAGGGTCATATAAATAAGTGATAATTCAAGGGATACAATTTCCATCTCTCTCTTGAGGGTTTATTATCTCTAACTATCCTATGCTCCAATTGGATATTATAACCTTTGATCCTAGATAGGACCTCTTCAAAGTTCCTTGCCGTTGTATAGATACCATCTCCCATGCCTGGTTAATGTTTGTATTCAATATTTGGGACCTTTTTATCTCATATTTGGTTGGTCACTCTGTTACTGGGGTCCCACATCTTAAGGTCATCTGGCTAAAAAACAAAATAATTTTTATGGATCACCATAATTTCCAATTTCTTCTAATCCTTGATCACAATCCCGCCAATGTCCAATGGAAAGGGGTGGACCTAAGCCTTCTTATTTTTCTTGCATGTCCCATCCACACCATGGATGATTTGATAAGCAATCTCTTGTTCTACAATCTTAGTAGGGACATGAATGGGTAATCGGTAGGGCTAAGTCAAGATCCCCTCTATCCTTATCATAGTACAATGTGAATAGAACCAAACATCCCCCATGGCTTTTACTTGCCTTATAATTTAAGGGTGGAGTCTTAGTATAGGGACATCAATGATTACCTTAGAAATAGTTGAGAAAACACCATCAAAGTTAAATTTCATATGGTTTCTATATTTAAATATATGTGATTTAGAATAGTGGTGAGGGATTATGGTCCTGCCATCATGGGACCAATTTCATATGCCAAGGAAGGTTACAAAGGCAAAGAGTGAATCCAAGAGGTAGGACATCATAAATAATTACTTGGAGGTCCTTCTCTTAATGGCTATGAATTACTTGGCCAAGAAAAATCTTATTAGGTCTCCAATGGGAGGGGTTAATTTCCTTTATAACATAAAGTGGATGTAAGATACCTAGACCTTAATTACATAAGTAGTGAAAGGGGCACCAAAGGCTCTATTTAGTAAGGTCATAGCTATCCTAACTCCCTCCATAAATTGGAAAATATGAATTCCACCATCAGGGGACCTAAAAACATGGAAGCCTTAGATTAACCAAGGTGTGAGGACTAAATCTAGGTCCTAAGTGTTAGTCCAATTTATCAAGGATGGGAGATCAACATGAGGTAAGGAGAGATTATAATAAGTTTCAAAGGATATAAGGGTGATGTATGCAACCTTCTTAGTGCTTCCCTCTTGAATGATCCATTCCCCATATATTCTATAATCAATGAAAATGGGAGCAAAGAGGTTGATACAATGTATTAACTCTGGTTTAGCTATTGCATGGTTGAGACCTGCCAACTGAATTAAGAATAGGTCATTGTATCTATAGTGCATAGCGGCATTCCTCTTTTCCTCCTAGGAAATTGGTTGCAATTCCTCCACAAGGAAGAATAGCTTGGACTAGTTCCTGATTCCATGTATGTTTAGGGCTGTCAGGTCCAACTCTGTGTCTTTGAAGATCCTCCCCTCACTATCTAAAGTTAGATATAGTTCTACTTCCATATTCATTTATTGCCTACCTACCACCATTGATGACACCAAATTATATTTACAAGGTCACCAAATGTTTCACTAGGTTACTTTATTGAAGGTTTAGCTATGCTATTTTGATTATATTTGTGACCAATTGAGCTAACTCAAGTCTTATTTATAAAGGGCTTAGAGTTTTTGAGCTTTAATGGTAGAAATATCCAATTTATTAAACTTATACATGCCTTAGATTTTATGGGACATTACTCTCATGCCCTCTTTGCTTTTGAGCTTAGAAAATCTTTTATTTTGATTCTCCATGCTTATATGGAGCCTATGTAGCATGGCTCTATGCCTTTTGTGGTAATTTTTATAAATGCTAATTGGAATCTAGCAGTTGGCTTTCAAAAGATTTATTTATTTTGGTCTAATAATCCAAATCCAAGTTTGTATGTTCTTATTGGTCCCTTGATCTTTACGCTCATGGCTATGCCACTTGGTACCC
Source organism: Torreya grandis (assembly GCA_037957365.1). Taxonomy (NCBI): domain Eukaryota; kingdom Viridiplantae; phylum Streptophyta; class Pinopsida; order Cupressales; family Taxaceae; genus Torreya; species Torreya grandis. The sequence goes on from JARHVA010000971.1 coordinate 2,638,318, forward strand.
CAATAAATCTTCCCCATGTTTCTTAATTTTTCTAGTTGCTATCTCAGCCATGTATTAGCCACATGTTGATCTTGTGAGTCCTTTCAAAAGTCTTCAAGATTGATGCACTATTGGATTAAATCTAGCAGGTAAGTGATCGCCATTGATTTTTTCAAGGTTTAAGTCATTTAATTGAGTACCTTTATTAAATGGGTCCCATCAAATTTTTGTCTTTTGACTAGAAATCTACCACACATCCTCCTTATGGGGCTCTATTTATCTCTATCAGTTACCCTAGCCATGGGTAGGCCATGTGTCAAGCTCATAAAGCCTTTGAAAAGTCTTCAAGATTGAAGCATCATTGGATCAAGTCTAGTGGGTGAGTGATCACAATTAGATCTTGCAAGATGCACACCTTTTAATCAGTCTTACGACTATATAAACTTAGACTTAAAATGATTTTTCTAAGGTCCTTTTATGTTAAGAAACACAAATTAACTTAGGTTAAGGCATTTTATGCTAAGTTTGTCTACGTAAAAATGATAGGAATTCCTTTGAAAGGGTCTTTAGAAATACCCCCTTTGCTTAGGATTTGAAAAGTTATCTAGGTTAAATTTGGTGGGCTTGATAACATTAACTATGTCCTCATGGATTTTAAATGACAAGAGTGAGCTTGTCAAATTTAAGACAATGAAATTTCTTTAGTTTGATGATTGAGTGCCATGAGTTGGGTTCTCAAGAATTTCTAGGGCTTTGAGGTCGATACACACCATTAGATTAAGGCCCCTGATGTAGTGAGGACTACTAGATCATAATTCAAGTGCTTGATAGTGATTGGTCTCCCTTTTGATGTCAACTTTGGTTTTCACCATTGGATCAAAATATTCGATTGAATGTGAGGCATTGGATCTGTAAAAGTGCATGAGCTTTAATTTAAGGCTTGATATGTATAAATGTTTAGACTAAGGTTTTAACCTTTAATATTTTATTCGTGCTTCTAAACACCAAGATATTTAAACCTTAATAAAAACCTAGTTAATCCAAAAGGGCTCTTGGGTTTTAAAGGGGAAAATAAAAGGTCTAAGTCTTGATTTTATATTAATGTTTGGTGATGTTTAAAAAAATAATCTAAGCTTAATATAAAGTTAGACTTAGGGTTTCTATAACTGAAAGGAAATATAATTTCCCACAAGAATTTTTCTTGTGGATGTTTGATTTCAAACCCCTAGGGTTTACTATGTAGGAACCCTAGCTTTCTCCATAAAACATGTAACTAATCACCTTAAAGATAATCATTAGCAACATTAGTCCATAAAACATAATCACAACCAAATACATTGAGGCTCATGTCTTTTAATTGAATTGCCTTTAAATTTCAAGAGAGAATAACCCTTTCACATTCAATCCAGAACACAGATGTTTTGAAACATTCACAAGGGTCCCCCATTTAGCAAAAATATAAAAATGGGGGTATGTTGGTCTCAACAAATGGTGACTCATAGGGGGAACATAGTAATATGTTGGAACCCAGGGATTTGGTTTATACTTATACATATTTTTTTTTTAATATCTCTTTTTGACATATATCATCTTCTAAGTCAATTCTCTGTTGAAACAAGCCTATTACATGTAAAATTTTAACTTGGATATTAAAACAAAAACATGTAGTGTGTGCTTTGATTCCACTTACTATTTGTCATGACTTTAGAAGATAACCTCCAGGTTTCATACCTTTGACCATAAATTGACTTTGAAGCATATTTAGATATTCATTAAGAATAATAATTTATTTTATCTTAGGGAAGGCTTAGGTATTACTCTGCTTCTAGCCAGGCATCCGTAACCCTGATAGAGATACCTTTGGCTCCTCTCATGACCTTACTCCACTGCCAACCAGACATCCATAGCCCCGATGGAGGTTACCAAAATTACCTTTGCTTTCATATTTAATGATTTTGAAATAAGTCACTTCTTTTGTTTTGGTAGGTCCTTTTGGCAAAGGTTAGGAGCCAAGATAGCCTGATTTTAAGGTTTTAGTCAGATGTTTGGTTTTTAGGGTAATCACCTATAGTTATAATTTTGTGTCAGACAAGGATATGTTTTAAGTGCAAGCATGAATGTGAATCAGCAAATTGAATTCACATTATACACATATGATTCTTATTAAAACCAAGCTTTAATTCAAAATATGGTTTGAATCTTTGTGGGACATATAGCTCTTATACCTATTTGTGCCAATGCCCTTGGTTGCATCATGATGCTTTATCTACCTCATGTTCACTTTTTTAAGATTAATACTCATACCTTTTGAGCAATTTTAAACAAAGATAATCTACGAGACTTTGCTAAAACCAAAGAACACCACCAAGTAGAAAAGATGAAACACAAACAAAAAAACAAACAAACAACAAAAAATAGACAAGTACAAACAAACAAATATATACAAGCCTAACAAGAAAAAATAAAGTAAGAAAGGAAACTAACTAGCCTACCTACTCTAACCTTAACAATCTTACATATTTATTCCATGAAGACCCCTGGTGGGGTAGCAACAAAGTAATTCTTGACCTATTTCCCATTGGTGGGCAAAGTAAACTCTACTCCTTGAAGATCCTTCAATGTAAAAGTGTTGTTGTTTAAGATTTATACAATTTGGTATGGGCTAATCCACAAAGGGGTGAACTTTCCATGTTTGCCTTTAGGCTCTGATGCCTTATCCTAGAGGAGGACTAGGTCTCCCTGCCTAAACACATTCACTTTGGACCTTTTATCAAACCATATTTTCATGGTTTATTGGTGCCTACTGAAGTCTACAAATGCCTTTTCCCTATCATCTTCCATTTTAATGATGTATAATAGCTTGGAATTAGCAAGTTCTTGGCTATCCTCCATGTATTATTGCATGAATATGAACGTAGGAAATTTCAAGGTGATGGGAAAGATAAGATCTTGACCATTTAATAACAAAAATGGTGAAGCCTTGAGGGTTTATGTGATCTTGATTCTGTCTGACCATAATGCAAATTTAAGGAGTTTATGCCATGTCTTGGGTTTATCTATCACTGACTTCTTAATGGCCTTCATTAGATTCTTGTTATTAGATTCAAAAAATCCATTCCCTTAGGGATAATGATTAGATTCAAACCTCAAAGTGATGTCATTATCATAATCCCATTCATTCATTTAAATAGATATGAAGGTAGATCTATTGTCACAAACTAAGGAAACTGGGGTTCCAAATTTGGTGTAAATATTTTCCTCTGAGAAATTAATCACCTCTTTTGTTCGGCATTGCTTAGTAGATATTGCCTTAGTCCATCTAGTGCAATAGTATATAGTAGTTAGGACATATTTTGATCTTTAAAAAAATTAGGGTTGATCACTCCTATGAAGTCTAATCCCCATTGTGTAAAAGGTTTGTTTATTATCACTAGTTGCAAAGGCATGGCTGCCTTTGATTTTTCTGTGCTAAATATCTAGCATGAATGACACTCCCTCACATGTTTTTGGGCATCTTTGAAAAGGGTGGGCCAATAATAACTAGCCTTGAGAATCTTGTGGGCTGTGGTTCTCCCTAAAGGATGTCCACTACACAAATTTTTACGGAAAGTAAACATGATTTGAGAGGCCTCTTCTTTTGACACACATCTGAAGTAGATCCCTTCAAAGTTTTTCCTATTAAAGAATCCATATTTGATGAGGTAATGAGATGTTCTTAAAGATCTCTTTTGTTCTCTAGTGAGTCCTAGGGGATAACTGCCTTTGATAAGAAGATGCATTAAATAGTCATACCATTCATTGGGTTGGAAGTTCTGTTGATCCACTTGTATGACATGGAGCTTGGGGTCAATATTGGAAATAATTTGAACTAAGCCTTGACATTTCACTAATTTGGTAATTTTCATCTCTATATCATACTCTTGTAGGATTTCCATCCACTTGATTCTTCTTTCCCCAAGCTCATTCTAAATCAACATAAGTTTTGTGGCTAGGTCAGGTAAAATGGCATGCACCTTGTTTTTAAAGAGGTAATGTCTAAAATTTTATACTACCTTTACCAAGGCATAGGATTGCTTATCACTGATGAAATAGTTTACCTCTGCATTTTTGAATTTGGTTCTCATGAAGGATATAGGGTGGTCATTCCCATCAACCTTTTGAGTTAAGACAACATCCATGGTGTGGTTAGAAGCAAATGAATACAAGAACAAATCCTTTGAAAAGTTAGGACTTATTAAGAAAGGGGCTTGAGTGATTACTCTTTTAATGTTAGCAAATGCTTTCTTGGATTTTTTATTCCAAGAAATTTTAGCATCTTTCTTAAGCATATCATTCAAAGGTTTGAAAATATTAGCAAAGCCTAAAATGAACTTCCTCACAAATTTAATCTTGCCAAAGAATGACTTTAGTTATTTTTGGCTACTGGGAAACCCAATTTTAGAAATGGCCTCCACTCTATCAGGATATATGGATATTCCATCTTTGGTAATGACATGCCCCAACAATTTTCCTTCAATGACACAAAATAAGCTCTTTTTGGGGTTAAGAGATACACCATACTTTCTATATCTGTCAAATACTTGTCTCAAATGCATGAAATGTTCTTCTCTATTCTTAGAGAATACTATGAGATCATCCATATATATGATGATGCATTTGCCCACTAAACCTTGGAAAGGATGGTCCACAGCCATCTAAAAAGTTTCCCCTACATTAATTAATCTAAAATGCATTCTCTTGTAAGCATATTCTCCTCATTTAGTAGTAAACGCTATTTTAATCATGTCTTTTAGAGCAAAAAGCACCTGGTTATATCCAAAAAATCCGTCCAAAAAGGACATCATGGTAGATCTTAAAATATCTTGAATAACTTGGTCCAGAGAAGGCAAGGGGTAATTATCCTTTTCAGATGATTTATTTAGATTTCTAAAATCTATGCATAATCTTATTTCCCCATTTTTTTTTTGATTTGGACCAGTTTTGCAACCCAAATGGAATACCTAATAGGAAACACGATCCTTGCATCTAATATTTTCTTGACCTCCTTAAAGATCATGGGTCCTAAAATAGGGTTAATTGGTCTTTGCTTCCATCTAAAGGGTTTACAACCCTCTTTGAGAGGTATAGTATGAGTAATAACCCTTGGGTCAAATATTTTCAAATCTTCATAGGACTAAGAAATTACATCTTTGTATTTTGTAAGCATCTCTCTAGCTTTTCTATTTTCCATTTCAGTGCAAGCCTTCCCTATATTAACCATTTGGGGTAGATCATGTGGGCTAAGGTTTGTTGCATAATAGTCTTTACCACTTACCTTGGGTTACTCAGGTGCTTCAAAAATCTTGTCAAGATCAAATAGCCTTTCTAATGAGATCATCCCTTTAGGTATCTTATTGTCACTTAGTTGGATGATTTTACCATTAAGTGCCCTCTCAAGAAAAGTTTCATCAGCTTTATCAATAATGTGAGCTTCAAAGGCTCCAGAATTAGTCAAGAAATCCATAATTTATTGATCATCATTGAAAAATTGGAAGTAATTTATGTTTTCAGGGATTGAGGGACATGGTATAAGCTCAATACTGAGGTTATAAGAATAATGATTAGGCATGAAATTAGCTACAGTAGAGGAAATATCATTAGCAACTTTTTTTCTTCCCTGGGGACATAAAAGATATTAAAGGCATCGAAAGATTTCACTAAGTCCCAAACTCTAAATTTATACCTCTTAAGGTAAGATAGCTTACATTGGTAATTGCTCCTTGATTAACTACAATTTTAGAATCTACATAAACAAGGAGTTCCTTGACCTTGTGCTTGATGGAAAGCTATAATCCTAAGATGAGAGCTTCATACTCAACCAAATTATTGGTGCCAGGGAATTGTAACCTATAAAATGCATGGTATTACTTTTCTGTAGGATCTATCAATACAATACTAGCCCCTAATCCTAATTTGCATTTGGTATCATCATCATATAACTTTCATAGGCCAAGCATTGGAGGAGAGCTCTTGGAACCAAGTTCCTTTGTAGTTTCTAAAGTGAAAACTCCTAGATCAAAATCTAGGAAGTTTACCCTTTCATTGACATTATTGTATTCTATTATCATGTGTTTCATTTTGGGTTCCCTTTCTACTCTTATATGATTTAGCACACCTTTTCACGATGGACACAAGTGTGAGAAATTAGTAGACATGTAACCATTTAAGGCCTTAGTCAATTATTTACTCAAGAGCAATCCATAAGCATTAAGAATATCTACCACTTGTATGTCAATGAATTGTTGAACCCTGGGTTCACTAGCTAGCTACATATGCACATTTAATAATTCCCAAGTGACCTTGACTTTGGATTTATCCAATTAAGTAACCACCCTATCAGACATGATTGGTGTTAACCCAATTTTTTCATATATCCCAAAAGGTATGATGTTGGTTGAGGATATAAAATCTAAAAGAAAATTATGGACATTCTTCCCAAATATCTATAGACATTGAAATCGTGTCTAACCCTTGTTCATTCCCCGCTTGGTCCATTCCTAACCCATTCCTAAACCATGCAATTACTAATTTAAAATAATAAACTTATTTTGAATTAATAACCCCCCTCCTTTGACACATCACCCATGACACCTCGCCTAGGACACCTCACCTTGGACCATTTCCCACCCTATGACTCACCCAAGACCTATTCTTACTCCTTTCCAACCGCCTAACCAACTCTCGTGCGTATTTAGCCTAACCTTCGACAATTCTCCAACAGATTATGCACCTGGTGGAGGGAGAACGAGCTTGATGGCCCTTTTACTCGTTCTGCACCCGCCGACGTCGGTCAACTGTCGACCAACGCCGATGGGATCGCTGACGTCAGTTTACTTAAACTGACTTCTAACCTCTTTCTAGGGCTAATAAAAAATTTTGAATCTCAGGAGCTAATCACAAATTTGGAATCTGAAGTCTTGGACCATCTGCCACTCTGCCAATCAATCTGCCAATCTCTCAGCCAAGCCTCTCACTCTCTCCCTTAGGTGCAGTAACAAGAATTCTACCTTCAGCAACTCCATCAGCAACAGGGCTTTCACACTAGTAGCACCAACAATAGGTACACCAATCTGCAATACTCCTTCAATCGACCATAGGTAAGTATTCTGTTTGTACTTTCATTGTGTTTTCTAGTCATTTGCTTCTAAGTATTATGAACTAGATTCAACACTTCCTATCCCCAAATCAGACCAAACCCGAATCCTTATTTCCTTGTCTCCCTATTGGCCTCCTCTACCCTTCTGTCCATTTGACATTCTGTCCATTTGACTCCCCTATATCTCTACACAGACCCACAGACCATTAACCAAAACCAGACTCTCAGACCCAGACCCCTAGACCATTCAACCAAGCCCAAACTCTGTCTCAGACCCATCCACATACCCATCCACAAACCAAAACTCATCCAGACCTTGTCCACAGACTACTTCCCCGACCGATGCCGGCCACTGCCCCAACCGACATCGGCAGACTAACCGACGTCAACAGACCTAAACAATCGACGCTGGTAGGACCACCGACGCCAGCGATTGTGACTAGTCCGATAGCATCTTTCAGGTAAGCCTTTGCTTCCATTTTCCTTTTCAGTCTTTTATCATTTTAGTATTTTAACATTCTGCTATTTATCAGACATCCTTTTTATCGACTAGTGGGTTGATATCCCTTAAGGAAGTCTTCATACTTCTGGGATCAAGCTTTCGCTTGGCAACCCACCATCTCCTCATCTAACACCTTATTTGTCTTAGTCTCTTTCTCTTGCAGGTGTCATCCTCCACAACCAAAGAGGAGTTCTCACAACATCTAGATTACAGTGCGCACGACTACATCTAGGTACATACAAGCCTTGACCATTTCTTCTTAGTTTCTTATTCTTCTTTTGAATGTAGAAAGCAAAAATAGCGTAAAAACATTCTGGCACGCCCGGTGGGACCCTAGGGCCTTCCTTGGGTTCTTTCTTTCTTTCATTCATATAGGGTACATTAGGATCCTCCCTTTTTACCTCTTTCTTCTCTTCTAAACGACATCATAAGTAGGAATAAAAAGAACTTTTCTTTCTTTTCTTGCATTTCTAGACTAGTCAAAAATCATATCATTCAACCCTTTCTCAACTTGTTTTCATTCCAACTTAACATTTCAACTTGGGGCTTAAAACACATTGCATTGCATTCCTGCTTGCTTGCATTTTTTTAGTCCACACTTAGTAATTAAAAAATCGCATATTGAATTAATCGTAGTCCACTTGATGTTACACACCTAAACCACTTGCACTAAATCAAACATCAAACTTACCTGAGACAAGGCCCGACTGGGATTTCATCCCCCAGCGGATACCTTACCCATCCCGGCGATCTCACTTGGATTTCATCACCAAGGGGAAAGCCCACTCTATTCTCTGGCAGAGTCTAATCTCTAGGGAAAGTATATTTTGGCTAAGCGAGACTAGCTTACCACTGGACTCGTGAAGTGAGGGGAGCTTGCTCCTTAGCACCAGGCCATGTACAGAACCTAACCCAGACTTCTTGAGCGCCTAAACAAAACTTGAAACCATCCATAGACTACCTCTTCTAGGACCCCTCTAACATCCAACCTCCCAAACATCACTTTAAGGCATAAGCCACAGGATTTTAAAAGTTGATTCTTAGGATTTAACGCTTAGGGCCTGTCTGTCTCCATCTTTGTTTTTCTATTCCTATCTAGTTTTTTGAGCTAGTGAGGATGTTCTTCTTCCTTTTTTCCTAGAATCTTCAAGTTTTCTAAGTTTTTGGAAACCACAGTCACCGGCATCAGCTTTACCACTGACGTCGACTACCTTCCTCCACCAACATCAGTTATCTGACTGATGTCGGCCATCTTTTCTCACCGACATCGGTTCTTCAACCGACGTCGGTCACTGTCACTGTCCTTTTTTCCAAAATAGAAACTTAAAACCCGACCCCTTTTTCTACCAAAACCTCATTCTGAGTTTTTGAAACTAAAAAAACATAGTTTCTAAAACCTGACCCTCTTCTTGCCTTGAGTGGTTTTGATGCACAGTCAAACCAAGGCTCTTCTTGACCACGCTCCCTCGCTCCCCTAACTAGTCCTATAATGGAGTTCCACTCAGAGACTGAAAGAACTCCTACAGGACCAACCCCAACTCAAACTCCCATCATCCCTGAAGGGGACCAAGATTTCGAAAGATTCTTGGACCTCAACGTCACAGCCCTCCAAAACTATCTCGCGAGAAACCCAATGCGAGACCTTTCAGGTGAAGCGGCGGTGACATCGACACCATTCGCTACCCAACCTTTTATGACCCAACCTTTTGCCTCAACCATTAACCTGACCATGGCCAATACACAAAGTTTGGCCTCCACATCTATTTTTAGACCAACCTCCATCGGGGTTTCATTACCCCCTCAACCACATGCAATTCAACCAAGTTCTACATCATACCAAAACTTGATTGTCTCGACCCCTCACACTCTTGCACCCATAAATGTAGGAGTGTCTACCTCCATTTCTACCAGTGCCATCATGCAACCACCTTTGGCGGTATCCAATCAACTTATACCTTTTACCTTCATGACCTAACCACACTTGGCCTCTACATCTATCCCTGCGACTAGTCATCCATACGTTGCGCCCCTATAACCATAACCGACTATGTCGTATGCCTCCTCTAGCCTCTTTCAAGCACCCTACAACCTAGGGGGTGCCCCATCTACCAATTCGTTAGTAGACATCATCAAAATGCTGATGGATAAAATGTCCAGTCTCAAAACCTCTATCTCTGGTTCACACAACGCTCTCTCGTATGAGCAAATTTGCAACGAACCCATTCATCCTTCCGTCCCTATCCGACCATACCCCAACCAATGGGAGCTTCCTAAATTTACTCACTTCCAGAGTAAGGAGGACCCGCAACAGCACCTACGGGCATTTAGACATGCCTGTTATCTCATTGCCCATGACGATGCATTGCTTTTACGCACGTTTCTTATGTCACTTTCTGGCCCTACCCTTGACTTGTATAGCTCTCTTACCAGACATTCTATCTTTTCATTCACTCAACTCACCCAATTATTTCTTGACCATTTCTCAATCAACATCACCAAACAAGTCTCAATCACAGACCTCTACTCCATCAGGCAATTTGACGACGAATCTGTAGTCGATTTTGTCACCCATTAGAGAGGCTTGATTAACCAGCTCTCCTTCTCCTTGCCTCAACTTGAGCTCATCAAGCTCTTTGCTCGAGCATGTGCTAGGCACATCTCTTCTACCTTGCAGATTCAGACATTACGCACTTTTGACGAAGCTTTCACCATGGCTCGAAAGCTTAAACTTCGTGCCATTGAAGAGGATAAGGTCAAATTGCGTAATACCAATGCAAAAACCAATGACCCTTCTTCTTCCAGACCTTCTTCTTCTGCCAAATCCAAACCCAAAGGAGTGGCCAACACTGTGGTCATTAGATCACCATCCTCGATGACAACTAATTACTCTCAACCTTCTACATCTCCAAGCATCACCAAACAATTCCAACAATGGTACATCCAACGTTCATACACTCCACTTGGAGAATCATACGCTTCCATTTTGGAAAAACTTGTCAAGCAGGGGTTCTTCAATCTCCCTCCAATCTGACCACCTCAATTCGACCCTTCAAAAGCCATCCCTACATGGTATAAGGAGGTTGACTTCTGTCACTTTCACTGCGTCCACGGCCATGACATCGATAATTGCCAAACTTTCAAGAACATCATCCAGGACATGATCAACAAGGGGGATCTTATTTTAGATAACCCAAATGCCCCACCCAACCAACACATCGACATTTTCAAACAACCATTCCCGAACCATCCTCCTACTCAAAATAATGTCCAAACCATGATCAATGACCCTCAAGACCATGATATTCACACAATCAACACTATCTTGTCTCTTGTCCCTGACCAACCTCCTCCATCACAGGATGAAGAACTTTCTTCTCCTATTAGTCCTCCATCTACCTCTCTTATACTGGAGGACACCTTGATCATGCCAATGCCATTAGTCCTACCTTCATCTGAAGACCCTACCTTGCCTACTCCTCAAGCACAAATAGAAGGCACCATCATCCATGCCTTTTACCCTCGAGGAGCCACACTCTCTTATTTCTTCTCCACCAGGAGAAAAACCAATCTCTTCACCCATTTCGATCGAGGAAGACCCAGTCACGGTTTCCTCTTGCCTTTTGCCTGAGATTGCTACATCTCACTCACCTCCGTCCATATCTAAACTCAAACCCACATCTAACCTCACCTCTCACAAAGGTGGCCCTCAACCCAAACCAAAGAAGGCCACTAAACCACACCAGAGGCCTCCTCCCCCACCTTAGTCATTACCCTCAATCTTGGGCCCGCATCCGTCCACTTTAATAGGGGTGCTGCCCACTCCCATACTTGACAGAGACAAGTCACCTCCATTACTCCCTCAACCCCTCAGACATATATCTCCTCCAAACCATCGACCTATGCCTCTTATGCCTCTCAAACCAAAGTCATCAACCCCCACTGTAACCAAACATCCAGACCCATTAGCAAGTTCTTATACCTTACTGTTACGGTAATTGTTGCAGTCCTCTCGCATCAATCTCCTGCCTCTTAAACTATATCAATTTCTCAGACCAAAACTGCCCTAGTTTGATGACACTCGCATTTGTGCATATCATCACATGCCTGGGCACGACACTGAGCATTATTGTGCCCTCAAGGTTGCCATTTGCCAATGTCTGGGGAATGACACCCTTCTTCTCGACCACATCATCAATAAACCTTCAACACTGCCCCACTCATCGACTCTCAGATCAAGACCATTTTGGTTTGACAACTCTAAATTTTGTCATTATCACCACACTCTGGGACATGACACTGAGCATTGTTGCGCTCTCAAAGCTGTCATTCATCAACAATGGAGAAAGGATTCCCTTCTCATCAAAGATCCTCTTGTCCACCTCTTCGACAAATCATCAACACCGACCCATGCTTCTTCAACCTCATCACCTAAATCGGGATCTCCACGCCAGACTATGGTCCCTTTGCCGCCTTTAACTCCCCTATTTGACATCAACACAGTCAATTTGACCATTAAAACTCAACCAATCTTGACTAATCTTTTAAACATTCTCTCTAGCCACTGGGGGAATTCAACCTTCATCCAAGCTTCGACCAACCTTTCAACCCAGTCTCGACCAAATATCAATCACTCTTTTAATTCTAAACCTCGACCAAGTGTCCATCGACCCGACCCTTGACCAAACATTCAACCAGTCTTGACCAATCAGCAACCAAATGTCCATCAACCAAACCCCCAACCAATCATTCAACCAATCTCGACCAAACATTCAACCCAAACATTCAACCAACCTTTTTATCAAAACATTCGACCAGTCTTGACCAATCAACGACCATGTCAAACAACTTCACATCCATCAATCAACACCTGACCAATCTAGAAAGAGGCAAATGGGGCAAGTTTGCTCCTAATTGACTCAAACCTTATCATAACGCACAAGCATGGCCCAGGGACTTATCAGACCTGAGCCCCCTTTTATGCCTTGCCTCTTCGACCATTCTACTGTTAGTCGAGTACTCAATCACTTGACGTTTTACTCGAGCTCATCCCTTGAGCAACCCCTTGTCATTATCATCCCTATTCCTTTCAACCCTGATTCCCAACACTTGTCACCCCTTTTTGTCAAGCAGTAGTGCTTTGTCCTAATAAAAGGGAACCCTTAAACCTCTAGAGGCTCGTCCATGGCTAAAAACTTCAGTCAAAAAAATTTCAATACCTATCATATCAAAGGTCATTAAACTTTAAATGTAGATTGCTCCCTCGAAGGACAGCTACACAATTGTTGTATTACTAGACTGCTCCCTTGAAGGACAGCTAGGCCAAGTCATCAAACATATAAAGCAAAATATAGACCACTCCCTCGAAGGATGGCTATGACTAAATCTTGCTATAGACAGCACTCTCATTCTGAAGCTTCCCGCATCGATCAGCTTCACATACATGACCACCAAAGCAAATGACATCTCTATGTGGACTTCCTGCATTGATCAGTCCGCTCTTTAAAAAAAAAAAACAACCAAAAAAAAAAATGACTGATAAGTTATAAAGTCATGGACATGCCTATAGTCATTCTTGGGTCACCTATAAAAGGGGCAAGGTTCTTCCTGCCAAAAAAGGGTTACCCCATCCTCTCATATCATAATCCTACTTATCACCCCAACATACTCAAGGGACTTCGAGCTCACTTAACATCAAGTGGTTTGATTACTTCTCTAGCACAACACTGGTCCATGACGCGATACATAAACGAGGCTTTTGTTCTAACAACCCCCATCCATGCCATCATTCTGGTCCTTGTCAATGAAAGAGCAATTCACCTTTCACTTATCTTTCACACTTTGGCCACATTCAACCAAGCCTTTTTGCCAACCCAAACATTCTCAGACCAACAACATGACATCATCATCATCCTAGTCCATTTCACATAGTTTCTATGGACACCAATACACATGGAAACTATCGACCAGACACAATTTATGTTAAGCATAAACCAATACTTGCTGAAGCATAAATAGACCTCAATTCATTTTTAGCATACATCCATCTAACTATGGAAAAGTGCTAGGGATGAAAGACCATATCACCAATGTTACAGAATACACCATTTGGAAAAGGCTGTAACATCATCTTATCCTCATCATCTCGACCTTGACCTTGACCAAGACCAATTCAATCACTTTGACCATTCCTCCCTTTTAGGGAGAACTACATTGGCCTGAGGCCCTTCACATAAGGGCTATGTAGGTAACACTCAGATCACATAACGTCTTCTAAGGTTAGCTCAGCCATTCCTCTGTCCACCCATCTGCTCGTTCGTCTCTCTCACGACGTCGACCTTTCATCTTCCATCATGACCAATCAACCAGCCCTGCCAATGTCGAAGTCATTTCTGACTCCTCATGGGGCACATTTGAGATCACTTATATCTCAACCCGACCAACGACCATGGAGATCACGCCTATCTCCGTAGACCCTGACCACTTTCGAGACAACTCTGTCTTGGTTTTGTTTGCATGCATGCTACCTCACGAATAGATAGCAAAATTGTTCACAGACCATATTTTTGGACCCTCACAAGTACAAGATTGCAAGCCAGTTGATCTGCACTACTTGTGACATTTTCATGTTTCTAAGAGCACTTCCTGAGCCCAGGATACCTGGAGCACGATGACCATTTAGAGCTACAACTTAGATTGAATAACCCGATCAGCTACGACTAATGCTGGGGCTTAGTTATTTCAATTTTGGCACTCCTTGACCTTTTGACTATGGCCATTTGACCTACCTATCCCGTGATGTGGTATGCATGCAATCACAATTATTGCAACATTTTCACTCACTCGTCATCCTTCTCATCCACCTTTTGTCAAATCGGCACCCGACATCAGGTTCCCTTCCCTCGACTCCCGCTTTGAGGGGGGAATACCTCATCCATACTTCGGGGCAATCCACATCATCTCATCCATACCTCGGGGCAATCCACATCATCCCACACCTGGGGCAATCAACTCCTATTTTTGTCTTGCAGTTCGTCAGAATAACCAACAAGACAAAAAGGGGCAAATGTAGACACCGAAATCATGTCTAACCCTTATTCATTCCCCCCTTGGTCCATTCCTAACCCATTTCTAAACCATGCAATTACTAATTTAAAATAATAAACTTATTTTGAATTAATAACCACCCTCCTTTGACACATCACCCATGACACCTCACCTAGGACACCTCGCTTTGGACCATTTCCCACCCTATGACTCACCCAAGACCTATTCTTACTCCTTTCCAACCGCCTAACCAACTCTCATGTGTATTTATCCTAACCTTCGATAATTCTCCAACAGATTATGCACCTGGTAGAGGGAGAATGGGCCTGATGGCCCTTTTACTCATTCTACACCCACCGACGTCGGTCAACTGTCAGCCGACGCCGGTGGGATCGCCCACGTCAATTTACTTAAATCGACTTCTAACCTCTTTCTGGGGCTAATCAAAAATTCTAAATCTCAGGAGCTAATCACAAATTTGGAATCTGAAGTCTTGGACCATCCGCCACTCTGCCAATCTCTCAGCCAAGCCTCTCACTCTCTCCCTCAGGTGCAGCAACAGGAATTCTACCTTCAGCAACTCTATCAGCAATAGGGCTTTCACACCAGTAGCACCAACAACAGGTACACCAATCTACAATACTCCTTCAGCCGGCCATAGGTAAGTATTCTGTTTGTACTTTCATTGTGTTTTCTAGTCATTTGCTTCTAAGTATTATGAACTAGATTCAACACTTCCTATCCCCAGACCAGACCAGACCCGAATCCTTATTTCCCTGTCTCCCTATTGGCCTCCTCTACCCTTCTGTCCATTTGACATTCTATCCATTTAACTCCCCTGTATCTCTACACAGACCCACAGACCATTAACCAAAACCAGACTCTTAGACCCAAACCCCCAGACCATTCAACCAGGCCCAAACTCTGTCTCAGACCTGTCCACAGACCCGTCCATAGACCAAAACTCATCCAGACCTTGTCCACAGACTACTGCCCTGATCGACGCCGGCCACTACCCCAACCAACGTTAGCAGACTAACCGACGTTGGCAGACCTAAACAATCGATGCCGGTAGGACCACCGATGCTAGCGACTGTGACCAGTCCGACAGCATCTTTCAGGTAAGCCTTTGCTTCCATTTTCCTTTTCAGTCTTTTATCATTTTAGTATTTTAACATTCTGCTATTTATCAGACATCCTTTTTATCGACTAGTGGGTTGATATCCCTTAAGGAAGTCTTCATACTTTTGGGATCAAGCTTTCGCTTGGCAACCCACCATCTCCTCATCTAACGCCTTCTTTGTCTTAGTCTCTTTCTCTTGCAGGTGTCATCCTCCACAACCAAAAAGGAGTTCTCACAGCATCTGGATTACGGTGTGCATGACTACATCTAGGTACATACAAGCCTTGACCATTTCTTCTTAGTTTCTTATTCTTCTTTTTGATGTAGAAAGCGAAAATAGCGTAGAAACAATATCCTAACTATAAGCAAGAAGGGTGGGGACTCTGCTTTGGTTACTTGTATAGTTACATTTACACTATCACTCTTAGGGGGCTTGCCAGGATTCTTGGACAAGGATTCCAAGAGTAAGTCTCTTTATTATGTAATATGAGTTAGCTCATGTAAAGTGATGTTGGCTTTAATTTTTTTCATATCTTTCACAATATTGTAACTAGTTTTGCTTGAAGGATCGACAACAGGTTTGAAAGAGCTTCCTTTGGGTGGTTCAAGATTATTCTTTGATAAAGTGTCTAGAGGTGTCCTATAGTTTTTAGGTGGAGTAGAAGTAGTCAATGGATATTTTTTACCCCTATTTATTAGAGGATATGTTTTCAAGAACTACTGGAATGCTTGAATTTCTTCAGGGATACTCTCAGGCTCATTATCTTCTTGAAAAGGGAATTGAAAAGTTTCTACCATATACATTTGGTTAAATGGTTTAGATTCAAAAAGACATGTAGCAAAATCTTTGTTTGGAACCATTTCAAATGTGTCAAATTCCACTTGGAAAGCTTTAAAGGCTTTACAAAATTTAATGCAGTCAATCTCACCATGTTTGGAGGTAGAATGCACCCTACAATAGTCTGGTAAGGCAATATTAGTAAGATTGATGTCCATAGTCCTTTTTCTATAGTAAGGCTCATTAGCTTTATTATTGTAAAAAATATCATTCTAAAATCTATTTACAGTTCTATTAAACTTCTAGAAAGTGAAGTTCCTTCTAGGGTTATCATTAGCATTACCAACTTGCTTTTTTAATTGCAAAAAGTTTGTGCTAAGCTTCTGAACCATTTTTAATATAGAATCATTCTTGTTCTTTGGAGTCTCAAAATTTTGACCTTGGATATTTTTAATTTCATTAACAGGCACTAAAGTTTTTTAGTCATTGATATGAGATCCATTGGTGGTCTGATGGCTCAAGAAACCTAGGTTCTAATTAGGGGCAACATGGTTGGTAGGTAATACATTCAAAGTAGGGAACTAGTTTAATGTTAGAGTATTTTGGTTATTGTTTGGAAAAAGGTTTAATGTAGGTATTTGAGGATTAACATTTGGGATAGAATAAGCCTTCTATCCTTGGGGTTGCATCTATTCATTAATAACTACTACTTCAGAATAAGCTTGAGCCAATGTGATGATAACTAGGATAGCTCTTTAAATAAATACAAAAGTCATGGGATCAATAGTATCTTTGTAAAACTCCAAAGCTAATGCTTCATTAGGTTTATATGGATTGATGGTCTAACTAAATATATTTTAGCACCTAGTATTTAAGGACCTAATAGGTTCACATGCATCTATCTTAATAGTTGTGAATTGATGATAAATGACACAAGGGCTTATGATATTTCCAAATTGATCAATAAAAATAGTGTCAAAGTTATTCCATGAGGTAATACAATTGTTAGGAAAATTAAAGAACCATTCATATGTGGCATCTTTGAATGTAAATGGGAACAACCTACATGCTACATCTTCATGAATAATGTTTAAAAATATTAATATAGCTTTGAAATATTTAACATGTTCCTCTGCAGTTGCAATACCAGTTAGACTAAATATTGGTAAATATTTTTGAGGATTACGTGGTAAGTCATGAACCACACTTGGTATATTGATGGGGAAAATTCCAAGCCATGCCATATTTGGATGAATATCAAACACAAGAATCCCTTACAAGGGTGAAGATGGTAGAGACTTAGAATGCCTATGCCTTCCTCTATCTTTCCTAGTTTTTCTATGGATTTCTAACTCGAGAAAGGGTTCTCTAGTCTCTGAATGTGATCTAGTCCCAATCCTTGGTAATTCTAGCTTGAGGATTAAGGATCCTATTTGAAAGATGATGAGTAAAGTTAGATCTTCATAGATAATCAAAAATAAAATTCTATAATAAGATTATTTTTCAAGGATTTGCTCATAAGAAGATAAAAGACATCAATCTTAGACTAAACAAGCTCAAAGATGTGATGAATTATGCAAAATTGACCATTCTTTGCAACTTATGACTCAAATAAACTTCTTATTGACAAAGAATTATCAATTTTAACTAGAATAAGCCATTCTAATTTCAAATACTAATGAATTATTAACACTAAAAGGCGTACTTACTAGAATTAAGCATATGTATTTAAAGAATATCAATCTTTGTCTTAGTAAACCCAAAGACCAGTATAAAACCATGAAGGTCACCAATATTTACACAATTTATGCTAAAATAAACATAAACATGTAAAATACAAAGTGATCTTTGACCAAATACACCAAAACCAACAAAGATATTTAAAGATTTGTGGCCCTCCTTATAGCACCATCAAAGCTTCCTCTTATTGATGCTTTTAAATGTATTATAGGTGCTCTTCAGTATTGATGAACACTTCTCATTTTAGGATTCAAAAATCCGAGGCATGAGTTCCATTTTGTGACAATTCGGTGATGTCAATGGTGGAATAGAAGTAGAGTATGGGAAATGTCCACAATATTTGTTTAGTTTAGTGTTTGGGAGCCACCAAGGTCTGAATCTTTGTGAATTTCATGATTTATAGACTAATCTAAATGAATATTAATAATGATCTTTAAATTTAAGTGAGTCTTGATAAAAAATAATAAAAGGGAAGAGTAAGGTAGAAAGAAAACATGATTGCAAATACTCATCTCAAATATTATGACAAAATTCTAATTAATTTGAGCACACATGAACCAATTTATGATATAAAATAACATGAACTCAGATTACATCACAAATCAAGCAAAATTTAGAGGAAATATATAACCCATAATAAATAACCAAGTTTAATTTAGATGTTTGTTACTATGGTCTAAATAGCCTAAGCACATCCAAATGCAAAGAAAAATAAAATGAAGTATACTTGAGATATTTACAATTAATCTAGCATTAGCACAAATCAACACCCCTATGATAGAGAATGTGACTCAAAGTATGGAGAATCCTTTAAACTTAAGATGATAACTTGGAATTTAGAGACAACATTGACATTCAACAAACTATAAAGACAATCTTCTCAAAATTCCTTAGTTATATTAAATGCTCCTAGTATATAATTGCTCAAAAGCTCTCTCTTTATAAAATGGTAATCCCCACCTATTTATGGGAAACATAGGTGGTTTATTGGTTAACTCTCTCAAAATATCCATATGCAGGATAAGGATAACTATCCTTAATACAAAGACACAATGCGAGAGGATTTTATGCCAATTTTGACAAGGAAATCATATATGTTAATAGGCTAGCATATATTTGTTACAAAGGGATATTATTTTACAAATTACATTGGTAGTGAGTCCCTTGATTAACCCTATCTAAATAAGTCCTTCACCTTGGTGTATTTCTCTTTGATTATCTCAAAATCCATTGCAAGCTTCATTAGACAATCCTCATCTTGATCTACCAACGTATTGCAATCCTAGTTAACCTTAGTCATGAGTTCCTTGATACATTATGCTTCCATGATTTGCATCCTTGAAGTAAGGATGATGTCAAATATCTTTTGATTATCCTTGGTAGAATGGCCTTGATGCTCCCTAATGCTTTGGATGTGGACACCAACTCTCTACTTAAATTCTCCATCACTGATCAGGTTCATAGTAGTGGTTTGAGAAGGGTTGTCCAACAAGATCCCTAAAAATTTCTCCATTCTGGTTACCAGGTCCTTGTCTTCCTTGATGAAGTTGTCGACATTATTGCAATAGGTGATCAAATCTTCTTACTTATCCATCAAAACTACCATGAGGATATCTAAATGTTTAAGCTTGATGATCTTAAAGTCTAGGTCCTGCTTTGTCCTATGCACATTGATGAGTTTTGTCATCTGGGCTTGAGAATCCTGCCATTGGGTGATTAAGGCTTGTGCCATCCTTGATGATTTAAAGCACTTAATCTAAGCTTGATGTTCTTTAAATTTTCAAATGTATCAAACAAATATTTATTCAACACTTGTAATATGTCCTTAGGAATTAAGAGTAAGACCTGAGCCTCCAAATCCTACTTCTCTTTCTCCAAGTTGAGGATCCTTTACTTCATTCTTTGGATTCTAGCCAAGGTCATTGCTAATTGTACCACCACTAAACTAGCCACATCCTCATGATGGATGGGATGTTCTCCTACTGCCTACCCTTGAATAGGAGTCAAGCCCATAAAAGGTTCCACCTTTTGAAAGGTGAATTCCTCAATGCCAATGGTGGCCTTCTTTGTCACTATTCTCTCAAAAACTAATGTTTTTGGATTGAATTTGACATTTGTGTTAGAATCCTTGAATTATGGCTACTTGAGAACTTCTACATTTGAACTCCCAGAGGCCCCTGAGGTGTCAATCCTCTGAATCTTTTTATTATGAAGGATTTATATCCTTCTCTCTACTTGTCTATTTGCAATGTCTTGGATCCATGTATTGACATTACCCTATACAACTATGCCAACTTGGGTCAGGACCCATGATGGAGAGAGAGATGGGATTTTTTGGAATTTTCCATAAACAAACTAGTTAGGAATGGCTGGTCCATAAATAGGGTTCTCATCACTGAAGAGATTAACTTCACTAGTAGGGTGAGTGAAGGTCAACTTAGGCTTCTTCCTAGGTGTAAGAGGCACCAAGGCCAATTATACTTCCCTCTTTCCTCCATATAGTGGGATAAAATACTTGCTTGTTACATCAGAGGGATACTCCTCCCTATTATAACCATAAGATGCTACAATGTCAATAAGGGAACCCTCTAATGTTTCTCCTACCTCCAGGGCAATCATCTCAATGATTTATACTAGGGAAGGATGACTCTATGGGGATGCCTAGGCTTGAGGACCTTCACCAAGTCTATGCTCTATCCTTGGATTTTCAATCACAAATTTACCCTTTCCTTTTATATCCTCAAGTTGCCCAACTTGGGATTACTTTGTCAATTCTATTCGTTGAAGCTCAAAAGATTGTCCTCCAATAGGTAGTTCTTGATGAACAGTCCTAGATGATCCTAGTAACATGTGATAGTGCTATGGATGCACTTTACATCTCTCTCCTAAGGGTTTATTGTCTCTGACTAGCATATGCTCCAATTGGATATTGTAGCCTTTAATCCTGGACATGACCTCATCAAAGTTCATTGCCCTTGTACAGATACCATCTCCCATGCCTGGTTGATATTTGTATTCAATCTTTAGGACATTTTTATCTCAGATGTGGTTGGTCACTCTATTATTTGGGTCCCACATCTTAAGGTCATGTAGCTAGAAATCAAAATAATTTTTTGTGGATCACCATAATTTCTAGTTGCTTCCAATCCTTGATCACAATCCTGCCAATGTCTAGTGGAAAGGGGTGGACCTGAGCCTTCTTATTTTTCTTGCATTTCCCATCCACACCATGTATGATTTGATAGGTAGTATTTTGTTTTGAAGTATTACTAGGAACATAAATGGGTAATCAGTAGGGCTAAGTTAGGATCCCCTCTATCCTTATCATAGTGTAATGTGAATAGAACCAAACATCCCCCATGGCTTTTACTTGCCTTTTAATTTGAGGGTGGAGTCTTGGCATAGGGACATCGGTGATTGCCTCATAGATAGTTGGTAAAAAACTATCATAGATAAATTGCATGTGGTTCCTATATTTGAATATATGTAATTTAGAATAGTGGTGAGAAATTGTAGTCCTGCCATCAGGGGACCAATTTTGGATGCCAGGGAAGGTTACAAAGGCCAAGAGTGAATCTAAGAGGTATGACATCATAAAGAATTGCTTGGAGGTCATTCTCTTGATGGATATGAATTTCTTGGCCAAGAAAAAGCTTATTAGGTCTCCAATGGGAGGGATTAATTTCCTTTCTAGCATAAAGTGGATGTAAGATACCCAAACTTTGCTTATATAAGTAGTGGAAGGGGAACCAAAGGATTTGTTCAGTAAGGTCATAGATATCCTAACACCCTCCCTGAATTGTATAATATGAATCCCACCATCAAGGGACCTTAAAACATGGGAGCCTTGGATTAACCAAGGTGTGAGGATTGAATCTAGGTCCTAAGTGTTAGTCTAATTTCTCAAGGATGGGAGATCAACATGAGGCAAGGGGAGCTTATAATAAGTTTAAAAAGCCATAAAGGTGATGTATGCAACCTTTTTATTGATTCCCTCTTCAATTGTTCATTCCCCATCTATTCTAAAATCAATGAAAATGGGAGCAAGAAGGTTGATACAATGCATTACCTCTAGTTTGGTGATAGCATGGTGAAGACCTACCAACTGAATTGAGACTAGGCCGTTGTATCTCTGGTGCACAATAGCATTCTTCTTTTCCTCCTAGGAAATTGGTTTCAATTCCTCCACAAGTAAGAATAACTTGGACCTATTCTTGATTTCATGCACATTTAGGGGTATCAGGTCCAATTCTATGTCTTTGAAGATCCTCCCCTCATTGTCTGAAGTTAGATAAAGTTATGCTTCCATCTTTATATGTTGCCTTCCCACTGCCATTGATGACACTGAATTATATTTACAAGGTTGCCAAAGGTTTCACTAGGGCAATTCCTTCAAGGTTCAGTTGCAGTATTTTGATTTCTTTGTGACTAATTGAGCTAGCTTGGGTTTGCTTTATAAAGGGCTTAGGGTTTTTGAGATTTAATGGTGAAAATATCCAATTTCTTAATATTATAAATGCCTTAGATTTTATGGGACCTTATTATCATTCTCTCTACACTTTTGGGCTTAGGAGATCTTTTATTTTGATTTTTCATGCTTACATGGAGCCTATGTGGTGTGGCTCTATGCCTTTCACAACAATTTTCATAAATGCTAGTTAGAGACTAGCCATTGGCTTTCAAAATCTTTATTTATTTTTCTCCAATAATCAAAATCCAAGTTCTTGTGTTCTTATTGGTCCCTTTATCTTTACACTCATGGCTATGCCATTTGGCACCCTGACAAATCTTCCCTATGTTGCTTATTTTTTCCAGTTGCTATGCTAACCATGCCTTAGCCATGTGTCGAGCTTGCAGGGCCTTTGAAAAGTCTTCAAGATTGACACACCATTGGATCAAATACTATGGGTGAGTGATCACCATTGATTTTTATAAGGTCTAAGTCATTTAATTGAGCACCTTTATTAAGTGGGTCCCATCATATTTATGTCTTTTGATTGGAAAGCTACCATGTGTCCTCCTCATAGGGCTCTATGTACCTTTGTCAGTTACCTTGGCTGTGGGTACGACACGTGTCAAGCTCATGAAGCCTTTAAAAAGTCTTTAGGCTTGATGCACCATTGCATCAAATCTAGTGGGTAAGCGATCACCATTGGATCCTGCAAGATTCACACCTTTTAATTAGTCTTATGACTATATAAACTTAGACTTAAAATGATGTTCCTAAGGTCTTTTAATATTAAGAAACACAAGGTCCAAGTCTTGATTTTATATTAATGTTTAGTCATGTTTAAAAACATAATTGAAGCTTAATATAAAGTTAGACTTAGGGTTTTTATAAACAAAAGGAAATATAATTTCCCACTATCCACGTCTACCATCCTAGCTAGATTTCAAACCATATATCATCGTTCACTCACTCATATTTTTGGGAAGGAAAATTATGCATTTATTCATCACACACTTAACACTTTATCACTTGACTATTTTTTCATTACTTTCGATATTGGGAAAAATACATCTAGCTTGATATCCCCACACAAAATTTATCCTAGGTGGATTAAGTAGATATCACTTAGAGACATGGGGTATCTAGGATCAGCTCAACCACTGTCATACCCATAATCCCATTACCCAAATAATGGTTTAATTATTTTCACATCTTGTATGTGCCTTCACTTTTTCGTATCCGAAATCATATAGTTCTTTTCATAACTTCCTCATTTGATCATTTCATCTAGTCATGGATATTGACTACCAAAAGTATCAAGCCTATCATAGGATGTTAAGCCCAATATTTTTGATTCCTTTTTAAGTGTTGATTGCTTTTAGTTTTTGTTTTATCTTATGATTTGTATTCATTTTGTTTAAACTTATCTCTTTAGTCTTTTAGTATGTTGTCATTTACATAATCATTTTTGGTTAGTTTGTTTAAATCTTGTTGTCTTTCATTTTTATTTAGTTTGCTTGTCTTGTCACATGTCTAGTTAGTCTCATCATTTGCTTTATCTTATCTTATCTTATCCTTTTTTTATTTATGTGAATTTTTTCTTTTAGTTTACAATTTTCTTTTTTTCAATTATTTGTTTTTATTTATCTTTATCAAAGTCATTTTTTACATTACAATATAGTGTTATTATGATGTCACATATCATGATGCACTCCATACTAAAAAACTTACAAATTTATCTTGTTTTTAATTATTATTTTTGATAAAACTATTTTGTGTGTTACATTATAGTGTGGTTATGATTTTTACATATCATGATGCATTTTATTTTGCAAAAACTTGATCTTTTAAGTCCTTATGTATACAAACATAAATTTTCACCATGATTATTTTATATCAATGGTGATTATTGTTTTATGCTAAATTAAAATTTAGGTTGCTCAAAACTTACTCACTTATTCATGTTGGAAATACAATACAAGGTAAAAACAAAACACAAGGAAATTATCAAACCATCTATCCATCAGTAAATAATTCATTTAATTTTTTCTACAATAATAAAAGATGAAAAGGATTAACATGTGCTATTATTAATCAAAAACAAGAAAATAATTACCATCTATACCATATCTATCCATCTGAATCACAATCCATACATCAAAATGATGATGATGATGATGATGATGATAATGGTCCATAATGTCCATCCAATAACAATGACACAAGTCTCACATCCAAAATGAATCATGTACATATGAATATCTTGAATGTGCCTATATAATGATACATATCAAAAATACATATACATCGATACACCATAATCACATCCATATCAAGTCTCTCTCTAACCCTCAAATGGGGCATCTATCATCAGACTAGGATTACACCACTCTAGTATACTCTTGGAGAACCCATAACTCACAATTATTCTTACCCAACAGATCTTTATGAATCCATAAATTATACTAACCTTCTTGATAAAGACCTATTGGTTGATTACTCTCTATATAAAGGTGGTCATTATTCTCATGGAATAACCTCCCCATATAAAATCCTATAATAAGTAGCCTACTCCATAGGCCATATGACCTTATCCAAGTTCATCACCTATTCCTATCCTACCAATAGTACCATAGCCTTTGCTAACTCAACCCATGTTATGCCTCTCTCTCTCTCTCTCTCTCTCTCTCTCTCTCTCTCTCTCTCTCTCTCTCTCTCTCTCTCTCTCTCTCTCTCTCTCTCTCTCTCTCTCTCTCTCTCTCTCTCTCTTTGATACTTATGTATCAATATTGTGTCATCCAATGTCTATGTCTCTACATTTTATGTCAATAATCTAACTGATATAATAAATCCCTCACACTTTAATCTCTCCACCTCTTCTTGGATTCTATCTACCTTACCCTACAAACATTTGATCTCCATGACTCTCAAGCCTAATTGAACATCCCTACCATCCACATCTCCTTGTAGTTTGGTAATATGTCCATGTAAACAAACAATATATACATCCTGAGCCCTAATCTCTTTTTGTAGCCTATCTATCAATCTTTGTTCCTCTATAGATATAGAAGGAACTAATCCCTATAATCCAACTCCACCCTCTACTCGAGTCTCTATTATAGGTCTCATATCTGTATCACTATTAATGATAACTAAAGGAGCCTCTCCTCCTCCCATAGGCTCCATTACAATAACTCTCATCTTTGTATCCTCATGCACACCCGAATCTATCTCCTCTCTCACCTCCACATCCTCTAATTGCATCTCAACCATCCTGAGTCTACTCTAACCATCCCCTAATCCCTATCTCCTCATCTATAACCCATAATAACTCTCCTGATCCTCACCCCAAGACCTATACCTCATTAGTGTCTACCAAGATAGAAAATAATCTATGTCTCCATATATGAGGAGCGACATATGGAATTGTAAGCCTCATAGGATACTATTTGGCCCACCACTTTATATATGCATCTATTTTACTTGCATTAATAACATATCTCTAATCATCCCAAGTCACTATCTACACATGTATATAGCTATGCTCTACAATCCTCTGATCAATGGCATGTCCCTATTGTGATATCTCGATAACATATTATGCAAACATATGTGGCGATGCTAGAATGCACTACCTCAAATCGAATCATAATACTTTGTCTGATTGGTATCTCTCAATAATGTAATCATGTACACCTATAATATATCATTATGTCATCATATAATCCATATATAACATCATATTCCCATTGGAACTCTATTTCTGTGTATAGTCTCCATATAATTTGGTCCTCTCTAGTTTCATCTAATGATCTCTTATAAAACTCCAAATCTCTTAAATGTGGTCTTCGTGTCCCTATAATCACATACAACCCATATGAAATTGGATTTTCCTCTTCTCTAGCACTCATATGTCCAATAGGCCACTCTACAATAATGTTTTCCCAACACCATACCTTTAGTAGAGTCACCAAACCTATTTCCTTCCTATGTGAATAATCTATATGATGTAAATCTCTATATAAATGAGCCAATACAAAAGGCGCCCATGCAAATTGCTCCTCCATATACATCATGTAACCAATAACATATAACAAACTAATATGATACAATCTACCTCTTTTTAGGTATCATGATGCACTAATAATATCCATGATCACAACCATAAATGAATATATCCTTAAGGGCATGCATGTATCTATATCTATATCACCCCTCATAACCAGAATCAACTCCTCACTAAAGATCTTGTAGAGTGCAACAACTTGTGGTCTATGTAACCAATATACCCATTTTATTTATATTGAGATTTTCAATATCTACCATACATCTTCCAATGCCACAATAATCTCACCTATTGATATGTGAAATTGTGTTCTGCTCATATTGCCATCTCTCAAACAACACCATCAATAGTTCCCTATCATCTCAGATCTCTGACATCTAGGAAATGCAAGATAGTCTTGTCACCTCTAGCACCCAGAACTCATACTTGATGAAACTCACAATCTACGACAATACTCTAACCCTCCAATCCCATGTCACTAATACTTGTAATACATCCTATAAAAACATTCATAATAACACAATGTTAATCTTAAAAATCATAATTTTTTTATTTAAATCACCATTAAACACTCAATAATTTCATTTTTCTTTATCCATTTACCTAAAATACATGTATATTTCTTAAATTTATAGCCTCATTCTTTTACCTATCAATTTATTTAATCACTTTAATAATTTTTCTATGCCTTTCATTAATTTTGTTGCTCCAACCTTTGATTTTTTAGTCAAACTACCCAATTTCATATTTTTGACTATTTGACTACTAATTTTGGTGAATTCTCTACCCAAACTGATGATTTCACTATGACTAACCTCAATTCCATACTCTATGGTTTTCACTCTCAGGCAATTTTTCTACTTTTTAAAGCAATTTCGCTACTCATTTTAGCGGTTTCACAACTAGGAACAATAATTTTGAAACTCCTCTTGCCTATTTATCCCAAATAATTTAGCTACTTGGTATTATAATTTTTTTACATGAATCAATGATTTCATAGTTATCCCTTATGATTTTGTCACTTTCAATGCTGAAATTGTTAATGGGGCATTTGTAAATTCATTCATCTCAACTTTAAATTGTAACAATGACTAGAAATGAAAAACTAGGGTTTGAATTTACACTCACAAGAGGCCTACTCCTCTTTGATATCTGATGTCTCCTCACACACTCACTACGATGTAAGTGAATGGGTATATGGTCCATTTTTCTCCATGAACATAGAACAAATTCACTCAATCATAATCTCTTAACCAATCACTTTGAAAATCAATTTTGCATAAATGAATTTCTAGTTCATCCTCCCTCTATTTATAGTCTACCCCACCCATTAATTTTTTTTCCCTCCAACCCATTTATTTTCAAAATTTGCAGTGATTTTTCTTCAAATGTCAAGCCAAAATTAATTGAAATGTTATAAATCTTTATTGACTACTTGAAACTATCACTTATATAAATATTTATCTCAAATTGGAAAATATATATTTTTCATTTTTCAACACGTAACTTACCATCATCATGGTATATAATTCCCACATCCACTTTTAATACCCCTACATTTGATCAACATCCAAGAATGTAGTCATCAAATGAAAAGTATTATTTTCCAATTTATTCTCTAGCAATTATTTGCCAGGGGAAAATCATTTACACATGTTTTTATCTTGTAAGTATAGTATCAGTTCTAGTAATTTGATTTATTGATAGTTTTCACTTCATTCTTTTTCCTTTCAATCATTTCGAGAATTCATTCATCTTCTCACATAAACACTTGAGGGCGCATCATTTTAATTTACTTAAGACAACTTTTTCTTCTTAACCATCAACACTCTACTTCTATTCTTCAAAATGATATTTATTTACAACACCATTTCAAAAAGGGGCAAATGTAGACACCTAAATTTCATTTAGTGTCTAAATTCACATTAACACTAATTTTTATTCCCCAAATTTAAATTTGAGTTAACATCATTTCCATCTAAAATTAAGACAATTGAATAATTCTTAATTAATAAATAATGCACACATTTTCCTCCAAATTTGATTAATAAATTTTAATTTTTCACTTCACTGAGACATCCTCTACATTTATCTCTCTCACATGTTGACCCATCCATCTAATCCATTAACTTCTTCAACCTCCTTATGAGTCACCCTTGAATTGTCAACCAACTTGAACTGTTCTTGCTGACTCACTTAACCAACTCCCATTTTCTCTTAGCCCATGGAATTGGTCATCCTATTCATGGATGAGGACCAATTTTCCATGATCTATTATTAGAATAATTAAAAATATTTAAACAATCCTACACCATATGATCGGTCTCGCGTACCTATAAATAGAGTGCAAGCCATCACTTTCATTCATATTGACTTATGTTAAAAAAGTGATATCAAATTCTTGAGCAAATCCCAAATAAATTAAAGCCATCCAAAGGGCATTTTCACACTAAAACACTACCCATTTTCCCTTTCATTAGAGAAAGTGAGAAACCATAGTTTAAAGAAAAAATCAAATTCAAATCACAATAGAGGAAGATCATGGTACTAACATATAATTTTATGTTATTGTTTCTTTCATTTGTAGATTTATCCTAGGTTGAGTTAGTTTAGATTATATTTCAATTCGTTAATTAATTTATTATCTTAATTTGAATCTAGATTTACTTCACACACTAATGGTCCAATGGAAAGAGTGACATAGGAGGTGGATAAATTACTACTATGTTTATCTCAATGTTATGTTTCTCTTAACTTAGTACCTAGTATTAGTGTTTATTTTGTGCTTGCAAAACAATTATTATGTTCCTTTTTGTTCATAAATCTATGAAGTTAATAATAAAAGGATCATGAAAACCCATTGTATTTATTCATGACTATTTGAACCTGATGGTATGATTATTTGAATCATTTTAGGATCTTACCTTATTCTATCTTTAAACCTACATCTATCTTTTATGACTCAGCTCATGCTAAAGGTGGTTATTACTATTCCATTAAATGGTGAAATGAATGAATGTTTCTAATATTTGATTTCTTGTTGTTGGTGGTGGATAACTTACTGTTATGTTTCTCTCAATGTTATGTTTCTCTTAACTTAGCACTCCACATTATTGTTTCTTGTGGGATTGTAAAACACTTGTTGTGTACCTTTTTATTTATAAATATATCAAGTTAATAATAGAAATATCATGGAAACCCATTGACTATATTTATGAGTGCTTGAACCTGATGGTATGGTTATTTGAGAATCATTTTAGGATCTTACCCTATTCTATCTTGAAACTTGCATGTATTTTTTATAACTCAGTTCATGTTGAGGGTCGTTATAATTATTACCTTAAATGGTGATATGAATGGATGTTTGTAATGTTTGATTTCCTATTGATAATAGTCTAATGGAAAGAGTAAGATAGATAGTGGATAAATTACTACTATGTTTCTCTTAACTTAGTATTCAATATTATTATTTCTTGTGGGATTGAAAAATAATTATTGTGTTCCTTTTTTCTCATAACTCTATCAAGTTAATAATATAAGGATCATGGAAACCCATTGATTGTATTCATGATTTATTAAACTAGATGATATGATTATTTGGGAATAATTTTAGGATCTTACCATGTTCTATATCTAAACATGTATCTATCTTTTATGACTCAGCTCATCCCAAGGGTAGTTATAACTCTTATCTAAAATGGTGATATGAATGGATGTCTATAAAGTTTGATTTACTATGAATAATTTCCCAATAGAAAGAGTGATATTGTTGGTGGATAACTTACTACTATGTTTCTCTCAATGTTATATTTCTCTTAACTTAGTACCCAATATTAGTGTTTTTTGTGAGCCTGTAAAACACTTATTATGTTCCTTTTTGTTCATAAATATATAAAGTTTTTAATATAAGGATAATGAAAACCCTTTGGTTGTATTCATGAATACTTGAACATGATTTTAGGCTTATTTTAGAATTATAATAGGATCTTACCATGTTTTGTCTTTAAACCTACATTTATCTTTATGACCCACCTCATGCTGAGGATGGTTATAACTATTCAGTTAAATAGTGATATGAATGGATTTTTCTAATGTTATATTTCCCATTTATAATGGTATAATGGAAAGAGTGACATAGGTGGTGGATAACTTACTACTATGTTTCTCTCAATGCTATGTTTCTCTTAACTTAGTACCTAGTATTAGTGTTTCTTGTGCGATTACAAAACACTTATTGTGTTCCTTTTTATTCATAAATATATCAAGTTAATAATATAAATATCATAGAAAAACATTGGTTGTATTCATGACTACTTAAACCTAATAATATGCTTATTTAGGAATCATTTTAGGATCTTATGATGTTCTGTCTTTAAACTTACATCTATATTTTATGACTCAGCTCATGCTAAGGGTGGTTATAAATTTTACATTAAATGGTGATATGAATGGATGATTCTAATGTTTGATTTTTCGTTGAAAATGTTCCAATGGAAAGAGTGACATAGGTGGTGGATAACTTACTACTATGTTTCTCTCAATGTTATGTGTCTTTTAACTTAATACTCAATATTAGTGTTTCTTATGGGATTGTAAAACACTTATTGTGTTCCTTTTTGTTCATAACTCTATCAAGTTAATAATATAAGGATAATGGAAACCCATTTAATGTATTAATGACTACTTGAACCTGATGGTATGCTTATTTGGGAATCATTTTAGGATCTTACCATGTTCTATATTTAATCTTGCATCTATCTTTTATGACTTAATTCATGTTGAGGGAGGTTATAACTATTACCTTAAATGGTGATATGAATGGGTGTTTATAATATTTGATTTATTGTTTCTAATGGAAAGAGTAACATATTGTATTATCAATAGGCATTTGAAAATTTTCATTTGTAGCCTTATATGCAATATTCTAATGCAATATATGGTAAACATATACATTGCCAGTTATTGATTTTCTCACATTCTCTAAGGATAAACCTATTAAAGTGTTGAGGTTAGGGTGTGCCAATTTATTTTCATTAACATCATATGATTATATAAATATTTAAGATGCTTATGTTTGCTAAATGTTATCTTTTTTGTATAGGATTATAGAAAATATATATGTCCTGTGTATTGTTGTTTTTTATGATATAAACAATGCATGTTTAAAATATGTGTATATTATTTATGGTCCAATGAAATAAGTGATAATATTTAATTTTGATTTAATTATTGATTTTAGTAAATTACATAGTTCATATTATATATAGATCTTATTCATGGTCTTATGGCCCTTTATGATCATAACGTGGTTATTGAAAGCAATTTTAAATTAATATGTAGCCAAATGTATGGTAAGATTTATGTAAGAGAAAAGAAGTTGGCCACACTTCATAGATAGGTAGAGTCACTTATGCAGTAATTTGTTGATGTGAAGATCAAATATGTAGAGGATGTTGGGGATGTGAAATCAATAACAAGGTGGGGTGGAACAAGTTGTGGTGGTGCTTCAACTAGTAGTACTAATGTGGTTTATCCACTTATGTAGTTACAAGACATTGCTAATGAGCCTCTTTTGCCACTTTCTGAGTCATATTTAAATACAAATGATGAAAAACATACACCATAATTATCACTATGACCATGACCTATTGCTAATGATGCTAGATCAGATATTATGAGATGCCCAACATTCAACTCTATTATATATTTTAAGGGGACTCGGGAGGGCATATGTGTTAGTTTATGACAAATATTTTTATTTATTTGTGATATTTACATTATATGTGTTATGTGTATTATATTGGGATATTTCTTGGGGAGTAGGAAGGAGAAAAAGAATGTATGTAGAAGTCATGAATTAAGGTCTCTCTCTTGGTAGAGAGTACTTATCATGCCAAGTTTTAATCTATATTGTAAATAAATAAATACCTCATTATGCTATTCAAAGTTTTTCTTGTAATAATCAAAAGTTATAAGTGATAATAGTATGTCTAATTACATGTGGTTAAGATAATAATGGTTGAAAATATCAATTGATGATAATGATTACAACATCCCCAAGTGTTTTCATTGGTAAGCAATTCTTTGATGTAAAGTTAATAAGGATGGGCCTTGTATCAAGGATGTAGTAAATTAGCACATAAATCTTGGATGTATCACTTTACACATTTTTTAGAATCCCTAATTTGGGCTTCGCTCTGTTATTTCCAAACCCATTAAGAGTGCCAACAAGCTATACTACGATTTAATATTTTTTTATATATTTAATATCACCATTGATAATAAATTGACAAAACAAATAAAATATAACTTAAATTTTTGATTAAATCATCCATGATAAATATAATTTGTGCTAGTAAAATTTGATTTAACCAATTAAGCACACATAGTGTTTGGAAATTTTTCAAATTTCACATTCTTATGAGGCATGCATATTCATATTTTACAAATTTCACAAAATAGAATAAATACAAAGTTAAAAACTACTATGAAATGAACCATACATATGTAAAAGTCACAACTACAGTGAAATTAACCATAGTAATATAACACACTAATTATGATCATTGTTATTAGTGTTGGATTTAAGAAAAATGGATGCGATGGGAGTTATTGTAAGGCAAGTCATAAGATGGATTGAAAAGTAAGTCCATACCTCGATCCCTTCCTCATAAATTTTATTTTGTATTGTGTTCCTATAATGCTCTATTTCTAAAGCAGTATCCCTATCACTTTCCATAGTTTCATATACTCTCAGTGATTCAATTTAATCCTTGAGCCACATCTGAGCCTATAGTTTTTCTTTCCTTAAAAGTTCAATACAAATATTTATATACTTATTCTTGTTTGTCAGAGATAATATGGTTGTATTCATTCCTTCAATGCTTTCCTTCAAGTTATCTTCCCTTTCCTTACTAACCTTTTCCCATTGCTCCCATACATCCAACCTAGTCTTCAAATGCCTTAGTTTGCATTCTTAAAGGTTATCATCTACCTTTGCATTCATTTGTTCAAGATTTTTAGATTGGACCACAAAATTACTTGGGGAAATGGGATTAGAATTATTGGAAGCTACACATAAGCAAAGCCATTAAGATTTAGTAAGTATATTTCACTAACAAATAACTAATATTATAAAGGGATGTCACATGATGTCTAATTGTTGGGACCATAATCTGTGCTCAAAATGTCAATCAGTTTCCCCTTGAAAACTTTATTGGTTTATTTATTTTTATTTTATTTTATTTCATTATTGAACAGATAAAAAAATTATAATATATTGAGATGTAGCTTCATTGGTTCCTAAAATTTTTGTAGAAAAATGGAAAATAGTAGATCATTATATAAAATGTGAAGGGTATTATAAAGACAAGTAAGATGCAAGGAATTATATAGAATGTAATAAGATGGACAATAGTACACCATTATATAGACTTATGGTTCATTGGTTCCTTTCCTTTATGTATTAATATGGAAAATAATAAACCATTACACATAATTTAAATGATATTATATAGACAACAAAGATGTAGGGCATTATATAGACTGTAATAAGATGGAAAATAATAGACCATTATATAGACTAGTGGTTCATTAGGTTATTTCCTTTATGTATCAAGATGGACAATAGTAGACCATTACACATAATGTAAATGGTATTAAATAGACAAGCAAGATGTATGGAATTATACAAATTATAATAAAAGGTGTTATACAAGTAGTGAATAGATATACTTGGTCTATGTATACCATTACAAAAAATGTAAAGGTTGTGAGTTTTCCCTTACCTCTAAGAAAATGGATAAACATACTTGTAACTTTGATGATGTTATTGTATAAATTTATAGTGTGACTTTATACCCAGATGAGATGCTAAAATGAGGAAATTTAGATGTTGTCTTATAGAGGGAGCATAGAGGAATCTATCATGATCACATTCTTATTGTTATTCCATTTTATATTAATGAATTTTCATGATGAATTTCACACTCAACCTTTGATTATGAATATAATAAGTAATTGACACATGGCATGATGAATGAATCCCCATTACATTTCATTATGATCCATACAAACATGGAGCTTATAGATGGTACATGTCATGTGTCATATAACATATAAAAGGCACTGGGTAAAATAATATTTGATTTTAAAAAAACCTATGTCAACACAATACAATACATTATCTCTAGTATATAACATAGTTGTATGTGTAATGGAATGTTAGTAAAGCTAGGATGAAAATTATAGGGTTCTTATTTGGTGAACACATGAATTATATGCATCAGGGACTTTATCATGCTCTATATGGAGGATATGAAACACATTATGGGAAGTTTTATGTGTGTTTGTCCTTTCATTGATATAATTTTTGTGTAACACACCATGGGTAGTGTCAAAATATTAAGGTTATGTGTTTGCCATTCTATTATACTATCCAATATAAATAGTGAGAAATTTTTTTAAACTGCCTTAAAAAGGTATATAGTCAAAACCATTTTCATATTCACATAAGAATGTTTCCATTATAATCCAAAGTTCATCATACTACTTGAATAAAGTACTCTTATAATTGAGTCAAATAAAGTTATAGAATGTAAACCTTCATAAAACACAATGTTTCCAATCATCCTTCAACTAATTTAGCAAGGTAAAGATATATAAATCGCATATTAATCCACATTCCAAGACACAATTACTTTTATGAACCTAATGCATGTTACAATCATATCAAATTTTACCTCAAGATTTAGAAGTTAACGATAAATGTAAATTAAAATATAAATGAACCAAGCTCATATTATTCATATCAGAAAAGAATACTAACCAGTTCTTTCTAATATACTAAAATCTTTTTCATCCCCCTCATATTACACTCAGCTAGTGAGGGCAAGATGGAAATTTGTGTGCATATTTTAGTCTACAATTGTTTATTAATGTAAGGGAGTGTTTCTTGTTATAATTCCATTTAGCCATCAAGGAAACAACTAAAAAACATGATCCTTGTTGAAGGTGTGCATGTTTGGATACAACACTATTATAGAACAAAGGCACAATGTAGTGAAACCCTAGTTTCAATATGAATAGAGGTGATATGTAGAAAGTAACCTTATGTTATATCAAAAAATATAGCCATTAGAGTGATGAAAAATAACTAAATGTTAGAATTACACATGAGGGAATCATATATTATAGATCCCATAAAAATCAATTTCAATTATGTGGGGTGAAACTCAAAAATAAAACTTTGTTACATAACATTAATTCTAAGTATGGGAAAATACATAATGATAGCCAAGATTAATTTGAGTTAGATTATATGATGGACTTCAAGGACTTAACAACTTGTACATGTTTAATAATTTATGAATGAGATATGAATAATGTTTTTAAAGAGACAGAATGGAAATTAAAAAAACACTTAACTTGGTTTAAATCACATTATCTCATTAATGCAAAAACCCAGTCACTAGAGTAAAAACACAACTATGAGTAATACCCAAATAACCAACATAGAAAGATAAAAAGTTCATAATACAGAGATGGAACTTGTATCCATCAAATATCTAAGCAAAACACTATAAAACCAACAAAGAAAGACAAAATATTTGTAATACATTCCTTTTTTAACTTGTCTATTGCAAATAATATAACATGAGAATATATTTTATGAGATGATTCTTAAACCTAAATTGGAATTCTTTCACGTTTCAGGCATATTTATTTATTTAATATAAATATATACATATAATTCATTATGGGTAAATTCTCATTATAGGATCCAAGATCACATTTCCACCCTCTTTAGTATGTCATAACATTTGACATGATGTATCTCAAAAACATACTAAATCTCCACAAATGAAATAAGCCATCAAACATTAAACATTTTTTCTCCTATTTTATTCCTTCTTCTGTGTTGAACCATCCTTTTCCTGCTATTACAAAAAATGAATACAATTAATTATATAAATAAAAAATAAAAACCATAGTTATTTGATTCAAGCACAAGTGGTTGAAAAATGGAGGATTAAAAAATATACCTTCCCCTTTGACTCTCCTCTTCTCCCCTTCACATTCTTATTTGCAACCAAGGCATTTTCTTTCTCCTGACAAGTTTTGTAACTCATGTAAGAACATGATTTGAATGTATTGGTAAAAAAATGAAAATAACAGAAAGCACATAATGTTTCACTTAATTTCATAAATTCCCTCCACTTTAGAATCTCCCACCTCATTTTATCTTTAGTTTCTTAAAAATTATAAATATTGACTTCTTATATAGTTTATAACCCTTCAGGGCTCAAATCATCAAAGTCATAAACATATTATTTTTTTATAGAAACTTTCTTATGTCTATGTATCTCATATAATTGTTGCTATGAATTTTATTCCATAGACCTGCATTATCTTCTTTTGATTGGATCCCTTGCAACTTGATGATGTAGAATGGGAGGTAACATGTGCATTTTAGAATGATGTGAATTAAACTATGGTTTTTACTATAATTTATTTCCACCTTCATAAAATGTAATACATTAAGGTGCAATAAAATATAATTAGTCACTGTATCCAAATTCTTGAATAATGTTATAACCATGCTCCTCATACTTAAATATAATCTACTTGCATCAAAAGGTTGGAATTAAATAATCATATCCTATTTCAAATTCATAAGATATACATATGAATTGAAAATATAAAAACATGGGATAATTACCCTTATATAATGCAGAGATCATGGAATGTCACTGCATAAATCCTATGGCAACTAAAATTTAACACCATCTTCATGCTCACATGAAACATGTGAGTCTCTCTCTTACTTAGATATGGTAACATGTTCCTACACAAGTAAAAGTACAAACATAAGATCACAATCCTTTTTCTTCATAATTTCCCACATTCTACCTTGTCCTTCAAAGGATGCCCATGTGCACCCAAAGAGGTTGAAGAGGTAATTCATTCCATTCTTTTTTTCTTCCTATGAGGGAGGATAATAGGTGCCTATACAGGTAAAGGCAATAAAAAATATCAAAATTATGTTTCATATGACTTAAATAAGCACATGCAAATCCCAACATATTACCTTATCTTTCCATCTATGCCCATGTCCATGTGAAGATGTTGCAAAGTTCATTAATTCCATTCTTTTTCCCTTCCTATGATAGAGGGTAATAGGTTCCTATGTAGGTAAAATAAATTAAACAATATCATAATCATGTTTCATATGACTTAAAAACACTCCCAAATCTTGACATATTACCTTATCCTTTTGGCTAAGCCCATGGGCATGTGGAGAGGTTGTTGACAAATCCTTTGGAAGCTCAAAATTTACAAATTCCTTGACGTCTAATGAAACATGTGTGCAATGCTCCTCACTACCATTATTTACTTGAAAAAAAAGTGAAATAGTTAGAAATATCAAATATGTATACAATAAGATATATATGCAAATTGAAAGCAAAATAATGTGAAAGAAGAATCACTCTTATATCATGAGAATCATTTTCAATGTCATAATCTAGATCATCATCATCCTATGATGAAACATGTGATTTTATTTCTTCCTTAGATAAAATAATAGGTTCTTTTGTAGGAAAAATAAAAAATGATGATCACAATCAAATTTCATACTAATTTCATAAACTCTGAAACCCCACGTATTCCCTTCTCCCATATTACCTTCTCCATGGGATAAGGTTGTCCATGTGCATGGAAGGAGGTTGTAGATCATGGTTTCATCCTTTCAATTATTATGCTCTTCCTACGAATGAGAATAATGCATCTATTCTTCCTACCATTATTGTGATACAAAACTAATGCATTACTTATAATTCAAATTTATAATTGAAAAAAAGAATATTAACATTTGATAAGAAATTAATAAAAACTTACCACCTTCCCTGATTGTTACATTTTTTGTTGATTTTTTTGGATGAACTTAGGGAAGCTTCTCTTAGGTTTGGCATGCTCATCACAATACACATCCCCATTGAATTTACACAAAAATGAACTAGTTTCAACAAATGAATGATTAAAATTTGAATACCATCAATTCACAGTACTAACATTTTCAACTAGGGTAGATTGAGCTCCAAGTTTGAAAACATTAACATCTTGTGTTGGATACAAACCACCAAAAGTTATCCATATCCAAGCTCAAATCAGAAATGATAAATAGTTAGTATTGCGTACAAATTATAGTCGCTTATATAATTAAATAAATCAACCTAAAACCAAATAATATTTTCATATTACCAAATCAATGTAATTTAATTTAGCCAACCTGTCTTTATTTATTTGTGTTGGTATCTATTAAAATCTAATAGATGATTGTGCAAATCTATAAAACTTCTTCATTCCTCATTCAATTGTGCCATGTAATTTATTTGAGATAATTCAACTACCAATGAGTGAAGGCTCTCGAAAGAATTGTAACATGTTTTAGGGAGAGAATAGTCATATAAGCAACTGATAAGATTGTATACAAAAAATTTCATAGAAATTATATTAGATACATGCATACTAATGACATGGAACTTTTAAGAATAATAAAGGGATACACTCATGTAGAGAGAAATGAATAAAGCAACAATTGTTTATATGCATTGCCTATTTATGAAAGGGATATAAGTGCAATGCATTATATATATATATATATATATATATATATATATATATATATATATATATATATATATATTATGTGAATAATTTATATGTCCAATTTATGTATGATAAAAGTGCAATGCCTTATAAGTCCAATTTATACATTGAAGGATTTATAACCCTATTATGTGAACATGTTATATCATGATTGATCAATTAAAATATCTGGTAAAATAAAACATACATACTTAGAGCTACAATGTTATTCTTCATTTATTCTACCATGGTTAGAGAAGCAAGGCATGAAAAGTCAACCAACATGGAGTGTATGCAGAGTTTGAACATTTGTATCTAATGATTGACAATGTTATTTACTCTTGCTTGCAAAACCTAGAGAATTATGAAGTAAACACTCAATATATAATATTTTTTCAATCATTGTATCCAAGCAATAAAAAGTATCCCATACAATAGTCAAATGGATGTCAAAAAGGGTTAAAACTATGTTATGATGGTAAAATGGAAAAAAATATCATGCTATTAACCCCACCACCATTGTGGATGCCATTATAGGTTACATAAAATTATTCCAAAACATGACAATAGTACACGACATGATATATTTAGTTGTTAAAATAAAATTAAAAATATTTAAATTAAGATTATATATCAATTTTAGTGAAAAAATAGAATGTTGCAAACTATAAATTATAAAAGTTTAAATAAAATACAATACAAGTTTAAATACAATATAATACAAGTTTAAAAAATACAATGTTATCCATGATAACAAAGTTTAAACAAGGTTTGAGATTCAACAATACAGACAAACTAATTCATTTTAGGTAACTAACTAGTATAGTAAATGACTCCTCTAGGATACTCCTACGAATGCAATAAATGCTTCTAGAACTAGGTAATGGGCACACGAGCTCATGAAAAGGTAAAAAAGGAATAGGGTAATGGAAAATGAGAAATATAATGAGGGAAAGGTGTGCAAGTAATCAAGGATGTAATAAGTGGGCCCCATCATTGGAGGGCTAACATGCTAATGGAATGGGTGGAGGGGAGGGACCCTCATAGTATCCACCAGACACATGGAACTAGCATTGATAGTTAACCTTCATGTGCCTTCTAGATACACCATCTACTCTTGGAGTATCCAAAAATCACATCGATGTCACACTAAAATATGAACTCCATGTGCCTATTGGATACTCCATCTACTATTACAATGTCTAGGATGCACATGGAGTTCATGTTGATAGTTGACCTCCATGTGAAAGCTAGATAGTCAATCTACCCTCCCCCCTCTATTCATTCTATTGGCCTATTATCCATCTGATGATGGGCTTGATATTTTACATCCTCAATTCTAAGTGTAACCAACTGGTGTGTTCAGAATGAGCTCAAAACTGAAGACGTAATAATTTAGGACCATCAATGGAGGAATAAGGAATGACTAAATGAATTATTGAGAAATGATAATTTAAGGTTAACATTTCATTTTATTTCATCCCTAACATTTAGATTAACCTTTTTAATTTACATTAACTATTGTGGTTTGCATATTGGCTAACGGGTTTTTTCATAGGTAGAAAAATAATAGTGTAATGGCAAAGGAAAACTGGTATAGTATTTGAATAGGGGAAAGGCATGCAAGTAACAAGTCAACCTTCAATGGATATTAACATTTATTTTTCAAGTATTGTTTTCTTTAACCATTTTTGTTTTCATTAACCATTATTATTTACCTTAATATGTTGTTGATGGATGTTATCCCAACCATGAGCATTAGGAATTCATCAGGCACATAGAGATCATGATAATAGTTGACCTTCATAAGCCTACTATATACTCCATCTATCCTCAGAGTATCTGGTAAGAACATCAAGGTCACACTGATAGTTGACTTGTATGTTCTTACTAAATACTCCATCTACCTTTAGAGTATCCAATATTCACATGGAGGTCACGTTAATAGTTAAAATCCACATTATTGTTGGATACTATGTCTACTTAGGAGTATCCAACATGTACATGAAGTTCACACTAATAGTTGACCTACACATGCCTACTAGATACTTTGACTACTTCTTCCTCTTTATCCATTCCATTGGATCATCATCCCTCTAATGATGGGAATCACTTATTACACCATTTATTGCTAGCATAATTAACTATTATGTTCAATGTGAGATCAAAATTGAGATGTAATAAGTGGGGTCCATCAAAGATGGGCTAATGGGATAATGCAAGTGATGATAAACAAAATATTAAATCATAATTTTTTAGTTCTTATACCCCTTGACATAATATAAAGTTTTCAATTATATAACATGCCAACAAAATAGATGGAACACTGGTAGATAAAGTAACTAGAGGGGATATGGAGGTCAACTACCATCATGATATGCCATAATAAACTTATCATATGGTTACACCCGTAATGGAGGATCTAATAGTTGATCCAACCCAAATAATTAATAAGTGTTGAATGTTTAGCATGGATGACCATGTTTGTAGTTGACCTCTAGATCCCCATTAGTTACTATGTCTACTTGCACTCCATATATCATATACCAATTTTTAACTTCACAACTTCATTACCATACATAAGTGCCATGTGTGTATCGCTCATAATGAAATTTAATGGGGGTTTACGAACCCTAATGTGTGATGTATACATATAATATTTTTAAATTTTATCAATTACTAATGCCTTTTCTCTTATTAGAACCCATTGAGACTCAATCTCTATGAGTGCATGATTTAAAGGGTGTATTGATAAGGGGTGCAAAGACCATTGGTGATTCACAAGATTGATGTTCCCTATACCACCACTTAAAACCAACACAAACCTCTCCTATACATTTCCCTAAGCTTTGACACCTCTCTTATAAACTCCTCCAAGTAATTCAACACCTCAAATAACCCCTATCTAGTCTAGAATCTATTTTACCATCCTATGAATATAGTTGAATGGGATGAATCTATTCTTATAAATGAGCACATTACAAGAATAAGATGGCCCAGCCAACTTCGTCTGGGACCTAATTGCTTTATTTTTTAAAACTAGGTTGATTAGGCTAATTGTGTTGGCTTAAACTTTATAAGGGTTTAGGGTTAGATTTGTCTATATAAATAAATCATTTTCACCATTTTCAATAGAGAGAGATAGAGATAATCATTTATTTGGATATTTTTTTATACACCATTCTACTTGAGGAGTCATTGCTTAGAGTATCATACTTCTTTTGGAGAGAATAATCTTGTCTTGTGGGAAAAGTCTTTGGATGCATAGGAGAAGTTGTGTAGCCTAGATATAACCTATATTTATTATCCTTAGGAATTAAAACAACCTATTTTAAAGCACCATTGGCCAAGGGAGATATTGAAGCTCGATGAGTTTTTCTTCAAGGTAAGTATTCCTAACTCTTATCCTCTTATTAGTGGATATATTTACATGTGTCAACTTATGAATATGTTTCTCTCTTCATGCATTAGGATTAACTCTACATTGACTTGAGTAGAGTTATTATTTGCATGTTTAGTTTTATTATTATTACCCCCATTTCTACCATAAGCTTTGGTGAACACTAGATTAAATATTACTTTACTTTGTCATTTAATTTGTTAGAAACCATAGGACTTAGCTAGTGTTATTACTTGACTAGAGGCTTTAAAACCCTATCTAGTGATATTGTGTGGTAAGAGACCCATTATTTAGGTCTATAGGATCCATATTGGTTATAATAAATTTTCTAAATGTACCAATAAGTGAAGAGCTAGTGTGATTTATCTTATTTGAGCTAGGATTGATTTGTAGATCA
Organism: Torreya grandis; assembly: GCA_037957365.1. NCBI lineage: Eukaryota > Viridiplantae > Streptophyta > Pinopsida > Cupressales > Taxaceae > Torreya > Torreya grandis. The sequence continues at coordinate 2,681,580 of JARHVA010000971.1, forward strand.
GCTTCACTTTCCCTTATTGTTATCATCAAAAATTTCACCCTTGAGGAGTTTGTTCTAGCCTCCTCACTTAATTTATATCATGGAGACACCTCTAAGAAATGGATGTCATAATCAGTGAGGTGAATCTCTAGATCATGCTAGCTTTCTTGATGCTATCACCTTGAAACTTCTACTAGACCTATTGCTTGCTGGGAAAAGGGAGAAAGAACTGAAAGTAAACTAAATTAGGTACGTGATGCACCAATTTAATGCCCTAAAATTGAATATACTATAATAAGATAATGAATTAAGCCTGAATCTCATCACACTACTCAATAAAGACCTTCAAACATGAGTATTTTATGATGGAGGTCATAGATTATGGGTTGAATAGAGGGGCTAATCAAGAGGTCTAAATAAGACACTAATGACTAAAATCCACTTATAAAATATGAAAGTCTATCTAAACTCACCATAAGACCTGAAAGAAGACAATCCATTTAAAATTAGGAAGGAGAGGACAAATGAGAGAGAGAGTGGAGGAACTACTAGTAGCATTCATTAATAATCACACAATTACACTAATTGCAATCATTTGAGAAGGTAGAAAAAACTTTTTTCAATAGTCAAAGGCATAGTATAAGTGTTTAGGTGAGAAATGAATCACCATTATCAACCAAAGGATCCATTATAAACCTTGCAGGGATGCATATATAGGATAAAATGAGAGATATAGGAGAAGGATGTTAGAGGAACTCCAATGATAAGTGTCACTTCATCCAAGTTAGTTAAAATCCAAGAAGAGAGTCTAAGATTAGTTTTATCCATCTCCTTGGCATGTGTTTCTTGATTTATGATGATATTCTAAAGGAATTACATAGAAGAGACTCCTCAAATTATTGGATAACTCATCAACCTCATTTGAAACTAACCTCTTCACTTGATGAGGAGTGACAAGTTGCACTTTTGATCATTTAACTATCATTGAGCTACCATTGGGTCATATTGACACCTTGTACATGATTAGGAATATTAAAACTAATATTTAAAAGTAATACCAAGCTCCTTTAGGTGTATTTAAACCTTTCATCCTCATGGGACTCTCCTTCAAAGATATTTAATGGCTATGCTCAATCTGCCTTGAGAGTTTCCACTTCAAGATTGAATCTACTCATTAGAATGGCTTGTTTTGGAATTAGAAACATGTTACATCATCATGTAGACCCATGAAATGGATTTTATAGGATTATTATACCTCTGCCCATGCTCAACAATTCCTAATAGTTGATCAAGATGATTTCACACAACCAAATCCTTGTAAATGAACCTAATACTTCCATTTCTAGGCTATTTCCATACTTTTTACCCTCCACATGTGCCAATTAATGGTTGATTAAAGAGATATTAGGACCTAAAAAGTTCATATAGATTATTTAAATGAATCTTAAGGGCATTATAGTCATATAAACCATCATTTTCCTCTGTCAAGCTCTTAGAAGGGTTTATAGAGGGTTTTAGGTTTGGTTTGCTCTTAACAATGATTTTTAAATGTAAGGATTTTTAAAAAATAATTAGTTCCATGAAGTGATAGGGAAAAAGGGTGGAAAATATCCCATAATACCATTATATTGCATATAATTTCTCCTCTGAGATCTAGTAAAAAACTTGAACCTTGCTCAGTCCTCCTAAAGATTGTTCATACTGCACAGTGGCTTGATCTATAGATTGATGCCATAATTTTGGATTATAGGAGTATCATTAACAACTCTAATATCCACTCTTTCACATGGATACAATCAATTAAATTCTAAGCAAGGTTTAGACCTCTTGGATGGACAAGCCTATATATGAAGATTGAGGAAGGGTTTTTAGGCTTAGAAGCCTACAAAATAAAATTTTTTAATTGGAAATGTTTCTAATGGGCCTCACAATGTCTATATGATGATTTTTAGATAATATGGCATATGCCTTAATTCCTCATGTTTCTCAAACTTGCCTTTTTTTCCTATAGGTTCTTAAGGGTAGCTTTGGGTCTGATTAGGCTTCTTACAACTTTACTTCACATTGGGCCTATGAACACCTTCATATCACTTTGATAATTACACATTCACTTCTTTTGGAAATCCAACATGTATGTATAATTTCACTCAACACAATAGATGCAATTTTTCCATTACATTTACAACAAGCTTGAAGGTATTCATTTGGTCTGTCTTGTTACGTTAGGGCCTGTAAGTCTCTTTCTAAGCCTAATACTTTTTGGAATATAAGAAAATATATTATATTCCATATTTATCCTTATTATACCTTGGATGGACCTTCTCAACTCCTACTTATGGCTTCACACTCCATTTTTTCTTATATCCTCATGTTCATGTAAGGTTTTTTATTCTTTATATCAAGAATGTGGACCTATAGGTCTATAAACCCATATTTCTACATTCCCCTTCATTTATATCAATTTTAACATTCTGAAAAAACTGAGTCTTCAATGTCTTACAATAATTCCATCTACCCTCATGACCTTTTGGTAAATTTTAACCCTTATTCAAATGTCTAATATGTCTTTAATCACTTAACTTTTCCCATATAGTCCTGTAGGTCCTCATCTTGGGTTAGACCCTACCAAAGCATGAGGATGGGTCATTATGAATGATATTTTGTTCTTCAAGTTGAAACTAGTCAAGATGGAGGTCTTCCCTATTCCTCAAACCTTGGAATTCCTCCCAAGCTAATGATTGAACCAAGAGATTACTTTTCTCTTCATATAATGTATGCAAGCTTATTTTCTAAGTTAAGCCTAATACCTATTCCACACATTATATAATGAAACCTCCTAGTCTTCCATATATTTGGATGATCTTTGAAATCAAGATGAAATTTATGTCAAGGCCCTTTTCAAATGAAATCTTTGTGCAAGACTTCAAAATTAATGGTCTTGATCTTGGCACTTATAAGATTATAATTTTCTCATTTGAGCCTTGATCTTTGAACTACCAAAAAATTCTACTTGGAGATAAAATCAAACTTGAGAGGATATAAAAAAGAGTGTGAAGGGTTATATAATATCACTTTGGAATTCCTCAATGTATTCAAACCATCATTTACCATTAAATGACCCCAAGAAACTCTACTATTACTTGAGACCTATAATAATGTAATGGGTGCATGATTTATTGTTCACCATTTGGCCTATTGGAGGCTTGGAGAAGACTTGAAGAGATTGAGTGATTTTTTTAAGGTTGAGAGAAACCTTTTATCAAATTTTATCAACATTTGCCTGACTGAAAACACCTCAACCTCTCTTCATACTTTGATTATCATACTGAACAGTGATAAGATACATTTTTATTTGCAAAAGAAGCATATGCATAGCTGATGAGATTACATTTGGTGTTGTGAAGACCTTTACACACTTTGATATCACCATACCTCCTTCAATTTTTCTTCATTAACTTTAAAATGCACACCTAAGGATATAATCAAGTTGATGGGGTCTTACAAGGGTTTCTTAGCACTTATGTTTTTAAAAATGATTCATAAAGTATAGATCCTACAACCTATAGATAATACATGAAATATTATGGCCACCGGGGCCCTTAACTACCCACAAAAACATTTCCATTGACTTTATCTCTCCTTCATGTATTGAAGCAAACCCATTGGGTCTTTCCAAGCTGCCAAGAAGCCTGATGAGCAACTAAAAAAGGTTTTCCATCTATTTAGACATATATCCCATTTTAAAGCATGGATTTGACTTGGATAAGGTAAGAAAAAACTTCTCATTCTTTAAACTGGTTTAGGTGATCTCTCATTCACTTCCCAATCTCATAAAACTTCTTTAAATTATCTCTTTGAGAAAGGATGAGACTTAAACATATGTTGTAGCTACCAAAACTAATCATTTTTTACCATGTCCTATCATCCCCTATGTTATAAACCTTATCATAGGTATTGACACATGCATATTCACATACCATTACTTTTTATAACCTTCACATTGACCTAACAAGTCTAGACACATGTTGGACAAGACATTATGCATTTGCCTTTACATGACATTTACCTTAAACCTTACAAAATGACCTTAAACTCTCCAAACACCTAAACAAGATATTCACGAAGGATAATATTGGTAAGAATAAGGGAATAAGTAGGCTTACTCTTTTAGACCATGGAATAGACCTCAGGATAATTCAACATTTTAAAAGACATCTTTGATATGACCAAATTTGACCAAACCTATCAAAAGACCACCAGCAAGTTAGGCAATGTTGGAAAAAAAATTGAATTATCATTACTCATGTTTCTCAATTTTGGCTAACATCTTTGGTGACCTCCTAGTCTTGCATGCTTCCTACGAATCTAGACCAATTGCCTTCATGCCTCCATTGAGCTGTGGAGTCACCCATAATTTCACTTCATAACTATTTAGATCTTGAACTTGATTGCAAATTCTTATTGAAAAAAATGGAACAACTAAATAAGTTCACCAATACAACAAGATAAGAAGCAAACACACCAAAACAAGACACACAAAAAAATAATAAGACAAAACACTATTCTACAAGGCATTTAGAAGAAAGATAAGACACAAAACTACTATATATAGAACTAACCTCTAAGAATTGATCCTCCTAGATCAAAATGAAAACTCTTTGAGTATCTTTCATGTGATGAGCAAGAATGGTATACAAGATGTTGGTCATGTCTTGTTATTGATTTGTCAACTTCTTTCATGATCACCATTATATTTATCTTGACTTCAAATGAAGTAGAAATAGCAGATATATCCCCAATTAACACAAACTCATATTGATCTTCAACACTTACCTCATACTTTTATCCAATCTTGGTAATGATTTCCAAAATAATCATACTTTGATTTGTGAGGGTATAATCAGATTCATCTTGTTATTCTATAGGCATTAACCTCTCAAGATCTTCAAATTCTTTGAACATGTGCAAATAGGATTGCCACATGTCCTCAAAATATCATTAAACTTGTTCATGAGATTCAACAAGATCAGTCACCATGATGTTATTTTCAAGAGATTTGTCATGAATTTCTTCATCATGCTCATTGGCCAAGACAACAATTTTAGCACTCCCCTCATGGGCAATGGGTTCACTATCCAAACTAGAGAAAAAAAATTCTAGCTCTTCCCAAAAAGCATATTCTTCATGGTCACCTGAAATCATACCAACATCAATTCCATTATTTTCATTATTTTAAAGGATAGTAGGTTGGTCAATCATTTAAAATTCTTCAATAGAATTATGACAACTTCTATTTGTGTTCTTCAAGTTCCACCTCTTATTCATGAGGCTCAACAAGGTTAAAGACCAAGGTGTATTCATGAAGAATTCTCTCATGCTTAGATGAAACCTAATATTCCTCTTCTTGGTCACTTGAGACATCTTGAAAGGTGTCTAAACTCATTTCTAATGCAACTAGTTTATCAAATTCATCAAGAGATTCTAAGAACTATTGTTCTTGATCATCCATGGTTATATTGAGTTGACTAACTGGTTGGGCAACAAATACAACTATCTCAATTGATATTTTTTCACCTTTAAGAGTGTTTTATCCTTTAAATTATGTGGCCAAATGTTGAATATCACATCTCCCTTCATCTCCAAAGATTGATTTGCTCTTTTCTTCACCAAGAGGAGTGTCAATGACGAGTCGTTCCTCATGTTAACTTGAAGTATCATTTTCATATCCTTCATTTTGTTCACTTAAAAATATAACTTGGCCTTCTTCATTTTCCTCCCATAAAAAATCTTCTTCTTTAAGAATGGATTGATCAAACTCACAAACAAACTTTGGATTTTTTATATGAAGGATCATATCATTCTTCTCCTTCCATTCATCAATCAATCACTCAACTCGTGATATAATTTGGTCTTCAACCTTCTCAACAAGTACTTTCCTCTTAATTTGAATGCTCTATTTAATTGACCTTTATGATAAGAAGGTTTTAGGTTCTTCAAAATTCTCAACAAGGACCTCTCTCTTGATTTGGATTCTTTCTTGGATAGACTTCCATGATGGGAAGGTTTTGGGTTCTTAAGGAGGGAAGGATGGGGATTGAATAGGAATAAGCTCTATTTTTGTCTTCAATATCTTGATCTAGGCATGTTTCATATTTATTTCCACATAACTCTTCCACATTCTTTCCAACCTTTCACCTTGGACTTAGGATATTCCTCTTTATGGTGTGTTGCAACCTAAGGAGTGGGTGAAGGGTTTGGGAAGCTTACAAACTACCTTGGATTGTTCTCAAATTTATATTTTTAAATGGGCATGGAAGAAGGTTATTTAGGAAGATTATGTTAATATTAGGAGAAAATGAGTGAGTATTTCATATAATCAAACCTTTTTTGATGAGATATTACAATTTGGAGCAATTTAGGAACATAATAAGACTGACTTGGGATTGGAAAAGGTAATTGAGGTTGAATAAATTGAAATTATTACTTCTCCCATCTTACTAACCTATCTTACATAAATTAATTCAAATCTATTTTTTTAGCCTTTAATTAGTTAGGACATGTTGGTTTCCATCCTCAAAGGCTAACTACTCACTCCTTACAAGCCATAATGAGTCCCTTAGCTTTCGAATGAGATAAAGAGGAACAATTTGACCAAGTTATACACTTTTATCTAACTTTCTCATTACCATTTCATTCTTTAACATCTTCATGATCAGTTGAAAATATTGATCTTTCTTATCTTGAATTTTCATAGATATACACTCTTCCTAATACCTTAACTCTTATTGATGGAAAGCTTGATAGGATTGATATGAAGGCTGACAAGCTTGGTAAGGTTGATGATGAAAGGAGGGAGGATAGTACTCTTGATAGTAAGACTGATCACATTGATAGATAGAGTCATATGAAGGGTAATTTTAGGGATTATATGGATCAACATAGGGATTATAATGCTCATTAGGCTATTGGTAAGGATAAAATTAATCTTGACATGGTTCATCAATGTGGGTAAAAAATATATCCACTCCAAAATCAGCCATGAAACCTCATGAAAAAGATAAAGCACAAAGAGTACTTGCTTAAAATAATACTTGGGATACTAAAACCATATTATTATGATTAGCATCACCATTTGTGCTTGTGTTCATTCCTACAAAAGTTTCTACATTGAAGATCAACACGGATAACTCTTCAATGGATGAAGTCTCTTATCTTACCAAGCATGCCAGAATTGTTATCATCAAAAGTTGCACCCTTGAAGAGGTTGTTCAAGCCTCCTCATTAAAGTAGTGTCATGAAGACACCTATAGGATATGGGTGGAATAATTAGTGAGTTGAATCTCTATATAGGGCTATCTCCCTTGATGCTATCACCTTGAAATTACTATAGACCTATTGCTTATTAAGAAAAGGGAGAGATAATTGAAAGTAAACTAAACTAAAAAGGTGATGCACCAAATTAACACCCTTCACATGATTATATTTCACTAATAACATGAATTAGGACTGAATTTGATCACATTACTCAATAAGGACCTTCAAACATGAGTATTTCAACATGGAGTTCATAGACAATGCGTTAAATAGAAAGGTTAATCAAGAGGTATAAGGAAGACATTAATGATTGAAATATACTTCTAAACTATGCAAGGCTATCCAAACTCACCATGTGACCTAAAATAAGATAATACATTTTTAGGAGAGGATAAATTAGAGATCATGAAGGCACTATTACTATAATTCATCAATGATCACACAAGTACATTGATTACAAGAATTTGAGAAGGTAAAAACAACTTTATTCAACATTCAAATGCATAGTACACATGTTTATTTGAGTAGAGATTCACCATACTCATCCAAATTATCCATTAAAATCCTTTAATGGATGTATATATAATATAGAATTAGAGAAGATAAAGATGTTGGAGGAACTCCAATGACAAGTGTAACTTCATCCAAGTCAGTTAAAATCCAAAAAGAGAGTCTACGAGTAGTTTTATCCATCTCCTTAGAATGTGTTTCTTACTTGATGATGATATTATATAGTAATGGAATATAAAATAATCCTAAAATTATTGTATATCTCATCAATATCATTTGAAATTGACCTCTTCACTTGATGAGGAGTGATAAGTTACACTTTTGATCATCTAACTATCTTTGAGCTACCATTGGGTCTTATCAAAACCTTGTACATGATTTCAAACATTCAAAAATATATTTCAAAGGGAACCATGGATACTTTAGGTGTCTTTAAAGCTTTAATCCTTGTGGGACTCTCCTTCAAATCTATTCAATGGTTATGCTCAATCTACTTTGAGAGTTTCCACTTCAATATTACATCTAGTCATTAGAATGGCTTGTTTTAGACTATGAAACTATTCCATCATCATGTAGACCCATAAAATGGATTGTATAGGATTATTATACATTTTTCATGGTCAAAAATCCCTCATAATTGATTTAGATAATTTCACACAACCAAATCCTTGCAAATGAGCGTAAAGCTACCATTTCTAGGTTATTTTTTACTTTTAACCCTTCGTACGTGCCAAGTAATGGTTCATTTAGGTGTTATTAGGACCTAAAAATGTAATATATATGATTTAAAGGAATTTTAAGGCATAAAATTAATTTAAACTTCTATTTTACTCCATCAAGCTCCTAGAATGGTTTTGAGTGCCTATTTTGCTCTTAACAATAATTCAATAAAGGTAAGGCTATATACATAAGACTTAATGACATGAAGTGATAGGGAATATGGTTGTATAATATCCCATAACACCATTTTATTCCATATAATTATGCCTCTGATATATAAGAAAAAACTTAAACCTTCTCGAGCTCTTCACAAGGTGAAAAGAAGGTTTTTAATGCTTAGTCCTCCTAAGGATTGTTCATATTGCAAAGTGTCTTGATCTATGGAATGATGCCATAATTTTGGATTAGGAGAGTTTCCTTAACACATACAATAACCACTCCTTCCCATGAATACCCTTAATTTCTAAGCAAGGTTTTGACCCCTCGGATGGGCATGCCTATATATGAAGACTAAGGAAGGAGTTTTAGGCTTAAAAGACTCCAAAATACATTTTGTTAACTAGAAATGTTTCTAATGGGTCTAATAATGTACCTATGATACTTATTAGATACTCTCTCTATGCTTTAAGGTCTCATGTTGCTTAGACTTTCCTATTCTACCTATAGGTGCTTGAAGGAAGCTTTGGGCCTAATTAGGCTTCTTACAACTTTTCTTTAATTTAGGCCTATGAAGACTTTAATGGCACTTTGATAATTCAATAGACACTTATTTTGGCTCTCCAACATGTCTAAGTGAATTTACTCAACACAATAGATACATTTTTTGCATTATATCTATAATAGTCCTATATGTCTTCATTAGGTCTGTCTTGTTAGGCTAGGGCCTGTAAGTCTCCTTATAGGCATAATATTTGTTAGAGTATAAGAATGGATATTATATTACATATTTATCCTTATAATACCCTGCATGGAGCTTATTAGCTCCTACTCATGGCTTCACACTCCATTTTTTATTCTATCCTCATGTTAATCCAAGGTTTTTTAATCTTTATATCAAGAATGTGGACCTATAGGTCTGTGGACATGTAGGTCTACATTCCTCTTCATTTAGATAAATTTTAAAATACCAAAAAAACTAAGTCTTTAATGTATTCAATCACTTAACCTTGCCCATATGGTCCTTTAGGTCCTCATCTTGGGTCAATCACTACTAAAGCATGAGGATGGGTCATTCTAAATGATCTTTTATTCTTCAAGTTTAAACTAGTCAAGATGGAGGTATTTTTTATTTCTCAAACCTTATACTTACTCCCAACCTAATGATTGAACTAAGAGATTACTTTTCTCTTCATATAATGTATGCAGGCTTGTAGTTTTCTTGGTTAGGCCTAATACCCATTCCACCCATTATATGATGAAAATTACTAGTCTTTCATATATATGGATGATCTTTGAAATCAAGATGAAACTTATTTTAAGGCCATTTTCCAATAAAATCTTTGTGGAAGACCTCAAAATTTATGGTCTTGATCTTGGAATTTAAAGGATTGTACCTTTCTCATTTGAGCCTTGAGCCTTAAACTAGCAAAAAAAGGCTACTTGGAGATAAAATCAAACTCTAGAGGATATAAAAAGGAGCATGAAGGGTTAGATAATATCACTTTGTAATTCTTAAATATATTCAAACCATCATTTACCCCTTAATGACCCAAAGAAACTCTACTATTACTTGAGACCTATAATAGTTTAATGGGTGCATGGTTTATTTTTCACCATTTGGCCTATTGGAGACTTGGAAAAGACTTGAAGAGATTGATTGAAATTGGTTAAGGTTGAGGGAAAATTTTTATCCATTGTTATCAATATTTGGTTAACAAAAAACACCTCAACCTTTTTATACACTTTGACTGCCATACGTAATAGTGATAAGATACATTTCTCTTGCCAAAATGAGCATATGCATAGCTGAACATATTATATTTGGTGTTATGGAGACATTTACACACTCTAATATCACCGTCCATCCAAAAATTTGTCTCCATTAAATTTTAAATGCACACCCAAGGATAAAACCACGTTGATGGGGTTTTACAAGGGTTCCATAACACTTATTTTATTAAAAATGATTCATAGAGTATAACTCTTTCAACCTATAACCAATGTATGTAATATTAAGGAAATAGGGGACCCTAACTACCCCAAAGATCATTGTCCTTGAAATTATCTCTCCTTAATGTATTTAATCAAAATCATTTGGTCTTTTCAAGCTGTCAAGAAGCCCAACAAGGAAATGAAAAATGTTTTCCATCTATTTGGATCTATATCACATGTTAAAGCATGGATTTAACATGGATAAGGTAAGAAGAAATTCTCATTCTCAAAACTTGTTTAGGTGAGCTCGCATTCACTTTCCAATCTCACAAAACTTCTTGAAATTATCTCTTTGAGAAAGGATGAGAATGAAACATATGTTGCAGCTGCCAAAACTGATCTTTTCTGACCATATCCTATCATTACCTATGTTATAAACCTTCTCATAGGTATTGACACATGTATATGCATGTACCATTACCTTTGATAACCTTCACATTAACCTAAACATTATATAAACACATTTGACACGACATTATGCATTTTCCTTTGCATGACATTTACCTTAAACCTTACAAAACAACCTTAAACTCTCCAAACACCTAAACAAGATCTTCATGAAGGAGAATAATGGTAAGACTGGGGAAATAACTAGGCTTACTCTTCTAGATCATGAAATAGACCTTAGGATGATTCAACATTTGAGAAGACATCCTTTATATGACTAAGTTTGACCAAACCTATCAAAATACCACCAATAAGTTTAGGCAAGATAGGAAATAAAGTTTTGAATTATCCTTACTCATGTTGGCCAATTTTGGGTAATACTTGTCATACATTATAGTGAACCCAATGTGAACTAACCCTTGTAGGTTTTATGTCATGCCTTCATTTATTATAATTTATAATTTATTCTATATTTATATCACTAGATCAAATATACTAACTCAATCTAACTTTTTGTGCATAGGTTTAATACACAGTTGATCCAATCGACTCTATTCTTATTTTTACAGGTCATGTATAAACATAGGTAATTTTATAAAATAAATTTTCACCCTAGATAAGTCAATAATACCTTCTCAAATTTGGGATAACATGGAACTATCTTTAAGTATATGCAGATTGATACAAGAGATAGATCTCTAGATTATGGGCTAGGTCCCTTCATCTAATTATTTAGACTCACACACTACACTAGGATAATCACCTATTGGGGGTAAAAAATAAATAAGGAAACATAAAATTTACCTATACTAATGAAGGTGAAACACCAAGGATATATCCACCAACATACTTGAAACTTTCACTATGAAGGCAAATTACTAAAACTGATCTCAACTCAAGGTTCTTCTAGCATAAGTGTTTCTGTATGGAGGTAGATTGTTATGAATTTCTAATGGGTGGATAAATAAGATGCTTAATATTAGACACTAATTATATTATTCACACTTAAAATACACTTAAAAAACATTTACACTTCATGAGCCCTGTTAGAAGAGATATTACTTACACAATACATACAAGAGCATAATAGAATCAAGGATAAACAATCATCACTTGTCATCCAAATGAACTACTAGACATACTTAGGCAAGAATTTGAGAGACTAAACCATCTTGAGAAAAGTTTATTTAAAGGAAAGGTAAGATGTTATACTATCAGGGATTTGCCATACCAATTATCAATTCTTTATAATGTCAAAATGGATTCAATATATAGAGTAATAGTAGAAGAGAAAGAAGGAGTGATGTTGGAGAGTCACAATGCCAAGGGTTAAGTCTTTAAGACTAGTTATTGCTTGAGAAAAGAATATTCAAAGGCAATACAAGATGTTAAACTAGCATGGCTTTGCCATACCAATTATGGATCTTTTACAATGACAAAATCACTTCAATATATAGAGCAATATCAAAAGAGAGGAGTGATGTTAGAGAGTCACAATTCCAATTGTCAAGTCTTGAAGACAAATTGAGGCCAAAAATGACCAATCTGAGTCATTGTCTACAAACCAATGAGTTTGATCAACCCTCCACTATCCCATGAAATCTCTCACATTGCTTGGGGAGATCACATGATAATATGAGTGAAGTTAGAAACCTAATGGTTCATGCCTAATTCTAGGTCTCATAGACATAGACTAGGTTTTATAAGTGTGCGACCATATATGAGTCATCATAGTAGATGTAGGAAATCCTCTACACTTTTTTACCTCCAATTCAACCTTGAATATCATCCCATAGTCACTCAAGACTCTTCTATTCATATTTTTATTAGAGGCACAATCATTGAGAGGGGGGGTGAATCAGTGAGCCTAGATTTTTAAATTTTAATTTCACTCCTTTCAAACTTATTAAACAATCAAAAAATATCAACTTGACTAAGAAACATTAACAAGAGAGCTCATTTAATCAATGCATACACAAGATCAAACACACAACACATGGTTCCTATGGGAAAACCTCATGGGGAATAAAACCCACTCTCAAGACTATAACACATGGACTACTTGTCCTATAAGAAATTATAAACAAGATACTATTCAAGTCCTTTAGACCATAAACCTTGATCAAGTCCTCTTAACTAAAGGCCTTTAGTGAAACACCTATTTCATAAGGAACAACTACCTCTAAGGAAGATTAAGTCCATTAGATCCTCCTTTGAACACCTTCACCTTAGAACTTATGTCTTCAACACCTGATGATGGATATCTAATTTTACTAACCCTTGCAAAAACTCCCTCTCTATTTGATACAGGCCTCTAACATAGGCATGCCACAAACTCTCTCCTTCTTCACTCAAACTATCTTCATATGCACACTCAGACCTCTTTGTATATCCTCAAATTACAAGAGTACTATTTTTACATAAAAAATATGACCTATAGTTCATACACATAGTCAACAATCTGCTTTTCTCATCAACTTATCTACTTGGGTACTCTACCTCTCATTCGCTCTAAAACTCTCACATGCACACCTCTTACAAGTATTCCACACACTTAGAAACCATCACATTTATTTTCACTATTTATAGATCATTTGAGAATTATCAATTTTATAATAATTCTTCTCAGCTATAATACATGCATTTACCTTTAAGGCATCTTACATGGGTCACACTTAAGCACAACACACTTTCAAATAGGCCTAAGTTAACCCATTCACCTCTTTTACACGTATTTGAGAAAATTAAGAATATAGGACCACTTCCAAATGCATGAACCCATTACACATGTCCCATTTGACATCCTAAAATGATCACAATTTACAAAAAACTCTTTTTCTAAAGTACAATTTACTTAAACAACATTTTGTGCACACAGTCACCATGAACGAATACACCGTTAAATTTTAAACCTTTATTCATACTACATATGATTGGTCAAACATTCATAATGAACACAAATGGTTCTCATCTATAAAATTTCCCATGAGTCATAGGATCTCCATTTGGTTTTCATCTTTACCCTTCAAATACTTGGCTAAGTATGGGGACCATTGCTTATTTGCTTGGAATGCCAACTTTGGACCTCAATAACCTTTGTTGTGCTTAGATGCATGATATGAAAATTTGAACATATGATATCCTCACATAGGATGATAAAAAAATATATCAAAATTATCCTAAAACCTTTGTACATGAAAGATATAACACCATTAAACTTCTCACTTAGATTTTTCTACCACAGAGCCAACTTTGTTAAGAACTGCCTCAAAGGCCAACTTTGCACATGCATATCTTTTCATGCAATTCATTGCATGATTTGAAATTTAGAAAAAATAAAATAGGAAAAAAATCTAAAAACCCATATTATTAATTTCACATTACATCTTCACACGTGCTAAATACAACAACATCAAAATTCCCATTCAATGTTTCTTGCCACATTGTAAATTTGGCTAAGTATGGGAAAACATTGTTAAAATGCTTGGGATCCCAACTTTGTACTTACATATATTATGTTTTAATTCATCACATGACCTAAAATTTAGTGCATAGACACTAGGCACAAATTTTATCACAAACATATTACCAACTCCCCTTGACTCATCCACATGTGGCAATGGTGATGTCATCAAACTACCTACTTAGATTTTCTACCACTAAACTAAAAATGTCTAGATGAAAACAATGATCAACTAGACGAAATACACTCATGCACACAAGAAATAAAATCTTAGAAAAAATCTTAGGGACCTATTTCACATGATTAATACTTTATACTCATCCCTAATCATCTCTAAGCAATCAAACTCTAAGGATCAACCAAGCCTTCTTCAAGCATACTAGGACAAACACATTGCACACTTTGTCATTGTCACTTAGAAGATAAAGTCACTTCATCCACTCACTTGAGAACTTTCATGACATCACTATGACATCATTGAGAACTATATAACAATCTCTCCCTTTGTCATTGATGTTAACAACCATCATATATCAATATATAACTCACCTTCCTTCTCTCTTCAAGCACTCCCAAAATAAAAACTTTCTCCCCCTTTGACATAATAACAAAGTGGGAACCAAATGATCCTAAGGACCTATAAATATCATCAACAAGAGAGTATGGCCTTATAAATATGATACAAACTCCCCCTTACCTTCATCCAACCTTTTCTTTGCCTTGCCAACTTCTTCTTTCCACATGCCAACACTCTCTTCAAATAAGCACTGCAACCAATAAAGAAAAAATACACAAAATTACTAAAATATTATGAAACTCACAAAGAAACATATAAGAGGGATTCCCCCTAAGATATATGAGCCATTTCACCTTTTGATCATCATTAGATCTCCATACACCATGAAGGACCACCTCATAAGCTCACTAGCCCTCTCTCTCAAACCACCTCAAGGACCACCAACATAACTTCATATCACTCACTAAATAGAAAAAATACTCAATTTTTTTTTAAATAACTCTCCTTGAAACACACATACCTTAGTATTTTGGAAAAATTAAACAAAGGGTGCTCATCTTCTCACTAAGCCTAGCTAGTCTCCTTACAGCCCTACTTGGAACTTGTAGAACCCACAACTTTCAATAGATACACCTAAAAAACTAAAACTTCAAATATGGAGCAATATCATATACTCCCTCATCACACCAATTTTTAACAATTATCTCATCCTATGCAACATACTCCCTTCAAAAACTAATTTGTCAATTAGGCTTCCATCTTGATAAGAACATGAATAATTTGAAAACCACAAATATTTAAATCTCTGTGAAGCTTGATTTGACAACACATTTGGACTATTCAATATTTTAAGAATCCTCAGATCTCAAATCACAAGGCAAACCACCTTTTTATCAAAGCTTAAAACCCTAGACTCTAAAAAAGATAGAGTCAACAAAAATCCTTCTGGTCAACACACACCTCTAAATCTTCTTGTACACCTAGAGATAACCATTACACACTTATACACCTAGAGATTTGAAATTTCACATTTTTGGGAACCCATACATCCCATAACCCATTTTAGGACTTACATACTCTTAATCATAAACTAGGAAACTTGAGAGCAAACCAAAATCTCCAATTTGACTTCAACATACCTTCAGACCACAAAACCACCTAGAGCAAGCTAGAATAAGGTTAATAAACCTTTCTATGTAAAGTATCATCTTAAACAAATCACATTTCCTCTTTTTCCACTTGAAAACCTTCAATATAACCCTATATACTAACCATATATAGATATGACATCACTCTAATATCACCACAACATATCTTCTATTTGGACATACCTGCTCTAACTAAAAACACTCAAATCTAGCCTTCTAAGACTATCTAAAGAATTCTACAAAAACACTTGCTTCTCCATTGAAAGGAGTCTCTTAATAAGCATAGATAGAGACATACTTTACACCATAATGACCTAAAACAAAGTAAATACAGGAGTGGCCCACATCTCCTTAGTAACCACTGGAATCCTCTTGTAGTTATATGACTTCTTGATCTTATTCTTCTTCTTTTTAGTCTGAACTATGAAAGCTGGTTCCTTTTTTATATCACTCTACTCTTCAAATATATAATTGACAACACATGGAACAACTATAGAATCTTGACATACCTTTTCATTCGAAGAATCAACCTTTTAGTTCTAAACCTCATCACTAGGCACTAAAAATGATGTTCTTTGCATGAAGCTTGGTCAACAATAGCATTATGATCTTTGAATGGGGTTTTATAGGGATCTATTGGTCATGGGTTGAATGTACTTATGTTAGGTTGACAAGGAGAAGGATGGGGAATCAGAATAAATTGACCATTAGGGATAGAAATGGACTTAGACAAGAGTGTCAAAATTAGACAAGAGAGGCATCAATGCTATAGTCCTAGTGTATCACTATTATCTTGAGTAGACAGGACCTAGGGGGATGGATCTATCATGGAAAGAGGGTTATGGCTCAGCTAGGATCAAGTCTATAAGGCTATGAATGATTAGGAATCAGTGAAAATATGCCTATGAGGGTCATGAGAGCAAGTAATAGGGACCTAAGGGTTGGGTGTCATTAGCCATGCTCAAGTTACCAAATTTCATAATTTATATGACTATATTTGCCCCCTTTTTATTCTAGTGATGCAACAAAGTGAAATGCCAGGATAAAGGAAAAATAGAAATCATACCTAAACTTACTTGAAAGGGTGAAGCTCATGAATCTGTGTGATGTTGGGTGTGCATAGATAGATCACATTGTAAAGTGAAAATATACAAGAAAAAAAAGAGTAGATCAGTTCTTACTAGATATGTTATATCCAAAATAAGAACATATAAAGATAGGTAAGAGGGAGAGGAATAGAAAATAATGAATACACCTCACTAGGTATGTAGACCAATACAAAACTTGTTGTGATGTTGTGTAATGCTAGATAATGTTGGATGATGATGTATGAAGAGTAATATCATGAATAGATCGAGTGCTCAATTCTCTGAGAGTGGCTCAAGAATGCAAAGGTTGACCCTTTAGCTCCATCGTAACCCACTAAGTGAAGCTAGGTGATCATGCATGTGTTGATCAATGTTTGGACTGTGTGTCCAATCCCTTTGAATAGGTGGCTCAAGAATACAAAGGTTAACTAGTT
Organism: Torreya grandis; assembly: GCA_037957365.1. Taxonomy (NCBI): domain Eukaryota; kingdom Viridiplantae; phylum Streptophyta; class Pinopsida; order Cupressales; family Taxaceae; genus Torreya; species Torreya grandis. The sequence continues at coordinate 2,699,291 of JARHVA010000971.1, forward strand.
ATTTGGCTCCATCATTACCCTATGAAGTGAAGCTATGAAATGATACCACTATGAAATGCACATTGTATGAGATGGCTCCTAAATCCCATTAATTTATTGTGATATGAAAATTTTGGCATGGATAGATGAATGTATACTAAAAACTAGGCCTTCCTGAAAGATGGAGAATAGGCTTATATGAAAACCACTCTGAACTGGTGCACTAGGCTTATATGAAAGCCACTCAAGAACTCAAGAATATGGAAGTAAGGCTTGTATGAAATCTATTACAAAATGATGTCAACCACCTATAGTTGGAATAAGTCACACAAATGTTGAGAATGCCTTGGTAATGTTGAACTCAAAAATAAAAGAAATAAATATGCCATGCACATTGCCCCTAATCATTGGTGTCTAAAACATGGATTCTGATCTGGAAGTCATATCAACTATGGTATCTGAATTGGAAGTAAGATCCATCATGCCATGCATGATGTCCCCTATATCTAGATTCTCTAAGTGAAATTATACTAAAAACTATTGATTATAAATTGTTCTAGCTATGTAAAACTATAGTTGAACCTACTTTTTTGCCTACTTCTAAAAAGTTTGGTTTCTCTATTATTTGGATAGGAGTGCCAAAAGTAGACACTAGTGGCATTGGTACTATATTCCAAGTTGGGTGCTATTATCCTAGGCTAAATTTGGTGACTGTTTTCATATTCTCACTGTTTGTCTGGTCTATTATAATTATTTTGATGTTTGGTTGTTGTTCTAAGTGTGTTGCATACTAGATTTTTGACTGTTAGGAGCCTTGATATTTGTGACAAACCCCCTATTTGTTACCCCCTCTTTTGAGGGTAGGAATGAATACCTTTTAATTACTAAACTCAATAAAATAGCCCTACAAGTGCGTTATGCTGCAAAGATACATGGTATAGCAATGATAATTGACAAGATATCTCAAGATATATCATGATTTGTATTGAGAGACTTTTAGATCAATAAGGGTATGCCTAGATTCATATAAAAATGTAATAACATGTATAATGTACTAAACTAAAAATGAAAATTTGGTTAGTTTTTAGTTGTTAGTTGGAAGGATGAAGCATGATGCCCATCATGACATCCAAACAAGCAAGATAAATACATGATGTGGATCATGGAATTGTAATCAATGAGAAGAAAACAAGTAATAATCACACAAGGAAAGAAGCAAAAAACATAAAAGGGTGGCCAAGGGGCCACATAAAGAAAGGACATGGGCACATGTCACTCATACTAGAAGGTAAGCATACAAAGCATGTTCAAATGCTACATACACATATAATTGAAACAAGTAAAGCTGGCATGGAAGACACAATCATATAGAATAGTATAGGCATAAGACATTGGCAAATGTTCTAAGGCACACACAATATAGAAATAAAAGACATTATAAAATGTCCTAAGGCACATATAGGTGACAAACAAAAACTGAGAAATGCAATCACATTAAGCTACACTAAGCAAGAAAATAAAGCATATAATAAGTGGAAATATAATTGAATCTAACTAATCAAATCAAGATGGAAGGTATGCAAGACATGCTAGTACAAGATTAGGTATATTCTAAGAAATACACAAGTGTTATATACTAGTGAGATGTCGATATAGTAATCTGTGTAAGCTAGTAAGTAATGTACATCAACATGATAACTAGAGTGTGTGGTGTAAGAACTACATAGCCTGGATGGTATAATCATATAGAAGATGCCTCCAATGGGTATGTATATTGATGTATGGCTCAATGTATAAGTATTATGCTCCCTTAATGGGTAGAGTGAAGAAATTGAAGAGATAGATGTCACTGCACACACTCAAAGAAGATCAAGTGAAGCATGGTAATGTAGATAAATTGAATAATAATAGTATATAACAATAAATGTAAGTCTAGAATTGTATAAGTGTAAAGTATGGATGATGCATACAATCAAAATGTTTTTGGTGTTTTGACATATTTTAATGTTTTTGTATTTTGAGATTTTGTATTATTTTTGAATTTTTTATATAAGCTATGTACAATAAAGCATAAGAAACTATGTACAAGTAAGCAGGGAAATGATGATACTAACTGATGAGTCTCATGGGAGACTCCCTATCATGGTGTCCTGTATCAAGGAGAGGAATTATGCATGATCATGAAGTATGATAGAAATGCTAAGACTATGGCTCTAAAAGCTATAAATTCTCTAAAATATCTAAATTAAAAACCAATTATGGGGTCCCCCTATAACTCTAAGAAGTGGATGCAACTGTAGGGATCTTAAGTACCCATATAGTAGTAGAAGAAGCTCTCTAAATATGTGCTCTGTGAGTAGATGCATGAGATCTCAATGATACTGCCTTGGGTGCGAACACTGTAGCTGGAAGCTATCTAGAATCTTGAAGCTATGAGGTGTATGAACTCTCTATGTTGGTGATGAATATCTCATCTATGTCTAAATAAGAACTATAGAAATAAATATAACTGGTGGAAAAACTAAAACTGGAGGCTGAACTAAAATTGGTGACTGTAAAGTAGAAGATGGCTCTGAAGTGGGGAGTGGTAACTCGTATAGAACTCCACGAACTATAACAACCTGATTAGCATGAATGAATTTAATGCATCTATGAATGATATAAGGTACTTATCAAATTTTCTAGATCTATGGTTGACAAGTAACATACCAAAAACCCTTGCACTTGGAACTATAGTAAATGGTGTGGCCACATGTGTTGGACCAACCTATAAAGGAACTAAAATATCAACCAATGAACTCTGTATGTGCCCACTGAATATGATAATAACTATGTCCATTGGGGTAATATGCTACTTAGAATATCCCAAATGTTATAATAATGTCATCGTACACATGTTCACACTGGATCCATTGTCTATGAGAACACTATGAATAGGATGATTATGAATGTAAGCTATGATAAAGAGTGCATGATAATTCAAAACATACTTAATGATCTCATGCTCTGAGAAGGATATGGAAGGTCTAGCTAGAACTCTAGAATTGTATACACCAATCATGTTGCTCAAAGGATGTGTCTCAATTAAAGGTGCCCTGTATGTATCTAGTTGGGGATGTGCATGATATGCATGATCAAACCCTATTGTATCCCCTTTCTCTTGTTTAGAATGTTATGGAAAAGGATCTAAGAAGATTTTCAAAGCTTTATATTATGTTTGCTTTGCCTGAGGAGGCTCAATTGAAGTGTCAAGATCAATATGATTTCCATCTATCAAATCTTGTATCTTGTGTCTCAAATTGATACATCTATTTTTTGTGTGGCTTGGTGCCCTATGAAATTGACAAAATGCATGCTAATCATATCCCCATGGAAGAGGCTTTATTGGGTTAACTTCTTAAATAGGAGGTAGAGATATGATGTTACATTCTAATAACTATTGTAAAACTTTGGTAGGAGAAACTAGTAGATTGGTAAAGGTTCTTGAATGAGGTTCTAATAAAACCACTCATTGAGGGGGCTTAGAAGCTAAATTAACTATCAGTTGATTCTGACTCTTGTTATCATTGACCTTTTTTTATGGGACTTTTCTATTATTCTTGTTTGTTGTGTTTAAGATACTTGTATACTTGAGTTTACCCATTGAAATTAGTTTGACTTCTCATTTCTTTAGTGTGTGACATAATTTAGTGAAGGAACAGAATCTTTTGAACATGATTGATTCATCCAAAGCTAGTAGAAGACTCTATTTGAAGAGATCTTGTAACTATTGATCGACTATGGGGCTAGTAATCTTAGCCAAAATAGTATTATATCAGAGAACATAATTTGTGAGATGCTCATTTAACCTTTGTTTCTATTGTGAAACTTGGGCATATAAAATTGAATCACCAATATTAATTCTGAAAAGAGATAGGAACATGTTGGCTAAAGAATTGAATGCATTGAATGACTAATTTGGTTGACTATAGTACCATTGTAAAGCATAATCCTGTAGGCTTCATGGAAATAAATTGGTAAGTATCCAGTCATTGGGTATATAGTCCAAGCATTTTGCATGAAAGGCTCTCAAATGTGTCTCTAGATCACCCTTGCCATCATATAGAGTAATCTTGGGTTAAACAAAACCTTGTGGCAAGGGTTTAGAAGCAATGTAACATGCCAATGGTGTATGAAATACAACAAAAGAGTCCAAATCATGCATAGGTCTAGAGGCACCTTGCTCAAGATGTAGCACCTTGGATTGAAGAGATTTTTTTTTTCACAGGGGCTGCCATGTCAAGAGACAAAGATGTACTAGATGTAGCTGGTGGCATAGAGACAAGTTGAGCTGTTATTAGGGTTTGTTGAGACATAGTTTCCCATAAAGTGTCATTTGTAACTAGTTTCTTTAAAGGAATAAAAGATTTAACTTGCTTAACATTTTTAATTTACATGATAGATTGCAAGATAAGAGTATGATCTCAGGGCTAGTCTCAGAGCCTTTCTCAAAAACTTTATAGGATCAAATATTTTTTGAGGACAACTTCATTATAAAAAATTATTGGAAGTGGATTAGTAGTCCAATGTAGTGGAACATGAGCATCGGTGTGTACATCATCATTATTATTTTCATACTACTCATTATCAAAGTTATCTTTATTGAAATTAATGTAATCTAGGTGTGTAAAATCTATAACAAGAACTTGAGTTGGTTGTCTATCCATGATATATGGTCAAGTTTCCAAAATCTAGGTAAATTTAGGAGGATTATCATTAAATCTTGTACTTTATCTTGAAGGAAGAGATGCAATAAAAATAGGTGGCATAAGGAAAACAACTTGGATAATAGTAGAAAAGATCAAATTGATATAATCTAAATAAGGAAGTAGAATATGCATAAAAAGGATACAAAGTTTGCACACATATAAGGTGATACCTTAAGAAGCAAATAGGAACTAGTAAATGTAGAGCAAAATAAAATGAAGTATACTTGAGATATTTAAAATTAATCTATCATTAGCATAAATCAACATCCCTACAATAGAGAATGTGACTCAAGCTATGGAGAATCCTTTAAACTTAAGATGACAACTTGCAATTGAGAGACAACATTGACATTTAACAAACTGTAAAGACAATCTTCTCAAAATTCCTTATTTATATTAAAAACTCTTGGTATATAATTGCTCAAAAGCTCTCTCTTTACAAAATGGTAATCCCCACCTATTTATAGGAAACATAGGTGGTTTATTAGTTAACTCTCTCAAAATATCCATATGCAAGATAAGGATAACTGTCCTTAATACAAAGATATAATGGGAGAGGATTTTATGCCAATTTTGACAAGGAAACAGTATATGCTAATAGGCTAGCATACATTTGTTACAAAGGGATATTATTTTACAAATTACATTGGTAGTGAGTCCCTCGATTATCCATATTTGAGGAATTCCTTCACCTTAGTGTATTTCTCTTTGATTAGTTCAAAATCCACTACAAGCTTTATTAGACAATCCTCCTCTTGATCTACCAATGTATTAAAATCCTAGTCAACCTTAGCCATAGTTCCTTGATACATTATACTTCCACGATTTGCTTTCTTGAAGTAAGGATGGTGTTAAAGATCTTCTGATTATCCTTGGTAGAATGGCCTTGATGCTCCCTAATCCTCTAGATGTGGACACCAACTCTTTGCTTAAATTATCCATCACTGCTCAGGTTCATAATAGTGGTTTGAGAAGGGTTGTCTAACAAGATCCCTTAAAGTTTCTCCATTCTAGTTACCAGGTCCTTGTCTTCATTGATGAAGTTGTTGACATTATTGCACTAGGTGATAAAAAATTCTTGCTTATCCATCAAAACTACCATGAGGATATCTAAATGTTTAAGCTTGATGATCTTGAAGTCTAGAGCCTACTTTGTCCTATGCACATTGATGATTTATATCATCTAAGATTGAGAATATTTCCATTGGGTGATTAAGGTTTGTGCCATCTTAGATTAATGGTTTACAACACTTAATCTAAGCTTGATGTTCTTTAAATTCTCAAATGTATCCAACAAAGATTTATTCATCACTTGTAATATGTCCTTAGGAATTGAAAGTAAGACCTAAGCCTCCAAATCCTACTTCTCTTTCTCCAATTTGAGGACCCTTTACTTCATTCTTTGGATTCTATCCAAGATCATTGCTAATTAAACCACCACTAAACTAGCCACATCCTCCTGATGGATGGGATGTTCTCCTACTACCTACCCTTGAATAGGAGTTAAGCCCACAAAAGGTTCCAACTTTTGAAAGGCGAACTCCTCAATGTCAATGGTGGCCTTCTTTTTCACTATTGTCTCAAAACCTGATGTGTTTAGATTGAATTAGACCTTTGTGTCAGAATCCTTGAATTATGGCTACTTGAGAAATTCTACATTTGAACTCCCAGAGGCCCCTAGGGTGTCAATCCCCTGACTCTATTTATTATGAAGGATTTAGATCCTTCTCTTTTCTTGTCTATTTATAATGTCCTGGATCCATGGATTGACATTATCCTACACATCTATGCCAACTCAGGTTAAGGTCCATGATGGAGAGAGAGATGGGATTTTTTTTAATTTCCCATAAACAAACTAGTTAGGAATCGCTGGTCCATAAATAGGGTTCTCATTATTGAAGAGGTTAACTTCACTAGTAGGGTGAGTGAAGGTCAACCTAGGCTTCATCCTAGGTGCAAGAGGTACCAAAGCCAATTATGATTCCCTCTTTCCTCCATCTAGTGGGATCAAAACCTTGCTTGTTGCATTAGAGGGATCCTCCTCCCTATCAGAACCATATGATGCTAGAATGTCAACAAGGGAACCCTCTAATGTTTATTCTACCTCCAAGGAAATCATGTTAATGATTTCCACTAGGGAAAGAGGCCTCTATGGGGATGCCTAAGATTAAGGACCTTCACCAAGTCTATGCTCTATCTTTGGCTTCTCAACCACAAATTTACCCTTTCCTTTTATATCCTCAAGTTACCCAATTTGGGTTTACTTTGTCAATTCTACTCATTGAGGATCAGAAGATTATCCTTTAATAGGTAGTTCCTAATGAGCAGTCCTAAATGATCCTAGTAATAAGTGATAATGTAAGGGATGCAATTTCCATCTCTCCTAAGGGTTTATTGTCTTTGACTAGCCTATGCTCCAATTGGATATTGTAGTCTTTGATCTTAGATATGACCTCTTCAAAGTTCCTTTCCCTTATATAGATACCATCTCCCATCCCTGATTGATATTTGTATTCAATCTTTAGGACCTTTTTATCTCAGATGTGGTTGGTCACTCTATTACTGGGATCCCACATCTTAAGGTCATCTAGCTAGAAATCAAAAGAATTTTTATGGATCACTATAATTTCTAGTTGCTTCCAATCCTTGATCACAATCCTACCAATGTCTAGTGGAAAGGGGTGGACCCGATCCTTATTATTTTTATTGCATGTCCCATCCACACCATGGATGATTTGATATGCAGTCTTTTGTTCTACAATCTTACTAAGAACATAAATGGGTAATTGGTATGGCCGAGTTAGGATCCCCTCTATCCTTATCATAGTGCAATGTGAATAGAACCAAACATCCCCCATGGTTTCTACTTGCCTTTTGATTTGAGGGTGTATTCTTGGCATAGGGACATTGGTGATTGCCTCATAGATAGTTGGTAAAACACCATCATAGATAAATTGATTATGGTTCCTATATTTGAATATATATGTAATTTAGAATAGTGGTGAGAGACTGTGGTCCTACCATCATGGGACCAATTTTGGATGCTAGGGAAGGTTACAAATGCCAAGAGTGAATCCAAGAGGTAGGACATCGTAAATAACTGATTGGAGGTCCTTCTTTTGATGGCTATGAATTTATTGGTAAAAAAAATCTTATTAGGTCTCCAATGAAAGGGTTAATTTCCTTTCTAGCATAAAGTGGACGTAACATACCCATACTTTACTTATATAAGTAGTGTAAGGGGAACCAAAGGATTTTTTTAGTAAGGTCATAGCTATCCTAAAACTCTCCTTAAATTGGATAATAAGAATCCCACCATCAGGGGACCTTAAAACATGGGAGCCTTAGATTAACCAAGGTGTGAGGACTGAATCCAGGTCCTGAGTGTTAGTCTAATTTCTCAAGGATGGGATATCAACATGAGGCAAGGGTATCTTACAATAAGTTTCAAAAGAGATAAGGGTAATGTATGCAACCTTCTTATTGATTCCCTATTGAATGATCAATTCCCCATCTATTTTGAAATCAATGAAAATGGGAGCAAGGAGGTTGATAAAATACATTACCTCTGGTTTGGTCATAGCATGGTGGAGACCTACCAACTAAATTGAGTCTAGGTCATTGTATCTGTGGTGCATAGTAGCATTCTTCTATCCTCCTAGGAAATTGGTTGAAATTCCTCCACAAGTAAGAATAACTTGGACCAGCTCCTGATTCCATGCAAATTTAGGCCTCTTAGGTCCAACTTTGTGTCTTTGAAGATCCTCCCCTCATTGTCTGAATTTAGATGAAGTTATGCTTCCATCTTTATCTATTGCCTTCTCACTGCCATTGATGACACTGAACTATATTTAAAAGGTTGCCAAAGGTTTCACTAGGGCACTTTCTTCAAGGTTCAGTTGCACTATTTTGATTACTTTGTGACCAATTGAGCTTATTCGGATCTTCTTTATAGAGGGCTTAGGCTTTTTGAGCTTTAATGGTGGAAATATCTAGTTTATTAATATTATACATGCCTTAGATTTTATGGGACCTTATTCTCATTCTCTCTATGCTTTCGAGCTTAGGAGATCTTTGATTTTTTTCTCCATGCTTACGTGGAGCCTATATGGCATGGCTTTGTGCCTTTCACAATAATTTTCATAAATGCTAGTTAGAGACTAGCCATTGGCTTTCAAAATATTTCTTTATTTTTCTCCAATAATCTAAATCCAAGTTCCTATGTTCTTATTTATCCCTTGATATTTATGCTCATGGCTATGCCACTTGGCACCCTGACAAATCTTCTCCATTTGCTTATTTTTTCCAGTTGCTATCCCGGCCATGCCTTAACCATGTGTTGAGCTTATAGGGCCTTTGAAAATTCTTCAATCTTGACACACCATTGGATCAAATCCTATGGGTGAGTGATCATTGTTGATTTTTATAAGGTTCAAGTCATTTAATTGAGCACCTTTATTCAGTAGGTCCCATCAAATTTTTATCCTTCAAATGGAAAGCTACCACATGTCCTCCTCATAGGGCTCTATGTAGCTTTGTTAGTTACCTTAGCTATGGGTAGGCCACGTGTCAAGCTTGTGATGACTTTTAAAAGTCTTCATGCTTGATGCACCATTGGATCAAATCTAGTGGGTGAGTGATCACCATTGGATCCTACAAGATGCACACCTTTTAATTAGTCTTATGATATATAAACTTAGACTTAAAATGATGTTCCTAAGGTCCTTTTATGTTAAGAAACACAAATTAACTTAGGTTAAGGCCTTTTATGCTAAGTATTTCTATGTAAAAATGATAATAATTCCTTTAAAAGGTCTTTAGAAATTCCCCCTTTGTTCAGGCTTTGAAAAGTTGTCTAGGTTAAATTTGGTAGGCTCGATAACGTTAACTACATCCTCATGGACATTAAATGATGGTAGTGAGCTTGTCAAATTTAAGACAATGAAATTGCTTCAGTCTAATAAATGAGTGGCATGCATCAAGTTATCAAGAATTCTTAGGGCTTTAAGGTTGATGCACACCATCAGATTAAGGTCCCTGAGGTAGCGAGGACCACTGGATCATAATATGAGTGATTGATATTGATTGGTCTCCCTTTTGGTGTCAACTTTGGTTTGTGTTGTTGGATCAAAATATTTGATTAAATGTGAGGGATCAGATCTATAAAAGTGCATGAGTTTTAAGTTAAGGCTTGATATATAAAGGTTTAGACTAAGGTTTCAACCTTTAAAATTTTGTTCATGCTTGCAAACACCAATATATTTAAACCTTAATAAAAACCTAGTTAATCCAAAAGGGCTCTAAAGTTTTAAAGGGGAAAATAAAAGTTCTAAGTCTTGATTTTATATTAATGTTTGGTCATGTTTAAAAACATAATCAAAGCTTAATATAAAGTTAGACTTAGGGTTTCTATAACTGAAAGGAAACATAATTTCCCAATAAAATTTTCTCGTGGACATTTGAATTCAAACCCCTAGGGTTTACTGCTTAGAAACCCTAGATTTATCCATAGAACCTACAACTAATCTCCCCAAAGATAATCATTAGCAACATTAGTCCATAAAACATAATCATAACCAGATACACCAAGGCTCATGTCTTTTAATTGAATTTCCTTTAAATTTCAAGAGAGAATAATACTTTCACATTCAATCCAAAACATAGATGTTTTGAAACATTCACAAGGGTCCCCCTTTTAGCAAAAGCAAAAAAATGGGGGTATGTTGATCTCAACATGCCCAAGTAACTTTGAATAAATTGACCAAGTCTCGTTGGAATTTTTTCATAGGCCCAAGGTTGTCAAGAGAATGATAATGGCTCTGAGTGTAGATGAAGATTCAGTTAAGTCCTTCAAAGAATCACCAAATGTCCATGTGGATCTGGGAAAATTTAAAGACGTGGCTAAGTGCTAAAAGACTTTTGAATAGGGTTCATATTGGTAAGAGTTGTGAAAGTTTATCACGTGGAAGAAAAAATGTTTTGGGGATAAGATAAAACAATTAAAGATAAAGGATAAAAGGCCTAGTCAGCAAATTCAACTATTTAAGAACCAACAACTAAGTTATTTAAATTCAAATGGATAAGTTCCTTTGAAATGAGAAAAAATGGGTGCAAAAACTTTACAAATGAAAAGGCCATTTAAAAATAAATCAAAGACAAAATTTGTCAAATTGAAAGCATAATTTGTCCATTTTTTATGAAATCAACTAAGTCTAATAAGTGGAACCATATAAATAACTTAGTAAATTTAGATTGAATTAAAGCAGAAATGGACTCAATTATTAAGGAAAAGCAGTTGAAAACTATGAAATAGTTAGATAATTTGTATAAACCTAAGGTGAAATAGTTTGAAAGGAGGCTTTGAATGAGTTTCAAAACACAAGAAAACAAATAGGCTAAGACTTAGTAGATTTATGTAAAATCATGTATTAAAATTAAAGGAGGTTCCTAGATGTGGCTTTTAGACCAAGTGCTTGTTAGTGAAGACATGATTATTCATACTTGGTTAGATCAATGAGGCATTAAAAAATATAACTTCATATCTAGAAACCTATAAATCAACATTCAAACTAGAATAAGATGGTACATATTTGAGGAATTGAATATGGGGTGTGTTGGACCCAACACACACCTTGGGAATTCTCCATGTAGGGGTTAGACCTCATTAGTAAAGTCAATCCTAATTTATTTGATGATCACAAACACATTATTACCACCACCAAATATTTTACCAAGTGGGTTGAAGCAATGTCCCTTACATATGTCATTGAAAAATAGATTTCTAAGTTCATTTTAAACCACACTATTTGTCACTTTGGTATCCCTTACAGTATTATCTTTGATAATAGAACATCATTCAAGAATAAATAAGTCAAGGCCCTTTTTAAGACCTACCACATAAATCATAAATGGTCCACTCCATATTATTCATAAGGAAATGGCCAAGCAGAGGAAAAAAATAAAAGAATTTTCTATATTTTTAAATGAGTTATTAATGAAGTTGGTCATGATTAGCACACACAACTTTATCTTGTCCTTTGGGCATACCACACTAGTATCCATATACCCACAAGGGTAACCCCACATTCACTTGTCTATGGTAGTGAGTCTAGTATACATATAGAAGTCTAGATTCCATCTTTGTGCATATCCTTACAACATATCATTAATGAATAATCCTACCACCCTTCATGCCTCAGTGAAATCAATATTTTAGATGAGAAATTACTTAATCCCTTAAACCATTTTAAAGTATACCAAAATCACCTCTATCGTAGCTATAATAAATAAATAAAAGTGAAGGAGTTTGAAATCACATATCTTTTTCTAAAAGAAAATCAACAAAATACTAATGTTGAGAGGGCAAAGAAAGGAAATTTTGAATCCAATTAGTTGGGCCCATATGTCATTATTTCCAAATATGGATCAGGAGCTTAAAACTTGGCCATAACATATGGATAGGAGCTTGATGAACCTATGAACACCATTCACCTTAAGATATTCTATGCCTAACTTATTCTAAATACTATTGTTTATATCTTAGGAGTCAAAAAATCAAAAATATTTTAAAAAAATGAGAAAAAGAGAAAAATAGTTTGTCCATAAGTGAAAACCAATTTATTGGTGCTTTGAACAAGTACCATGGTGAAAATAAGGTTTTCAGTGTCATGAGCAATCCATTATCTATATTCACCCTTGTTAATTTGGGGCATCCTATTGTATTTATCACTTGTCTGTCCCCACATTGTCACTTTTCTCACCATTCATTTCATAACGTTCTACTTTATGGTCTGATCCTTGTACTTGTGTAACTATGTCCTTGCTCATATTTGATGAATGTCTTATGTATAACCAATTATTTCACATTCCAACTATACACAACCACTTAAACTATCCATGTCTACCATCCTGGCTAGATTTCAAACCACATATCATCATTCACTCACTCATATTTTTGGGAAGGAAAATTATGCATTTATTCATCACAAACTTAACACTTTATCACTCAACTAATTTTTCATCACTTTCCATATTGGGAAAACCACATCTAGCTTGATATCCCCACACAAACTTTATCCTAGGTGGATTAAGTAGATAGCGCTTAGAGACATGGGGTATCTAGGATCAACTCAACCTCTGTCATACCCATAATCCCATTCCCCCAAGCATGGTTTAATTATTTTCACATCTTGTATGTGCCTTCATTTTTTCATATCCGAACTCATATAGTTCTTTTCATAACTTCCTCATTTGATCATTTCATCTAGTCATGGATATTGACTACTAGAAGTATCAAGCCTATCATAGGATGTTAAGCCCAATATTTTTGATTCCTTTTTAGGTGTTGATTGCTTTTAGTTTTTTTTTTTTAAAAAAATATTAAGATTAGTATTCATTGTGTTAAACTTATCTCTTTAGTCTTTTAGTATGTTGTCATTTACATAGTCATTTTTGGTTAGTTTGTTTAAATCTTGTTGTCTTTCATTTTTATTTAGTTTGCTTGTCTTATCACATATTTAGTTAGTCTCATCATTTGCTTTATCTTATCTTATCTTATCCTTTTTTTTATTTATGTGAATTTTTTCTTTCAGTTTTCAATTTTCTTATTTTCAATTGTTTGTTTTTATTTATCTTTATCAAAGTCATTTTTTACATTACAATATAGTGTTATTATGATGTCACATATCATGATGCACTCTATACTAAAAATATTACAACTTTGTCTTGTTTTTAATTATTTGTTTGATAAAATTATTTTGTGTGTTACATTATAGTGTGGTTATTATTTTTACATATCATGATGCATTTTATTTTGCAAAAACTTAATCATTTAAGTTCTTATGTATACAAACATAAATTTTCACCATGATTATTTTATATCAATGGTGATTATTGTTTTATGCTAAATTAAAATTTAGGTTGCTCAAAACTTACTCACTTATTCATGTTGGAAATACAATACAAGGTAAAAACAAAACACAATGAAACTATCAAACCATCTATCCATTAGTAAATAATTCATTTAATTTTTTCTACCATAATAAAAGCTGAAAAGGATTAACATGTGTTATTATTAATCAAAAACAAGAAAACAATTACCATCCATACCATATCTATCCATCTAAATCACAATCCATACATCAAAATGATGATGATGATGATGATGATGATGATAGTAGTAGTAGTAGTAGTAGTAGTAGTAGTAGTAGTAGTAGTAGTAGTAGTAGTAGTACTAGTGGTAGTGGTAGTGGTAGTGGTAGTGGTAGTAGTAGTAGTAGTAGTAGTAGTAGTAGTAGTAGTAGTAGTAGTAGTAGTAGTAGTAGTAGTAGTAGTAGTAGTAGTAGTAGTAGTAGTAGTAGTAGTAGTAGTAGTAGTAGTAGTAGTAATAGTAGTAGTAGTAGTCCATAATGTCCATCCAATAACAATGACACAAGTCTCACATCCAAAATGAATCATGTACATATGTATATCTTGAATGTGCCTATCTAATAATACATATACATCGATATACCATAATCACATCCATATCAAGTCTCTCTCTAACCCTCAGATGGGGCATCTATCATTTGACTAGGCTTATGCCACTCTAGTATACTCCTTGGAGAACCCATAACTCACATTGGTTCTTACCCAACAGATCTCTATGAATCCATAGATTATATTGACCTTTTTGATAAAGACCTCTTGGTCGATTAATCTCTATATGAAGGTGCTCATTATGCTCATGGAACAACATCCCCATATAAAATCCTATAATAAGTAGCCTACTCCATATCCCACATGACCTTATCCAAGGTCATCACCTATTCCTATCCTACCAATAGTACCATAGCCTTTGCTAACTCAACCCATGTTATGCCTCTCTCTCTCTGTTTGATACTTTTGTATCAATATTGTATCATCCAATGTCTATGTCTCTACATTTTATGTCAATAATATAACTCATTTAATAAATCCCTCACACTTAAATCTCTCCACCTCTTCCTGGATTCTATCTACCTCACCCTATAAATAGTTGATCTCCATGACTCTCAAGCCTAATTGAACATCCCTACCATCCACATCTCCTTGTAGTTTGGTAATATGTCTATGTAAACCAATAATATATACATCCTAAGCCCTAATCTCTTTATGTAGCCTATCTATCAATCTCTGACCCTCTATAGATATAGAAGGACCTAATCCCTATAATCCAATTCCACCCTCTACTCGAGTCTATATTATAGGTCTCATATTTGTATCACTATTAATAATAAATAGAAGATCCTCTCCTCCTCCCATAGGCTCCATTACAATAATTCTCATCTTGTTATCCTCATGCATACCCAACTCTATCTCCTCTCTCACCTCGACATCCTCTAATTGCATCTCAACCATCCTGAGTCTACTCTAACCATCCCCTAATCCTTATCTCCCTCATATATAACCCATAACAACTCTCCTGATCCTCACCCCAAGACCTATACCTCATTGATGTATACCAAACTAGAAACTAATCTATGTCTCCATATATGAGGAGGTGCATATGGAATTGTAAGCCTCATAGGCTACTATTTGGCCCACCACTCTGCACATGCATCTATTGTACTTACATTAATAACAATCTCCAATCATCCCAAGTCACTATCTACACACACATCTAGCTATGCTCTACAATCCTTTGATCAATGGAATGTCCCTATTGTGACATCTCCATAACATATTATGCAAAAATATGTGGCCATGCTAGAATGCACTACCTCACATCGAATCATAATACTTTATCTGACTAGTATCTCTCAATAATGTAATCATGTACACCCATAATATATAATTATGTCATCATATAATTAATATATAACATCTTATTCCCATTATAACTCTATTTATATGTATATCCTCCATATAATTTGGTCCTCTATAGTTTCATCTAATGCTCTACTATAAAACTCCAAATCTCCTAAATGTGGTCTTTGTGTCCCTATAATCACATGCCACCCATATGAAATTGGATTCTCCTCTTCTCTAGCACTCATATGTCCAATAGGCCACTTTACAATAATGTTTTTCCAACACCATACCTTTAGTAGAGTCATTGAACCTATCTCCTTCCTGTGTGAATAATCTATATGATGCAAATCTCTATATAACATGTAACCAATAATCTATATCATATAACTAATAACATCTAATAAACTAATAGGATACAATCTACCTCTTTTTAGGTAGCATGATACACTAATAATATCCATGATCATAACCATAAATGAATATATCCATAAAGAAATGCATGTATCTATATCTACATCACCCCTCACAACTAGAATCAACTCCTCACTAAAGATCATGTAGAGTGCAACAGCTTGTGGTTTATGTACCCAATACACCCATTTTATTTATATTGAGATCTTCAATATCTACCATACATCTTCCAATGTCACAATCATCTCACCTATTGATAGGTGAAATGTGTTTTACTCATATTGCCATCTCTTAAATAACACCATCAATAGTTCTTTATCATCTCAGATCTCTGGCATCTGAGAAATGTAAGATAGTCTTGTCACCTCTAGCACCTAGAATTCATACTTGATGAAACTCATAATCTATGACAATACTCTAACCCTTCAATCCCATGTCACTAACACTTGTAATAAATCCTATAAAAAACATGCATAATAACACAATGTTAATCCTAAAAATCATCAAAAATTTATCTAAATCACCATTAAACAATCAATATTTTTATTTTTATTTATCCATTTACCCAAAATGCATGTATATTTCTTAAATTTATAGCCTCATTCTTTTACCTATCAATTTATTTAATCACTTTAATAATTTTTCTATGCCCTTCATTAATTTTGTTGTTCCAACCTTTGATTTTGTAGTCAAACTACCCAATTTCATAGTTTTAACTATTTCACTCTTATTTTTGGTGAATTCTCTGCCCAAACTGATGATTTCACTATAACTAACCTCAATTCCATACTTACTCTATGGTTTTTACTCTTAGATAATTTTGCTACTTTTTAAAGCAATTTTGCTACTCATTGTAGTGGTTTCACAACTAAGAACAATAATTTTGAAACTCCTTTTGCCTATTTATCCCAAATAATTTAGCTACTTGGTATTATAATTTTGTTACATGAATCAATGATTTTGTAGTTATCCCTTATGATTTTGTAACTTTCAATGCTAAAATTGTTAATGGGATATTTGTAAAATCATTCAATTCAACTTTAAATTGTAACAAATGACTAGAAATGAAAAATCAAGGTTTGAATTTACACTCATAAGAGGCCTAATCCTCTTTCATATTTGATGTATCCTCACACACTCACTATGATGCAAGTGAATGGGTATATGGTCCATTTTTCCCCATGAACATATAACAAATTCACTCAATCATAATCTCTTAACCAATCACTCTGAAAATCAAATTTACATAAATGAATTTCTAATTCATCCTCCCTCTATTTATAGTCTACCCCACCCATTCAAACAAAATTCCCTCCAACCCACTTACTCTCAAAATTTACAATGATTTTTCTTCAAATGTCAAGCCAAAATTAATTGAAATGTTATAAATCTTTATTGACTACTTGAAACTATCACTTCTGTAAATATTTATCTCAAATTAGAAAATCTATATTTTTCATTTTTTAACACGTAACTTACCATCATCAAGGTATATAATTCCCACATCCACTTGAAATACCCCTACATTTGATCACCATCCAAGAATGTAGTCATCGAATGAAAAGTATTATTTTCCAATCTATTCTTTAGAAATTTTTTACCATGAGAAAATCATTTACACATGTTTTTATCTTGTAAGTATAGTATTAGTTCTAGTAATTTGATCTATTGATAGTTTTCACTTCATTCATTTTCCTTTCAATCATTTCAAGAATTCATTCATCTTCTCACATAAACACTCGAGGGGGCATAATCATTTTTTTAATTTACTTAAGGCAACTTTTTCTTCTTAACCATCAACACTCTACTTCTATTCTTCAAAATGATATTTATTTACAACACCATTTCAAAAAGGGGAAAATGTAGACACCTAAATTTCATTTAGTGTCTAAATTCACATTAACACTAATTTTTATTCCCCAAATTTAAATTTGAGTTAACATCATTTCTATCTAAAATTCAAACAATTAAATAATTCTTAATTAATAAATAATGCACACACTTTCGTCCAAATTTAATTAATAAATTTTAATTTTTCACTTCGCCAAGACATCCTTGTTGGGGATCAACCAAAAAAGTTGATTACAATATGAAAGCAATTAAATACGGTATTAAACCAGAATGATAAGTAACTAGAATCAAAAATAGCAAAGAACAAGAGATACAAGAAACCACCCTGAAAACTTGTATTAAACTCTTTACAGAAGGAATTACAATTGAAGAAACTTCTTTTCTTCCACACCTCTCTCAGATGTACAGATCTCTTTCCCTCAAGATTTCTCTCTCTCAATTACAATCAATTCCAACAACCTAGATTGATACACATATACTATACAAATATATTGTACTATTCAATTAAGCTATGAAGATCTATCCCTAATATATAACTTTAGAGATTCATGAGCATACAATTACAACCACTAGATGCACCTCCTAATCAAGGGCTCAAATCAGTTCTACTTAAAATGGAAACATGGACTTAAGACTATCACTTAATCCTATCATGCAAGCATTCTATTCTATCCACGAAAATAGATTTTGGATGCACAGGTGACCGACGTCGGTCCCTGCCAGTCTGCCTGTGACCTACGTCGGCCGACTTACTACCGACGTCAGCCACCTCTAATCTGTTCTTGACCATCGTCGGTGACTGTGTGATTCCTGTAACTTACAACTTGCTCATTTGGTAAAGCTTTTAGCTCTATACCTTAACAATCTCCCACTTGGAGATAAACAGCTGCACTAGTACCTGTACAGCAACATCTTCTAGCTTTTCCATCTTCAAACTCAATCATGAAGACCAACAAAAGTTGAATGAAGATTCAAATTCTCCTTTGTTACCAGCTTGGTTAACATATCAGCAAGATTCTTATCTGTATGGATCTTCTCCAACTTCAACTCACCATCCTCCAATACCTATCTAATGAAGTGGTACCTAAGCTGTATATGCTTAGTTCTTGAATGAAAGGCTGAATTCTTAGCCAAATGAATTGCACTCTGACTATCATTGTATAGTCTGCAACTCTCTTGCTCCCTTCCAAGCTCTTCCATAAATCGTGTCATCCATATCATCTCTTTGCTAGCCTCTGTGACTGCAATATATTCTGCTTCTATAATTGACAAGGCAACAACCTTCTACAACTTTGATATCTAGCTAACCGCCATTCCACCAACAATGAAAACATATACTGTGGTGCTCCTTCTGCCATCCAAATCACCTGCCATATCTGAATCTACATAACCATGTAGATTAGTATTTGAACCACCATAGCACAAATGCCTACTACTGGTCCCTCTCAGATATCTAAGGATCCACTAAACTACTTTCTAGTGTTCCTTTCCTAGATTGGCCATATACTTACTAACAACTCCCACTGCTTGGGCAATATCAAGCCTAGTACAAACCATTGCATACATTAAGCTCCCAACTATAGAAGCATATGGAACTTTATTCATGTACTCTACCTCATCATATGAATTAGGACACTATTCTTTACTCAACTTAAAGTGTCCAGCCAAAGGTGTGCTTACCGGTTTTGCATCCTACATATTGAACTATTTCAACACCTTGTTCACATAATCCTCTTGAGACAAAATCAACCTGTGATTTTTCCTGTCTCTCTTAATATTCATGCCAAGGATTTTCTTTGTTGCTCCCAAATCCTTCATGGCAAATGTGTGAGCTAATTTCACCTTAAACTTAGAGATATCTTGCATGTGTGATCCTACAACCAGCATATCATCTACATACAACAACATAATAATATATCTACCATTATCCAATCTCTTAAAATACACACAATGGTCAGATTGACATCTACTGTAGCCATGCTCAGTCATAAACTTTTCAAATCTCAGATACCATTATCTAGGAGCTTGCTTGAGGCCATACAAGCTTTTCTTCAATCTGCACACTAGCTTATCCTTACCCTTGACCTCAAATCCTTCCGGCTAATCCATATATATTTCTTCATCCAAATCTCCATGAAGAAATGTTGTCTTAACATCAAGCTGCTCAAGATGAAAATCCTCAATAGCAACTAAAGACAGTACAGTCTGTATAGAAGTCATTTTAACAACAGGAGAAAAAATCTCACCAAAATCAATACCTGGTTTTTGTGCAAATCCTTTCACTACCAACCTGGCCTTATATCTCATCTATCCATTCTCACCTTCCTTCAATCTATAGATCCATCTATTCTTCAGTGTCTTCTTTCCCATTGGCAACTCAACCAAATCCCATGTTTGGTTCTCTTTCAAGGAATCAATCTCCTCATTCATGCCTAACTCCCACTGATTCTTGGATTCCACCTGTATTGCTTCATCAAAACTCTCTGGTTCTCCACCATCAATTAGCAATAAATATAATAATGAAGGGGAATATCGAATTGAAGGTTTGCTTACCCTTTCTGACCTCTTAATGGGCATCTGAGACTCATTCACAACATGCTATCCTCCCAAATTCTCTGACAGTAACCGATTTCGGTCACCTCCAGGCCTATAACTGGCTGACATCAATTCCTCTTGACTGACGTCAGTTCCTACATTACTGACGTCAGTTACTTCCTGACCGACGTCAATCTCTGTGTTTTTTTGTCTGTGATTATTCTTTCCTGCGAGCTCATTTTGGACCTTCACCTCATCCAATTCTCCATTGCTCTGCTCAGATTGATTCAGCTTCTTGAGCTGATCACTATACATCACTTTTTCATTGAAAACAACATCACAGCTCCTAATTATTTTGTTAGTTCCTTGATTCCAAAACCTGAATCCAAAATCATCAGAGCCATAGCCAATAAATGTGCACCTCATAGACTTAGCATCCAGCTTCTTTCTATTTTCCTTATCAACATGCACAAAGGCTTCACAACCAAAAACTTTGAGAAATGAGAGATCTACCTTTTTACCTGTCCACGCCTCTTCTGGAATTCCACCATCTAGAGCTATAGAGGGACATCTGTTAATCAGGTAAACTACAATGTCCACAACTTTTGCCCAAAACCCTAAGGGTAAACTAGCATGCAATCTCATACACCTTGCACACTCCATGATTGTTTTGTTCATCCTTTCAGCAACTCTATTTTGCTGAGGTGTCCTTGGAACCATCCTTTGCCTATGTATTCCATGCATATAACAATACCAGTTGAACTTATAGCTGCAAAACTCACCACCATTGTCAGATCTCAAGCACTTCAATCTCCTGCCTATTTCATTCTCAACCATAGCTTTCCAAATCTTAAACGTGTCAAAAACATCAGATTTATTCTTTATACAATAGATCCATACCTTTCTTGTAGCATCATCTGTAAAGAAAACATAGTACTATGATCCTCTAATAGAAGCAACCTGAGCCGGTCCCCACATGTCTGTGTGAACAAGCTCCAACTTATGCTTCTTCTTTGTTGACCCAGTCTTGAGAAAACTCACTCTCTTCTGTTTCCCAAAAATATAGTGCTCACAAAATTCTAGATCTATGCTTTTCAAATCTGAAAGCTTACCTTTTGACTTAAGAATTGACATTCCCTTCTAACTCATGTGGCCTAGCCTTTGATGCCACAATTTTGCATCTACATCTGAAGTAGATAATACAGAAGGAGAATTATCAGTAATACAATTACATAAATAGAGAGTACCTACTCTCTTACCTCTGGCTAATATAAGTGCACCCTTAGAAACCTTCCAAGATTTAGCTGTGAGAGTTACTGTGCAACCCTCATCCCCCAACTTTCTTGCAAAAATTAGATTCCTCTTCAGGCTGGGAACATGCATGACATCTCTCAACACCCATGTGTTTCCATTCTACATTTTTAGCTACACTTTTCCTTTGCCAACTATTTTGCAGGCTCATCATCCCCTAAATAAACTATTCTAAAATCTCCATGGACATAGTCATTGAAATATTCTCTATTAGGGGTTGCATGGAAAGATGCACTAGAATCTAAAACCCAAGATTCTATATTATTATGCAAAGAGAATATAAGAGCATCTTGTGCAACAATACCTGCAACTTTTGCTTCTTCTTTACCTTCATGTTGATTGTCCTCTTTAGGTTTTGACCAGCAATCTTTGCTTATATGCCCTAGCTTTCCACAATTCCAGCAGGCTATCCTCCTACCATTTTTGGATTTGGATCTACCTCTCATCTTTGACTTAGACCTTGATCTCCCTTTCTTGCTCTTCTCTTTTTGCCTTCCCCTGCTCTCAAAACTTAAAGTGTTCCCTGATGTTTCCTTTGTGCTTTTCCTATGAATTCTTCATTCAAGATTACACTAACAACATCATCTACTTTTAAAATATTTGAAGCAGATGCAGTATTACTAACTGCCATTACCAAGCTATGCCAACTCTCAGGTAAAGAGCATAAGATTAATAGAGCTTTAATTTTATCATCAAACACTATTTTGACTAAATTTAATTGATTTACAATTCCATGGAAATCATTTAGATGATTAGATACAGATCCACCTTCTTGCATTTGCAAATTAAATAACTGCTTCATAAGATATACCTTATTTGAAGCTGAGAGTTTTTCATATAAATTTGCTAAAGTAGTCATTAACTCTACCATAGAATTTGCCTGTGATAAATTAGATATCACAGTAGATGCTAGACTCAATCTTATAGATCTAAGAGCCTTTCTATCAAGAACTTCCCATTCTTCATCATCCATGTCTGTGGACTTCTTTGAAACTCCACCTAATGGTAAGTATAGATCTTTTTGATACAGATAATCTTCTATCTGCATTCTCCATAATTGATAGTTCTTGCCATTAAACTTCTCCATTTTTAGTTTACTTTCTTCTACCATTGCTTCTCCCACTCAAGCAGAAATCCCTGTGAGTAACCTGTAATCAATACACACTAACCAGATCTAAAACCCCTGTTAGTCAACCTGAGCTTTGATACCATTTGTTGTGGATATCAAGCTCTTGAACCTAAAACCAGGCTCTGATACCACTTGTTGGGGATCAACCAACAAAGTTGATTACAATATGAAAGTAATTAAATACGAAATTAAACTAGAATGATAAGTAACTAGAATCAGAAATAGCAAAGAACAAGAGATACAAGAAACCACCCTAAAAACTTGTATTAAACTCTTTACAAAAGGAATTACAATTGAAGAAACTTCTTTTCTTCCACACCTCTCTCAGATTACATATCTCTTTCTAGATCTCTTTCCCTCAAGAGTTCTCTCTCTTAATTATAATTAATTCCAACAACCTGGATTGATACACATATACTATACAAATATATTGTACTATTCAATTAATCTATGAAGATCTATCCCTAATGTATAACTTTAGAGATTCATGAGCATACAATTACAACCACTAGATGCACCTCCTAATCAAGGGCTCAAATCAGTTCTACTTAAAATAGAAACGCAGACTTAAGACTATCACTTAATCCTATCACGCAAGCATTCTGTTTTGTCCATGAAAATAGATTCTGGATGCATAGGTGACCGACGTCAGTCCCTACCAGTCTGCCTGTGACCGACATCAGCCAACCTACTATCGAACGTTGGCCGCCTCTAGTCTGTTCCTGACCGTCGTCGGCGACTGTGTGATTCCTGCAACTTGTAACTTGCTCATTTGGTGAAGCTTTTAGCTCCATACCTTAACAATCCTCTACATTTATCTCCCTCACATGTTAACCCATCCATCTAATCCATTAACTTCCTTAACCTCCTTATGAGTCACCCCTTGAATTGTCAACCAACTTGAACTGTTCTTGCTGACTCACTTAACCAACTCCCCTTTTCTCTTAGCCCATAGAATTGGTCATCATATTCATGGATGAGGACCAATTTCCATGATCAATTATTAGAATAATTAAAAATATTTAAATAATCCTACACCATATGATCGATCTCTCATACCTATAAATAGAGTGAAAGCCATCACTTTCATTCATATTGACTTATGTTAACAAAGTGCTGTCAAATTCATGAGAAAATCCCAAATAAATTAAAGCCATCTAAAGGGCATTTGCATACCAAAACACTACCCATTTTCCATTTCATTAGAGAAGAGTGAGAAACCATAGTTTAAATAAAAAATCAAATTCAAATCATAATATAGGAAGCTCATGGTACTAACATATAATTTTATGTTATTGTTTCTTTCATTTGTAGCTTTATCTAGGTTGAGTTAGTTTAGATTAGATTTCAATTTGTTAATTGATTTCTTAGCTTATTTTGAATCTATATTTACTTCACACACTAATGGTCCAATGGAAAGAGTGACATAGGAGGTGGATAACTTACTACTATGTTTATCTCAATGTTATGTTTCTCTTAACTTAGTACCTAGTATTAGTGTTTATTTTGTGCTTATAAAACACTTATTATGTTCCTTTTTATTCATAATCTATGAATTTAATAATAAAAAGATCATGAAAACTGATTGTATGTATTCATGACTATTTGAACCTGATGGTATGATCATTTGAATCATTTTAGGATCTTACCTTATTCTATCTTTAAACCTACATCTATCTTTTATGACTCAGCTCATGTTAAAGGTGGTTATTACTATTCCCTTAAATGGTGAAATGAATGAATGTTTCTAATATTTGATTTCTTGTTGGTGGTTATTACATTAGTGTTTCTTGTGGTATTATAAAACACTTGTTGTGTACCTTTTTGTTCATAAATATATCAAGTTAATAATAGAAATATCATGGAAACCCATTGACTATATTTATGAGTTCTTGAACCTAATGGTATGCTTATTTGAGAATCATTTTAGGATCTTACCCTATTATATCTTTAAACTTGCATGTATTTTTTATAACTCAGTGAATGGATGTTTGTAATGTTTGATTTCCTATTGATAATAGTCTAATGGATAGAGTGAGATAGATGGTGTTCCTTTTTTCTCATAACTCTATCAAGTTAATAATATAAGGATTATGAAAACCCATTGATTGTATTCATGATTTATTAAACTTGATGGTATGATTATTTGGGAATAATTTTAGTATCTTACCATGTTCTATATTTAAACATGTATCTATCTTTTATGACTCAGCTCATCCTGAGGGTAGTTATAACTCTTATCTAAAATGGTGATATGAATGGATGTTTCTAAAGTTTGATTTACTATTGCTAATGGCCCAATGGAAAGAGTGATATTGGTGGTGGATAACTTACTACTATGTTTCTCTCAATGTTATGTTTCTCTTAACTTAGTACCCAATATTAGTGTTTTTTGTGAGCCTATAAAACACTTATTATGTTCCTTTTTGTTCATAACTCTATCAAGTTAGTAATATAAAGATAATGAAAATCTATTGGTTGTATTCATGATTACTTGAACCTGATTTTAGGCTTATTTGAGAATTTGAATAGGATCTTACCATGTTTTGTCTTTAAACCTACATTTATCTTTATGACCCACCTCATGTTGAGGATGGTTATAACTATTCTATTAAATAGTGATAAGAATGGATGTTTCTAATGTTATATTTCCCATTGATAATGGTCTAATTGAAAGAGTGACATAGGTGGTGGATAACTTACTACTATGTTTCTCTCAATGGTATGTTTCTCTTAACTTAGTACCTAGTATTAGTGTTTCTTGTGCACTTACAAACCACTTATTGTGTTCCTTTTTGTTCATAATGCTATAAAGTTAATAATATAAAGATCATGAAAACACATTGGTTGTATTCATGACTGCTTGAACCTGATAATATGCTTATTTAGGAATCATTTTAGGATCTTATGATGTTCTGTCTTTAAACTTACATCTATATTTTATGACTTATCTCATGTTGAGGGTGGTTATAAATATTAACTTAAATGGTGATATGAATGGATGATTATAATGTTTGGTTTGTTCTTGAAAATTTTCCAATGGAAAGAGTGACATAGGTGGTGGATAACTTACTACTATGTTTCTCTCAATGTTATGTGTCTTTTAACTTAATACTCAATATTAGTGTTTCTTATGGGATTGTAAAACACTTATTGTGTTCCTTTTTGTTCATAAATCTATCAAGTTAATAATATAAGTATAATGGAAATCCATTGAATGTATTCACAACTACTTGAACCTGATGGTATGCTTATTTGGGAATCATTTTAGGATCTTACCATGTTTTTTTTTAATCTTGTATCTATCTTTTATGACTTAATTCATGTTGAGGGAGGTTATAACTAATACCTTAAATGGTGATATCAATGGGTGTTTATAAAGTTTGCTTTCTTGTTTCTAATGAAAAGAGTGGCATATTGTATTATCAATTGGCATTTGAAAATTTTCATTTTTAGCCTTATATGCAATATTCTAATGCAATGTATGATAAACATGTACATTTCTAGTTATTGATTTGCTCACATTCTCTACGTATAAACCTATTAAAGTGTTGAGGTTAGGGTGTGCCAACTTATTTCCATTAACACCATATGATTATATAAATATTTAATATGCTTATTTTTACTGAATGTTATCTTTTTTGTATAGGATTATGGAAAACATATATGTCTTATGTATTGTTGTTTTTTATGATATAAACAATGCATGTTTAAAATATGTATATATTATTTATGGTCCAATGAAATAAGCGATAATATTTAATTTTGATCCAATTATTGATGGTAGTAAATTGCATATTTCATACTATATATAGCTCTTATTCATGGTCTTATGGCCCTTTATGATCATAATGTGGTTATTGAAAGCAATTTTAAATTAATATGTAGCCAAATGTATGGTAAGATTTGTGTAAGATAAAATAAGCTGGCCACACTTCATAGACAGGTAGAGTCACTTATGTAGTAATTTGTTGATGTGAAGATCAAATATGTAGAGGATGTTGGGGATGTGAAATCAATAACAAGGTGGGGTGGAACAAGTTATGGTGGTGCCTCATCTAGTGGTACTACTGTGGTTTATCCACTTATGTAGCTACAAGACATTGCTAATGAGACTCTTTTGCCACTTTCTCAGACATATTTAAATACAAATGATGAAAAACATACACCATAATTATCACTATGACCATGACATGTTGCTAATGATGCTAGATCAAATATTATGAGATGCCCAACATGCAACTCTATTGTAGATTTTAAGGGGACTCGGGAGGGTATATGTGTAAGTTTATGGCAAATATTTTTATTTATTTGTGGTATTTACATTATATGTGTTATGCGTATTATATTTATATATTTCTTGGGGAGTAGGAAAGAGAAAAATAATATATGTAAAAGTAATTAATTAAGGTCTCTCCCTTCGTAGAGAGTACTTATCATGCCAAGTTTTAATCTGTATTGTAAATAAATAAATATCCCATTATGCTATTCAAAGATTTTTTTGTAAAAATCAAAATTTATAAGTGATAATAGTATTTCTTATTACATGTGGTTAAGATAATAATGGCTGAAAATATCAATTTATGATAATGATTACAACATCCCCAAGTGTTTTCATTGGTAAGCAATTCTTTGATGTAAAGTTAATAAGGATGGGCCTTGTATCAAGGATGTAATCAATTAGCACATAAATCTTGGAGGTATCACTTTACACATTTTATAGAATCCCCAATTTGGGCTTCAGTTTGTTATTTCCAAACCCATTAAGAGTGCCAACAAGATATAATATGATTTAATATTTTTTATATATTTTATATCACCATTGATAATAAATTGACAACACAAATAAAAGATAACTTAAATTTTCAAGTAAATCATCCATGATAAATATTGTTTGTGCTAGTAAAATTTGATTTAACCAATTAAGCACACATAGTGTTAGGAAAATTTTCAAATTTCACATTCTTATGAGGCATGCATATTCATATTTTACAAATTTCAATGCTTTCCTTCAAGTTATCTTCCCTTTATTTACTAACCTTGTCCATTTGATCCCATACATCCAACCTAGTCTTCAAATGCCTTAGTTTGCATTCTCAAAGGTTGTCATCTACCTTTGCATTCATTTATTCAAGATTTTTAGATTGGTCCACAAAATTACTTGGGGAAATGGGATTGGGATTATTGGAAGCTACACATAAGCAAAGCCATTAAGATTTAGTAAGTATATTTCACTAACAAATAACTAATATTATGAAGGGATGTCACATGATGTCTAATTGTTGGGACCATAATCTATACTCAAAATGTCAATCAATTTACCCTTGAAAACTTTATTGGTTCATTTATTTTTATTTTATTTTATTTCATTATTGAACAAACAAAAAAATTATAATATATTGAGATTTAGCTTCATTGGTTCCTATAATTTTTGTAGAAAAATGGAAAATAGTAGACCATTATATAAAATGTGAAGGGTATTATAAAGACAAGTAAGATGCAAGGCATTATATAGAATGTAATAAGATGGACAGTAGTACACCATTATATAGACTGATGGTTCATTGGTTCCTTTCCTTTATGTATTAATATGGAAAACAATAAACCATTAGACATAATGTAAATGATATTATATAGACAAAAAAGATGTAGGGCATTATATAGACTGTAATAAGATGGAAAACAATAGAGCATTCTATAGACTAGTGGTTTATTAGGTTATTTCCTTTATGTATCAAGATGGACAATAGTAGACCATTACATAGAATGTAAAAGATATTATATAGACAAGCAAGATATAGGGAATTATACAAACTAAAATAAAAGGTGTTAAACAAGTAGTGAATATATATACTTGGTCTATGTATACCATTACAAAGAATGTAAAGGTTGTGAGTTTTCCCTTACCTCTAAGAAAATGGATAAACATCCTTGTAACTTTGATGATGTTATTGTATAAAGTTATAGTGTGACTTTATACCCAGACAAGATTCTAAAATGAGGAAATTTAGATGTTGTCTTATAGAGGGAGCATAGGGGAATCTATCATGATCACATTCTTATTGTTATTCCATTTTATAATAAAGCATTTTCATGATGACTTTCACACTCAGCCTTTGATTATGAATATAATAAGTAATTGGCACATTGCATGATGAATCAATCCCCATTACATTTCATTATGATCCATACAAACATGGAACTTATAGATGGTACATGCCATGTGTCCTATAACATGTAAAAGGCACTGGGTAAAATAATATTTGATTTTAAAAAAAAAACTATGTCAACACAATACAATACATTATCTCTAGTATATAACATGGTTGTATTTGTAATGGAATGTTAGTAAAGCTAGGATGAAACTGATAGGATTCTTATTTGATGAATACGTGAATTGTATGCATCAAGGACTTTATCATGCTCTATATGGAGGATATGAAACACATTATGGGAAGTTTTGGTTGTGTTTGTCCTTTCATTGATATAATTTTTGTGTAACACACCATGGGTAGTGTCAAAATATTAAGGTTGTGTGTTTTTCATTCTATTATATTATCCAATAGAAATAGTGATAAAATTTTTAATCTGCCTTAAAAAGGTATATAGTTAAAACCATTTTCATATTCACATACAATTGTTTCCCTTATAATCCAGAGTTCATCATACTACTTGAATAAAGTATTCTTATAATTGAGTCAAATACAGTTATAGAATGTAAACCTTCATAAAACACAATGTTTCCAATCATCCTTCAACTAATTTAACAAGGTAAAGATATATAAATCGCATATTAATCTACATTCTAAGAGACAATTACTTTTATGACCCTTAATGCATGTTACAATCATATCAAAATTTACCTCAAGATTTAGAAGTTAACGATAAATGTAACTAAAAATATAAATGAACCAAGTTCATATTATTCATATCAAAAAATAATACTAACCAGTTATTCCTAATAAACTAAAATCTTTTTCATCCCCCTCATATTACACTTGGTTAGTGAGGGCAATATGGAAATTTTTGTGCATATTTTAGTCTACAATTGTTTATTAATGTAAGGGAGTGTTTCTTATTATAATTCCATTTAGCCATCAAGGAAAAAACTAAAAAACATGATCCTTATTGAAGGTGTGCATGTTTGAATACAACACTATTATAGAACAAAGGCACAATGTAGTGAAACGTAGATTCAATATGAAGAGAGGTGATATGTAGAAAGTAACCTTATGTTATATAAAAAAATATAGCCATTAGAGTGATGAAAAATAAATAAATTTTAGAATTCCACATGAGGGAATAATATATTATAGATCCCATAAAAATCAATTTCAATTATGTGGGGTGAAACTCAAAAATAAAACTTTGTTACATAGCATTAATTCTAAGTATGGGAAAATACATAATAATGGCCAAGATTAATTTGAGTTGGATTATATGATGGACTTCCATGACTTAACAACTTGTACATGTTTTATAATCTATGAATGAGATATGAATAGGGTTTTTAAAGAGATAGAATTGAAATTAAAAAACACTCAACTTGGTTTAAATCACATTATCTCATTAATGAAAAAACCCAATCAATGGAGTAAAAACACAACTATGAGTAACACCCAAATAACCAACATAGAAAGATTAAAAATTCATAATACATAGATGTAAATTGTATTCATCAAACATTTGAGCAAAACCCTATAAAGCCAACAAAGAAAGACAAAAGATTTGTAATACATTCCTTTTTTTATTAACCTGTCTATTGCAAATAATATAACATGAGAATATATTTATGAGATGATTCTTGAACCCAAATTGGAATTATTTCACTTTTTGGGCATATTTTATTTATTGAATATAAATATATACATACAATTCATTATGGGTAAAGTCTCATTATAGGATCCGAGATTACATTTCCACCCTCTTCGGTATGTCATAACATTTGACATGATGTATCTCAAAAACATACTGAATCTCCACAAACTAAATAAGCCATCAAACATAAAACATTTTTTCTCCTATTTCATTCCTTCTTTTGTGTTGAACCATCCTTTTCCTACTATTACAAAAAATGAATACAATTAATTATATAAATACAAAATAAAAACCATAGTTATTTGATTCAAGCACAAGTGGTTGAAAAGTGGAGGATTAAAAAAAATACTAATAGTTGACCTACACATGCCTGATAGATACTTTGACTACTTCCTCCTCTTTATCCATTCCATTGGCTCAGTATCCCTCTAATGATGGGAATCACTTCTTACACCATTGATTGCTAGCATAATTAGCTTTTATGTTCAATATGAGCTCAAAATTGAGATGTAATAAGTGGGGCCCATCAAAGATGGGCTAATGGGCTAATGCAAGTGATGATAAACAAAATATTAAATCATAAATTTTTAATTCTTACACCC
Source organism: Torreya grandis (assembly GCA_037957365.1). Classification (NCBI taxonomy): domain Eukaryota; kingdom Viridiplantae; phylum Streptophyta; class Pinopsida; order Cupressales; family Taxaceae; genus Torreya; species Torreya grandis. The sequence goes on from JARHVA010000971.1 coordinate 2,730,445, forward strand.
CTTGACATAATATAAAGTTTTCAACTAGATAATAGGCTAGTAAAATGGATGGAACACTAGTAGATAAAGTAAATAGAGGGGATTTAGAGGTCAACTAACATCATGATATACCATACTAAATGTATCATCTAATTACACTCGTAATGGAGGATATAATAGTTGATCCAACCCAAATAATTAATAAGTTTTGAATGTTTAGCACAGATGACCATGTTTGTAGTTGACCTCTAGATCCCCGTTAGTTACTATGTCTACTTGCACTCCATATACCATATACCAATTTTTAACTTCACAAATACATTACCATATATAAGTTCCATGTGAGTATGGCTCATAATGAAATTTAATGGGGGTTTACAAACCCTATTGTGTGATGTATACATATAATATTTTTAAATTTTATCAATTACTAATGATTTTTCTCTTATCAAAACCCATTGAGACTCAATCTCTATGAGTGCATGCTTTAAAGGGTGTATCAATAAGGGGTGGGAAGACCAATTTTGCATCACAAGATTGTTATTCCCTATACCACCACTTATAACTAACACAAACCTCTCCTATACATTTCTTTAAGCTTTGATACCTCTCTTACAAAGTCCTGCAAATAATTCAACACCTCAAATAACCCCTATCTAATCCAGAACCTATTTTTACCATCCTATGAATATAGTTGAATGGGATGACTCTATTCTTATAAATGAGGACATTACAAGACTAATATGTCCCACCCAACTTAGTCTGGGACCTAACTGCTTTATTTTTTAAAACTGGGTTGATTGGGCCAACTGTGTTGGCTTAAAATTTAGAAGGGTTTAGGGTTAGATTTGGATATATAAATAAATCATTTTCACCATTTTAATTAGAGAGAGATATATATAATCATTTATTTGGATATTTTTTAATACACCATTTTACTTGAGGAGTCATTACTTAGGGTATCATACTTCTTTTGGAGAGAATAATCTTGTTTTGTGGGAAAAGTATTTTAGATACATAGGAGAAGTTGTGTAGCCTAGATATAACCTATATTTATTATCTTATTAAATAAAATAACCTATTTCAAAGCACCATTTTCCAAGGGAGATATTTAGGCTCGATGAGTTTGTCTTCAAGGTAAGTATTCCTAATTCTTATCCTCTTATTAGTAGATAGATTTACATGTGTTAGCTTATGAATATGTTTCTCTCTTCATGAATTAGGATTAACTCTAAATTGACTTGAGTATAGTTATTATTTGAATATTTATTTTTATTACTATTACCCCCATTTGTGCCACAAGCTTTGGTGAGCACTAGATTAAATATTACTTTACTTTGTCATTTATTTTGTTAGAAACCATAGGACCTAGCTAGTGTTATTATGTAGTATTGCTTGACTAGAGGCTTTGGAACCCTATCTAGTGATATTGTGTGGTAAGATACCCCTTATTTAGGTATAGAGGATATGTATTGGTTATAATCAATTGTCTAAATTTACCAATAAGTGGAAGGGCTAGTGTGATTTATCCTATTTGAGCTAGGATTGATTTGTAGAACAACTTCACTTTCCCTTGTTGTTATCAACAAAAGTTTCACCCTTGAGGAGGTTTTTCAATCCTCTTTACTTAAGTGATAGCATGGAGACACCTATAGGATATGGGTGGCCTAATCAGTGAGGTGAATCTATAGATCGGGCTAGCTTCCTTGATGCTATCACCTTGAAATTACTACTAGACCTATTACTTGCTTGGAAAAGGGAGAGAGAACTGAAAGTAAACTAAACTAGGCAGGTGATGCACCAATTTAATGCCCTCCACTTGAATATACTATAATAATATCATGAAATAAGCTTGAATCTCATCACACTACTTAATAAAGACCTTCAAACATGAGTATTTTTAACATTGAGGTCATAGATAATGGGTTGAATAGAGGGACTAATCAAGAGGTCTAAATAAGACACTAATGACTAAAATCCACTTCTAAACTATGCAAGTCTATCTAAACTCACCATAAGACCTAAAATAATATAATCCATTTGAAAATAGGTAGGAGAGGACAAATGAGAGAGAGAGTGAAGGCACTACTAGTAGCATTCATCAATAATCACACAATTACACTAATTGCAATCATTTGAGAAGGTAGACAAAAAAAATTTAAATAGTCAAAGGCATAGTATAATTATTTAGTGGAGAATGGATTCACCATTATCAACCAAAGGATCCATTATAATCCTTTTAGTGATGCATATATAGGATAAAATAAGAGGGATAGGAGAAGGATGTTGGAGGAACTCCAATGATAAGTGTCACTTCATCTAAGTTAGTTAAAATCTAAGAAGATATTCTAAGATTAGTTTTATCCATCTCCTTGGCATGTGTTTCTTGATTTATGATGATATTATAGAGGAATTACATAGAAGAGACTCCTCAAATTATTGGATAACTCATCAACCTCATTTGAAACTAACCTCTTCACTTGATGAGGAGTGACAAGTTGCACTTTTGATCATTTAACTATCATTGAGCTACCATTGGGTCATATTGACACCTTGTACATGATTAGGAACATTAAAAATAATATTTAAAAGTAATAACAAGCTCCTTTAGGTGTGTTTAAACCTTTCATCCTAATGGGACTCTCCTTCAAAGATATTCAATGGTTATGCTCAATCTGCCTTGAGAGTTTCCACTTCAAGATTGAATCTAGTCATTAAAATGGATTATTTTGGACTTAGAAACATGTTACATCATCATGTAGACCCATGAAATGGATTGTATAAGATTATTATACCTTTTCCCATGCTAAACAATTATTAACAATTGATCAAGATGATTTCACACAACCAAATCCTTGCAAATGAACCTAAAACTACCATTTATAGGCTATGTCCATACTTTTTATCCTCCACATGTGCCAATTAATGGTTCATTAAAGAGATATTACAACCTAAAAAGTTCATATAGATTATTTAAATTCATTTTAAGGGCATTAGAGTCATCTAAACCATCCTTTTCCTCCATCAAGCTCTTAGAAGGGTTTATAGAGGGTTTTAGACCTGGTTTGCTCTTAACAATGATTCTTAAATGTAAGGATTTATACAAAATAATTAATTCCATGAAGTGATAGGGAACAAAGGTGTAAAATATCCCATAATACCATTATATTCCATTTAATTTCTCCTCTGAGATCTAATAAAAATCTTGAACCTTCTCGAGCTCTTCACAATGTGAAAAGAGGGTTTTTAATGCTCAATCCTCCTAAGGATTGTTCATACTACACAATGGCTTGATCTATAGACTGATGCCATAATTTTGGATTATAGGAGTATCCTTAACACCTATAATATCCACTCTTTCACATGCATACCATCAATGAAATTCTAAGCAAGGTTTAGACCTCTTGGATGGATAAACCTGTATATGAAGATCGAGGAATGGTTTTTAGGATTAGAAGCCTGAAAAATACATTTTTTTAATTATAAATGTTCCTAATGGGCCTCATAATTTCTCTATTATGCTTCTTAGATAATATCTCATATGCCTTAAGGCCTCATGTTTCTCAAACTTGCCTATTCTGCTTATAGGTTCTTGAGGGAAGCTTTGGGCCTGATTAGGCTTCTTACAATTTTACTTCACATTGGGAATATGAAGACCTTCATGTGACTTTTATAATTCCATATACACTTATTTTTTCTATCCAACATGTTTGCATAAGTTCACTTAACAAAATAGATGCAGTTTTTCCATTACATTTACAACAAGATTGTAGATATTCATTTGGTCTATCTTATTATGCTAGGGCCTGAAAGTCTCTTTCTAGGCCTAATACTTATTGGAATATAAGAATGGATCTTATATTCCATATTTATCCTTATTATACCTTAGATGGACCTTCTCAACTCTTGATTATGGCTTCACACTCCATTTGTTCTTATATCCTCATGTTCATGCAAGGTTTTTTAATATTTATATCAGAAATGTGGACCCATAGGTCTACATTCCTCTTAATTTATATCAATTTTAACATGCCCAAAAAACTAAGTATTCATTGTCTTACAATCATTCCATCTACCCTCTTAACCTTTTTGTAAATTTTAACCCTTATTCAAATGTCTAATATGTCTTCAATCACTTAACTTTGCCCATATAGTCCTGTAGGTCCTCATCTTGGGTTAGACCCTACCAAAGCATGAGGATGGGTCATTATGAATGATATTTTATTCTTTAAGTTGAAACTAGTCAATATGGAGGTCTTCCCTATTCCTCAAACCTTGGAATTCCTCCCAATTTCTCTTAATATAATGTATGCAGGCTTATTTTCTAAGTTAAGCCTAATACCTATTCCACACATTATATAATGAAACCTCCTAGTCTTACATATATTTGTATTATATTTTAAATCAAGATGAAATTTATTTGAAGAGCCTTTTCCAATGAAATCATTTTCCAAGACTTTAAAATTGATGATCTTGATCTTGGAACTTACAAGACTATAATTTTCTCATTTGAGCCTTGATCTTTGAACTAACACAAAAAGGCTAATTGGAGATAAAATCAAAATTTAGAGGATATAAAAAAGAGTGTGAATGGTTATATAATATCACTTTATAATTCCTCAATGTATTCAAACCATTATTTACCTCTAAATGACCCCAGGAAACTCTACTATTACTTGAGACCTACAACAGTTGAATGGGTGCATGGTTTATTTTTCACCATTTGGCCTATTGGAGGCTTGGAGAAGACTTGAATATATTTAATGAATTTTTATAATGTTGAGAGAAACCTTTTGTTGATTTTTATCAGAATTTGCCTGACTGAAAACACCTCAAGCTCTCTTCATACTTTGATTTTCATACTAAACATTGATAAGATACATTTTTATTGCCAAAATAAGCATATGCATAGCTGACCATATTAAATTTGGTGTTGTGAATACCTTTGCACACTTTGATATCACCATACCTCTATCAATTTTTCTTCATTAACTTTAAAATGCACACCCAAGGATAAAATTGAGTTGATGGGGTTTTATAAGGGTTTCTTAGCACTTATGTTTTTAACAATGATTCATAGAGTATAGCTCCTAAAACCTATAGAAAATGCATGAAATATTAAGGCCATAGGGGCCCTTGACTATCCACAAGATAATTTACATTGGTTTTATCTCTCCTTCATGTATTGAGTCAAACCCATTGGGTCTTACCAAGCTGCTAAGAAGCTTGATGAGCAACTGAAAAAGGTTTTCCATCTATTTAGACCTATATCCCATTTTAAAGCATGGATTTGACTTGGGGAAGGTAAGAAAAAACTTCTCATTCTTTAAACCAGTTTAGGTGATCTCTCATTCACTTCCCAATCTCATAAAACTTCTTGAAATTATCTCTTTGAGAAAGGATGAGACTTAAACATATGTTGTAGCTACCAAAACTGATCTTTTCTAACCATATCCTATCATTGCCTATGTTATAAACCTTTTCATAGGTATTGACACATGCATATGCACATACCATTACTTTTGATAACCTTCACATTGACCTAACAATTCTAGACACATGCTAGACAAGACATTATGAATTTGCATTTGCATGACATTTACCTTAAACCTTACAAAACAACATTAAACTCTCCAAACACCTAAACAAGATATTCATGAAGGATAATATTGGTAAGAATAAGGGAATAAGTAAGCTCACTCTTTTAGAACATGGAATAGACCTTAGGATGATTCAACATTTTACAAGACATCTTTGATATGACCAAATTTGACCAAACCTATCAAAAGACCACCAACAAGGTTAGGCAAGATTAAAAACAAATTTTTGAATTATCTTTACTCATGTTTCTCAATTTTTTCTAACATCTTTGGTGACCTCCTAGTCTTGCATGCTTCTTATGCATCTAGACCAATTGCCTTCATGCCTCCATTGAGCTATGGAGTCACCCTTAATTTCACTTCATAACTATTTGGATCTTGAACTTGATTGAAATTTATTCTTGAAACAAATGGAACAACTAAATATCTTCACCAATACAACAAGATAAGAAGTAAACACACCAAGACAAGACATAAGACAAAACACTGTTCTATAAAACACTTATAAGAAAGATAAGACAAGAAACTACTATATAAAACTAACCTCTAAGAATTGATCCTCCTAGATCAAAATGAAAACTCTGGGTATCTTTCATGTGATGAGCAAGAATGGTATACAAGATGTTGGTCATGTCTTGTTATTGCTTTGTCAACTTATTTCATGATCACCATTGTATTTATCTTGACTTAAAATGAATCAAAAATAGCATATATATCCCCAATGAACACAAACTCATATTGATATTCAACACTTACCTCATACTTTTATCCAATCTTGGTAATGATTTTCAATATAATCATACTTTGATTTGTGAGCGTAGAATCAAATTCATCTTGTTATTCTATATGTATTAACCTCTTAAGCTCTTCAAATTATTTGAACTCATGCAAATAAGATTGCCACATGTCCTCAAAACCTCATTAAAATTATTCATGAGATTCAACAAGATCAAACACCATGATGTTATTTTTAAGATATTTGTCATGCATATCTTCATCATTCTCATTGGCCAAGATATCAATTTTAGCACTCCCCTCATGGGCTATGGGTTCACTATCCAAACTAGAGCAAATTTTTTCTAGCTCTTCCCAAAAAGCAACTTATTCTTGGTCACTTGAAATTATACCAACATAAATTCCAATATTTTAATTATTTTAAAGGACAATAGGTTGGTCAAGCATTTCAAATTCTTCAATAGATTCATGACATAGCTTCAATTTGTCTTCTTCAAGTTCCACCTCTTAGTCATGAGGCTCAATAAGGTTAAAGACAAAGGTGTATTCATGAATAATTCTCTCATGCTTAGCTACAACCAAATATTACTCTTCTTGGTCACTTGAGACATCTTGAAAGGTGTCTAAACTCATTTCTAATGCAACTAGTTGATCAAATTCATCAAGAGGCTCTAAGAACTATTTCTCTTGATTATCCATGGTTATATTGAGCTAACTAACTAGTTGGGAAACTACTAAAACTATCTCAATTGATTTTTTTTCACCTTTAAGAGTGTTTTCTCCTTTAAATTATGTGGCCACATGATGACTATCACCTCTCCCTTCATCTCCAAAGACCGATTTGCTCTTTTCTTCACCAAGGGGAGTGTCAATGATGAGTCATTCCTCATGTTACTTGATTTATCATTTTCATATCCTTCATTTTGTTCACTTAAAAATATAACTTGGCCTTCTTCATTTTCCTCCCATAAATCATGCTCTTCTTTAATAATGGATTTCTCAAACTCACAAATAAAATTTGGATTTTTTATATCAAGGATCCTATCATTCTTCTCCTTCCATTCATCAATCAATCACTCAACTCTTGATATACTTTGGTATTGAACCTTCTCAACAAGGAATTTCCTCTTAATTTGAATGCTCTATTGAATTGACCTCCATGATGAGAAGGTTTTAGGTTCTTAAAAATTCTCAACAAGGACCTCTCTCTTGATTTGGATTCCTTCTTGGATAAACTTCCATGATGGGAAGGTTTTGGGTTCTTAAGGAAGGAAGGATGGGAATTGAATAGGAACAAGCTCTTTTTTGGCTTAAATATATTGATCTAGGAATGTTTCATAGTTCTTTCCCCATAAATATACCACCTTTTTTCCAACCTTGCACCTTGGACTTAGGAGATTCCTCTTGATGGTGTGTTGCAACTTAAGGAGTGGGTAAAGGGTTTGGAAAGCTTACAAACTACCTTGGATTGTTCTCAAATTTATGTTTTTAAATGGGAATGGGAGAAGGTTATTTAGGAAGCTTATGTTAATCTTGGGGAACAATGAGTGAGGATTTCATAGAATCAAACCTTTTTTGATGAGATATTTCAAGTTGGAGCAAGTTAGGAACATACTAAGACTGACTTGGGATTGGAGAAGGTAATTGAGGTTGAATAAATTGAAATTATTACTTCTCCCATCTTACTAACCTATCTTCCATACATTAATTTAGATATATTTTTTAAGCCTTTCATTAGCTAGGACATGTTGGTTTCCATCCTCAAAGGCTACCCACTAACTCCTTACAAACCATAATGAGTCCCTTATCTTTTGAATGAGATGAAGAGGAACAACTTGACCAAGTTTGACACTTCTATCTAGCTTTCTCATTACCATTTCATTCTTTAACATCTTCATGATCAGTTGAGAATCTTGATATTTATTATCTTTAATTTTAGTATATATATACAATCCTCCTAATACCTTAACTCTTATTTATGGAAAGCTTGATAGGACTGATATGAAGGCTGACAAGCTTAGTAAGGTTGATGATGAAGGAGGGAGGATAGTACTCATGATAGTAAGACTGATCACATTGATAGCTAGGGTCATAATAAGGGTTATTTTAGGGATGATATAGATCAACATAGGTCTGATATTGCTCATTAGGCTATTGGTAAGAATCAAAATAATCTTGACATGGTTCATCAATGTGGGTAAAACATAAATCCACCCCAAACTCAGTCATGAAACCTCATGAGAAAGCTAAAGCAAAAAGAGTACTTGATTAATACTTGGGATAATACAACTAGATGATTATTATTAGCATCACCATTGGTTCTTGTGTTCATTCCTCCAAAAGTTTCTACATTGAAGATCAGCATGAATAACTTTTCAATGGATGAAGTCTCTTATCTTACCAAGCATGCCAGAATTGTTATCATCAAAAGTTGCACCCTTGAAGAGGTTGTTCAAGCCTCCTAAATAAAGTGGTATCATGAAGACACATATAGGATATGGGTGGCCTAATCAGTGAGGTGAATCCCTAGATAGGGTTATCTCCCTTGATGCTATCACCTTAAAATTACTATAAACCTATTGCTTACTAGGAAAAGGGAGAGAGAATTAAAACTAAACTAAACTAGGGAGGTGATGCACCAAATTAACACCATTCACATGATTATATTACACTAAGAACATGAATTAGGCCTGAATTTGATCACATTACTCAATAAGGACCTTCAAACATGAGTATTTCAACATGGAGTTCACAGACAATGTGTTAAGTAGAAAGGTTAATCAAGAGGTATAAGGAAGACATTAATGATTGAAATCCACTTATAAACTATTTAAGGCTATCCAAACTCACCATGTGACCTAAAATAAGATAATACATTTTTAGGAGAGGATAAATGAGAGATAATGAATGCACTATTACTATAATTCATTAATAATCACACAAGTACACTGATTATAATAATTTGAGAAGGTAGAAACAACTTTATTCAACATTCAAATGCATAGTACACATGTTTATTTAAGTAGAGATACACCATACTCATCCAAATTATCCATTAAAATCCTTGAAGGGATTCATATATAATATAAAATTAGAGAAGATAAGGATGTTGGAAGAACTCCAATGGAAAGTGTAACTTCATCCAAGTCAATTAAAATCCAAGAAGAGAGTCTAAGAGCAGTTTTATCCATCTCCTTAGAATGTGTTTCTTAATTTATGATGATATTATATAGTAATGTAATAGAAAATAATCCTAAAATTCTTGGATATCTCATTAATCTCATTTTAAATTGACCTCTTCACTTGATGAGGAGTGACAAGCTGCACTTTTGATCATCTAACTATCTTTGAGCTACCATTGGGTCTTATCAACACCTTTTACATGATTAGGAACATTCAAAAAAATATTTAAAAGGGTACCAGGGATACTTTATGTGTCTTCAAACCTTTAATCCTTGTGAGACTCTCCTTCAAATCTATTCAATGGTTATGCTAAATATACTTTGAGAGTTTCCACTTCAATATTACATCTAGTCATTAGAATGGCTTGTTTTAGACTATGAAAATATTCCATCATCATGTAGACCCATATAATGGATTATATAGGATTATTATACCTTTTTCCATGCTCAATAATCCCTCATAATTTATCTAGATAATTTCACACAACCAAATCCTTGCAAATGAGCCTAAAGCTACAATTTCTAAGCTATTTTTATACTTTTTACCCTTCTTACGTGTCGAGTAATGGTTCATTCAGGTGTTATTAGGACATGAAAATTTAATATATATTATTTCAAGGAATTTTAAGGGCATCAAATACATCTAAACTGCCATTTTCCTCCATCGAGCTCCTAAAATGGTTTATAGAGGGTTTAGGCCTATTTTGCTCTTAACAATAATTCATAAAGGTAAGGCTCTATACAAAATACTAAATGAAATGAATTTATAGGTAATAAGGGTGTATAATATCCACTAACACCATTTTATTCCATTCAAATATGCCTATGATATATAATAAAAAACTTGAAAATTCTCAAGCTCTTCATAAGGTGAAAAGAGGGTTTTTAGTGCTTAGTCCTCCTAAGGATTGTTCATATTACAAATTGTCTTGATCTATGGAATGATACCATAGGTTTTAATTAGGGGAGTTTCCTTAACACCTCCAATAACAACTCCTTCCCATGTATAACCTTAATTTCTAAGAAAGGTTTAGACCCCTCAGATAGGCATGCCTAAATATGAAGACTGAGGAAGGAGTTTTAGGCTTAAAAGCCTCCAAAATACATTTTTTAAAATAGAAATGTTTCTAATGGGTATAATAATGTACATATGATACCCATTAGAGACTCTTTCTATGCTTTAAGGTCTCATGTTGCTTATAATTTCTTGTTCTATCTATAGGTGCTTGAAGGAAGCTTTGGGCCTAATTAGGCTTCTTACAACTTTTCTTTAATTTGGGCCTATGAAAACCTTAATGTCACTTTGATAATTTAGTATACACTTAATTTGGATCTCCAACATATCTAAGTGAATTTAATCAACACAACAGATACACTTTTTCCATTACATCTATAATAGGCCTATATGTCTTCATTAGGTCTGTCTTGTTAGGCTAGGGCCTGTAAGTCTCCTTAGAGGACTAATATTTGTTGGAATATAAGAATGGATGCAATACCCTACATGGACCTTATTATCTCCTTCTCATGGCTTCACACTCCATTTATTATTCTATCCTCATGTTAATCCAAGGTTTTTTATCTTTATATCAAGAATGTGGACCTACAGGTCTGTAGACATGTAGGTCTACATTCCTCTTCAATTATATCAATTTCAACATTCCAAAAAAAATAAGTCTTCAATGTATTCAATCACTTAACCTTGCCAATATATTCCTTTAGGTCCTCATCTTGGGTCAATCCCTACTAAATCATGAGGATGGGTCATTCTAAATGATCTTTTATTCTTCAAGTTTAAACTAGTCAAGATGGAGGTATTTTTTATTTCTCAAATCTTAGACTTACTCCCAACCTAATGATTGAACTAAGAGATTAATTTTCTCTTCATATAGTGTATGCAAGCTTGTAGTTTTCTTGGTTAGGCCTAATACCCATTCCACCGATGATATGATGAAAATTACTTGTCTTCCATATACATGGATGATCTTTGAAATCAAGATGAAACTTACTTGAAGTCCATTTTCCACTGAAATATTTGTGAAAGACTTCAAAATTGATGGTCTTGATCTTGGCATTTAAAGGATTTTACCTTTCTCATTTGAGCCTTGAGCCTTAAACTAGCAAAAAAAGGCTACTTGGAGATAAAATCAAACTCTAGAGGATATAAAAAGGAGTGTGAAGGGTTAGATAATATCACTTTGTAATTATTCAATATATTCAAACCATCATTTACCCCTTAATGACCCCAAGAAGCTCTACTATTACTTGAGACCTATAATATTTTAATGGGTGCATGGTTTATTTTTCACCATTTGGCCTATTAGAGACTTCGAAAAGACTTGAAGAGATTGAGTGAAATTGGTTAAGGTTGAGAGAAATGTTTTATCCATTGTTATCAATATTTGGTTAACAAAAAACACCTCAACCTTTTCATACACTTTGACTGCCATACTTAATAGTGATAAGATACACTTCTCTTGCCAAAATGAGCATATGCAAAGCTGACCTTATTATATTTGGTGTTATGGAGACATTTACACACTCTAATATCACCGTCCATCGATAAATTTGTCTCCATTAACTTTGAAATGCACACCCAAAGATAAAACCAAGTTGATGGGGTTTTACAAGGGTTCCATAGCAATTATTTTCTTAACAATGATTCATAGAGTATAACTCTTGCAACCTATAACCAATGCATGAAACATTAAGGAAATATGGGGCCCTAACTACCCCCAAGATAATTATCCTTGAAATTATCTCTCCTTCATGTATTAAATCAAAATCGTTTGGTCTTCTCAAGCTGTCAAGAAGCCCAAAAAGGAAATGAAAAATGCTTTCCATCTGTTTGGACTTATATCCCATTTTAAACCATAAATTTAACATGGATAAGGTAAAAATACAATTCTAATTCTAAAAATTGGTTTAGGTGAGCTCTCATTCACTTTCCAATCTAACAAAACTTCTTGAAATTATCTCTTTGAGAGAGGATGAGAATGAAACATACGTTGTAGCAGCCAAAATTGATCTTTTCTGACCATATCCTATCATTACCTATGTTATAAAACTTCTCATAAGTATTGAAACATGTACATGTATGTACCATTACCTTTGATAACCTTCACATTAACCTAACAAGTCTATAAACACATTTGACAAGACATTATGCATTTGCCTTTGCATGACATTTACCTTAAACCTTACAAAACAAACTTAAACTCTCCAAAAACCTAAACAAGATCTTCATGAAGGAGAATAATGGTAAGACTAGGGGAATAACTAGGATTACTCTTTTAGACCATGAAATAGACCTTAGGATGATTCAACATTTGAGAAGACATCCTTTATATGACTAAGTTTGACCAAACTTATCAAAATACCACCAATAAGGCTAAACAAGATAGGAAATAAAGATTTGAATTATCCTTACTCATGTTGGCCAATTTTGGGTAACACTTATCATACATTATAGTGAACCCAATGTGAACTAACCCTTGTAGGTTTTATGTCATGCCTTAATTTATTATAATTTATAATTTATTTTATATTTATATCACTAGATCAAATATATTGACTCAATCTAACTTTTTTTGCATAGGTTTAACACACAGTTGATCTGATTGACTCTATTTTTATTTTTACAGGTCATGTATAAACATAGTAATGTTATAGACCAAATTTTCACCCTATAGAAGTCAATAAGACCTCAAATTTGGGATAACATGGAACTATCTCTAAGTATATGCAGATTGCTACAAGAGATAGATCTCTAGATTATGGGCTAGCTCCCATGATCTAGCTATTTAGACTCACACACTACACTAGGATAATCACCTATTGGGGGTAAAAAGGAAAGAAGGAAACATAAAATTAACCTATACTAATAAAGTTGAAACACCAAGGATATATCCACAAACATACTTGAAACTTTCACTATGAAGACAAATTACTAAAATTGATCTCAACTCAAGGTTCTTCTAGCATAAGTGTTTCTATATGGAGGTAGATTGTTATGCATTTTTAAAGGGTGGATAAATATGATACCTAATATTAGACACTAATAATATTATTCACACTTAATAGACATTTACACTTCATGAGCCCTGTTAGAAGATATATTACTTACACAATACATACAAAATCATAATAGAATCAAGGATAAACAATCATCACTTGTCATCCAAATTAACTACTTGACATACTTAGGCAAGAATTTGAGAGACTAAACCATCTTGATAAAAATATATTCAAAGGAAAGATAAGATGTCAAACTAGTAGGGATTTTCCATACCAATTATGGATCCTTTATATTGTCAAAATGGATTCAATAAATAGATTAATAGTAGAAGAGAGAGAAGGAGTGATGCTGGAGAGTCACAATTCCAAGTGTCAAGTCTTGAAGACTAGTTATTAATTGAGAAAAAAATATTCAAAGGAAATACAAGATGTCAAACTAGCATGGCTTTTCCATACCAATTTTGGATCCTTTACAATGCCAAAATCACTTCAATATATAGAGCAATAGCAGAAGAGAGAGGAGTGATGTTCGAGAGTCACAATTCTAAGTGTCAAGTCTTGAAGACAAATTGAGGCCAAAAATGACCAATTTTAGTCATTCTCTACAAACCAATGAGTTTGATCAACCCTCCACTACCCCATGAAATATATCACATTACTTGGGGAGATCACATGATAATATGAGCGAAGTTAGAAACCTAATGGTTCATGCCTAATTCTAGGTCTCATAGGCATAGACTAGGTTTTCTAAGTGTGTGACTATCTATGAGTGGTCACTGTGGATGTAGGACCTCCTCTAAAATTTTTAACCTCTAATTCAACCTTGAATATCATCCCATAGTCACTCAAGACTCTTCTATTCATCTTTTTATTAGAGGCACAATCACTGAGAGGTGGGTGAATCAGTGAGCCTAGATATTTAAATTTTAATTTCAATCCTTTCAAACTTATTAAAAAATAAGAAAATATCAATTTACTAAACAATATTAATAAGATAGATCATTTAATCAATGCATACACAATATCAAACACACAACACATGGTTCCTATGGGAAAACCTCATGGGGAATAAAACCCACTCTCAAGACTATAACACATGGACTACTTGTCCTATAAGAAATTATAAACAAGAGACTATTCAAGTCCTTTAGAACACCTACACATTATAACTTATGTATTCAGCACATGATGATGTATATCTAATTTTAATAACCCTTTCAAAAACTCCCTTTATATTTGATACATGCCTCTCACATAGGCATGCCACAAACTCTCTCCTTCTTCACTCAAAATATCTTCATATGCACACTTAGACTTATTTGCATATCCTCAAACTAAAAGAGTACTATTTTGACATTAGAAATATGACCTATAGGCCATACACATATTCAAAAATCTTCTTTTCTCATCAACTCATCTACTTGGGCACTTTACCTCTCCTTTGCTCCAAAACTCTCACATGCATACCTCTTACAAGTATTCCACACACTTAGAAACCATCACATTTAGTTTCAATATTTATAGATAATTCATGAATTATCAAGTCCATAATAATTCTTCTTATCTATAATACATGCCTTTACCCTTAAGTCATCTTACATGGGTCACACTTAAGCACAACACACTTTCAAATAGGCCTAAGTTACTTTTTAGGCCCTATGAAGACCCGTTCACCTCGTTTACACTTATTCAAGAAAATTAAGAAATAGAACCACTTCCAAATTCATGAACCCATTCCACATGTCCCATTTAACATCCTAAAATGATCATAGTTACCAAAAAACTCCTTTTCTAAAGTACAATTTGCTTAAACAACATTCTATGCACACAGTCACCATTAACGAATACATAGTTAAATTTTACACCTTTATTCATACTACATATGATTGGTCAAACCTTCATAATGAACACAAATGGTCCTCATCTGCAAAATTTCCCATGAGTCTTAGGATCTCTATTTGGTTCTAATCTTTATCCTTCACAAATTTGGCTAAGTATGGGGACCATTGCTTATCTGCTTGGAATGCCAACTTTGGACCTCAATAACTTTTATTGCGGTTAGACGCATGATATGAAATTTGGACCATATGATATCCTCACATAATATAATCCAAAAATATATCAAAATTATCCTAAAACCTTTGTATGTGTGAGATATAACTCCATTAAACTGCTCACTTAGATTTTTCTGCCATAGAGCCAATTATGTCAAGAACTGCCTCAAAGGCCAACTTTGCACATGCATATCTTTTCATGCAATTCATTGCATGATTTGAAATGTAGAAAAAATAAAATAGGAAAAAAATCTAAAAACTGATATGATTAATTTTAAATTTCATCTTCACATGTGCTAAATACAACAACATCAAAATTCCCACTCAACTTTTCTTGCCACATTGTAAATTTGGCTAAGTATGGGAAAACATTGTTAAACTACTTGGGATCCCAACTTTGTACTTAAATATATTATGTTTTAATTCATCACATGACCTAAAATTTAGTGTATAGACACTAAGCACAAATTTTATCACAAACATATTACCAACTCCCCTTGACTCATCCACATGTGGCAATGGTGATGTCATCAAACTACCTACTTAGATTTTCTGCCACTAAACTAAAAATGTCTAGATGAAAATAATGATCAACCAGATGAAATCCACTCATGCACACAAGAAACTAAATCCTATAAAAAATCTTAGGGACCTATTTCACATGATTAATACTTTATACTCATCCCTAATCATCTTTAAGCAGTCAAACTCTAAAGATCAACCAAGCCTTCTTCAAGCATACTAGGACAAACACATTGCACACTTTTGTCTTTGTCACTTAAAATATAAAGTCACTTCATCCACTCACTTGGACACTTTCATGACATCACCATGACATCATTGAGAACTATCCAACAATCTTTCCCTTTGTCATTGATGTTAACAACCATCATATAACAATAAACAACTCACCTTCCTTCTCTCTCTTCAAGCACTCCCAAAATAAGAATTTTCTCCCCCTTTGACATAATGAAAAAGTGGGAACCAACTAATTATAAGGAAATAAAAATATAATCAACAAGAGAGGATGGCCTTATAAATATTATACAAACTCCCCCTTACCTTAATCTAACCTTTTCTTTGCCTTGTCAACTTCTTCTTGCCACATGCCAACACTCTCTTTAGATAAGCACTACAACCAATAAAGAAAAAATACACAAAAGTACTAAAATATTATGAAACTCATAAATAAAAATATAATATGGATTCCCCCTAATATCTCTGAGCCATTTCACCATTTGAGCATCATCAGATATCCATACACCATGAAGGACCACCTCATAAGCTCACTAGCCCTCTCTCTCAAACCACCTTAAGGACCACCAACAAAACTTCATACCACTCACTAAATAGAAAAAATACTCAATTTTTTTTGAATAACTCTCCTTGAAACACACATACCTTATTAGTTTGGAAAAATTGAACAAAGGGCGCTCATCTTTTCACTAAGCCTATCTAGTCTCCTTGCAACCCTACTTGGAACTTGTAGAGCCCACAACTTTCAATATATACAACATCAAAAACTAAAACTTCATATATGGATAAATATCATATACCCCCTCAATCACACCAATTTTTAACAATTATCTCATCCTATGAAACATACTTCCTTCACAAACTAATTTGTCAATTAGGCCTCCATCTTGATAAAAACATGAATAATTTGAAAACCACAAACATTCCAATCTCTGTGAAGCTTGACTTGCCAACACATTTGGACTATTAAATATTTTAAGAATCCTCATATCTCAACTCATAAGGAAAACTACCTTTATATCAAAGCTTAAAACCCTAGACTCTCAAAACAAATAGAGTCAACAAAAATCCTTCTGGTCAACACACACCTCTAAAACTTCTTGTACACCTGGAGATAACCATTACACACTTATGGACCAAGATTTTAGATTTCACATTTTTGGGAACCCATTCATCCTATAACCCATTTTAGGACTTGAATACTCTTAATCATAAAAAATGAAACTTGAGAGCAAACAAAAATCTCCAATTTGACTTTAGAATACCTTCATACCATAAAACCACCTAGAGTAAGCTAGAATAAGGTCAATAAACCTTTCTATGTAAAATATCATCTTAAAAAAATCAAAAATCCTCTTTTTCCACTTTAAAACCTTCAATCTGACCCTATAGACTAGCCATATATAGATATGACATCACTCTAATATCACCACAACATCTCTTCTATTGGACATACCTCCTCTAACTAAAAACACTCAAATCTAGCCTTCTAAGACCATCTGAAGAATTCTACAAAAACACTTACTTCTCCACTAAAAGGAGTCTCTTAGGAAGCATAGATAGAGACATCATTTTCACCATAATGACCTAAAATAAATTAAATCTAGGAGTGGCCCACATCTCCTCAATAACCACTAGAATCCTCTTGTAGTTATATGACTTCTTGATCTTATTATTCTTATTTTTAGTCCAAACTATGACAACAGGTTCCTTTTCTATATCACTCTCCTCTTAAAATATATAATTGATAACACATGGAATAACTATAGAATCTTGACATACCTTTTCATTTGAAGAATCAACCTTGTAATTCTAAACTTCATCACTAGGCATTAAAAAATGATGTTCTTTGCATGAAGCCTACTAAATAATAGCAGGATGATCTTTGAATGGGGTTTTATAGGGATCTATTGGTCAATGGTTGAATGTACTTGTGTTAGGCCAATAAGGAGAAGGATGGGGAATCAGAATAATTTGACCATTAGGGATATAAATGGACTTAGACAAGAGTGTCAAAAGTAGACAGGAGAGGCATCGGTAACACTATTATCTTGAGTAGACATGACCTAGGGGGATAGATCTATCATGGAAAGAGGGGTATGGATCAGCTAGGATCAAGTCTAGAAGGCTATAGATGATTAGGAATTAGTGAAAATATGCCTATGAGGGTCATGAGAGCAAGAAAGAGGGACCTAAGCGTTGGGTGTCATTATCCATGCTCAATTTACCAATTTTCATAATTTATATGACTATATTTTCCCCCTTTTTATTCTAGTGATGAAACAAAGTGAAATACTAGGATAGAGGAAAAATAGAAAGCATACCTAAACTTACTTGAAAGGGTGAAGCTCATGAAGCTGTGTGATGCTGGGTGTGCATAGATAGAGCACATTGTCAAGTGAAAATATACAAGGAAAAAAAGAGTAGATCAATTCTTACTAGATACACTATATCTAAAATAAGAATGTATAAGGATGGGTAAGAGAGAGAGGAAGAGAAAAGATTGAATACACCTCACTAGGTATGTAGACCAATATAAAACTTGTTGTGATGTATAATTCTAGATAATGCTGGATGATGCTATATGAAGAGTAATATCATGAACAGATCGAGTTCTCAATTCTTTGAAAGTGGTCAAGAATGAAAAGGGTGGCCCTTTAGCTCCATCATCACCCACTAAGTGAAGCTAGGTGATCATGCATGTGTTTATCAATGTTTGGACTATGTGTCCAATCCCTTTAAATAGGTGGCTCAAGAATACAAAGGCTAGCTAATCATTTAGCTCCATCGTTACCCTATGAAGTGAAGCTATGAACTGATACCAATATGAAATGCACATTTTATGAGATGGATCCTAAAGCCCATGAATGTACTATGATATGAAATTTTTGGAATGGATAGATGAATGTATACTAAAAAATAGGCCACCCTTGGCCACTCTGAAAGATGAAAAATAGGCTTGTGCACGAGTTTGGAGTGGCTTTCATACAAGCCTAACTAGTGACTGTAAAGTAGAAGATGGCTCTGAAGTGGGGAGTGGTAACTTATATAGAACTCCACCAACTGTAACAACTTGATTAACATGAATGAATTTAATGCATCTATGAACTATATAAGGTACTACTCAAATTTTCTAGATCTATGATTAACCAAGTAACATATCAAAAACCCCTACACTGGGAACTATAGTAAATGGTGTGGCCACATGTGTTAGACCAACCTATAAAGGAAGTAAAATATCACCTAATGAACTTTGTATGTGTCCACTGAATATGCTAATAACTATGTCCATTGGGGTAATATGCTACTCAGAATATCCCAAATGTTATAATAATGTCATAGTACACATTTTCACACTGGATCCATTATCTATGAGAGCACTATGAATTGGATGATTATGAATGTAAGCTATGATAAAGAGTGCATGATGATTCAAATCATCCTTAATGATCTCATGCTCTGAGAAGGATATGTAAGGTCTAGCTAGAAATTTGGAATTGTATACACCAATCATGTTTCTCAAAGGATGTGTCTCAATTAAAGGTGCCCTATATGTATCTGGTGGGGGATGTGCATGATATGCATGATCAACCCCTATTGTATTCCCTTTCTCTTGTTTAGAATGCTATGGAAAATGATCTAAGAATATTTTCAAATCTTTATATTGTGTTTGCTTTGCCGGAGGAGGTTCAATTGAAGTGTCAAGATTAATATGATTTCCATCTATCAAATCTTATATCTTGTGTCTCAAATTGATACATCTATTTGTTGTGTGGCTTGGTGCCTTATGAAATTGACAAAATGCATGTTGATTATATCCCCATGGAAGAGGCTTTATTGGGTTAAATTTTTGAATAAGAGGGAGAGATATGATGTTACATTCTAATATCTATTGTAAAACTCTGGTAGGAGAAACTAGTAGATTGTTTAAGGTTTGATGAGGAGTTGCTGATAAAACCACTCATTAAGGGGGCTTAGAAACTACATTAACTATTGGTTGATTCTGACTCTTGTTATCATTGACCTTGATTTTGTATGGGACTTTTTTGTTATTCTTGTTTTTTGTGTTTGACATACTTGTGTACTTGAGTTTTCCCATTGAAATTAGTTTGACTTCTCATTCCTTTAGTGTGTGACATAATTTAGTGAAGGAAGAGAATCTTTTGAACATGACTGATTCATGCAAATCTAGTTTAAGACTCTATTTGAAGAGATCTTGTAACTCTTAGCCATGGGGCTAGTCATCTTAGCCAAAATAGTCTTATATCAGAGAACATAATTTGTGAGATGCTCATTTAACCTTTGTTTCTATTGTGCAACTCAGGCATATAAAATTGTATCACCAATATTAATGCTGAAATGAGCTAGGAACATGTTGGCTAAAGGATTGAATGTATTGAATGACTGATTTGGTAGACTATAGAACCATTATAAAGCATAATCCTTTAAGCTTCATGGAAATAGCTTGGTAAGTATCCAGTCATTGGGTATATAGTCCAAGCATGCTACGTGAAAGGCTCTCAAATGTGTCTCTAGATCACCCTTTCCATCATATAGAGTAAGCTTGGGTTGAACAAAACCTTATGGCAAAGGTGTAGAAGCAATGTAACATGCCAATGGTGTATGCAATACAACAAAAGAATCCAAAGCATGACTAGGTGTAGAGGTAACTTGCTCAATATGTATCACCTTAGATTGAAGATATTTTATCTTTTGTACAAGGGCTGCCACATAAAGAGACAAAGATGTACTAGATGTAGCTTGTGGCATAGAGACAAGTTGGGCTGTTATAGGGGTTTTTTGAGACATAGTTTCCCCCATAGTGTCATTTATAAATGGTTTCTCTAAAGGAATAGAAGATTTAACTTTCTTAACCTTTTTAATTTTCATGACAGATTGCAAGATAATAGTATGATCTTAGGGCTAGTCTCAGAGTCTTTTTCAAAAACTTTGTAGGATCAAATATTTGTTAAGGAAAACTTCATTATCAACAATTGTTGGAAGTGGATCAGTAGTCCAATGTGGTGGAACATGATCATCAGTGTGTACATCATCATCATTATTTTTGTATCACTCATTATCAAAGTTATCTTTATTGAAATTAGTGTAATTTGGGTGTGTAAAATCTATAACAAGAACCTAAGTTGGTTATCTATCCATGATATATGGTCAAGTTTCCAAAATCTAGGTAAATTCAAGAGGATTGTCATTAAATCTTGCACTTTATCTTGAAGGAAGAGATGCAACAAACTTAGGTGGCATAAGGAAAACAACTTGGATAATAGTAGAAAAGATTAAACTGATATAATCTAGATAAGGAACTAGAATATGCATAAAAAAGATACAAAGTTTGCACACATATAAGGTGATACCTCAAGAAGCAAATAGGAACTAGTACATGTAACTAGGGTTTTAAAGATAATTATTTGAATAATTTACTATGAAATTTTGAAATTGAAAGTGAATTTCTAAGTTATGTATGCAAGTAAAAAATTAGAATTTTATTGGAAAAATTGTGATTTAATGGAACCTAGTAGATGCCACTAGGGTTTTGAAAAATAAATGTTTTTAAAAATTACTATTTAATTTTGAAATTTGAATGGATTTTTTGATTTAAATATGCTGGTAAAAAATTATAAAATTATTGGAAAATTACTAGGAAAATACTGAGACCTAGTATGGGCAACTAGGGTATGAAATAAAATTGTTTTAAAATTACTATAGAATTTTAAATTTTAATGCTAATTTCCTATTTTATTATGCAGGAAAAAAATAGAAAAAATTAGTATGAAATTTACCCTAGGGTTTTGAGTGTTTTTATGTGCAAACGAAGTAAGTTAGGTTCACCAAATGATTTAACAATTTTAGGAATATTGGTGTATTTATTCCTAATTTAGTTAAAGGGTCTAAGTAGTAAAAATTTTAGATAAATATTTAATTATTAAGCTACTAATTTATGAAATTTTATTGTAATTTGAACTTTTCTAAAAATAGTAATAAGGGGAAGAAAACAAGACTTAGCTATAAACTAATTGATTCAACTAAGATAGAGGCTAGAATTTACTATGTAGGACTAGGACATTATCATAAACTAAGATATAAAATTTGTTTCATGATTAGACATGTGTTCCAAAATTAGATAGGAGTGGAACCAGTGTTATAGTCTACCTCTATTGTTATTGTCCTGAAGATCTAAGCTTTCTAAGTTTTGTTCGCTATACTTATGTGACCCTATCTGTGAATTTTCAATAATTGAAAGTATATATAGTTCCCTGTAGATCAGATTTTCTCTTTAAACCCCATGTTCCATTATGATTTGAATAGTTTAAAGAAAGAGGGGGGAGTTAGTGTGTGTAAGATTCACTAGATGTGGATCTACACCCCTTATGTGAGCACATTACCTACATACCAATACTCTGAAGAGGGATCCAACCATATGTAGTTCTCTCACTTGATGTGATTTGTGAAATTGTGTGTATGAAGATAAAAAATTATAAACTATATGTGATTGAGGTGGCTAGGGATTGGTGTAAATATTTGAATAAGCTTGTAAGTGTGTTGGCTAGTTATATGCAAAGAATAGGGAAGATTTCCTGACTAATCTTGCTTGTATTCTTATTTGCTTAGTGATGATTTCTAACCCTTTCCAAATGATATTTGAATGGGATTTTATAGGGATATATTGGTCATGGGTTTAATTTACTCATGTTAGACTGATAAGGAGAAGTATGGGGAACTCAAATAAATTGATAATTAGGGCCAAAAATGGACTTAGACAAGAGCACCAAAAGTAGACAAGAGTGGCACCGATGCTATAGTTCTAATTTGGTGCTATTATCTTGAGTAGATGGGACCTAGGGGATATATCTATCATGAAAAGAGGGATCTACCTCAATTGAGATCAAGTATATAAGGATATATATGACTAAGAATCAGTGAAAAGATGCCTATGAGGGTCATGAGAACAAGAGGGACCTAAGGGTTGGGTGTCATTAGCCATGCTCAAGTTACCAATTTTCACATTTTATATGACTACACCTTCTTCCTTGCACTTTTAGTGCCTGATTGAACCTATTCTAATTTGTAAACCTTTGCTTGTAGAATCTAGAAATGTGACCAATATATTCATAGTTGTAGAAAATAATACTCCTTCATGAAAACTCAACTTGTCTTACCTTAAATGGACAATATTTTTCAAAGTGTCCCATGTTATGAAATTTGAAACACTCAACCTTACTTACATATTTTGACTGATGACCCCCATCATAGTCCCATGCAAACTCATTTCTAACATGTCTTTTACATTCTCTAGCTCTATGCCCAAACTAATTATAAGAATAACAGTAATCATTAAAATTCACATACCTCATGGAATTTGGCCATTTTATTTGATTTATCCTCTTTTTTATAGCACCTTCATTCTTTGTCTAATGATCTATCTTCAAATTTTTATTTTATTTGTTCACATTAGACTTCATCTTGTCTTGAGTTGCATTCTCTAGTTCATCTTTGTATCCAATACCAGTTCTATCACTTTCATGCTTTTGATCATTTAGAATATTATCTAGATCACTTGAGCTCTTTTAAAATCTCACAAATGACTTCACCTTACTAGATGTCTTCTCTAATTCAGATCTCAATGACTCATTTTTAATTACATAACTTGAAGACTCATCATATTTAGTTTTCATACTTGTAGACAAGAATTATAATTGACAATTGAGATGCTTGACTATATCTTCATGCTCCTTGGTGTCTTCATTTACTCTTACCTCATACACACTAAATTATTCCTCATAGTATTTGAGTTTAGATATCATATTCTTATTGATCTTCTTCTCAATCTTCAATTCTTCAAGAGAATTCATCAATTCAATCTCATAGTCCACCTCATCATCATCATTTGAATCACTCCAAGTAGACTACCTTCCTCATCCATGAAGAGGGATCTATCTTTAGTAGGACCATCATCTTCATGATTATACTCAAAGTCATTGAATTCACTCTCATCTTATGAGTTGCAATCTTCTTTGTATAAAGACTCTTCTTGTCCTTGAAGTACTTCTTGTTATCAAACCTTTTAAATCCCTTTTTGCTTTTGTCAGACTTGAATGATCTCTTACCATCATCATGACCTTGATCATGCTCTTCATCATAATCCTTCTTATACGTATGAGGTCACTTATTATTAAAATGTCCTATCTCACCACAATTGAAGCATTTGAGGGGTAGTTTACCTTTATACTTGCCTGAACCTATTCTCAATTTCCTTGAAATCAAAGCAATTGGTTCATCTTCATCTATATCAAAAAATCCATCCTCTTTGAGTTTATTACCTTGGAACTTATTCTTTGGATTCATCTCTATATTGAATGTTACTTCCTTCTTTGGTGTTATATTATCATTCTTCCTCATCTCATAGACAGAAAGAGTACCATGCAATTGATCCATCTTTAACTAAGTAAGATCATGAATTTATTCTATAGTAGATAACTTTGGATCAAACTTGAGGGATAGAGACCTTAATAACTTTTGAACTATAGTAGCTTCTTCAAGGTTATCTCCAAGACCTCTGATGTTTTTTGCAATCTTATCAACTCTCTACAAAAAGGATGCCATAGAATCTTCTTCCTTCATTTTGAGACTTTCAAATTGCCTTCTATGAGCCTACAACATAACAAGCTTGACCTTTGAATCTCTTTCTCAAATGATCTATATTTTGTCCCAAATCTCTTTAGTAGATTTATAATGGATTACTTCGGTGTATTAAGTCTATAAAAGACCATAATTGATAGCATTCATTACCTTAGAATTGTTCTCAAATAACTTCTTATTTGTAGCACTAGATGGAGGAGTAGTAGAAGCAACATAACCATCCATAACAGATTGCCATACATCAAACCTTAGGGATATGATGTAGGTCTTCATCCTTGCACTCCAAAAAGCATAATTAGATCCATTGAACATTGGTGCTTGATTAGTAGAGAAACCTCTTTGATGACTACCCATATTGTACCTTAGATCACCTTCAAGTTGTCAAGCCTTTAACAAAGGACCTACTCTGATACCAATTTTTAAAAGTAAAATCACTGAGAAGGGGGTAAATAAGTGAGCCTATATATTTAAATTTTAATTCCAATCCTTTCAAACTTATTAAAAAATTAACAAATATCAACTTAATCAAGCAACATTAACAAGAGAGCTCATTCAATCAATGCATACACAAGATCAAACACATAGCACATGGTTCTTGTGGGAAACCCTCATGGAGAATAAAACCCACTCTTAAGCCTAAAACACATGGAATAATTTTCCTATAATAAATTACAAACAAGATATTGGTCAAGTCCTTTAGACTAGAAACCTTGATCAAGTCCTCCTGACCGAAGGCCTTTAGTGAAACACCTGTTTCACAAGGAGCAACTAACCCTAAGGAAGATCAAGTCCTTTAAACCCTCCTTATAACACCTTCACCTTATAAATGATGTATTCAACACTTAATTATGGATATTTTATTTTACTAAACCTTTCAAAAATTCCTCTATATGATACAAGCCTCTCACATAGGCATACCACAAACTCTCTCCTTCTTCACTCAAACTATATTCATATGCACACTAAGACCTCTTCACATATCATAAAAATAAAAGAGAAATATTATAAAATTATAAATATGACCTATATTTCATATACATATTCAAAAATATAATTTTCTCATCAACTCATTTGCTTGGGCACTCTCCCACTCCTTTGCTCTACAAATCTCACATACATACCTCTTACAAGTATTCCACACACTTAGAAACCATCACATTTAGTTTCAATATTTATAAAGTATTAATGAATTATAGAGTCCATAATAATCCTTTTTAGACACAATACATGCCTTCACCCTTAAGGCATCTTACATGGGTCACACTTAAGCACAACACACTTTCAAATATGCCTAAGTCACTTTTTAGGTCCTATGAAGACCCATTCACCTCTTTGACACTTCTATGGGAAAATAAAGAACATATGACCACTTAAAAATTCATTTACCCATTCCACATATCCACTTTGACATATTTAAATGATCACATTAACCAAAACACTCTTCTGTTAAAGTACAATTTGCTTAAACAACACTCTCTACACACAATCACCATGAACGAATGCATAATCAAATTTAAAAAAAAATCATACTACATATGATTGGTAAAACCTTAATAATGAACATATTTTATCCTCATATATTCTAAAATATTCTCCAATATCTAATACATCATTAAACATTGAAACAACATCAATACAAGCTCAAACAAACTTATCGGGTTACTTGCAAAGAATATATGAAAACATGGTCAACTTCAAACCTCAATATATTTGATTGTACACAATTTCAGATCTTAAAATTTATATTTATAGATGAACCTTGGATTCCTCTAAAAATTCATTTTTTACTACAAGGTCAAATTATACATAGATCAAAAGTTATGGCTCAAAAACTAGACACTAGTCCTTCCTTTGTTAAATTCAAATGGTCACAGTTAAACATCAACCACTTTGATCACATATTGTGATATGTAATCTTCATATTAAATTTGAATCATCAATATTATTTTAAATTTAATTCATAGTGCACAAATTTAAAAAATTTAAACTTTGAATAGTTGACCTCATCTCATACAATCTGGCAACTTTTACCTCATACAATTTGTCGATCTCTTCAAGATTATCCTCACTTTAGTCATGATATAAAACTATCAATTTGACCTCTTGAATTTAATTTTAACCATTAATATTTACTAGTATGGAAACTCTTTCACTTTTACCTCTTGAATAATCTTGATATTTATCTATGCTTAACGTTAAACTTTGAACATTTGACCTCATCTCATTCAATCTTGCAAAATTAACTCAACATGCACCATCAATCTTTTCAGATCAGCCAGGTCATTATCATGCACCACAAAATATTAAATAAATATATAATATCATTAATGATCCATATTATCTCCATTTTTTCTTGGTATTTACCCTTCATAAATTTGGCTAATTATGGGGACCATTGCTTATCTGCCTGGAATGCCAACTTTGGACCTCAATAACTTTTGCTACACTTAGATGCATGATCTAAAATTTAGACCATATGATATCCTCATATATTAAAATAAAAAATATATAAAAATAGTCCTTAAACCTTTGTATATTTGATATATAACTCTATTAAACTTCTCACTTAGATTTTTCTAACATAAAGCCAACTTATGTCAAGAACTGCCTAGAAGGCCACCTTTACACATGCATATCTTTTGATGTGCTTCATAGCATGATCTGAAATTTAGGTAAAATAAAATATGAAAATAAATTAACAAACTCATATGATCAATTTCTCTTCATTCCTTCACATGTTCTAAATATAAACACATCAAAATGCCTACTTAGTTTTTCGTGTTACATTGGAAATTTGGCTAAGTATGGGAAAACACTGTCAAACTGCCTAGGATCCCAAATTTTTACTTGCATATATTATGTTTTACTTCATTACATTACATAAATTTTAGTGTATAAAAAATAGGAACAAATTTTATCATGACCATATGACCAAATCCCCCTGACTCATCTACACATGGTAATAGTGACATCAACAAACTGCCTTCTCAAATTTTTTGCCACTAGACCAAAAATGTCTAGATGAAAACAATGATCAACCATATAAAATCCACTCATGAAAAAAAGTAATAAAATTTTATAAAATATATTAGGTACCTTTTTCACATTTTCAATACTTCAGACTCATCCCTAATCATCTCTAAGTAGTTAAACTTTGAATATCAACCAAGCCTTCTTCAAGCATACTAGGACAAGCACATTTCACACTTTTTCATTGTCACATAGGCTATAAATTCACTTCATACATTCATTTGGAAACTTATATGACATCACCATGACATCATTTATAATTCTCCAACACTTTTTATCATCAAGGCACTAGACCTGCAAGTTATATTGCTTATAGGGTACCTTAGATCTAAGATAAAAAAAAAAGCACTTACACTATTATTCTAACCTAAATTCGACCTTGGATTCCTTGGTAAATTCATTATAACATTATATACCAATTTTCAATCGCTGAACATGCTTATGGATACCTTAATACTTTAAATTCTCAAGACTAGCTTCTAGGTCTGTGACTATGTGAAAGTTTGAAAATGCAGGGGGTTGACCTAATTTGACCTATGGTAATATTTTGGTCAAAATTTTAAAAATTTCCATGGGTAGTATGATTTACATGCTAAGGACCAGTTTCTTTGACCTCCCATTGGCAATGGAATCACCCATAAACTATAATTGACACTGATATGCCTTTGAAAAGACTCTAAACTCACACCAAAAAAAAAGAAACAAACACACAAAACAAGACAATAAGACACACACATGTTCTCTATAAGCACTTAGGGAAAACACATAAACAAATCACACGAAACAATGTGCTTAGAACTTTTTTAATACACACACCTATCCTAATATATACAAGACCTCAAAACACTTGATGTAAAGAACAACTTCTTCATTGCTTCAACTAGGGTCAAAGACAATGATTCTAAAATCACAGCTACTCCATGAAAATAAACCATCATTATAAGGAATGTTTGTCAATGAAAACTTTCTTATGGAGGTAATCAAATGATTTACCATTTTTATAGCTTCTATTAGTAGCAAGTGTGTCACTTGGAACTCTCATGAACACTCCATCTAGCTTTCCAAGAGGCTTATTTGATGTTGTATCTTGATTGAACTTTATCATGTCCACTTTTTAATCCTTAATCTGATCATTGGGAGTCATGAAACCCTTCCTAAATTCAAATGTGTTTGAATCATATGTATAGTATTTGGATTCACCAAATCTATCTTCTTTGTTCTCATTATGTACCTGATTGACCTTATCATTAGGTCTATATTATTTTTGAAGAGTTCAAAACCTGCTTACCTCTTTAAACTCCTATATTATGGCATTGAACTATTTCCACATATCATCTACCTCTTCTTGAGGTTCATGCTCATGAATATTATCTTATTTTGAAAATAGAACTAAATGTTCATTAAGACTATCATGCTTTGTTAAAACTTGGATATAAACATCATCATCCATGTACAAAAGATAGTTACCCCATGCAACCGATCTTAGAGTGTCATCATAATTTTCCTCAAGAGATCCATCACATTCTTCATGGAGGATGTATGTACCAAGACCAGTTTATTCAATCTACTCATATGGATCAAATCCATACCTCTCAACTCCCATTCATGAAGGTACAAGTCAGTTATGCCATCAAAAAGTGTGAGGTTCTTGATCACTAGGATGATCTTCTTCATCACTGATATTTCAATTCATGTTTGATGTATAATGAATATATGTCTCTACATGAAATTTAGATAGAAGTTTAGAGGTTCAAATTTGATTGACACTTTAACACCATACCTAGTGATAGATTCATTATAAGACCAATACGAAGTCAAGTATCCTCCAATCTTAGTAATGAAATCTCTTTTCAAACAAAAGGCAAAGTGTGGTGACACATCCACAACCAAAACATATTGAGTAATCATGAAAGTAGGACAAGCATGAATAACAAGTTTTAAACCTTTTATTATGCCAATTGTCTTAGCATTTAACCCATCCAATTGTAGCACTCCTTTAGAATGAGGCTCATACTTCAAATTCAACTTATCATCTCCTTTATTGGGCATGATTGAAGTACTTTCTCCACTATCAATCAAGAAATTCTGAACCAAAGCATCTCTAATGATGATAGAGAGATAAAATTGAAGAGGTTTATCTACATTCTCAATTTTGTTTAGTTGTCCCTTAGTATGCTTCAATGTGTTTGACAAGGCTACCTCTTTCCCATTAGTGTTTGTCAAGGTTGCCTCTTTCCTACTAGGTTGATTAGTTACCATGATGAGTTTGGACATCTCTTCTTAGAGCAAGTATGCTTGTTTAAGTAATGATAATGCATCCCACATTGATACATTCACATGAGCTTTCTTAATTTTCTATATAATGTTAGTAAAAGAGCCACTAACCTTAGATTGTCAACTAATAGTAATAGTGTTGCCTATAAATTGAGCATTTGGGATTGCATTATACATACCCACCCTTTGGGATGTTTTAATACTCATTGATGGACCATTACCAGCCCCTTGAACCTCTTCAATTGCCTTTCTTTTTTACCTTATATTTTTAGCTATAAGACTTGAGTCTTTGCTTGATTGACCTTTGTAATTCATAGAACATGAGTCATCTTGATCTAATTGACTAAAGTATACCCTACTTAAGTAATTTTTCCATTATTTTCTCCTCTATTAGGTACTTCAGCGTGAGTCATGGATTGCATTGTTCCTAAATTTACCATGAAAGCTTGATTGAAGGACTCATTATCATAGTTAGATGGATCATGAGTTTGATCCCACAGAGGTTAACCCTCATGCTCTTAAGCAAGGTTATTTTTAGTAGGCACTAATTCTTTTGAGGTGGAGGGAACATTGTGGTTATAACCATTATATTCATTTTCTTGAATTAGATGCCCTTGAACTTGAAGATGACCTTGAAAGGGTGGTCTATTACCTTGATAGTTTGGATATGACTAATTATGTTGATAGTGGATTTGGAAAGGTCTCACTTGTTGTTTTATGATCCTCTTAAGACCTAAAGTTTCTTACTCAAGATCATTGACTATGTCTTCCTCATTATATTTGACTGACTAGGGGTAGATGGCTTATATTTTGGTGTAGGGATGGGAACAATAGCAGGTGTATGGGTTTGTAAATTAGGGAATAGAGGCATATGGGGTCTTGGGGAAATATTCCTAGCCTAAATAAAATAATTCTCAGGCCTAATGGCCACTTCATAGGCATTATGAAGTGTGTTCCCTCCAATAGATTGTGTCATCATGGAAATAACACTATCAAAATCTTTAAGATAATAAAAGAAGGCATGGTGTGCAGTAGGTCTTACCAAGATTAGGATCCTATCCCATGTCTTCTAAAACCTTGTATTGAAGTATTGAATACTTCTTGAGGTGATCTCCTTATGTTGGTCATTGCTCAATCAATGAAAAGTTGTCACTCTTGTCCTCAAACCTTCTTCTCAAAGCATCACCCAACTCATCCCATGTGGTGATAGATTTAGGAGCCAAAGTACCATACCAATCAAGAGTTTTCCCTTTGAAAGAGATAACCAAAAAACTAATTGTTATGTTCTCCTCAATGATGTGATGTGTATTGTAGAAGTTAGAAATTTTTGTAATGTGTTCAATAGGGGTAATGGTAGTCTCACTTATATATGAAGGGACACTTTTGAGGGCATATATAAGAATGTCATCATAATAATAAAGTCTTAGAGTACTATATAAATTGAAAGAAATAAAAGGTAGGTTTCTTTCCATGATAGCTTTAGTATTTTCAAGATTGGGCCAATCAAAAAATTTCTTATATATCTATGATCAAGGTAAGATGTCTCTAGGTAAGGATAAATGTTAGCAAATTTATACGCTTTGACTAAATAATAAGGAAGCTCTTGAAAATCAAAATGAAATCCTTTATTATGAGATCTTGTGCTTAACTTAGGCATGAAACGATGCACTAATCTACCACCAAGAGTCAATTATTAGAGTCACCAAATACTATAAGAAGTAGACTATTATAAACTCTTTATTATCAAGACCAACATCCACCTTGAACAACCTTGCTAGACTTCATGTCCCACTGGGCATGCAAGAACTGTTATAGCCTAGTTTTTTACCCTAGATAAGTTAATCAGACTTTTCCAAATTTGGGATAACATGGAACTATCTCTAAGCATATGCATATTTCTATAAGAGATATATCTCTAGATTATGGGCTAGCTCCCTTGATCTAACTATTTAGGCTCACACACTACACTAGGATAATCACTTATTGGGGGTGAAAAATGAATAAGGAAACAAAAAATTAACCTATACTAATTAATGTGATACACCAAGGATATCTCCACAAACATACTTAAAACTTGAACTATGAAGGTAGATTACTAAAACTGATCTCAACTCAAGGTTTTTCTAGCATGTTTCTACATGGATGTAGATTACTATGCATTTACAAAGGGTGGATGAATAGGATGTATAATATTAAACACTAATAATCTTATTCACACTTAAAATACAATTAACAAACATTTACACTTCATGAGACTTGTTAGAAGAGATATTATTTACACAATGCATACAAGAGTAGAATAGAAACAAGTAGAAAAAATCATCACTTGTCATCCAAATGAACTACTTGACATACTTAGGAAAGAATTTTAGAGAGTAAATGAGCTTGATAAAACTTTATTAAAAGTAAAAATAATATGTCAAACTAGAAGGGCTTTGACATACCAATTGTGGATCCTTTACAATGCCAAAATAACTTCAATATATAGAGCAATAAGAGAAGAGAGAGAAGGAGTGATGTTGGGGAGTCACAAGACCAAGTTTCAAGTATTGAATACTAGTTACAATGGAATTTAAGGAGTTATAAAATATATCATAAGGTTATGTTGGACAAGTGTCTATTTGAAACGTGACATCTTCCTCAAGTTGGCCTAGGGACACTTCATTATCCTTCTTAAAACTATTTTCTTGATGAGGAGTCCACTTATTTGTATTGAACTACCTTGTAAGTCATTAAAACATGTATAATTACTTTATAAGGTCAAAAATTTATTGGTTTATGTCATTATGTAACCTTGTAACTGATGATATTCTCTTTACCACTTGTTGTTCACTTCCTTGTAGTTACTCACTAGCCCTCTAGGCCTAAACTCTCACACTTATCACTAGGGTGACCTACATATGCTCAAGAGATTTAATTAAAGAGATGTGAGACACATAATTATAACTTATTTATATTATATTATATCATATGGGCCACAATAAAACTCAAAATCACACTTCTCATCTCCAATTTGGTAGTTATGTTGCTTCTCACTATTCTATCCAAGACTACTACAACAATAAATTTAACAAATGGGTTTTCATACATGGATGAAGTCAAAATAGTTTTTTATGAGTCAAAACACATATCTACACACATTACACCATTGTTTTCATTCACTTATTCCCTTTTGCACCTTCAAATCACCTCAATTCTTATAGAAAACACAAAATTTAACCTATTTGTACAAGTGATAGTATAAAAAAATTGAGTGGTGAGGAGTCTGAGAGAGTTAAAAGTAGGAAAAAATCATCTTATAGTACAATTTATTCCTTTTGGATTCATTTTTATTCATATTTTTCTAATTGGGCTCTTACGAGGGTTTTAGGAGGGTTTTAAGTCATTTAGGTTAGTAACAATAGTTCATAAAGGATAGGCCCCTAACCTTTAAAAAAATTCCACTAGATTAAATTAAATGACCTAACTAAATGATACATAATTTCTCAAGACACCATCAATATTTTCTTTATAGATGGGAGTGAAATAAGTTGGCTCTCGAATAGTTGTTATGCATTCTGAACACCTTTGAGACAAATTAAAGCCAAAAATGGCCAATTTGAGTCATTCTATGAAAACCAATGAGTCTAATTAGCCCTCCATTATCAAATTAAATCTATCACATTTCTTGGGGATATCACATGATCATATGAGTGAAGTTAGAAACATGATGGTTCATGCCTAGTTCTAGGTCTCATAGGCATAGACTATGTTTTATGAGTGTGTGACCACCTATGAGTGGTCATAGTGGATGTAAGACCTTATATACACTTTTTTACCTCTATTTCAACCCTAAATATCATCCCATAGTCACTCAAGACTCTGCCATTCATCTTTTCATCATCAATGCACGAGGCTTGCAAGTTGTATTGATCATGGAGTGCCTTAGGTCTGAGATTAAAAAAACACTTCCACTATTGTTATGACCTAAAGGAGACTATGGAGGAATTTTTAAATTAATTATGACATTTTATACCAATTTTAAATCACTAATCATTCTTCTAGAGACCTTAATACGTTAAATTCTCAAGACTAGCTTTTAGGCCTATGACTATGTGCAGGGTTTTGGTTGACAGAATATGAGGTTTTGAAACCCAGATTGAATCCATATTTACTCTATTTTCCTTTCCTCTGAGAATCACATATAAGTGTGATATTATCAATTTTATATTTATTTATACATGGTCATCTTCATCCTACACCTCTGCCTACCAGCCAAACTTGCATTTTTCATTAGCTTAGGCTAGTCTACAATCCTCACTTCAAACTATATGTGTTCATTAAGGAATACCCCTATAAGTGGTTATACATGATTGATCACTGTTTTTTCACTTTTATTTTCTCCTAAGGTCACTAGGACCATCTCACACATGAATAAAATCTTTTATAACTTGATACCACTTATTCCTTTCCGCTAATGCACTAGGTTTGCAAGTTGCATTGAAATGTTCCATGTTCATTTTGGCCTAATGGCACTGTAGTTATATGAGTGTCTCCATCATAATTTTGACTGAGTTGAAGACCCATTCTAAGATCATCTTATCTCTTAACCTAAAAACCTCTTATTATGTCAAGATGTTACCCCTAGGCTTAGGTTATAAGAATGAGGCTATTAGGCTTGCTTAAACCTCATAAACACTCACCATGAGATGACACTGTGTGGAGTAGAATCTCTTTTCATAGAAATTAAGGTAAAGTTTATTTATTTATGCACTTTGTAATCTAGGTTTAACTATAGGTAATGTTCTCACCACTCACATATTGATTTTTTCTTGATCCACGAATCTATTTTAGATACCCAAATAGGCTCAAATGCTTAAAAACATGCTTTGGTCCCTCTTTTAGGTCTAGACATAACTAGGTTTCTAGTAGCAATTTGTAGGTGTCTATTTCAGGGATACATGACTATATCAAGTGTCTTAGACCTTAATTTCCACCCATGATTCTCTTAAAATAAACATTCAATTGAGAATATGACCAACCATGCCTTGAGGGGTTGAAAACATGTGTGTTACTCTTGATTTGAAACCACTCACATAAAGATGAACTTTGCAACTATCAAAACACTATTCTACAAACCATTGATATTCAATTATAGCATAATGAGATGCTTCTACTTACCTTCCATGGCCACACATGCCAAACTAGTTTGAAATTATCATGACATGGTGGATATGCTCTACAGGTCTACATACTTTTTTTGGTTCACACAAACCAATCTCCATCGTGCTACTAGATGAGAAAATCTAAGCCATTGGGATTGCACAAATAGTTTGGAGGTACTAATAATATTAATGATTGTTCATAAAGCACAAGCCACTAATATTAGAACTATGACCATGAAATGGAATTTCACATGGATGAAATGGACCCTTAACATCCACTATGTGCACTAACTCCAACTCTTCTTCTCTAGTCTATACCAAATGAAAACCATTGACCCTTTTGAGTTGTCTAAGATATAGATAAGAGATAAAAACTAGTTTTCATCAAAATTTTAATCTAATCAAGCCACCTAAGCATGAAAAAGACCTATATGGATGTCATGACACCTTTCTAAAACACTTACACCTATAGATAAGTCACCCCAATCTATACAACTACTTGAAACTGACCTTTTTATAGATGATCTCCTTTTTACATTAAACCTACAATGTCTCAATTTCAAAGCCTTTCTCTAACATTATATTACATGTGGTACATTAGATTACTTCTTGAAACATTTATCCTTTTTTTTTAAAATCATACAATTCCTTAGAATGGCAAAAAAGGTGGCATAAAAGGACATTAGGACAAATGGACAAGTATGACAAAGGCAAAAACATATTATGTGACCTTCAAGGTGTGACTTGACCTCACTTAGGACCATGGTGATGATTTTCAAACCTAGGGGACCTTATGAAAGTTTTAAAATGTAGGGGGTTGAACTAATTTGACCTAGGGTAAAATTTTGGTCAATAGGTAACTGGATAATTTGCTTGACTTAGTTTGCTTCTTCACATATGGGTTTTTAGACTTAGTCGACCTAGTCAACTATTTTAGTAGGTTAAAAATATTCATTTATATGAAATAATATAAAAATAAAAAATAAAATATCTTTAAAATCATCAAGTTCACTCTCACCATCTCAGTCATTTGGTTTCCTTCATTCTAGTACTATTTTTCATAGTGTTTAGTCTATAAAACTATAACCCTACAATAAACTTAGTCGATTGGATTGATTGATTTCTATAATTGATTTTTTCCTAGAAGACTTAGTCAACTCATTCAACTATTTTTCTATGGACCTTGATCTAATAGATAAAATTAACCCTATTGATTATGTTTTATATTGTTTGCATACTTAATCTTTTGAATCAATTTTGTAATCTTCAAGTAAAGGAATGAAATCATATTGCTAGTAATTACTCATCTTTCATTTTTTTATTTTATCACTTAGATTATTACACATAGACTAAATAGGAAGTTTTAATTTATAAATTTAGTCACATTTATTTAATTTTATTCATACACTTCCAAACCATATAATATCAAAAAGCATTAAACAAATTCTACCCAAAGTCTACCTACTTGGATTTCATCACCAAGGGGGAAGCTGACTCAATTTTTTGGTTGAATATAAATATTTGGTTGACTGTATATATTAGAAAATCACTTTACACCTTTATCACTAAAATATTGTAAAGTGAGGGGTAGACCCCAATACCAAGCCAATATAAATCCAATACCATGACCAATACAAATCCCTTTCAGCCTTAAGTACATGAAACCATCCTTAGATTGCCTTTCTAGTTCCTTTTTACATCCAACTCCCTATCACATTTATTTTTAAAGTTATAATTTAAAACATTCAAGAATGATCACATAGATTAGCATTTATATTTATGCTACTTGATAGTTGATAATTTTATATTGTATTGTAAGACTTGTATCGACCAACATTGGTACAAGGTTTATGTTATGTACCATAACTGGATCGACTGGTTCGACCCAATTACTTGTGTGTTTATTTCAAGTGTTCTATAAAATAACACTAGATCCTCAAGAATAATAAATGTCAAAACCTATCTTTACCTTCAAAACATAGTTGATCTACTTGATTATGTCTTTTACATTCTCTATTTTCCTACAGAACATAGTTAAACTACTTTTTTGTGTCTTTTATAGTTACCCTTTTCCCTTAGAACATAGTCATTATGTTTAACTTAGTATCTTATAGACTCCTTATTCTATTTTCATTCAACACATAATCCACCTATAAAATTGTGTGTATTTTAGACTCCCCCAGTTTCACCATCAATAGAACATAAATTTGCCAAGATTGAAATAGGAGGTATCCCACCATTAATTATAAAAAATTTATGGATCCTACCTTGTATCTAAAAAAACTTGGAAACCTTTACAAAGATTGGGTTAAGATTAATACTTTCATTGATACTAAACTATTAGTTAAAACGCTTTCAAGAGATGTTTTAGATTGGTAAAGTCAATTGAAAACCCACTTTGTTACTAGTTTCTAATACTTGGTCAATTCACTGGTCCAAGAATTCCAAGCTAGTGATCTTCTCAAAAACAACTTAGCTCATTTTATCAATTATAAACAACTAGAAATTGAAACAACACAAATTTTAATCAAACGAATGAAAATTTGTTTAATAAATATAAGCATAATATGGTGGATGACAACCTCTTCCATCTATTCACTAATGTTCTCTACCTTAAATTATAATATCACATTAGGAACCTTTCTCCAAATGTTTTGAAAGAATCTCTTAACCAAGCTAAATGACAAGATTTACTCACATGTCAATTTGAATCATCTCAACCTACAATGAAAACTTGCATGTTTATCAAAAATCATCATGCAACTAATGATGGTTTTACCAACACTTATAACACTATACACACCATCCAAGCTATTAATCTAAACAATACCATAGAGCATGGTATTCTCCCTAACAATAATTATAATCATAATTGATAGAACAAATAATACAATTGCATACATACACGGATCTAGATGTGAGACCAATTGTAAAGACATTAACCATGAAACAATGAGAGCAAATTTGAACACACCATAACATAGATATGCTATGGGAAAACCTCATGAAGAGGTAAAAAAACCCACCAAGATTATTCATTATTTTAGAAATAAAATATACCCAATACAAGCTTTCTCTTCTTTCTCTTCTCTCTTTTCTCATTACATCTTACAATATAAACTCTTCATTATATAGGCAAGGTAATTTGACCATTTTAATATGACCTTTTCCAACCACCACATTAATGGGTCCAAATTCTCCAAAGGTCATTTAATATATTTTATTATTTATTTACATGAGGATAAACTCATGATAAATAATAAAATATATTATTATTTAACCAATGTAATTTAATGTATTAAGGGTACATAAATACCATTAATTGTTCTAATACTCTCCCTTAATGTTAAGTGAGGATACATTATATAATCAACTTTATAACAATGAATATATACTCCATGAACCATCCACATGATGATTTTTAGGAGGTAACAACATAATGGACTTACACTCCATGAACCATCCCAATGATGAGTTTAGGAGGTAATAATTGAAAGAAACATCCTTCATCATACAATAGTCACCTTTAAATAAATTATGCTATGTTAAAACATAGTCACCCAAAATTATTACACTATTTAACTATAGATACCTAAAGATATTACACTATATAACTTTATTCAAATAGTCTTCTTTAAAATAATTACACTATACAACTATAGATACCCAAAGGTATTACACTATGTAATCACAGTCACATAGTCACCTTTAAAGGAATTACACTATACACCCATATACACCTAAAGGTTTTGCACTATGTCTCCATAGGCACCTTTAAAGGAGTTACACTATGTTACCCTAAACCACTTAGAGTGAGTTTAGGCTAGCATGACATGAGAATACATCCCGTAGTGAGAATACATCACATAATTTCTCATGAATAATCAACCAAGTACACTGTAGTCTTTTATAACATAAGCATCTCAATGCTATTATGTGTTGGGTACAATGTAGACTTTCATATGAAATTTACCAAAATCACATAAAGTGATATATTAAAATGCTTTAAAATAAGAAGTATAAAGAGATAGAAGAAAACACCCAACCCATGTGGTTGTTAAAAAGTGACATTATCATTCACACTCCCCCTCAATGACAATTTTGATAAGCCCAATATTGAATGAAATTTAATAAGATTTAGTTCATTAGTGCTACACTAATTTTTTCACAAAATCTATACAACTTTGACTATCACCAATAAGGTTGGTACAATGAGGAACTTTCACATGATGTTCTTCTATCATCCTTCTTAGCCATAAAGCTTCTTTAGCAACTTGCACATGAAGTGCTCTAAGTTATAGCACCTACACCAAACATAAACACATATCTAGAAGTAGACTCATCATAGTATGGTTAGCATCATAATAACCAAATAAATTAGCATAATAAAAGGAAGAATAATATAAACCAAAGTTTATGGTTCCTTTTATATACCGAAGTATTCGCTTTGTTAATTTCCAATGATCCAAGTATGGATCTTGCATGAATCTGGAAGCAACACCCACATATTATAAATTATCTAACCTATTAATGGTTATATAAATAAAAATACTAACAAATATTTTTAAATAAGAGTTAGCTTTATTGTGCATATTTTTAGATCAAGCTTTAACACAATTTCGATAGGAATTTATGTAAGCTTCCAATCAAGCACGTTAAATTTAACAAGCAGGTTATGTGATGCACATGTAATAAATTCACTAATAATTTGATACTAATTTAAACAAATATTAAATATCTTATTAACAATAATTTATATTATAATTTGAGTCATGAATATATTTTTTGTTTTAAAGTTGATACTATAAGTTTGCATTTTATACTAAACTGATAAAAAAAAGGTTTAGAAAGCAAAATTTTTAACGTGTTTTATACTTTATTTTGAAAAAAAAAACACATATTATAGTGAGTAAACAACACTATCCACTTTATTTTATTTTTTAAAAAAACTAAAAATATAAATAATTATAAGGGTGAAAGTTACAAGTGTCGAAAAAATGGTTGTATCATAAAATGCACTATTTGACAAAATTATTGTAAAATTAATAGTATAAGGTTTAAAATCAAATAAATTACCTTATTAATGTGTTTGGAATGTGTCAAAACCTACAAATTGACTAGTTGGATGACTATGATTGACAAACAATTGATAGGATCAAATATCAAACAAAGGTCGAAACTAGTTACTAATTTTCATGTGAATCAAGTCATGAAAATTGGAATAATTTAAAAAAAATTAACTAAGTTAAAAAATGGTCAAAGGATTTGTTAAGAGGATTTGAACTCTATATTTGTCTGCTACAGGTGTATTAGCAAAATTAAGCTAGTCATCTCACCCATTAAGGTTATTAATGAATTAAATACACTAGATTATATTGAATCCTTTTCTGATCTTATTTTTTATTTAAAAACAAAAAAAATAGAATTAAATATTTTCAAATTAAATTCATATAAATATTTTAAATTTGGATTTTTTTTAAAAAAAGGCACACATGGGGGCCACTGCCTATGTGGATAATAGAGATTTAAATAAAAATTCTATTTATTAAATACTTGCATAAAACATTACATACTCATTTAAAATTTGTTTTAACATGCTACATGAAGGAATGGATCAATAGAGGATGTAGAGGAGCTTGTAGAAGCTACAAGAGGTAAAATCAGGGTCTATAAAGCTTGAAATCACCTCCAAATGGCCCTCCAAAACATTTGAGAGACTCAGATCTAGATTTTATAGATGTAAACTAATCGTTTAATTACTATTTATATAAGGAGCCATACTATAATGCCCAAGCAAGACTAAATAGCTCAAAAATATTCTCAACTCCTTCAATTAGCCTCTCTAAATGCTTTTGAAGGCTGAGAAACTAATAAATCACCCTTCTTAGATCAGAAAACATTACAACTTAATTTGTTTTCTAATTTTTTTCTTAAAAGGTTGTACCAAGCCATACAGGGGCATCAATGAAGGTTGAAGAACACTGAAATAGGCTTTGATAGAGGTTTTCAAGGTCAAGAAAGAGTTTTGAAGGCTCATTGATAAAACACCCTTCAAGGACCAAAACAAGAGCAGAGGACCTCAAAAAATAAATATTAATTTTTTACCAAAGAAGCCATATTATGGTGAGCTTGCATGGAGGAAAAAATAAAAAACTTATAAGGAATGCCTTAGAGGATTTGAGGAAGTTTTGAGTGGCTCGAAAACTGGTTACATCTCCTTAGGACATAAGAATCATACTACATATACTAAAAATGGAGATTTTGAAAGAATTTTTTAAAAATTGAGGCCATACAAAGGCCATACAAGAATTTCTAAGCATTGATTTTCTCACTTGTTGACTCTCTTAATGCTTTCAACTACTTGTAAATGTTAGATCTGCAACTAGAGAGCTTCAACCACCTTCATACAAATTATTAGTTCTAAAAATAAGAAAATATTAAGATTTTTAATGCTTAAAGAAGGATTTTAGCCCATTTTAAAACTCTCAGTTAGATGTATGACATGAAAATAGGCTTAAAATATTAAAAAAATGTACAGATTTGAAATATCTAGGTTCTACAAGAGGAAAAAATAAAATGAGTTACTTCTATTGAAGGAGAAACTTGAAAAATCCTCATAAACATACCAGAGCTTGAAAATTAATGAAATTAAGCTCGAACACAAGCTAAGCTCGAACACAAGCCAAAGACTTGATCTCTAATCTTGCCACTTGATCATGCATCAACCTACTCTGATACCATGATAGAACAAGCAATATGATTGCATATGAACACCAAATCTAGATGTGAGACCAATAACAAAGATATTCACCATAAAACAATGAGAGCTATACCATAGGAAAACCTCATGAAGAGGTAAAAAACCCACCAAGATTATTCATTATTTTAGAAATAAAATGTACTCAATATAAGCTTTCTCTTCTCTCTCTTTTCATTACATCTTACAATATAAACTCTTCATTATATAGGTAAGGTAATCTGACCATTATAATGTGACCTTTTACAACCACCACATTAATGGGACCAACCTCTCCAAAGGTCATTTAATATATTTTATTATTTATTTACATGAGGATAAAATCATAAAAAATAATAAAATATTTTATTATTTAACCAATATAATTTAATGTATTCAGCGTACATAAATAACACCACTTAACCATTAATTATTTTAATAGTAATCCCACATTTTCTCAAAATAATCATACTAATATGCACAAATCAGTGTCACTAGCATAAATTTAAAACATCTTCTAAGACCTTTACCATAAGATCTTGACCCCACTCATTCTATGAAATCATGGTATGATCCAAATAAATTGTATCGGTTTCATGCAAGTTGGGGCCATTCTGATGAGACTTATAGATAATTAGGAAATATTTCTATGGATTTTCAAGTTGGTTCTAAATTTAAACAAAAACTCCTTATCTAAAAATATCAATAATCTTATGGCATAACACTTAAATCTCATAAGTATCAAGCTTTAGAGTATTAGCTATCTACAAGGATCCCCTTCCTAATCACCAAGACAACATCAAACAACCCACCCCT
Organism: Torreya grandis; assembly: GCA_037957365.1. Taxonomy (NCBI): domain Eukaryota; kingdom Viridiplantae; phylum Streptophyta; class Pinopsida; order Cupressales; family Taxaceae; genus Torreya; species Torreya grandis. The sequence continues at coordinate 2,773,420 of JARHVA010000971.1, forward strand.
ACTACTAACAACATTGAAATTATTATAGACCTTAACCCCAATGATTAAAATTTGGTTAATATGATTAGTATGAAAATAGTAGTTACTTATATTAATTAAAACCCAACACCTAAACATCACACCTATTCAACATTCACATTATTCAAGACACTTACCCATCCCATCTCATAAAATTAGGGCATGAGAAACCAATACCCATACAATCACCACCTTTAACTACTGGAAGAAAAATCAATAAGGGGTGGGTGAATCAGTGTACCAAATAGTTTCTTGAAATTACATCCAATCATTCATGAACTATGAAAGCAACATTAAGATCTAGTAATGCATAAAGATCATTCACATGAGCATAACATAATAAAACACACATATGAGTGAGAAACCCTAAATGGGAAGAAAACCACTATGATCCTTATAAATGGAATATAATAATATTAAACAAAATATCAAATTCTATTGATTACCAACTCAACTTGTATCACCAACCCCAATGAAGTCAAGCACCCACTTGACTGGGCTTTAACAAGCACCTACTTGTAAGGAAGTACCAACTCCCTAAGTGAATCAAAACCAATTCAACCACCTCATCAATTTTGATCACCACACCTATGATATACTATTATTGTCTCATTTTAATACCTTATTTTTCTCTATCATGAAATATTTTGTTTTCTTATTTCGTATATCCACAAATAGGCCTAAACTACCTTGTATATATACTAGACACATGGTCACACACCACTTGGTCAGCCACACACCTTAAAAATATTAGTTAGGACATATAATAGGTATTATAACATATTATTAACATGATTAAAATTAAATTTTTTTTACCCCTTTGATCTACAAAAACTCATTTAGGCCTCATTTCTCTTTTAGGTCTCATGGAGACATAATTACATTAGGTTTATCTTCTTAGAATCAAAGCTTGATCTAATTGGGCCCATATGACCTTATCCAACACTAAAAAACCATTTTATAACTTATCCATTGATCTATACTAAACTTATCCATTATTTTTTATACTTTTATCTTTCATTCATACCATGAAAACTCTTTCAGGACAAACTGCCCTATTAAGCTTGTGTACCTCAAAAGTCTATCTTGCAAAAATGAAGATTAAACATCCTTAATCAACTAAAATATGAAAAAATAAGAATGTAAATATATCCTCCATGACCTTAGGGTCATCAAAAAATTCTTATGACACTTTCACTTAGGAGATAAAGGCTCAAGAACATCTTTGTAACTCACTCACTTAAAACTACCAATTTACCTCAAAAATTAGTCTTGATGAATTAGAACTCCAACACCTGTGTAGACATTTTTCACAACTCCTGATGCATGTAAATTTTATTATGATATATAAAAAAACCCCTTATATATAAATTTCATATGGTCTAATGGAAAATATTGGTCCTACAAACCAATTTCTTGACCTTATATCACATAGTCTTGTTTGAACCATAGAGGTCATTTTGTGAGCAAAATTTTTACCATAATAACTAACCTCCAAAACTTATTAAAATAATTAAAATGAATTAAAATTCATAAATAAAATTTTCATTCAATTTTTTTTATAAATATGACATCCTCAGACCTTAAAATCCATCTTCTCATCTATGCCTAGGTTTTGCACTATTTGCACCATTAGGTCTGTCTGTGGCTGGCTAACTTGGATGACCAAATTAGAAAATTTGAAAGATATACCTATCCAAAATTCATAATGGATTGAAAAATTATTATATAACTTATTTTATTATCCATTTTATTTTCTTAACCAATACAAATTTTGAGATTAACAATAACTTCTTAACAAATAAGCCTGCATCTATGCATTTTCTCTTTCATCTAACTAACCACCACCATCTATAGGTAATTTGGAGATTTTATTACATTATAAAATATATTTTATATTAATTTAAATCCATTATTATATTATTATAATAATATCTTTCACATCAGGTCCTTATTAGGGTTTTAGGGAGTTTTAACACAAATTTTGGTGTTAATGATTATTCATAAAAGATTTCCCCTTGAATCCAAAACCAATTCTTGGAGATATTAGGTAGGACCCTTCCCCATCTCTCCTTAATATCTCAAATTCCAATTCAAAGGTTACATGTGCCAATGAACATCTGAAAGTGATTCTTAGGTCTTGAGACCTCATTCTATGAACTTGAGAAGACCTAAAACATTGATTCATGTTATTTCCTTCAAACCATGACCTCAAAATTTGTGAAAATGCCTAAAAAAACTTATCTTAACTCTATCCATTCTCAAATATGCATAATTTCATTGAAATATGATCTCATACCTCATTAGGCTAGGCAAGGTCTAAGAGAGGTTTAGGTGTAGGCTTAGTCTGAAGGTCTTACACCTATAGGCTCACCCTAAAACTCTTGTGAATGAATTAATTCCTTGTATACATGCTAAAATAGTTACATACAACCTTAACATGCATGTGTTCATTAATTTTCATGCACATACCTCTTCATGTCATGACTAGGCTCGTGACTAGGTTTCTTATGCAATTTTGACATCAATAAATTATACCTTCATGCAACCATAATGCATTAGTTGCATTCAAATTCACTCTTTCTCTTTATCACATGACAACACTCTCTTAATGACCTAAATGACAATTATGTCTCAATGCACATTATCACATCACATACTACCAACTAGGCTTAGTCACCTTTGACATTAACCTTCTTTAGATGCACCTTTGACATCAATGATAATACTCAACAGTATCCCCCTTTATCATTGATGAAAACCACTCATAGAAACTTTTCTCAACAAGCAAATTCTCCCTCATTTTTAACTTTCTTTCCCTTTGACATAAATGAAAAAGAGATGTCTATAACTTCTTGGATCATACCTCTTGCAACCAAAACACATAATATTATGAGATACCATACAAATATGTTCCCCCTATCTCCATGCATATATTCTTGGAAGTAATTAAAAACATAATTATCTTCCCCTAAGTATTTGATTCTTTAGTGACTTCTAGGGGTAGGAACTACACCCAATTCCTATCTTAGGTGTTCAAATGTTGCCTTTAGAAGTGGATTGGTCAAAATGTCTGTAATCTAATCCTTTGTAGAAACACATTCAAGTTTAACACTTTGTTCACTCACCTTCTCTCTTACAAAATGATACTTGATATAAATTTTCTTAGTTCTTGAGTGTGTGATAGGATTATTTAAGACCCTTATGGAACTTATAGTATCACAATAAATAGGGCTAGAACTATCATACTACACCTTGTATTCTTATAAGGTATATCTCACCCATAGGACCTGAGTACACCATGAAGCTAATGTAATATATTCAACCTCAAAAGTAGATAATACCAATAATGGTTGATTATTTATTATTAATGATATAAGAGACTCTCTTAAGTAGAAGGCCCTCTACTAGTGGTCTTCTTATCCTCTAGACTCCCTACCTAATATGTATCTATATAGGATGTTAAGTTAAACTCCTTGCTCCTTGGATTCCACAACCTAAAATAAATGGTTCCCTTGAGATAAATAAGTATCCTTTTGACTACTTGAAAATATGTTTCCTTTGGTCTACTTGAAATCTTCCCACAAGGCCTAATGTTTGTATGATGTTAGGTCTAGAGGCAGTGGTGTATAGAAAATTTCCAATCATTGACCTATATGAAGTCTGATTGACCTTTGGAGACCCATCCTCCTTGATAAACTTATATCCTATGAAAATAGGTGTGATGATTTATTTGAAATCATCCATCTCAAATTTCTTCAACATCTCTCTTATGTACTTAGCTTGTGAAATGAATATATCTTTTTCTAATTTATTGATTTGTAATCTAAGAAAGAAAGATAGTTCTCCCAGCATGTAAATATCAAACTCCTTCTTCATCACATTTTCAAAGGCCTTAATCATATTATCACTATTTACAATAAATATGATGTCATCCACATAGATAACTATTATCAACTGATGATCACCTTATGTCTTTATATACATATTATTATCAACAACTCCTCATTTAAAACCTTGATCCAATAGATACCTATCCAATCTAGCATACTAAGCTCTAGGAGATTGATTTATACCATAAATATAATTTTAAAATCTAAAAACATAGTATTTATTCACTGATAATGAGAAAACATTAGTTTTATTTATGTACACCTCCTCTTCCAAGTTCCCATTATTAAGCATTGCTTCTATTGTTGAGGTTTGGCATTGATATTGTCATTGATGTCAAAGGTTTTTCATGAGGGATGAGGCCATTAAATAGTGTTTGTGTTTTATTCCATCCCTAATAAGTATGATAGTTTTTTGAAAACTTATAAGTCATGCAATCAAGGTATAGAAGAAGTAAAGAATTTTTCAAGATCAGTTGTCAAGTGCTTGATCTTAAAAGGAGACTTGAGAAGGGTTATGCATAGGAAATCTATTCATATGAATAAAATATCATGGTGGCACAATTATATAGATGAAAAAAGGTATAAGATAATAAATGATGTTATTTAAGCATCATATGAGGAATTGGAGCACTCATGAGTGTCTCAAAGTAAACCTACAGGGGTAAAAACTATAGACCTATCATGCAACTAGACTAGTACTAGACCCTACCTAACCTAATGAGGGGTCATGAGGTGTTTTAAATACATATTAAGGATGGAAATTAGTGGTATATCATGTGATATGTTTACTAAGCATGTGAGTGAGGTGGATAGTTCTTAAACAATGGATAGAAGGTTAGTTTTAAGGCCTAATGTGACCTGTAGGTCAAAAGCCTAGAGAGCAAAGATAGAGGTTGTGGCCTAATAGGGTATCAAGATAAGTTTTAAATATAATCATGGATAGGTTATTAATAGAGGTATTCCATGTTGTTTCAGGTTTGTTGACCAAGTTTGAGGTCAAATTTGTAAGGAATGTGGTTTTGATATTTCATGTGTGCACAAAGTAAAAGATTATCAACCTGATAAGAACTTTTATCTACTCATTGGCACATGTAACATATTCATGAGAAAATGATTTATTCATGGTATATAGGTAATATCTTAGCTCAAAGTTTCAAGCATTAGTTTTTGGATTAAGGGCCTATACTTTATAAATGATTATTAATATTGTAAGATGGTCTTAACCCTCTCTAAAAACCTAATAGTGACCTGATATGGAAGATATTGACAGAAATTAATAAAAATTTATTGGATGAACTATTTATATTATTGAATCATGTAATGGACTCTCCTAGGTACCTCCAAGTGGCATTGGTTTGTCATGAGAGTGAGTGGACCTTATATTAAAATCCATGTTTCTCATAAATTTACTGTAATAGGTAGAGTTTATCGAGTAAAAGTTGCTAAGTGGATGGAGGTTGGATATTGATACTTATATCTTATGTTAATGTTGGTTTTTGATCAATTTATACACCTCAAAAATGTTAAACTAGTCATGGAAGTTATCTTATTGCTAAAAAGGCCTAGTGATGCAAATAATGAGAAAAACTAGGTAGAAATGGAAATGAGATTAGGGATGTGTTGTCATGGATTAGGGATGGATAAAAAATCATGGGGTTATTTTTAAATACCTATAACACATGTCAATATTGGATATAAAATTTGGATATGATTATATATAGCATTAATTTTCTCTCAAATTGACTTGTCTAAACTCAGTGAGGCCTGTGTACAGTGAAGCCATGAGGTTGGTCTGTAAGACCAATATTGGTATTAGAAAATATAATAAATATGTTGTAAGTTTTTATGAGAATGTTTTAGGGTCATATAAATTCATTTTATGTCCATGAAAGTGATTCTACGTGTGTTCTAAGTCATTATTTTCATGAGTATGATTTATAGCTAATTAGTAGTTCTGAGTGGACTACTTGTAGACAAGAGTTTGAGTAATTTTGCTTTGGGTTATGAGGTAAAATGCACATGTTTATTAATCTGAGGTCATGAGGATTTTATGTATATGATTTTTTGACAATATTATGTTTTTGGTTTAGTGTTTCAAGACAAAATTTCTGGGTATACATAGGCCTAATTATGAATTGTGTTAGTGGCATGGTTCAAATGGTGGTTGGAGTTAAAAGGTGTCATGGACACAAAATGATCTTGGTATGGGTCTATTAAATTTAAATATTATGTGTTCCTAATATGTGAAAATTTTGAGAGTGTTCCAAGGTGTTCAAATAGTAATGTGTGCTAATGAAGGCCTAATTGAATTAGGTCTCCTTAAGGCCTAAAAGGGTTTTTTGTTCGTATATGCTATGACCAACATATTTTAATTATTTTTTCATGTTTTTAACATGACCTTATTCCTATTTAATTTAAAAAATAATTTTTAAATTTTGTATGGCTGACCAAGGGGTGTATGATTAAGAGCCTAGTATAAGAACAAGGCCTAATAGGCCTAATTATCTAGGTTGAGAATATGAGTGAAAAAGAGAATGAGATATAACTTTGAAAGATTTGAAGGAGGTATTTTATACAATTATTAGGATAAATATAAACCATAATGAATATATGATAGGGTTACTAAATATTATTATCAAGGTCATATAACCTAACCTAGTCAAGAAGAGGTATAATTGAGCAAAGAAGACTAGAGACTAGTTTGAGAAGGATAAGTGTATTTGAGCATCTGAAGATGAATATCATCATATATTGTATGAAAAATAAATGGTTTTTAATGTGATGAAAGGTTTAATTTTTTTTATTTGGTGTTGATTCATTTAGGGGGTTGGAGCCTCCTTGTAAGTGGGTGCTTGTTAAAGCCTAGTCATGTTGGTGCTTGGCTTGTTAGGGTTGGTTCTCCAAGAGAAGTTAGTGCTTCACTTAATCTTGATGTTTGAATTATATGATAGTATGCCATTTTATTCATTAGTGGGTTTTATTTCCCTTTAGGGTTTCCCACTCAAAATAGTGTTCTCTGTTATGTTCTTATTATGTTTCTATTTTACTATATTGTTTTGATATTTCATGAATGACAAGGTAAAGAGTGCAAATGTTTTGAAGACTGATTCACCCCCTCTCTCAATAATTTTTATTCCAATAATTTGTATCAAATATTTTTCCTTTAAATCAAGTTTAACAATTTTAAATATGATCAAAATAAACACAAGAATTTCTTGTGATCAATAGGAAGAAGACATTATGTATGATAAAGAAGTATTTTATGATAGTAAAAAAATATAAGCTAAAGTATAATTTGAAGTTGAGATCATGAATAACCTTGATGATTTGAAACACAAAAGGAGACAATCATGGATCTCAGGAGTTAGTTAGGAGAGGTCAACACAAGGTGTAAGTCAAAGGAAGCTGAGTATGACTAGTTGAAGATAGAGCTAGACTCATTGAAGGTTGAGCATGGATAGCTCAAAGATAATTTGAATATATTTGAGAGAGAGCATGAGAATTAAATACATTTCAAGATTACCAACCTAAAAATATTAATCAAGCAACCCATTTCTATAAAGGATAAGTCATCATAGAATCAAGGTAAGTACAAAAATGTTACTTGCTACATCTATCAAAATATAGGACACATTGATAGATTCTACTCTAATAGAGTGAGAATGTCCACAACATTAAACAAGACATATGAAGCTCCTAAAATTCATAATAAGGATCAAACATTGGTATGGAATCTAAAACAAGTTAGGATGGATCAAATTGAGCTCAAGAAGCAAGATGGTCTATTTGTCAAGGAGGAACAAAATACCAAAGAGGAATCTATGCTAGCTCAAACAGCCTTTCACATTCAAGATGAATGGAAATGGTATATAGATAGTGGTTACTCAAGCCACATGATAGGAGATAGAAACAAGTTCATCTCTTTGAATAAGAATGTTTTAGGAACAGTGAGGTTTGGAGACAACACAACAACTAGTATAGTTGGAAAGGGTGTATTGAGTTTGGATAATGGAAAGACCAAAACACAAAATTTGATGTATGTGGAAGGTATAAAACATAACCTAATTAGTGTGAGTCAAATTTGAAATCAAGGAAACACATTAACATTTCATGACAAAGGGTGTGGGATAAGAAAGCCAAATCAGGAAGGTTAATTACCAATACCAAGAGGATTGAGAACAACCTACATGTTTTGAATGAGATCAAGAAGGAGAGATGTTTCATCAACAAGATAGATGAAATTTGGATATGACACAGAAGGCTAGGTCACCTAAAATTTTATACCCTAGTCAGGATTATCACTAAGTTTTCTATGAAGAACATGCTTAAGATCATCAAACCTACAAACATACTTTTTAAGGCATGTCAACATGGTAAAAAAAATAGAAGAAGGTTCAAGTCAAAGGATTACTCTACTAAAAGACCCTTAGATATAATACAAATTGATATTTTTGGGCCTAAAATAATTGAAATCATTCAAAGAGATAGCTACTTCATGTTACTCATTGATGATTACACAAGAAGGACTTGGGTTGCATTCTTAAAAGAGAAATCAAAATATCTTAACAAATTTGAGGCATTCAAGACTCTTTTTGAGAATGAGAATATCAATTTCCTAAGCTCTGATAGAGGAGAATATTTTTGGTCTAATGAGTTTGATGACTTTGGTGAAGTTCATAGAATAAGGAGACAATTATCAACAACAAGGACACCTCAACAAAATGGGGTGGTGGAAAGGAAGAATAGGATAGTTCAAGATATGGATAGAACCATGTTGAATGAGTCTATACTATCTGAAATATATTGGAGAGAGTTAGTAATCACTATTGTCTACATTTTTAATAGGGGATAGATAAGGATTAATGGCAATAAGACTCTTTATGAACTATGAAAGGGTAGAACTTTAAATGTAGAACACTTTAGAGTGTTTATGAGAAAATGTTTCATCAAAAGATATGATGAATACTTGGGCAAGTTTTATTCCATATTTTATGAAGGATTATTCTTAGGATACTCATCTATGAGCTCAAAATATAAATGTTACAACAAGAGACTACAAAAGATAGTAGAAATCACTAATGTGAGGATTGATGAGACAATAAAATCTCACTCACAGTAAAAGAACACTTTAGAGAATGTGGACCTCAAGAATGAATAGGAGACTATAGAGTTTGATGACGAATAAGAAGAAGTTTAAGAGAGATAGGACTTTAAAGGACCCTTAATACAAATTCAAAGAGACCACCTTGAATCTCAAATCATTGGAAACAAGAATGTAAGCATGCAAACTAGGATAAGACTAGTAAGTACTCTAAATAAAGAGAATGCTAAATTATCCAAGATTGAACCTAAAAGTCCTATAAAATAAATCAAATAAATTTTTTGGATAAGTGATATGAATGAGGATATGAAATAAATAGATAAGAATGAGACTTGGGAATTAGTTCCTAGGCCTAAAGACAAGAATGTCATTGACATAAAATGGGTGTTCAAAAACAAGCTAAATGAATATGGTGAAGCCACTAGGAACAAGGCTAGATTGGTATGAAAGGGATATGCACAAGTTGAAGGGGTAGACTTTAAGGAAACCTTTGCACCAATAGAAATATTGGAAGCCATCAGGTTGTTTCTATATTATGCAGGATTCAAAGGATTCAAGGTATACAAGATGGAAATCAAATCTACCTTTTTGAATGGGAATTTGGAAGAATTGCACATTAAGAAACCTAAATGGTTTTCATTACCATATGACAAAGACTATGTTTTTATATTTAATAATGTTCTATATGGTCTAAAGAAAGCTTTTAACACTTGGTATGCTAGGTTGGATAAGTATCTGTTGGATCAAATATTTAAAAGAGGAGTTGTAGACAATAATCTATACATCAAGATAGAAGATGACCATCAACTGATAGTAGTTATCTATATGTATGACATCATCTTTGGTGGAAACAATGAGAACATGACAAATGAATTTATAGAGGTGATGAGTAAAGAGTTTGAGATGTACATGCTAGGATAAATGTCATTATTTTTTGGGTTTGAAGTCATTCAATTTGAAAAAGGTATATTCATCTCTCAATTGAAGTACATAAGAGAGATGTTGAAGAAGTTTGATATGGAGGATTGCAAGGATGTTAGTACACCCATGATCATATGCTGTAAGTTTATCAAGGAATATGAGTCTTCAAAGGTCAATCAAACATCATATAGGTAAATGATTGGAATTTTATTGGATACCACTACCTCTAGACCTAACATCATGCAAGTAGTAGGTCTTATGGGAAGGTTTCAAGTAGATCTAAAGGAGAATCATCTACAATCAATAAAAAGGATACTAAAGTATCTCAAGGGGACTATGGAGTATGGATTGTGTTATCCAATAAGTAAGAAATTCAATTTAATAGCCTTCAGAGATGTAGATTGGGTAGTAAGTATAGATGATAGGAAGAGTACCAGTAGAAGAGACTTCTTCCTGGGTGAGTGCCTAGTGTCATGGATAAGAAAAAACCAACCATTAGTAGATTTTTACAATTGTGAGGTTGAGTACATTGCAATAACTTCATATTTCACTCAAGTTCCATGGATGAGATAGACCCTAGAATACTATAAGGTGGAGTATGATGGTCTTAGTCTTATCTATTGTGATAATACAAGTGTTATAATCATCTTTAAGAATCCTTTCATGCACTAAAGGAACAAACACATTCCCATCAGGTATCATTTTTTAAGAAAGTAGGTAAGTGAGCAAAGTGTCAAACTTGAATATGTGTTTACATAACATCAGATTATAGACATCTTGACCAAACCACTTCCAAAGGAAACTTTTGAACACCTAAGATAGGAATTAGGTGTCATTTCTACCCCTATCAATCATTAAAGAATCCAAGTACTTAGGGGAAAATAATTCTCATTATCCCTAAGAATATGTGAGTTATTATAAGAAGGTATGCATGGAGATAGGGGAGCATGTTTGTTTTATGTCTCATAAACTCATAAGTTTTATGTGTTGAGTACTTTTGATTGCAATAAGTGTGATCCAATGAAATGAAGACATCACTTTGTAATTTATGTAAAAGGGGAAGAAATAATATACTGGGGAGATAAGGATGATTATTATGGTTTGTTATCAATGACTAAGGGGGATATTGTTGAGCATTAGTTCTATTGTTAAGGCTTGGCATTGATGTTGTCATTGATGTCAAAGGTTGTTCATGAGATATGAGGTTATTGAATAGTGTTTATGTTTGATTGTATCCCTAAAAATTATGATAGTTTTTTAAAAAATAATGCATGTAATCAAGGTATATAATCATTACATAATGCTTCAAGATCAGTTGTCAAGGGCTTGAACCTAGCAGGAGACTTGAGAAGGCTTATGCATGGGATATCTAGTATTATGCATAAAAGAGCATGGTAGCTCAATGAGATGGATGCATAGAGGCATAATATTTTTTTATTATATTTTAAAATTCATATGAAGCATTGGATCACTCATGAGTGTCTCAGAGTAACCCTACAAGGGTAAGATCTATATACCTATCATTTAACTAGACTAGTACTAGACACTATCTGACCTGATGAGGGATCATGAGGTGTTTTAAAGACCTAATAAGGATTAAAATTAGTGATAAATACTATGATACATTTATTAATCATGTTATTGAGGTGGAAAGTGCTTGAACAGTGACTAGAAGGTCAGTTTCAAGGCCTAATGTGACTTGTAGGTCAAAAGCCTAGAGAGCAAAGAGAGAGTTTGTGGCCTAATAGGGTATCAAGATTAGTTTAAAAGGTAAATATTGATAAATTAGTATTTATATAATTATTTAATGTTGTTTTAGGTGAATTTATCAAGTTTTAGGTCAAAAATTTTAAGGAAAGGCATGTAACATGGTTTTGGGGTTTCCTATGTGCATAAAATAAAGGATTCTCAACCTAAAAAGAACTTTATGTACTCATTGGCACATGTAAAATCTACATGATAACCTAATTAATTCATAGTATATTATTAATGGTACTATATTAAAGTTACAAGTATTGATTTCTAGACTAAGGGCCTAAGCTTTATGAATGATTGTTAAGACTATAAGATGGTCTTAACCCTCTCTAAAACCATAACAATGAGCTGATATGGAATATTTTCATAGAAATGGATCATAATGGATTGGATGACCTATTTTTATGATTTAATAATTTATTTTACTCTCCCAAGTACATCCAAGTGGTATTGGTTTGTCATGAGAGTGAGTGGACCCTTCAAAAAAAGCCATATTTCTCAAATATTTATTGTAATAGCCAGAGTTGACCAAGTCAAATTTTCTAAGTAGATGGAGTTTGGATATGGAGAATTATATATTATTTTATTTTTGGTTTATGATCAGGTTATATACCTAAAAAATACTAATCCATTCATGGAATTTATCTTATCGTTAAAAGGCCTAGTGATGCAGATAGTGAAAAAGACCAAGCAAAAGTGGAAATAAGATTAGGGATGTGTTGGCATAGACTAGGGATGGATAAAAATGTATAGGTTTATTTTTAAATACCTGTAACAAATTACCATATTAGATATAATATTTGGATATGATTATATATAATATAAATTTGCAATCAAATTGGCTTTATTAAACTCAGTTAGGTTTGTGTATAGTGAAGCCATGAGATTGGTCTGTAAGACCAATATTTATATTAAAAATTATAATACATATGTTTTAAGTTATTTTTATGATGTTTTATGACCATATAAATTCATTTTATGTCCATGAAATTGATTCTGTAGGTGTTTTAAGACATTGTTTCCATGACTATGTTTTGTAGCTTATTGGCAGTTCTAAGTGGACTGCTTACAGACAAGGGTTTGAGTACTTTTGGTTTGGGTTATGAGGTATAATTAACATGGTGTTGAATATTAGTTAATTATTTTTATATTTATATTATTTATTTCCATTATATTTTTACAATATTGTGTTTTTAGTTTAGTTGTTCAAGATATACTTTCTGGGTATACACAGGCCTAATTATGATTTGTGTTAGTGGCGTGGTTCAAATGGTGGTTAGAGATAAAAGGTGTCATGGACCCAAAATTATCTTTGTATGGGTATATTAAATTTAAATATGATTTTTTACTTTTGTGTGAGAATTTTTAGAGTGTTCTAAGGTGTTCAAAGAGTAACATGTGTTAATGAAGGCCTAATTGAATTAGGTCTCCTTAAGGTCTAAAAGGTGTTTTTGGTCTTGTATTCTACAACATACCAATTATAATGATTGTTTAATGTTTTTTACATGTAATAAGTCCAATTTAATTTAAAAAATAAGTGTGAAAGTATGTATGGATTACCAAGGGGTGTATGATCAAGAGCTTAGTATAAGAACAAGGCCTAATAGGCCTAATTGTCTAGGTTGAGAATATGAGTGAAAAAGTGAATGAGATAGAACTTTGAAAGAGATAAATAAGGTATTTAATACCATTATGAGGATAAAAATAAACTATCATGAAGATATTATAGGGTTATAAAATATTATTATCAGGGTTATATGACCTAATCTAGTCAAGAAGAGGGCTCATTGAGTGAAGACGACTAGAGACTAGTTTGAGAAGGATAGGTGTATGTGAGGAGATAAATATGGAGATCATAATATAATGTATGAGAAACAAATGGTTTTTAAGGTGATAAAATTTGTGATGTGAATGAGTTAGTGCTGATTCATCTAGGGGGTTAGAACCATCTTGCAAGTGGGTGCTTGATAAAGCCTAGTCAAGCTGGTGTTTGGCTAGTTGGGGTTGGTGCTCCAAGTAAAGTTGGTGCTTCACTAAATATTGATGTTTTAATTAGAGAAAATTAATCCATTTTATTCATTGGTGATTTTTCCTCCCCTTGAGTTTTTACCACTTAAAATAGTGTTTTGTTTTATGTTCTTTTTTCATGTTCATGGTTCTTATTATGTTGCTAATATACTATAATGTTTTGATAGTTCATGAAAGATAAGGTAAAGAGAATAAATGTTGTAAAGACTAATTAAATCCACCTCTCAATAATTTTTCTTCCAAAACCCATTCAAAAAATTATATTTGACATCTATTTGATACACCTAGAATCCTTTGAACTCTGCATATGCTAGAAATAATCTGATAGCCTCCAATCTTGATACTAGAGTAAAGGTCTCCTCAAAGTCTAACCCTTCAACTTGTGCATACCCCTTACATAAAAATATAGACTTATTCCTATTTAATTCTCCATTTTCATTCATCTTGTTCCTAACCACCCATTTTATGCCAATAACATTCTTATCTTTAGGCCTAGGAACTAGTTCCCAAGTCTCATTATTTTATATTTGCTCTAACTCCTCATTCACAACACCTACCCAAAACTTGTCTTTGCTTGTTTATATAATATTATTGTGAACATAGGATTTCAAAAAGGGGAAATTAGTATTGTGTTAGTATATAAAATCAAAATCAAAATAACACACTAATAGCTAACACTTTAAGCCTATCTCAATGGGGGAGCTTAGTTAACAAGACTAGAATGGAAAACATAACTAAAATGCAAAATAAACCTTATTTCACCTTCCTTGGATTCTCCAAATAGTTTTTTGAAGTGCCTTGCTCAGTTTATGTTCATGAAGTCTGCATCAATGAAGTGTGGCTACCTCTATCTCTCCTTGGCACCATATTTAGCTTTGGCTTGGCTTAGATCAATAATTTGACATTATAACACTAATTTCAATGGATTTTTGAATGCATTTGGGAATTCTAAATTTCTCATAAAAGAGCTTAAATTTCAATAGGCAAGGCCTCTTATTTATAGATTTTTGGAATGGTTTAGAATCAACCTGAACCATCCATCCCAAGATGACTATGTGTGGCTAGGTATTAATTCAATTATGTAATTAAAATTCATAAATAAGCTCATAAATATTTGGGATAGAGGGGTATTAACTAAGCATGGAGGGTCTTAATGAGGCATGGGAGGCCTTAATTTAGATATTTGTGGCATTTATGGCTTGTCAATGCCACCTCATAGGATGATGTCATTTGATGATGTAGTTAATGACAATAAATTTTTAAAAATAAATATTTAAAAAGTTCCATGGAAAATTAATTTAAGCTATTGATTTTGTTTAATTAGACTTAAACATGATTAGTCAACTTTGATGCAAAACCTTGATAATTTACGCATAAATTATTCAAATTGGTCAAAATGTCATATTATTGACTCAAAATTTGATTGTATTAGAATTGGAAGTTAATGTTAAATTTATTAGAACCATTATCCTATTTAGGATGTTGTCAATGCAATATAACAAAGGCACATCTCTAGTATAAGAAATTTGATAGAAAAGAGCAATTTAGAGCACCCAGGTGCAAAATTGACCTTTTGACTCGAAAGGATTTGATAAAAGTTAGCTACTTCATAAATTACATTTCCCCATTTAATGATACTCTATCCAAAATCAACACTTGAAAATATCAATTTCAACTCATTTAATGTGTTTTAGTGTTTTTAGGCCAAATTGTGCATTTTTGTGGAAATTGGTTAAAATACCAATTAATGGTCATTGGTGGTTAGTTTTATGTGTCTACAATTCTTAGGTTCAATATTAGACAATAGATAAATATTATCTTGATTTATGCTACTTATCAGCCTTCTTATTTGCATACTTGCATTTTTATTGCCAATGAGTTGTGATTCAAGATGATCTCTTTGAATATATCTTGAGGGGCCTTTTAAGTCTTGTATTTCCTCTACTTCTTCACATATCTCTATCAGTTCTTCTTAATTCTTGAATTCTAGGTTCTCTGATGTATCCTTTGACTGTGAGTATGACTTTTTATAACTTGTCTCATCAACCTTCACATTGGTAATTTTCACTATCTTCTATGACCTCTTATTATAACATCTATAGGCTAAGCTCACTGATGAGTATCCTAAGAATATACCTTCATTAGACCTAGAATCAAACTTACCTAAGTCTTCCCTATATCTTTTTATGGAGCATTTACTTCTAAACACTATAAAGTGTTCCATATTAGTAGGTATAGCTTTCCATAGTTCATAAAAGGACTCATTGCCATTAGTCCTTATATGTCCTCTATTCAATATGTAGACTACAATGCTTACTACCTCTCTCTCGTATCCATTAGCTAACCTTGAATCATTTATCATAGTTCTTTCCATATCTTGGACTAACCTATTCTTTGTTTCAACTACCTCATTCTTTTGAGGTGTCCTACCTACTAATAATTGTCTCCTTATCCCATGGACCACATAGAAGTCATCAAATTCATTGGAAAAAAACTTTCCTTCCCTATCATATATTAGGCACTTGATCTTCTCCTTTTCATTCTCAGCAAGATACTTTATTTCCTTAAACTTATCAAGATATTCTAACTTTTCTTTTAAGAATGCTACCCAATACATTCTTGTGTAGTCATCTATGAGTAAAATGAAGTATTTGTATCTTTCAATACTTTGGATTATTGTAAGCACACATAGATTAGTGTGTGTTATCTCCAAAAGTATTTTATTAGATTACTCCTTAGACTTGAACTTTCTTCTAGTCTAATTACCATGTTGACATGCCTTACAAAGAGTGTTTGTAGGCTTGGTGATTTTAGGCATGTTTTTCACAGACTTCTTAGAGCTTATCTTGAATAGATTATAAAAGTTTAGGTGGCCAAACCTTCTATGTCATATCTAACATTCATGTATCTTACTCATAAATCATCTCTCCTTCTTGATCTCATTCAAGACATACATATTATTCTTAGTCTTCTTAACATTGGTAATTAGTCTTCTTGATTTAGTTGTAACTATATCAGACCCTCTGTCATGAAAGGTTATTATGTGTATTTAGTTGCACATTTGACTTACACTAAGTGGGTTATGTTTCAAACCTTCCACATACAACACATTTTATATATTGGTCTTCCTATTATCCAAACTCAAGATACCCTTGCCAATTATATTAGTAGTTGTGTTGTCTCCAAATCTCACTATTCCTGCAACATTCTTCTTTAATAAGATGAACTTGATCTTGTCTCCTATCATGTGGCTTGAGCAACCACTATCTATATACTATTTCATGCCTTCATATTGAATTTTAAATTTAATCTAAGTTATCATAGATTCTTCTCCTTTAGTATTCTAATCCTCCTTCATCTTATCCATAGGGTCTAACTTCTTGATGTATTTCTTAGTGATATGACCATATAGATTTTTGTCTTGACTGATCTTATTCATATGCCTTATCTTGAAATCCCTTGAAATATGTCCCCTCTGATCATAATTATAGCATAATATTTTGCTTCTATTATTTTAATGAACATTCACCCTATTCCTCCATGAGGAATTGATTCTTTCATAATGTCTACAATCCATAGCTCTATGTCCATATTGATTGCATGAGAAATAGTAACCATTGAATGAATTCACATACATTGTCTATTTGATGTTTAATGATGCACCTATACCTTTTTTGTCTCTTTAAGGAGTCACAATCTTCTTAACTTGTTGATGATCAATTTAAGTCTCAAATTTGAGATTTAGTGCATAGGTCTTTGAAGTCTAACTCTCCTTGTTTTCCTTTTGGTATTTTTTGAACCCAAGACCTATCTTGTCATGTGGATACCTTTGATTATTCAAAATATCACCAAGTACTTCACTACTCTTTTCAAATTTTTGATGTGTCTTCAAATTGACTATTTCCTAATCTAATTATGCCTTCAAGGACTCCATTTCTATTCTAAACTTGGTGCATTCTTCCTCCTTGGTCTTAAGATTGCAGTGATAATTTCAATATGATTTTATAACTATTTGATGATCTCCTCATGTTCATTGGTGTTTCTGCTTAGTATTTATTCAAAGAGATTGATTTGTTCCTTATAACTCTTAACCAATGATCTCAGTTTCTAATTCTTCCTTTTTTTGAACTTAAAATCTTCTAGAGCACTCACCAATTCTACCTCAAGGTTCACTTTAGCCTCTTCTCCATCTGATACTTCATCATCCATAAGACTATTTCCTTTTGAAAAACCCTCATTATATATTTTTATATCCATTGATAACGTTTCATTTTTATCATGATCAGTACTGTCATCATCACTATCATATGTAATTATGTCACTTACATTAGAGGAACTACTATCTTCTTTGGTATGGAAACTTCTCTTGTTCATGAATAATCCTTTCTTGCCTTCACTCTTTTTAGGCTTATAGACATTATTATCATCACCATGATTTTCATCATGCTCTCCATCATGCTCATTATTATCCTTGTTAGGATATTTAGATGTAAAATAACCAATCTTACCATAATTAAAGCATTTGAATGGAAACTTTCCCTTATACTTACTTGATCCTTTCCTTAGTTTTTTGAAAAACATGGATTATATCTTATCATCATCAATGTTTGTGTTGACATCATCCTTGGCCTTTTTACCTTATGACTATTTATCAGCTTTGAATGTAACTTCCTTCTTGTAAGGTCTTCCATCACTTGTTATCATTTCATAGGTAGTCAAGATGCCATGAAGCTCATCCATATATATTATGTTAATATCTTTGATCTCCTCCACAATAGATACTTTTGAATCAAACTTAGATGTAAATTATATTAATACCTTTTTTATTAAAACTAATTATTCTAACTTCTATCCTAGACCTCTAATGACATTTACCACTTCATCTACTCTTAACAAATAAGATGCAATGTTTTCATCCTCCTTCATTCTCAAACATTCAAACTACCTTCGATGGGTCTAAAACTTTGCCAAATTGAATTTTATGTCTCCTTCATATATGGACTAAAAAATTTCCCAAATACATTTGTTTGTATCATAATGCATGACCTTTACAATTTTTTCCTCTAAAGACCACATAGGATGGCATTCATTACCTTAGAGTTCTCACTTGCCTTCTTTTTTGTTGAATTAGTTGGTGGTGTAGAAGGTGGAGTTAATTTATAAACTAAAATTTACATATGTCATATCCTAAGTACATTATATAGGTCTTCATTTTGATTCTTCAAAATACATAATTAGTTCCATTGAAGAGAGGAGCCTTATTGGTCAAAAAACCTCCTTGTACTTGATGACTAGACATGCTTCTACTTTTAAAATATCCTTCAAGTTGTTAGGCCTACTTCAAAGGACCAAGATTTGATACCAATTTTTGGAATAACCATCACTAAGAGGGGGCTAAATCAATGTACCAAAAAAATTATTTCAATTACATCCAATAATTCATGAACTATGAAAGCAACATTAAGATCTAGCAATGCATAAAGATCATTCATATGAGCATAACATAAGAAAACACACATATGACTAGGAAAACATCAAGGGGAATAAAACCAATCCATAAAAATGGAATATAGTCCTAGAAAACAAAAGATCAAATTTTGTTGAGAACCAACTCAACTTGGAGAACCAACCCCAATGAAGTCAAGCACCCACTTGACTAGGCTTTAACAAACACCTACTTGCAAGGAAGCACCAACTCCCTAAGTGACTCAACACAAAATTAAACACCTCATCAATTTTTATCACAACACCTATGATCTATTGTTATGGTCCATTTCAAGACCTCATTCTGCTCTACCAAGCAATATTTTATGTGCTTATTCCATACTGATGCAGGAGCATCTAGATATATTTTCAGGCAAGACATAGTTACATTAGCCATGATGGAATTTAAATCCAAATTATTGTATTTTCCCTCCAAATGTTGAAATTAAGGATAAATTGTAATTAGTAAAAGTAAAAAGGTAATTATGGGCTGTTGAGGGAATAATGGAGGAATGGTTGAAATGATTTTCAAACTTAGCATATTGTTGTAATTGAAAAATTGTTTGTTGTTTTGCCTGAGGCCAAGTTTGGCGTGGAGGTTTAGAAAAGATTCTTGAAAAACAAATAAAAAAATAAGATATGCATGGGTGGTGTAGAAGTGGTTGTAAGGAGAGGAAGAAAGAAGGATGTAGAGAGAACAGGAGTACGTAGAAAAAAAAAAGAAAGAGAGAAGAGAAAGAGGAAGGAAAAATGATCAGCGGAGACAAGAATATCAATTCCTGATATACGAAACCACAAATGGTTCTTGAAAAAAATTTACCTGTAGATTTGGGAGATGCAGCTGGTACTAGTGACAATAAGTTTGATGATTCAGATTAGTAACAACAAAGCATCCATGAAATTATGCAAATTATTGCTGAAGCCAGGATACCGGCACCAAGGGTTGGAAGGATAGGCCATTACTTTGGAGGAAGCCTAGACTTTGACAAAATGGATCTGAAGAATGATGATGCAGACCTTGATGTTGATAGCAGTAGGGAGTTGTATGTGCTATGTAATGGCATCGTGCCATCTGCATTACTTAGTTTATAGCATCTGAGTGAGACTTGAACTTCCTTTGGGTGTTGAGAAATTTCATAGAAGTTTGGAGGTGTGAACTGTGATCCCGTACCATCTATCTACTACTAAAGCCTAGTAATTAATGGAAAATGATAAATGCATAGTTGTAGTCTGTTGAAAGTGCAGAGAGGCTTTATGAGTTTGTTGATAAATAATATGGAACGGATCTATTCACTGCTATTAAAATGTTTGATCCATCATTGCAGTCTTTCCTGATTCCAATTACTAATGCAGCCATCACACCTGATTATACTCATAAAAATGGTGGGGACTCAACATATTATTGGATATAATCTACTCCTCGATAGAAGTCACTCTCTAGATTGTCAAAAGATTCTCATCAACAACTTCAGAAGAAACTTGTGAGTCCTGAAGTGTTGAAACAAGTAAGGAATCATGCTCTTCATGATAAGTATATTAATTTGTTGCATTCCAGAGATGTTGTGAGAAAGGCTGCTATTATTGGATAGAGCCACATGATATATTCTATAGGATGTAGGCATATCGGCATTGGAAAAATCTTGAATGTGAGCCAAGCATGGCGGAACGTATTCAGTTTCAAAGGACATGGACATTGGATGCAGGTTATGCAGAATCAATAAAGGGCAACAGTGTGTTTGAATGGTAAGATTTATACACAGTCCCGAGTGGAGTTATATTTATAGTGAATGTTGTATTTTCTTCTGTTTTAAAAGGCATTATAGACATTGTCGACCCTAGCCCTGAGACAAGAGGGTATTCTGTATATCTTCTATTTATGGCCTCGAAAATAGAGAGCTATTTGCATACTACACTGAGCTTATAATGGGTAAAGGATAATGGTATTATAGAATTTATTCTGTAGAAGTCTATTTATAAATCTAGAAGGAAAAATGACAGAGGCCCCTGTTTGCAATCTGATAATAGCCCATCATCATTTCAGTCAGCCCATCATAATTTCAGGGTTATTTTTATGATTTTATTATGTAAAGGACGTATGTGTCTAATATAAAGGATTTAAAATTGAGTCCCTGGTTGATCTATGTGTCTACTGCTTGTGGAGAAGGCATCAATTTGGTATCATAGCTATAATTTTTTAAGGCTAACATCACATACATCCATAAATAGGCCTAAACTACCTTGTATATATATTAGACACATGGTCACATACCACTTGGTCAGTAACACACCTTAAAAATCTTATTTCAAACATATAATAGGTCTTAAAACATATTATGAACATGATTAAAAATAAATTTGGACCCCAAAACCTCAATTAGGCCTTATTTCTCTTTTAGGTCTCATGGAGACCTAATTGCATTAGGTTTATCTTCTTATCATCAAAGCTTGATATTCTTGGACCCATATGACCTTATTAAACAATAAAAAATGATTAAACCACTTATAAAATGACCTATAATTACATTATCCATGGTTGGTTAGACTTGTATCTTTTGTACATACCATGAAAGCTCTTTTAGGACAAACTGCCCTATTAGGCTTGTGTACCTCAAAATTTGTCTTGAAAAAATTAAGATTAAACACCATTAATTAACTAAAATATGATAAAATAAATATGTATACAGATCTTCCATGACCTGAGGGTCATCACAAAATGCTTGAAACACTTTAACTAAGTAGATAAAGGCTCAAGAACATCTCTGCAACTCACTCACTCATAATTGCCAATTTACCTCAAAAACCAATCATGATGAATTAGACATCCAATACCTATGTAGACACTTTTAAATGACTCTTAATTCATTTAGATGGTATTATGAGATATCTATACCACCCTTAGATATAAATTTCATATTTTCTAATAGAAAATATTGGTCTTACAGACCAATTTCTTGACCTTATATCATAGTCTTGTCTAAACCAGAGAGGTCATTTTATGAGCAAATTTTTCAACATAATCACTGACCTCAAAAAATTCTTCCAAACATGAAAATTAATTAAAATTCATAATTAAAATATTCATGCAATTTATTGCATCAATCTGACATGCTCAAACCTTCAAATCCATCTTCTCATATTTGTCGAGGTTTTTCACTATTTGCACCATTAGGTTTGTCTCTGAATAGCTAACTTAGATGACCAAATTATAAAATTTGAAGGATTTAACCTGTATATAAGTCATCAGGGACATGAAAAATGAGTCTCTAGATTATTCTCTCATTCATTTGCTTTTATTGACCAATACAAATTTTGAGAGCAACAACTTCTTGACAAATAAGCATGTATCTATGCATTTTCTCTCTCATCTAACTAACCACCACCACCTAGAGGTACCTAAGAGAATTGAATACATGATAAAATATCTTTTCTAGTCCTTTAAATCCATTATGATCTAATTTGAATAATATATTTCATATTATGTCCTTATTAATGTTTTAGGGAGGTTTAACATAGGTTTTAGCGTTAATGATTGTTCATAAAGGACTTCCCCTTGAATCCAAAATCAATTCCTAGAGATATTGTATAGGATCCTTCCCAACCTCTCCTTAAAAACTTATGTTCCCATGCAAAGGTTACACATGCCTATGAACATCTTAAAGTGCTTCTCCAGTCTTGAGACCTTATTCTATGAACTTGAGAAGGCCTAAAACACCGATTCATGTAATTTATTTTAAACCATGACCTAAAACTTTGTGAATATGCCTAAAACAACTTAGATTACCTATGTCCATGCTCACATATGCATAGTTGCCTTAAAATCTGATATTCATACCTCATTAGGTAAGATAGGGTGTAAGACAAGTCTAGGTATAGACTTATTTTGAAGGTCCTACCCCTATAGGCTCACCCTAAAACTCTCATGAATGATTTAATGCCTCACATACAGGATCAAATAGTACCATACAACCTTCACATGCCTGTGTTCATTCATTTTCATGCACATACCTCTTCATTTCATGACTAGGCTCTTGACTAGGGTTCTTATGCAATTTTGACATCAATGACCTATACGTTCATGAAACCATAAGGCATTAATTGCCTTCAAATTCACTCTTTCTCTTTCTCTCATGACAACACTCTCTTAATAACCTCAATGACAATGATATCTCAATGCACATTGTCACATCACATACTCCCAACTAGGTTTAGTCACCTTTAACATCATCATTCTTAAGATTTACCTTTGATATTAATGATAATACTCAACACCATCAACACAAATTGGCCATTCCTCTCATACCATTGATATAACTTCTACTCCTTCCCTAATTTATATATCTCAAGAAGGCATACCTCAAACTTCCAATAATATTTATTGTAATCAACCATAATAAATATCTCAACAATTAATCACATCACTTAAATTCATTCAACCCACTTGCAACCAACCTAAACCAACCATACCTCATAAACATAAGTTTCATTTCACATCTAACCCCCCTTCTCAGGAGCTCTTGCAACACTATGCACTTTTATCTAACAATCCGCTCATGGGTTATGATGAGTGGGATCCTATTTCATAACTTTCCCATCTCCCATCTCAAATTCCATTCTTAAAGCTAATGAGAAATTCTCCTTGCCATTGTATCACCTAATGCAAATATTATTCAAAATAAACATACATCATCATCCTCCTTTATGGAAATAGGCTACCTTATCCATATCTAAAGATAGCATACTTCAACAATGTGAAGAGATGTCAATCCATGTTGATGAAATAGTGGACACTTCCCTTTCACTTAATATTCCTATCAATTCCATGATTATTGACAAGATATTTCTTCATGTAGATGATCCTTATTAATTATCATTAAAATAGGTGATATCTAAGAGTGTGATTTTAATTGATGAAGGTTCAGGCACTTATGTTGCATCCGTTAACTTTATTAAAACACTTAGATACTTTGAATGTAACCTTAAATCCACATGTAGTACCTATCAAGGCTATGATAGAAGATAAATTTTTCTTCTAGGTTGTGTTTGGCTTCCCATTACCATTATTTCTATTACCATATGTGTGAAAGTCATGATATTTAAATTTTCACTTTCTTCCAATATCTTACTCGACTAACCTTGGACTCATCGTATGAGAGCAGTTGATTCATCTACATGCCAATGTGTCCAATTTCCTCATAATGATGTTATGTATAAGATACAAAGGATACAAATCTTTAGAATTTTGAACAATTCTAAGAACATGGTGTCTTTAAATTAACCACCCTTGAACCACTACCTAATGTTCTATTTAGAGAATCCTAATATTTCAACTATCTAGTTAACTCCACAAGAGGTTATAATGGTCATCCAAAATTGATTGGGAATATTCCACCTAGTCTCTTAGACTTTGATGATGATGAACCAGATGAGATAAGATTAAAGATCAAAACTTCAAATCTCTCACCTCAAAACATCACTCAACTTCCTCCTCTTCAACCTTGATCTTGTCAACAACTTCCTAATGACATACCACTTACTTTAACCAAAACTAGACATTCCATTCACAATTTTCCTTGATTGATAAAATAATTCACACATGTACTATATACTTACATATACCTGATTATGGTGATAGTTATGCATTAGATGACCCATTTTTTACTATATTTGTCTATGATATAAATTCCAAAGTTCTTAGATATCATTCTTATTTATTTCAATATTTTCATTCTTCTTCTATCATTATTTCTCTTATAGTACCTAATATTAGTTTTTCCACTACTGCTCACAAGTTAGAGATAGAACACTCACGTATTATGCCTCTAGTCACAATAGAGTCTCTCAAGAGTATGCTCATGGATCATGTCATGATATGACCTTATCATTTTACCAAATATCATGACCCTTATAGTATACTTCCTCCACAGATGTCAGCCATTTTGATTAGATATGTTGTATAACTAGCCTTACCTACATATGACCTTAGTCTAGGTTTCACTCCAAATAATCCATTCTTTGCTGATGGTATTCTTCCATTATCTCAGCTTGATCCCTTACCTATACAATGGGAAGATGAGCCTTATTGTGACATTGACAAAATTATTGGTCATTGGACCAAGGATTGTATCTATATTAGCATCCATAGGCTTCTTATTCTACCCCTTCATCTAATAGACCTACATATTCTACTAATAAAAGTATTTGTTGATTTTATATAATAAATAACCATTCTTATACCCACTACCCAAAACTTAGGTAGTGCATCAACACTTTGTGACCAGTTATTGCCCAACCCAAAGACAAGACTATCCCACCTCCCAAGTTACATCCAAAGTGCATACCTAAATATGGTGAATTATATTGTATTTAGAATCAATAGTATACCCATCATAATGATTGATTTCATGTGCTTTAGTAGCATCTCTGAGATTTACCATAGTCTACTCTAGAACCAATTATGTTGCCTCCTACAAGTCACTTTTAAATGAAGACTTCTCTTTATTCATCAACTACACATCCTCATAAATCCATAAATATCATTCATATCGAGATACCTATCCATCAAATTGAGTATCCCACATAAGATATACCACATGAAAAATTGCATTCTTCTTATACACCTACCTTTTCACTAAGGATGATACAGAAGGAAGTCTTTTCACCACTTTTCATGAATAATGATGAGACTCTAATTAACATCAAAATTTAGTTTCATAAAGAAGTGTCAAATTTTATGGATAACATTTGTGATCAGATCTATCAGTATTTATGAACGAGGTATCATGTTATCTCACATTATTTATTATCATATTATACGATTTGGAATGGATTTGTGATTCATTTATATATCTTCTATTTTTTATTATTTGTCAAACATGATTTCACTTATTTATTTTTCGTGAACCATTAAATTATGCTTTATGTGATTTACATGGTTTCATTCTCTTTTTATTTATCATATGGTTTATTCTCACTCTTTTTATGAATGTAAACTTATGTTTATGGTTTCACTTATTTCACATGGATTCCTTTATTTTATTTATAAAGATTGTTTTCTATCTTTCAAACTCAAATAAAGTGTTTCAATTTATTTCCTTCCTTTTTTAGTTTTGAAAGTAGATAAATGAAAGTGAATATTAAGGTGTGTATATGAATCCCTAGTATAATGCATACATTGATCTAGATAAATGTGGGAATTCCTCTTTGGCTATGGAGGATAACCTATAAATCACAAGAAAACTAGAAGGGGATTTGTTAGATGGTAGGTTAAGTGGATTTCCTAGCGTATGCTAGATCCAAGAAGCACAAGGCTTTCTAAGAGGTTTTCAATCCACGTTTTATAAAATTAAGTCAAAAATTATATAATAAATATACTTACATTCAAATGATAATAAAGTAAATATGTAAGAAAATAAATAATATACCTATTCGATAGAAGATACGTCACGATGGGTCAATACCATGCACAAGTGTACCAAGGTTAGGTTTAGAGGGTCTTGGGTAGGGTCTAAAAAAAGGTTAAAAATAGAAACAAGGGTTTGATTGGGTAAAAAGGGGAAAAAATAACAATCTATTATTTTTTTGACAGTGACCATCGATAGTTGGGTGTGACCGATGATGGTTTGGTTTGATTGATGGTGGTTAGGTAATTGACAATGGTTAGGGTAATCGATGATGGTTTTTGCAATTGGTGACAATGACCTATGGAAGTTTGTGAAAATTAAGATGGAGATAAAGATGAAATGGCTGATGGGTAGGAGTTAGAGTATGAATATTTGGGGTGAGGGGTGGTGTGTAGGTGAAGATAGGAAAACTTGATAAGGAAAGAAAACACTAAAAATAAAATAAGAGTACCTATATGATGCCAAGTGAATGATAATTAAAAACCTAAAGAAATTTGGGTGGCATAAAAGTAATTGAACCTTCAAAAATCATGTAGATAGAGTTTTGGGATGCTAAGTACCTACACAAAGAAAAGAAGACAGCCTAGATGTAAATTTTAGATCCTCAACTCCTCCAAGAGCTTTGCCTTTATAACACAAAACTACTAATTAAGGAGAGAAAGTTACTAAGTTGGGTGAGGATAAAGATGCCTATTTTCATTCATCTTTAAAATTTGGTGTTAAATCAAGTTTCTATTTTGAAGGATGTTGTACTCAAAAAAAGATGGTAATGCCTTTAAAGCTTGAGGTAAGTTTTATGACCCCAACCATCAATGGTTACCCTAACTAGTAACGGTTGAGGGGTCATGATTAAATGGGTGAAAAAGTCTTGAATTAAGTGATGTGTTTGGAGGGTTTTTGACATAATAAAGCTATAACTAAGTGCTAGTAGATTAGGTGGTCCATAGATTTGATCAAGGGTATATAGGTCAAGATGACATCAAAAATTATCATTATGCAGTTTTTAGGTGTCTACATTTTGCCCCTCTTTGTCATGTAGCTTTAAATAAGATATAGAACAAAATAGGTAATTGCTCAATATCTAGGTATGGTTATCCCAAGTGTGGGAGGGAGGGGGTGTTTCAGAGGAGGTGTTCTCCCTCAAAATGAGAGGTTATGAGGCAAAACCAAAATTGGTTCATGGTTTGATAGATCATAAATGGTGAGTCATGAGGTGGGTGATGAAAGGGTGGTTGTTTGAAACACAAAAATGCACACAAAATGTGACTAAGTGTGATAATCAAGATCATGGAAAGATTAAATTTTCCATTATTGGTAAAAATAAGTTTAGGTTCTAGGATAAATGATAAGGTAACTAGTCCTTAGTATTGGTCATCGTTGATTGGGTTAGTCATAGAAAATTTACTAGATAGGGTTGGTGGTTATTCAGGGAACTAGGGTAGGAAGTTCTCCCAAGAAAAACACAAAATGGTTGGGTCATGCACATTATGGTGTAAATTCAAATGTTCAACATGGCAAAGTTGGTTGGTATGGTCAAAAATACCAAAGTAGGGTTCTCATAAAACATGAGAATAGGTGGGTTACAAAAGGTGCCAACATTGAGGTGGATGTGTGTAAATGGGTGGGTTAGTTGGTTGTATAGGGAGTGGTTGAGCTGAATTTTGATGCACTAGGCAAGAGGATTCTACCTACATAGTCCCATGGATAATAAATCCAATCATGAACTTCAGACCAAATGTAGTTCTTGTTAGGTTGAGGGAAAGGATGACTCCTGAATAGGTCAAGGTGTGGTAAGGAATGGATTTCCCTTGTTAAATGTTTTTTTAGGTTAGAGAAAACAAAAGAGGAAAAAAGGTGGGTAAAATGAAGTTAGACCCCAATTGGTGACGGTTAGAGGCAACTAGTGATGATTACATAATCGGTTATGGTTAGGCTTGGGTATGAATGATGATGGTTAGGGTCAACTGGTGATGGTTAGGAAACCATCGATGGTTGGGTTAAAAACCCTAAATCCATGATAAAAATAGTCAAATAGGCCTATTTTTTCCTCATTTACAACTTTGAGAACTTTATACATTGTCCAAGTTGATCATTGGTATGGAGAGTTCAAGTGAGAGTGTGGAAGTGTGGTGAGTTTTTGAGAGGAGTGTGGTGTGTGAGAGTGATGGTGGGGTCAAGATGGATGCTAGAGAATCTCATGGAAAAGTGGCTAGGAATGGACTGAGATGTCACCACCACTCACAAAATGAGGTAGGGTTTGTTTTTTTGCTTAAATTGACATAGATTATAATTTAGAATAATAAGATGTGATGGTATGTGAGTGGTAGACTATGTTGGTAGAAGATGTGGTAAGGTTTGGTTCTCTTAGGGTTTTGAGAGCGTATGATAATTTAGGGGAATGTGGGTAGAGGTTGAGAGTGGCAAGGGGTATGTAGGGGTGTAGAGGGAATTAAAAAAATGGTAAAAAGGGAGACATAAGAAAGATTAGGGGGTTGTAGAGGAGGTGGGGGGGTTGAGGCTTGCCACTGATGGTCACAAATAGTGACCATCAATGGTTGACATGATTAGTGATGGTCAACTCTAGGGTACAAAAATCCCCAAGGAGACCATCGATGATTAAGGAGACCATTGATAGTCGAAGAGAAGGGTATGTGAGTCAAAAGTTTTTGAAAAATTTATAATTGATTAGATTAGTAATATTTTTGTTGAGAATGGGTTATGTGTTAAGTAATATAGACAATATGTGAGATTATTGAGAGGAATAAGGTAATAGTATATAGATGGTAAATATTTATGTTTAGATATGAGTGTAGGGTAGAATGGAAGAAGAGTGTGGTAAGGTTAGATAATTGTTATGTAAATAGGGAATATTTATCACATAAATTTTGTTATGATTGGTGTGCAAGCTTGTGAGTGGATCTAATTGCATGATCGGGTCCTGATGATGTTTGTAGAGGTGTAGGATGCGATGTTCATAGAGGAATAACACCATATGGAGGTAGTGGGCTTTAGAGTGATGCATCACTACCAACACCTACTGAGGGATGTTGCCATGATAGTTTACCTCATTGAGTGATGGAATCTAGCAACTAACACCTTATGGTTACCTACTAGCGAGATGAGCATCTTGTTAGAGGATGTTCATAGGTTACACATCTACCCATACATGGAGATCTTATCTACCACATAGAGGGAGAGGAGATCAATTAATTTATAGGTTGGTTGTATAGAGGAGATAGAGCTTATGCATAGTTTCATATAGGTGGTTTTAGCATTAGGTCATTATATGAGAAGGCTCAAGGAGAGAGACATTTATTGATGATGATGTAGTTGGTCATGACTTGTTATGCCTTGCTTGATTTAGTAGGAGGCATATTTCACTACATTCTGCTAGGGGTTCTTATAGATTTGATGTTTGGAGAGACCATGTTTAGATGGGGGAAGGTGATAGTAGTTTGGATTTATAGGGAGTTGTGGGGCTTCAGAGTTCACAACTGTTATGGCATTAATGTTAAATTTATGCTTCACTATTGGGCATACAAGCACATAAATGTGTTGAGACCTTTGGGCCTGCCTGTGGATGGGTATCTATCAATAGATTATAGAGTTTGGTTATTAAAATGGAGGAGAGGTGGTGTAATCACAAGAGTTGGTGGCAGTGTGAGAGACATAGAGTGGTTTCGAGGTGATCTAGAGAGTCTAGGACCAGGTGATATAGTATAGAGGCCATATATGACTTGGCCTATATGGGATGGATATATGTGGCATACATACACATTATAAAGCTAGAGATGGGTATAGGGTAGATGAGACAATGAGACAGAGCTCATCCTTTTAGAGAGAGTATAATGATAGTTTTGATTATAGTAGGGCATTCCACCTAATGTTCCTTAGTATAAAAGAGAGGAGGTAGAGTTATTATTGCCTGAGCCATAGCCACAAGAGGTGGTATTAAATTATGAGGAGCTTTTAGATAGGGTGAGAGATGATGTTGGTGTTACTATAGATTATTCGATGTGGTTGCAGGGTAGATATGTGATAGTGGATTTTGGTTGGGGAGATAGAGGATAGGGTCCTATGGATGTTGACCCAACAAGGGGATCAGTATAGGATGATCCACAAGTAATGGTACTAATGGCTACATAAGCTTAGATTGTCATGTTACAGGGGTATATTTCCACTCTTTAGGGTCAGCTAAGAGGAGTGACAGTATAAAGAGATCAAGTCCAAGCATAGGTCACCACTTTATAGGGTCAGGTATCTATTTTACAAGGGTAGGTTACCATAGTGATAGGAGAGTGGGACCAAGTGAGGGTCTCACTTGATGTGGTGACATAGGAGAGAGACTCTCTATGATAGGCCAGTGGAACATTAGTGGCACCCCCAAGTTTTGTGACATAGACTAGATATTTAGCTGCCATACAAGAGTTATGTTACTATGAGGGCATTGTGTTAACATAGTGTCCTAATGAGCTAAGGTGGGGTGAGTTCTAAGTGAGTTTGGTAGGTATACCAGCACTTAAATCACCAGGTCAGTGGGTAATGGTAGTGGATCGACAAATATATACTCTAGGGGGACTACCACCACATGTCGGTGCTAGTGGTTCTAGTTCAAATGCTTCAAGTTCATGAGCAAAGATCTCATGTGATGTATTTTGATATTTTGACACCAGCCTATATGTTGAGATGTGAGATGTAGTTATGAGTGAGAGATATGTACATTTATTGACACCTAATGATGTGTGTGTGTGTGTGAGTGTGAGTGGATGTTTTAGATGATTGGGATGATTTTATGTTATTTATGAATGCTTATATATGAAACTTATGATGTTGGTGATTATTTTGCATAGTATAGGCATGTGATTTTGATTTATGATATGATGCTTATAGGATGATGTTGTGATTATGATATGATTGTGATAATGATGTTGGCATGATGATGTTTTGATGTAATTAATGTTGTTAATGTTATGAGGTCATTGATTATGATGTTAATGTTTGTGGATTATGATGATGTTTTATGATGTTATGAGCTTAATGATTATGATGTTATTGTTTTAATTATGATGAGAATTTTGATGAAGATGTTTATTATGTTAGTGATGATCATATTATGTTATGTTAATATTGTTGGCTATGTCATTTGTGGTTGATGTTATAAGATGGTAGGTTGAGTTAAATGATGAAGACAGGTATAATATAATGTTAGTGTTAAGATGATTGTATGGATTATGCTTTGTGAATGGATATGATGATATAAAATGATAGTTTGTAGGGAAAAGGAAACATTCACACTCACTATTTTTGGATAAGAAAAGGAGACATGGTACCTTTTGCTAGTGAGAACCTAACAATAAGAATCCATAGATGGATTGACTTAGTGAACACAAACCCATCAAATGCTTCATAAGATCATGCTTTATTAAGAAAACATGCATCTTGACCACTTCTTGCCAAGTAAGATCATAGTCCCTTAGGTGTGATTAGGATGTGGATGAGAGGTAAGGGTAAAATGTTGGAATGGAGTCATTGGTTTTTCCACAGGTGACCAAAGAACCTTAGTATACAATACCATGCCTTTTGTATACTTATAATGGGTAAACTGATCAATATGGGAAATCTACTTGTGCCATATATAAGAGTCAATTATGGATTAATTGAGATAAATAGGTAGACTAATTGATATGAGAAGTCTACAAATGGTAGATATAAGAGCTGATTATGGATTATTTATTGATTTTTCTAATTGTTTTTGTATTTAAAGTTACTAAATTTGATCGATGTGGGAATATTATAATGAATATTATTTAGCCATCCTTCAAGTGAGTGGTCTAATATTTTACTGTGAATAGCTGTCCTTCAAGGGAACAATCTATTTTTAAGCAACTTTTGATTTAATGAGGCAACTATCCTTCGAAGGAGTAGTCTACCATTTATTTGGATATATGGATATGTTTTAAACTAAAATTAGACATGGACAAGTCTAGTCAGGTTTGAAAGGTTTACCCATATAGAAGCAAGACCTAGGCACAAAAGGTTTGTTAGAGGAAAGGGTTTTGAGAAACAATTAACCATGGTATTCCATTTATTAAAAGATGAAAAGTATCCATGAGAACTTTGCTATGGGTAGAGTCAAGGTACCCATACGTAGGATTGGGCTATGACTATGACAGAGGAATCACATGGTTTTATATAATCAATCGATCCCAAAAGGGGTAAAAAGGAAATGAGGTGGAAAAAGGTTAATGATCCAATGGGATGAGATTAAGTTAGACATGAAAGTGGGTTTGATCCTTGTTTTAACAATGAAAAATATACAAATGTGAAGCATTAATGGGTTCAAGTTCTGGCTTGCCATCAATAGAAGATAAGTGATAAGCACCTAATCCATACTTATGGGTTATAAAGTAAGGTCCTAACTAAATAAAAAAAAATTGCCCTTTTTGGTCTTCTATATGTTAGTAACATGTTGATTTTATTTGAGGATGAGGTCTTTGATGTTGAACTCTCATGTTTTTAGATGTTTGTTATATGCTCGCTTGATAGACTTTTGATAAATGAAAAGGTGATTAAAGGTAGCAAAGCAATGTTCATCAAAAAGTTTTAAGTGTGCAAGGCATTCTTGATGATAGTCACTTTTAGAAATAATCTCATGTATGGATATGCGAAGGGATGGAATTTTGACTTCAAAAGGTAGAATTGCCTCAGCTCCAAAGATGAGAGAGAAAGGTGTAGCTCCCATAACAGTTTAGATACTAGTGTGGTAAGCCCATAAAGCAAATGGGATATGAGGTACTAGTCCTTACCTAAAGCACTAACCACCTTAGTGAGAATTTTGATGAGGGTTTTTTTGGAAGCCTTAGCTTATCCATTAGTTTGTGGATGATAAGGAGAGGAGAATCTTAAGTCGATACCAAAAGTGTCACAAAGCTATTGGACCTTTTTATTCTTAAAGTATTTTCCATTATCAGTGATGATTTTGTGAGGAACATAGAAGTGGTAGATGATGTGGTGGTTAATGAAATCCATTATTTTTTTAGATTTGATTGAGATCAATGGGACAACTTCTACCCATTTATTAAAATATTCTATGGTAGCGATGATATAGTAATGTCATTATGAGGATTATGGATTGATTTCTTCGATAAGATCAAGACCCCATTGTGAGAAGGGCCAATATTTAGTTAATACCTGAAGACCATAAGGAGGTGAATGATGAAGGTTAGCATGTTATTGACATTTGATGCATTTCTTGACATAATCATAACAATCCTGATAGAGTGTGGGCCAATAGTAGCCTAGATGAAGAATGCATTTGAAAACAACTAGACCACTAAAGTGCTAACCATAAATGTCATCATGGGCTTCTTTAATGACATAAGAAGCCTCATGGCTATCAAGTCAATGAAGGAGGATACCACCAAAGCCTTGTTTGTAAATAGTTCCCCTTAGTATGAAGTAGTGAGAGGTACCTTGTATGAAATATTTTTGAGCATTTCTTGAAAGATCAGAAGGGAAGACATTGACGTTAAGGTAGTTGAAGATTTGATCATACCAAACATTTATAGGCAACATTTATCCATGATAAACAGTAGGAAGATTATATTTGAGGTAAGATGATGTGACAAAGTAGTGGATGGTGACAAATAGTTTAGACTTAGTAGGTTGAGATGGAATTTGGGATGTAAGGGAATCCATTATGTCTACAAATTTATTGGTAGAATGAGGGACCAATTGGATAGTGTAGTGGTCAAATGATGTTAATAGTACATTGACAAGTTATTTGTACTTTATAATAATATCATTTTGCATTGATAAGCTCTTGTGACTTGGTTAATGATAAGTTGAGAGTCTCCAAAGATGCTAATTGTTTTAATTCTAAAAACAAGAGTGGTTTGGAGACCTATGACCAAGGATTTAAATTTAGTTATACTATTAGTACATTCTAAATTGAGTTTGAAAGAAAGGGGAAGAGGTTCTTCATTAATGGGAAAGAGGATTGTGTTGGTGCCCCCACCATTTTAACATTTAGAGCTGTCAAAATACATAGTCATTTGATAGGTGGGTTCTTCTAAAGAAAGAGTGGCTATAGACTCATCTAGAAAGGTAAGAGGGGGAGTTTGATTATCAAGGAGAGGAGCTTCAGCTAGTTGGTCCATAATGACCTATCCTTTAATAGACTTTTTTGGAAGAAACTCAAGATTGAACTTAACTAAAAGCATGAGACACTTAGCCATACATTGGTTATGATATGGCTTAGAGTGCATATACTTAAGGAGGTCAGTGTTAGTGATGATTTAAGTTTTGTGTTTAAAAAGATAATGATGAATTTTAGAGGCTACAAAAACTAAGGCAAATAAAAGTTTTTTAGAAAGGGTGTATCAGGTTTCATAGTCAATGAGGGTGTGAATGATGTAATAAATAGTCTACACTTTATTTTGGTCATCACGATGAGTGAGCATGGCTCTCAAGGAATTATCAGTGGTAGATAAGAATAAATAAAATGGTTGATCCTCTTTGGGAGGAATAAAGACTAGTGGAGAGAGAAGATACTCCTTGATTACATCAAAAGTTTGTTGACATTCTTTGGTCCATTTAAAGGAGGTATCTTTTTTGAGGAGGTGGTGGAAAGGCTGATAATGATCAGATAATTAAAAAATGAAGTGGTGGATTGATTGAAGTTTGCCTTGTAATTTTTAAAGTTATTTCAGGTTAGTAGGAGGCATCTCCAAAATGGCTCATACTTTTGTGGGGTCTATTTCAATGCCATGAAGGGAAATAATAAATACCAAAAGTTTTCTTGATAAGACCCCAACGATGCATTTATTTGGGTTGAGCCTAACATGATAATGGATTAGCCTTTCAAATATGATAGTGAGAACAGCGAGGTGATCTTTGTGGTGTTTGGATTTATCGAGGAAATCCTCAACATAGTCCTCAACTATTTTATGGATAAGGTCATGAAAGATATAAGTCATGGCCCATTGATAAGTTGTTATTGCATTCTTCAGACCAAAGGGTATGACACGATAGCAGAAAGTTCCCCATGGGGTGATAAAGGATGTTTTGTGTTGATTTTGAGGGGTAATCAAGATTTGATTATATTTTGAAAAACCATCCATGAGAGATAACATTTCATGGCCAATAATGAGATCAATGAGTTGGTCGATGTTAGGTAGGGGAAAGTAATCATTAGGGTAGGTGAGGTTAAGGTCATGAAAATAAATGTAGATATGAAGGCATCCTATGGGTTTGATGATGGGAACAACATTAGAAACCCATTGTAGATAGTCAATGGGCTAGATGAAGTTGATGAATAAAAGGCACTAGAGTTCTTATTTAACAAGAAGAGCTATACGAAGGTGCATATGATGAAGCTTTTGCCTAACTAACTTAGTTTCAGGATGGGTAATAATGTTATGAAGAGTAATAAAAGGGTCAATATCAGGCATGTCCTAATAAGACCAAGTAAACACTATGTTATGGTCTCGAAGAAAAGATGGATAGTTTCATTGTTCCTCAAGGTTTAAAGATTGGCTAATTTTGATGATGTGATGGTCCTCTTGAGTTCCTAGATTAACATCTATGGTTGATTAATTTAGCATTATTTGATTCTTATGAGGAAGGGATTTTTGAAGAGAAGAATCCCTCACACAAAGGTAGGTAAGAATGGAATTGTCATCCTGATGTTGGATGGTATTAATGGTAGGTGAGTCATATGTAATTATCTTAGGGTGAATGAGAGGAATAGTTTTCATTTGGCCCTCCCTTCGATAAGTGAGGGGGCCCAAACTAATGGTGTTGATCAAAAAAATTATTAGGTGGGATGATGTTGGTATCTTCAGATTAGGAAGATGGGGTTGGGGAGGATGAAGGTTCTTCAGTAGTGGTGGTGATGGGTTTTGGTGATGCGAGCTCCTCCAGGGGAACAAACCTAAGGCCAAAGAACTCACAACGTTTTTGAGTTTTGATAATGGGAAGCTCTTGAGGTCCTTGTTCATAAAGTCCAAAACCAAACCCCTTCCAAGTGCACTAATGAAAATACATTTGGGCAAAGGTTAGGTTGTTAAGATGGGAAAAGTTGGAAGTGATTGGCTGAATGTATGACATGTTGGTGATAACAAGGAGTGGTCTATCAAGTCCCCTATAGATAAAATATGTTATGTTGTTGGGAAGGCCAAAGGGGATGAGGGTACTGATATTAGGATCATAAAATGGATCATTTTAGAGATTCCCAAATTTTTGCAAAGAAAGGAGGACATATAAAGCTAAAAGTCAATATTCCCCCAGTATAAGATGTTGAAATGTGGATTACAAGAGGTTTTTGACTAGAATTTGAAATGAATAAATGGTTTAACTAGTGGACGCTTCATCATTATTGTAGACATAAGTTTTGGTTGCTTGGGTTGATGTGGTGGTTTGGTTAGAAGTTGGTTGTGAAGAATATATAGGTGGAATGAGAACATCATTGGGTCAATATGTCATATTACAAGAAGCAAAGGGACTCAAATCAGCTTTGATTGTAATGACTTGTCCCTCATGTTTGAATTTGACACATCAGTGAAGGGTGGAATGGATGAAACCCATAGCATTGGATCTAAGGGTGACCGAGTAACACATTATATTGAAACTCACCCTCTACAACATAAAATAGTTTAAGGATAGTACAAGGCCCCAAATGGATATGGAAAATAATTTTTCCCAGTGTGGTGGCCAAGGTATCATTAAATGGTCAAATAACTATTGAGCTTTTATACATGATGTTTTTAGGTAGTTAGAATTGATCTTAGCATGGGAAGAGAAGATATTGATACTTATTACCCTATCAATCATGACTCTTTTGACATGTGTTTGATTGATGGATGTGGTACTGAAAAGAGGGGGATCAGGGTCTTTATTATGATATGGTAGAATTTCTAATCCTTGAAAGGTGACCATGGTGACATGTTGGATGGCTCCAATCAAAGATGTATAAGGTTAGGGATCATCTAGTTTAACCTTTATAAAATGTAGTGCTTTGATTAAAGATTGATGGTGTTGGGTTGAGATGTTAATTAAGTCATAAATACTCATTTTGACTGGTGTTTGGTAAAGTTGTTTTAACACCAAGCTTTGGATGAATGGAGATGCATTAGAATAATAAGGAGCTCCTAAAATGGAAACTTTAGGCTTGGATGGTTGTGAGGGTGAAAGTGAAGGTGTGGTTGCTTGGTTTTGGTTGGTTGGTTGAGGAGTTGAAGGGTAAGACCATGGAATGGTTACCATGGCTTTACCTTTTCATTATGTTGGATAGCTTTAGCCCTATCCTTTTTTTGGGCTTGAGACCAAGTCACCATATGAATGGTATGGATAAGGGAACAAGTTGGTTGCTTTTGTTCCTCTTCTTCACTCTTTGGTGGAAGTAAAGAAGTAAAGGATTTGTAGGTGGATTGGATAGGTGGTAGAAGAGGCAAGGGGATTAAATAAGGTTTGTAAAATAGATCATCTTCCTCTAAAAAGAAATGAACAATTGATTGGAGAGTTTTACATTTCTCTATATCATGTCCAGGGGTCCTATGGTAAAGATAAATCAAATTGTCATTAAATCAGGTTGGCTTGTGGTGAGTGGGATCAAAAATATTGATTGGTGGTAAGATAATGATAGAATCTTAAAACAACCTTTGTGAAATAATTATATAATATTTTGACAAAGATGTTTGAGGTGGTGGAGTTTGGATTTTGGGGGTAAGAACCTTATTGGGCAAAGATTTCTTGATAGGAGATGTGGTTGGTGGATTGACCTTGGTTGGTGGTTTAGGAAGGCTTGGCTTAGTTACAACTGATTTGGGAATTAGGGGTCTAGATTATGAAGGTTTAATATATGGGAAAGTGGATGAAGAAAGGTTGGTAAGGAAGGAGGATGAACTAGAGGATTGGGATGTTATAGTTAGAGAAAAGGGAGATGATTTTTTGGAAGAAGAGTAGGTAATAGGAATGGTGGAGGGATGTGGTCCCAAAATAGAACGTAAAGGTGAAGGAGTTGGTATGGACTTAACTTGAGGTTGTGGCCTAGGAAACCCTTCCTTCTTAATGGGCTTAATTAGATTTGGCTTTGGTTGGGTTGATGTGGTTAAGTTAGATTTCAAAGGATGGTGAACAAGATTAGGCATGGGAAGGATCCCTAAATTTCTTATTAGCTTGATGAAAGAAGCATAGGATGATTTGACAATTTTGGATGAGAGTGGTTTAGATGTTTCATTGGTAACTTTAGGATGGGTATTTGATGGAGTTGTAACAATAAGATTGAGGGTAGACTTAAGTGAAGTAGAAGGTTTAGTTTTATTTTTATATGGGAGTCCAAGCCGATGCCAAAAAGTGGCTCTATAAAAGCTAGGTTGGGAGGTGAATTCCAAACTTTGAACTAGTTGAGAAAAGGGTTTATAAATAGGAATTATTTCCTGATCATTAATTTCAAAGTGCAAACCCTTTGGGGAAGAAGAAGGAGAAAGTTCAAAGTTACTATCTTTGGTGAAAGGTTCCAAAGATGATGATTTGATAGATAAGGAGATCATCTCTTGGGAAATAGTTTCCAAGGGAGGTATAGATGGTTCTATAATAGGAGAGGTAAGGGTATCAATTTCAAATGGAAGTGCCAGTATAGCTCCTTCCTTGATTTGGTTATCTAAATAAGTAGGTGGCTCTTCTACTTGGATTAGAGGAGTAAATGAAATGGTTAATGGAACGGTTATCTCCTTGTGTATTTCTACCATAGGAGGGGTAGATGGAATGGTGGTTTCATGTACATAAGAGGAAGGGGTAATTAATTCCTCTGTTGGGTTTTTTGAAGGAATGGATGGTGGGTTGGCTTCCTCTATTTGGGTGATTGAGGTGATGACTTCTTCAGTAGTGGGTACATCACTAATGACATTAATTACATGTGCCTCATGTGAGTTGGAGGACTCGGGCTTGTTTTCATTGTTGGGTTGAAGGTGAATGATTTGGAAAAGGTTTCTAAAAAAATCAAGAGATTGATTGGAATGATTTTTAGGTTATCAAACACAAGCTCCCCTCTATCAATTAAGTCTTGGATAATACTTTTAAAGTTATTACATCTGTTAGTATCATGTCCAATGACCTGATGATAATCACAATGATCATTCTCATTGTACCACTTGGGAAGGGGATGAGAAGTATCAAATTGTTAAGGGGGCTTGATGGGTGAAAGTTGGATTAGATTCGATTTAAGTAGTTTATCTAAAACCGGTGTATAAGATTCCCCATTTGGGGTAAATGGTTTTGAAGGAACTCAATTTTGGGTATGATTTTGGTGATTGGAAGAATTGTTGGTTTGAGGTGTTTAGTTGACGGTTGGAGGTGGTGTGATTTTGAGAAAAACTAAGTGTGTTGATGCTTTTACTTTAGAATTGATTCGGTTCGTGGTCTTGGTGGAGGATGATTCAGTGCATTTGAAACTAGAATTTTTATTCTAAATCTTTAACTTCCCTTCATCAATAGCATGGTTTTCTAATTTGCATGCCATGGTAAATGCTTCATCAAAAGTTCTAAAGGTTTGGACTTGGAGTTATATCAATGTGTTTGGCACACCCACGAGAGAATAATTTGATTAACTTGGGTTGGAGTAAGGGGAAGGTGAGTTGATTGATGAGGCCCCTCCATCTAAAAATAAAATCAACAATGGATTCATCTTCAAATTGTTTGATGGAGTATAAATTAGTAATGGAAAACTTTTTGGATATGTTTATATAAAAGTGTTCTAAAATTTTTTGTGCCAATTGAGAGAAATAAAAGATAGAGTGAGTGGGGAGGGCACTATATCAATCAAGGTTAGTTCTAGATAATGGCATAGGAAAATTTTGGAGAAGGAAAGCATCATCATAATCAATCAAATAGCAAGCGTGATGGAAAACTCTCAAGTGTTGTTTTGGATCCTCCTTACCTTGGAATTTAAAAAATTTACGCAATTCCCATTGAGGGTAAGCATGAATAGGCACAAATTTTGTATAGGTTCGTTACAAATTTGGTCATAGGACAAAATATTGGGTGAAGTGGAGATGGTTGACACTAAATTAGTCATTTTGTCCTTGAGCATTTTAATTATATCTGGTCAAGGTTGAGAAGCCATACAATTGAGAGGAACATTCTATTGACTTTGACTCATGACAATATTTGAATAAGTGAAAAATGGTGTTGAAGAAGCCCAATATTGATAGGTGGTGGCAAGGGGTTGAGTGGTGCCACATAAGAACTAATTGGTATAAAAGGTTGGGTGGAGGGTGGTATGTACCCTTGTGGGTTAGGGACATATTGGTAAGTTATTATAAGCACCTTTTAAGAAATGGATGTGGTTGGTATGGTGGAGGTAAGAGGTAGTTGGGTAGGTTGAGGTTGGGTAGTGACCCTAGTGCCACGGGGTAGGGATCAACCGGTTTTGAACTTTTTGAGAGGGAGGTAGGTAAGATAGCCAATACTCAAAAGTTAGGTGCTTTTAGATAGGTTTCTCTTTAGATCTCTATTTCTATTTAAGCTAGAGAGGGAAGGAAAGGTTTAGGAGAGGGACAGTATAGATAGGTGGGGTTTAGGAAGGTTTATTTGATACCTAAACTATCTAAACTAAACTAAAATAAACCTATCTATAACTTAACTAAACTAAACTAAACCAAACTAAACTAAACTAAACTAAATTAAACTAAACTAAACTAAACTAGTTTAGAGAGGAGTAGAGAGGAGTCAGGAGTAGTAGAGAGTAGTTAACTAAACTAAACTTATAGAGTAGTAAAATAAACCTCTCTAAACTAAACTAAACTAAACCAAACCTATCTATAACTAAACTAAACTAAACTAAACTAAACCTAACCTATATAAACTAAACTAAAATAAAACTATATAAACTAAACTAAACTAAGACAACAAAATAATATAAAAAGCCCTCCATCTATAGAGAGCTCCTACCCTATAGATAAAGATAGTCGGGGTTCCCCTATATATCTATTCAGGAGATAGAGTTTTGTTTAGATATTATTCTCTATGCTCACCCAATTCTATTAATACATCATCTCCTCTATCCCTATCTATAGAGAGGGGAGGTCCAGGACCCCAACTTT
Source organism: Torreya grandis (assembly GCA_037957365.1). NCBI lineage: Eukaryota > Viridiplantae > Streptophyta > Pinopsida > Cupressales > Taxaceae > Torreya > Torreya grandis. The sequence goes on from JARHVA010000971.1 coordinate 2,815,121, forward strand.
ATCTAGGGTGCTCTTGACCCTGTTGATTGGGAGAAGGTTTTGAGGTATGGATAGCACTAAATGTTGAAGTAGAACTGTGACCAAGGGATTGGTGTCAATCAAAGGGAAGATATAATTAGAGTGGAATATAATACCATAGTAGATGGGGCATAGGTGACTAATGGTAAGGTTGAACCCACATGGGGTGTGGTAGGAGGTGTTTGGTTAGGAGGTGGAAAGTTGGTTTGGGCTTGGGTGGATGAGATGTTGGAAGAGACCTGAGTCAATAGTTGATTTGAAGTGGTACCTATCATAAGATGGGATGGCATGCCCAAAGAAGGATCAAAAGAAGGAACCAAAGCAAAGGGGACACGGTGGGCCAAGGTGTTGAGGTAATGTTGAAAAGCAACTGGATTATTGTCAATAAAGGTAGTAAAGTCTATATTTCCTTTAGATATGATTAGGATTCTAGAAGGAGAAGGTGGTAGAGGAGAATGGTGAGGTGAAGCATGAGGATATTTGTCAACATTTGAGGTATAGTCCATGGATGAAAAAGAAAGTGGTGGTTGGTTGTTTTGATTTCTCACTTGTTATCTAGTTAAAACCATATGAGAAAATAGGGAATGTTATTGCAAAACTCATACCTTAAACTGAGATCAAATGAAAAATAATTTGAAATCAATCAATACATACACTAAGAAGTGCATTTTAACCTTAGGATTACTTTTAAATTGTTTTTGGCTTATGCCTTAAAGAGTATGATAGGGGAGGTTGGCTTGTAAAATGGGTACTAAAGAGGAAGTCTATGGATGGTTAGAGGTTGTTTATGTGCTTAGAATGAAGATATATGTTGAACTTCAGTATGTGGATTGGTGTTGGGGCTTACCCCCTCACTTCATGATCTTGCAGTAATAAGAGTGTCAGGTGCTTAGCCAAGATATATTGAGTCTAGAGTTTATACTCAACTAGAGAGCTAAGTTGGTTCTCTCCTTGGTGGTGAAATCTAAGTGGGATAGCTTAGATGGGTTAAGGTTGTTTCTAGGTGATGAAATCCCAATCAGTCCTTGTCTTAAATATTGTTTTGATGTGTAAATTATTGTGTGGTTTAGTTTGGTGTGTGATAAAAAGTGTGAATATTATGATAAGATTACTTTGCCTCCTAAGTTATTAGATGAAATAAATTAGCAAGTAATCAATGAATGCAAATGGTTGATTTTTAAGCTCTAAAATAAATGATTTCATTCAACGAGCAAACAATTAAGGAAGAAAGGGAAATAGGTCCCACCAGGTGTGCCAAAATGTTTCAATTTATTTCCTTCATTTCTTAGTTTTGAAAGTAGATAAAAGAAAGTGAATATTAAGGTGTGTAGATAAATACCTAGTATAATGCATGCGTTGATCCAGATGAATGTGGGAACTCCTATTTGGCTAGGGAGGATAACCTGTAAATCATAAGAAAACTAGAAGGGGATTTGTTAGATGGTAGGTTGAGTGGATTGCCTAGCGTATGCTAGATCCAAGAAGCACAAGGCTTTTTAAGAAGCTATCAATCAACTTTTAAGATAATTAAGTTGAAAATAATATAATAAATATACTTGCATTCAAATGATAAGAAAGTAAATATGCAAGAAAATAAATAATATACCTATTTGATAGAAGATATGGCACAATGGGTCAATACCATGCACAAATGTACCAAGGTTAGGTTCAGAGGGTCTGGGTAGGGTCTATAGATAGGTTGAAAATAGAAATAAGGATTTTATTGGATGAAAAGGGGAAAAAATAATAATCTATTATTTTTTTGACAGTGACCATCAATGGTTGGGTATGATCGGTGATGGTTAGGTTTTATCGGTGAGGGTTAGGTAACTAGTGACAATTGGGGTAACCAACAATGGTTTCTGCAACCAGAGATGGTTGCCTATGGAAGTTTGTGAAAATTAAGATGGAGATAAAGATGAAATGGCTAATGGGTAGGAGTTATAGTAAGGATAGTTGGGGTGAGGGGTGGTGTGCAGGTGAGTATAACAAGGTAGGAAAACCTCATAAGGAAAGAAAACATTAAAAACAAAAGGAGAGTACCTGTATGATGCCAAGTGAATGATAGTTGAAAACCTAAAGAAAGTGAGGTGGAATAATATTAATTTAACCTTTAAAGGTCATGTGGATAGAGTTTTGGGATGTTAAGTACCTATACAAAGAAAACAAGAGAGCTTGGATGCAAATTTTGGATCCTCCACTCCTCCAAGAGCTTTGCCTTTATAACATAAAACTGTGAAGTAAGGAGAGAGAAAGTCACTAAGTTGTGTGAGGATAAAGATGCATATTTTTTTCATCTTTAAAATATGGTGTTAAATCAAGTTTCCATTTTGGAGGATGTTGTTCTCAAATAAAGTTGGCAATGCCTTTAAATCTTAAGGCAAGTTTTATGACCCCAACCATCAATGGTTAGGGCCAATCATCAATGGTTACCCTAACCGGTGATGCTCAAGGGGTCACAAGTAAATGGGTGAAAAGGTCCTAAATTAAATGATGTGTTTGGAAGGTTTTTGACATAACGAAGCTATAAATAAGTGCTAGTAGATTAGGTGGTCTAGAGAGTAGATCAAGGGTCTATAGGTCAAGATGACAATGAAAACTGTCATTGTGTAGTTTTTAGGTGTCTACATAAAGATAATTATTATTATGACTTGGTTATACAACCTTTATTCCCATAATATTTTATCATTACCATATGATCAGTTAGAAAACAAGATTTCTCATTGTACTACTTTTATACACTGATCTATTTGATCTCCAATTTCCCCTTATTTACCTTCTACATACTAAGCATACATATGGTTGAAATTTAAGATTACATAATAGTTCATAGGTAAGCCTAAGTCATTTAGTTAGTCATATCTCTAGTTACTTAGCCTTATTTAACCAAAGTCTAAAGCTCATTCATGTGTATTACTTTTATCACTCATGTTGAGTATTTCAATTTCGTATGGAGGAGGAATCACAAAATCCATAAAAAAACTAAAAGTTAAATCATTTAAACAAAAGGTAGTGATTCAAAAGGCATTATAAAATTCAAAAGTATAATCACACCAAAAGATGTGATTCTTTAACACATCTCTTATTTCTAATCAAAGTTCAAACTCTATAGTTGGATTCATGATAGAGATGAGGTCCATTGGGGTGAGGTAGTCTAGTAGATTGGGATAACAAAATCTCTATAGTTCTACCTACTTTCTCACACAAGTATCCAATCTTCACAGTAGACCAACGACTCTATAAGAGGTCTTGAGGAATGGGGAACATGTTTAGGAAGGTAGGTTCATTTTACTTTCCTTGTTCTTATAACCTTCATGAGTTGATATTAGTATTCCACCTAATTTTCTATATAGTTGTGTGCTTATTGTGAGTAGGTATCCTTTGTATTGTGATGGTCACTAGCCTCTTAGTGTATTTCCTTCTTACCTAGTATGCCTCATGTTTACTAAGGTTTTATCAAAAATGCCTACATCATACTTTTTACACTCCCTATCTCATTACAACAATCATAATATTTCCCCTTGATGAATATTCTTTCATTAACTTATCATACCCCTAGGGTTTCCCTTTATTAATTCTATTATAAGACCTTGGATAGGACCAAATATTCATCACAAACATTTCTTTATCTTTTCCCTTGTTACCATTCACCTCATTGGTGTTCACCTTGTCATTTGCATTGTAAGAACTTGGATAGGACCAGGCATTCCTCACAAATTACCACATTAAATATTTTTAAATTGTTCTAACATTTCTATCCACCTCATTGGTTTTCCCTTTATGAGTTGTAGTGTAATGTCTTGGATAGGACCAAGATCTCCTCATAAAATATTACAATAACAGTTCATATTATAACTAAGTCACAATAAAATTACATGCTTCAAATTTAAGATAATTTGTGTTAAATTATTATTTGCATGTCATTTACATACTTCCCATCTTGATTTATTATGTTTTATGCTTACTTCATAAATAATTCACTTTTATTTTCTAATTTTCTGATCATGTGTATATTTACAAAACTTTTATTAAATTTATCATACTTCTCATCTTGATCTAATATCACTAATTTGATTGAAACTTAATTTTTTTATTTTCATACTTCACATCTTGATTTAGTATGATTGATTAACTATATTGTTCATTTTTATTCTTGTCATTTGTTATAACACATTTACCACTTTATTACAAATTTTCATACTTCCCAACTTGATATAGTATGAATTATATATTTTTTAATTTGGTACAAAATTTACTTCTACATGGTTTGAAAATTTTGTGTTACATTTTACTTTACCATTTTGGTTTATTATATTTATTCATCTTTTCTTTTTACACATTTACCATTGTGATATAGTGTGTATTACATTTTATGATTATTTATACTTTTGAAAATCATTTGCTTTTCTTTCTAACCATGCATGTGTATCACATAATGATAGAAAATAAAACATACACTACATATTTCCCATAGAATATACAACAAAAGTAAAATATGTTCTATAAAGGAAATACATCCATACATACATCCATGATATCAATACTTCTCATATATCAAAAAATGTCCATATATATATATATATATATATATATATATATATATATATATATATATATATATATATATATCAAAGGAGATTGTCACAGGAATGCCACAGGATAGACATGATGGAACACACCCTTAGAGTTGTAGCTATTATATTTTGTATTTGTATTATATTGTGTCAAAATCATATATATATATATATATATATATATATATAACATGATTTTGACACAATATAATACAAATACAAAATATAATAGCTACAACTCTAAGGGTGTGTTCCATCATGTCTATCCTGTGGCCAAGCCATCCTACCCATGGATTCAAAATCATGTTATATATATATATATATATAATATATATATATATATATATATATATATATATATATATATTATATATATATATAACATGATTTTGACACAATATAATACAAATACAAAATATAATAGCTACAATTCTAAGGGTGTGTTCCATCATGTCTATCATGTGGCCAAGCCATGCTACCCATGGATTCCTATGACAATCCCCTTTGATATATAAACTAGCTAGCAAAAGTTAAGGTAGATCATACCACAAGATCTACTAAGGTGGATGGCTCATAATGTGATAGCACCGCATCTAAAATATCATGGTGTGTGGCTATAATCATTTTTCCCTATCTAATCTCCTCCATAGTAGTCCCTAAAAAATAAAAAATAAATATACATAAAATCTCATATACATATGTATATATATACATGTGTGTGTGTGTGTGTGTGTGTGTGTGTGTGTGTGTATCAAACCATCTATCTACACTAAATGCATAAAAAATAATGCAATTTATGAGAGGTTCCCTATGTATTATTTATTTGGGTTGCCCCATGTGGTTGATGATAGGTTACCTCAAGTGGTGAGATGCAGGTGTAATCATATAGTGTGTGTTGTGTCCCATGCCTTAGCTTTATATATTATGACATGAGGGTATATAGTATGGCATCCCTACACTGATATTATGGCCAGCTAGCTGACTTGGGCTATTGTTTCTATAGGATTGGCTCGTGTTTTCATCATGATCCATTATATTTCATGGCTAGAGCCACATCCATTAGCTCATGTACCTAGATATATAGGCCTATAACATTTGATAGCCCCTCTAATAGTGCCTAATTATTGGCCATGACATGAGAGAGAGTTATGTGGAAGAGAAGGTGAATGGGTGTATGTATAAATAACTATAATTAGGTCTCGGTAAGCAAGACCATGGGTAGGTAAGGCATAATAGGAGGAGGCAGTGAGGCCCGATGTAGAGGATGTTATATTTTTGGATTCTAAGGATGATGATACAAGTGAAGCAGTTGTAGAGGTACAATAGGGATGAAAGTATCCATCATGAGCTTATAAGAGCTGAATTCACCATCAGATGGCTGGGAAATAGACACTAGAAGTCACACATAGATATCCCACAATGGTTATTGGACACAACTAGTCTATAGAGAGGTAGATAAGGAGGGGACCATGATGGGCACAGGTAATGACTCTAGGTTTTGCACTTGAATGGAGGCAACCAACATAGAAGGTGATTGGTGGTCGAGCTGATGGGGATACTATGGTTGGAGACACTGGCACTAGTAATGAATTATTTAATTTATTAAGCTTATGACATAGAACACAAATTGCATTATTTTTTATGCATTTAGTGTATATAGATGGTTATATATATATGTGTGTGTGTGTATATATACATATGTATATATATACATATGTATATATATATACATATATATACATATACATATGTATATATATACATATGTCTATATATACATACATATGTATATATATACATATATATACATATGTATGTATATATAGACATATGTATATGTATATATATATACATATGTATATATATATACATATACATATATATATACATATACTTATGTATATATATATATATATATATATGTATATATATATATATATATGTATATATACATATATATGTATATATACATATATATACATATGTATATATATATATATATATGTATGTATATGTATATATATGCATATATATACATATGTATATATATATATATATGTATATATACATATGTATATATATACATACATATATATACATATATACATATACATATGTATATATACACACATATATACATATGTATATATATATGTGTGTGTGTGTGTGTGTATATATATATGTATGTATATATATACATATATATACATATGTATATATATATACATACATATGTATATATATATACATATGTATATATACATATGTATGTATATATATATAGATACATATGTATATATATGTATATATATACATACATATATATACATATATATATGTATATATATATATATATATATATGTATGTATATATATATACATATGAATATATATGTATGTATATACATATATATATATATACATACATATGTATATATATATTTATATATATATACATATGTATATATGTGTGTGTGTGTGTGTATATATATATCAAACCATCTATATACACTAAATGCATAAAAAATAATGCAATTTGTGTTCTATGTCATAAGCTTAATAAATTAAATAATTTATTACTAGTGCCAGTGTCTCCAACCATAGTATCCCCATCAGCTCGACCACCAATCACCTTCTATGTTGGTTGCCTCCATTCAAGTGCAAAACCTAGAGTCACTACCTGCGCCCATCATGGTCCCCTCCTTATCTACCTCTCTATAGACTAGTTGTGTCCAATAACCATTGTGGGATATCTATGTGTGACTTTTAGTGCCTATTTCCTAGCCGTCTGATGGTGAATTTAGCTCTTATAAGCTCATGATGGATACTTTCATCCCTATTGTACCTCTACAACTGCTTCACTTGTATCATCACCCTTAGAATCCAAAAATATAACATCCTCTACATCGGGCCTCACTGCCTCCTCCTATTATGCCTTACCTACCCATGGTCTTGCTTACCAAGACCTAATGATAGTTATTTATACATACACCCCTTCACCTTCTCTTCCACATAACTCTCTCTCATGTCATGCCCAATAATTAGGCACTATTAGAGGGGCTATCAAATGTTATAGGCCTAGATATATAGGTACACGAGCTAATGGATGTGTCTTTAGCCATGAAATATAATGGATCATGATGAAAACATGAGCCAATCCGATAGAAATAATAGCCCAAGTCAGCCAACTGGCCATAATATCAGTGTAGGGATGCCATACTATATACCCTCATGTTATAATATATAAAGCTAAGGCATGGGACACAACACACACTATATGATTACACCTCCATCTCACCACTTGAGGTAACCTATTATCAACCACATGGGGCAACCCAAAAAAATAATACATAGGGAACCTCTCATAAATCCAAGCACAAAAAAAAATTATGGGCCCCATAGTATCTTGTCCTCAAGTCAACATACCATTCATATCATGCATGATCTTCACATAAATGATAGAGCCTAGATCATATAGATCTCCCTACTCTAGGTTGGACTTACAATTGAAAACATAACCACTAAGAGCAGGGTGAATCAGTGTACACAATTTTATTTTAAATCCATACTTCATTCATTAATCTTTCAAAGTAATAGAGTGATCAAGCAATGCATAAAGAAGCAACCACATAGAGAAGAAGATAGATATCAACACATGAACACAAAATATATGTGGAAAACCTTCAATGGAGATAAAACCCACTATAACACCACTTGGAATACTATCTTATGAGTAGTGGATCAACATTTAGTGAGGCACTAACCCCATAAGAAACACCAACCCCTCACTAGTCAAACACCAACTCAACTAGTCCATTAGCAAGCTCTAACTTGTAAGGAGGCCCCAACCCCCTAAGTGACTTGGAGCCAACCCATCCAATTCAAGGACACTTATTCAATATCCAAATTGTAAGGAAACTCTAATTCCCTCTTGACTAAGCACCAACTCAACCAAGACAAGCTTGATCACCTCAAGACACCTTATTACTCAACCAATAGATGGTTACCTCTTGAATGCCTTGAACTTATCAATAGCTTATAACTTTTATTTTAATAATGCTACCCAAGTCATTCTTGTGTAGTCATCTATGAGTAACATAAAGTGTCTATCTCCTTGAATACTTTGGATTCTTGTAGGCACACAGAGATCAGTGTGTATTATCTCAAATGGTCTTATAGTAGAGTACTCCTTAGACTTGAACTTTCCTCTAGTCTACTGCTTACCATGTTGACATGCCTTACAAAGAGTGTTTGTAGGTTTGGTGATTTTAGGCAAGTCTATTAGAACTTAACTTGACTAGATTTTCAAATTTTAGGTGACCAAATCTTCTATGCTATAAACAACATTCATCTATCTTGCTCATAAAGCATCTCTCTCTCTCTTGATCTCATTCAAGACATATATATTATTCTTAGTCCTCTTAACATTTTCAATTAGTATTCTGGATTTATCTATCCTTATATCACACCCTCTATCATGAAAGGTTAGAGTGTGTTTTTGGTTGCACATTTAACTTACACTAAGTAGGTTACGTTTCAAACCTTCCATATACAACACATTTTCTATCTTGGTTTTCCCATTTTCCAAACTCAAGATACCCTTGCCAACTATATTGGTAGTTGTGTTATCTCCAAATACCACAGTTCTTGCATCATTCTTGTTTAATGAGATGAACTTGATCTTGTCTCCTATCATGTGGCTTGAGCAACCACTATCTATATACCATTTCATGCCTTCATATTGAATGTGAAAGGTAATCTGAGCTATAATAGATTATTCTCTGTAAGTCTTCTAATCCTCATTCATCTTATCCACAAGGTCTAACTTCTTGATCCATTTCTCATTGGTATGACCATATAGCCTTTTATCTTGACTGATATTCTTCATATGCCTTATCTTGAAATCCCTTGTGATATGTCCTCTCTGATCATAATTATAGCATAATATTTTTCTTCTACTATTGTAATGAACATTCACCCTATTCCTCCATGAGGAGTTGACTTTTCATAATGTCTACAATCCATATCTCTATGTCCATATTGATTGCATGAGAAATAGTAACCATTGAATGAATTCACATACCTTGTCTATTTGATGTTGAATGATGCACCTATACCTTTGTTGTCTCTTGAAGGAGTAAAAATATTTTTTACTTGTTGATGACCAATTTAAGTCTCAAATTTGAGAGTTTTTTCATAGGTCTTTGAGGTCTGACTCTCCTTGTTTTCCTTTTGTTATGTTTTGAACCCAAGACCTATCTTATCATGTGGAGACCTTTGATTGTGAAAAATATCACCAGGACTTCACTAATATTTTCAAATTTTTGATGTGTCTTCAACTTGATTGTTACCTAATTTAATTATACCTTTAAGGACTCCATTTCTATTCCAAACTTGATGCATTCTTCCTCCTTGGTCTTAATACTTGTAGTGACAATTTCAATCTAAATTTCTAATTGCTTGATGTTCTCCTCATGTTCATTGGTGTTGTTTCTTAGTATCTCTTCAAATATATTTATTTGTTCTAAATAAATCTTAACCAATGATCTTATTTTCTAATTCTTCCTTCTTTGGAACTTCAAATCCTCTAGAGCACTCACCAATTCTACCTCCAGGTTAACTTTAGCCTCTTCTTCATTTGATAGTTCATCATCCATAAGATTTTTCCCTTTTAAACAAACTCATTATCTATTTATATATCTATTAATAATGTTTCATTGTTATCATGATTATTAGTATCATCATTACTATCAAATGTACTTGTGTCACTTACATCAGAGGAACTATTGTCTTCTTTGGTATAGAAACTTATCTTGTTCATGAATGACCCTTTCTTGCCTTCATACTTCTTAAAACCCTTCTTGCTATTTTTAGGATTATAGACCTTATTATCATCACCATGATGTTCATCATTCTCTCCATCATGGTCATTCTTATCCTTATTAGGACATTTAGATTCAAAATGACCAATCTTACCGTAGTTAAAGAATTTGAATGGAAAATTACCCGTATACTTACTTGATCCTTTCCTTAGTTTTTTGACAAACATGGCTTATATCCTACCATCATCAATTTTTGTGTCAACATCATCATTGGCCTTTTTACCTTGTGACTTTTTATTAGCTTTGAATGCAGCTTCCTTCTTGAAAGGTCTTCCATAACTTTTTATCATTTCATAGGTAGTCAAGATGCCATGAAGCTCATCCATCTATAGTATGTTAATATCTTTGATCTTTTCCACAACATATACCTTTGAATCAAACTTAGATGTCAGGGATATTAATACCTTTTGTATTACATCTAATTCTTCTAAATTCTCTCCTAGACCTCTGATGACATTTACCACTTCATCTACTCTTAACAAATAAGATGCAATGTTTCCATCCTCCTTCATTCTCAAACTTTCAAACTACCTTCGGTGGGTCTAAAACTTTTCCAAGTTATTTTTGATGCCTCATTCATAGATGGTCTGAAACATTTCCTAAATCCCTTTAGTTGTATCATAATGCATGACCTTTACAAATTTTTCCTCTGAAAGACCACATAGGATGGCATTCATTGCCTTAGAGTTGTTCTCACTTGCCTTCTTACTTGTTGCATTAGTTGGTGGTGTAAAAGGTGGAGTGAATCTATCAAAAATAGATTGCCATATGTCATAGCCTAAGTAAATTAGATAGGTCTTCATTCTGATGCTTCAAAATGCATAGTTAGTTCCACTAAAGAGAGGAGCCTTATTGGTTGAGAACCTCATTGTACTTGATGACTAGACATGCTTGTGCTTCTAAGATATCCTTCAAGTTGTTAAGCTTGATTCAAAGGACCAAGATTTGATAAAAATTATTAGAATCATAATCACTAAGATTGGGGGGTGAATTATTATACCAAAAAAATTATTTCAATTACATCTAATCATTCATGAACATTGAAAACAACATTAAGATCTAGCAATGCATAAAGATATTTCACACGAGCATAATACAAGAAAACACACATACGAGTGGGAAAACATCAAGGGTAATAAAACACACTATGATCCATAAAAATGGACTATATTATTATAAAACAAAATATAATTTTTTTTTGAGCACCAACTCAACTTGGAGCACCAATCCCAATAAAGTTAAGCACCCACTTGACTAGGCTTTAACAAACACCTACTTTGAAGGAAGCACCAACTCCCTAAGTGAATCAACACCAATTCAACCACCTCATAAATTTTTATCACCAAACCTATGATATAATTTTATGGTCTCATTTCAATACCTCATTATACTATACTAAGCAATATTTTATTTGTTTATTCAATACATCCACAAATAGGCCTAAACTGCCTTGTATATATACTAGACATATGGTCACACACCACTTGGTCAACCACACACATTAAAACTATTATTTAAGCCATATAATATGTCTTAAAACATCTTATGAACATGATTCAAATGAAATTTTTACCCCTTTTGGTATGCAAAAACTCAATTAAGCCTTATTTCTCTTTTAGGTCTCTTGGAGACCTAATTGCATTAGGTCTATCTTCTTAACATCAAAGCTTGATCATCTTGGGCCAAAATGACCTTTTAAAACAATAAAAAACCATTAAATAACTTATAAAATGACCTATAGTTACATTATACATGATTTTTTATACATGTATCTTTTGTTCATACCATGAAAGCTTTTTTAGGACAAACTGCCCTATTAGGCCTATATACCTCAAAAGTTTGTCTTATAAAAATTAAGATTAAACACTCTCAAGAAACTAAAATATTATAAAATAAATATGTATATAGATCTTTCATGACCTCAGGGTCATCACCAAATTCTTGCAACACTTTCTCTAAGGAGATAAAGGCTCAATAACATCTCTACAACTCACTCAGAACTGCCAATTTACCTCAAAAACTAGTCATGTTGAATTAGACCTCCAACACTTGTGTAGACACTTGTCATGACTATTGATTCATGTAAATTGTATTACGATATATATATATATATATATATATATATATATATATATATATATATATATATATATATATATGTATGTATGTATGTATGTATATACCACTATTATATATAAATTTAATATGGTCCAATGGAAAATATTGGTCTTGCATACCAATTTATTGACCTTATATCACATAGTCTTGTCTGAACCAGATAGGTCATTTTGTGAGTACCTTTTTCACCATAGTCACTAACCTCCAAAACTTATTCCAAACATGAAAATGAATTAAAATTAATAAATAAAATATTCATGCAATTTTTTTCATAAATCTGATAGGCTCAAACCCTCAAATCCATATTCTCATCTTTATCTAGGCTGTGCACTATTTTCACCATTAGGTCTGTCTACAACTAGCTAACTTGGATGACTAAATTAGGAAATTTGAAGGTTAAAAAATATCTATAAGTCATCATTAAAATTAAAAATGAGTCTCTATATTATTATCTCATCCATTTTATTTTCTTGACCAATACAACTTTTGAGAACAACAACTTCTTGAAAAATAAACATGTATCTATGCATTTTCTCTCTCATTTGACTAACCACCACCACCTAGAGGTACCTTAGAGAGTTTATTATATGATAAAATAGCTTTTATTTTCATTTAAATCCATTCTAAGATAATTTTAACAAGATCTTTGATATTATGTCCTTATTAGGGTTTTAGGGAGGTTTAACATAGGTTTTGTTGTTAATGATTGTTCATAAAGGTCTTCCCCTTGAATCCAAAATCAATAGCTAGAGATATTATATATGAATCTTCCCCATATATACTTATAAAATTAGGTTCCCATGTAGAGGTTACATGTGCCAACAAACATCTGAAAGTGCTTCTCAGGTCTGGAGACCTTATTTTGTGAACTCAAAAAGGCCTAAAACATTGATTCATGCAATTTAATTCAAACCATGACCTCAAACTTTGTGAACATTCCTAAAAAAACTTATCTTACCTATTTAAATGATCATATATGCATATTTTCCTTGAAATATGATATTCATACCTCATTAGGCAAGGCAGGGCCTAAGAGAGGTCTAGATGTAGGCTTAGTCTGAAGGTCCTACCCCTATAGGCTCACTCTAAAACTATCTTAAATGATTTAATACCTCACATATAGGATAAAATAGTACCATACAACTTTCAAATGCCTATGTTCATTCATTTTCATGCACATACCTCTTCATGTCATGACTAGGCTTCTTATGCAATTTTGACATCAATGACCTATACCTTCATGAAACCATAAAGCATTAGTTTCCTTAAAATTCACTCCTTTTATTTCTCTCATGATAACACTCTCTTAATGACCTCAATTATAATGATCTCTCAATGCACATTGTCATATCACATACTCCCAACTAGGCTTAGTCACCTTTGACATCAACCTTCTTAAGATGCACCTTTGACATCAATGAAAAACTTAACACCAAAAACACAAATTGACCATTCCTCTTAAACCATTGATATAACTTCTAGTCCTTCCCAAATTTATATGCCTCAAGAAGGCATACCTCAAACTTCCAATAATATTTCTTATACTTAACCATAAGAAATACCTCAATAAATAATCACATCACCTAAAGTCACTTAACCCACTTACAACCAACCTAAACCAAACATACCTTATCAACATAAGTTTCATTTCACATCCAACCCCCTTTCTCAGGATCTCTTACAATACTATGCACTTCTATCTAACAATCCTCTCATGGGTTATGATGAATGGGATCTTATTGTAGAACTTTCTCATTTCCCATCTCAAATTCCATTCTTAAAGCTAATGAGAAATTCTCCCTACCATCGTATCACCTAATGAAACTATTATTCAAAATTAACATCCATCATGCACCTCCTGTAGAGAAATAGGCTACCTTATCCACATTTAAAGATAGCATACTTCAACAATGTGAAGAGATGTCAATACATGTTGATGAAATAGTGGATACTTCCCATTCACTTAAGTTTCCTATCTATTATATGATTCATCATGAGATATTTTTTCATGCAGATGATCCTTATCTATTCATTAGCATTATTATAGGTGATATCGAAAAGTGTGCTTTTAATTGATGAAGGTTCAGGTGCTTATGTTGCATCCCTTGACTTTATTAAAACACTTGGATACTTTGAATGTAACCTTAAATCCACACACATTACCTACCAAGGATATGATAGAAGATAAATGCCTCTTCTAGGTTGTGTTTGGATTCCCATTACCTTGTTATTACCATCTATGTGAAAGTCATGATATTTAAATTTCCACTTTCTTCCAATATCTTACTTGGCCAACCTTGGACTCATTGTATGAGAGCAGTTGCTTCATCTACATTCCAATGTGCCAAATTTACTCATAATGATGCTATGTATAAGATCCAAGGGGATACAAATATTTATAATTTCAAATAATTCTAAGAACATAATGTCTTTAAATTACCCACCTTTGAACATTTCAATACTCCTAACAGTTCAACTATCATGTAAACTCCACTAGAGGTTGTAATGGTCATCTAAAATTTATTGGGAATATTCCACCTAGCCTCTCAAACTATGATGATGATGAACTAGATGAGATATGCTTAAAGATAAAAAATTCCAATCTCTCCCCTCACAACATCACTCAACTTCCTCCTCTTTAACCTCAATCCCATCAGTAACTTCCTAAAGACATACCAATTAATTTAACCAAAACTAGACATTACATTCACCATTCTTCCTCGACCAATAAAACAATTCACACATGTATTATAGACTTACATACACCTGATTATGGTGACAATTATGTATTAGATGACCCATTTTTAACTATATTTGTCTATGCTAGAAATGCCAAAGTTCTTAGATATCATTCATATTTATTTGAGTCTTTTCATTCTTATTTTATTGTTCCTTCTCCTATAGTACCTAAAATTAGATTTTCCACTACTGATCACAAGTTAGAGATAGAACACTCATGTATTATGCCTCTAGTCACAATAGAGTCTCTCAAGAGTATGCTCATGGATCATGTCATGATATGACCTTGTCATTTTGACAAATATCATGACCCTTATAGTATACTTCCTCCACAGATGTTAGCCACTTTGCATAGATATGTTTTATAGCCTACCTTACCTACAGATGAGTGTAATCTAATTTCCACCCCAAATTATCCATTTCTTAGTCAAGGTATTATTTCATTGCCTCAACTTGATCCCTTACCTGCATAATGGGAAGATGAGCCTTATTATGATATTTACAAAATTATTTGCCATTAGACCAAGGATTATCATCTATATTAGTAGCCATAGGCTTCTTCTTCTACCCTTCATCTAAAAAAAATCCACAGTCTACTAATATATGTATTTTTTGCTTCCATAGAATAAATAACCATTTTTCTACCCAGTAATTAAGACTTAGTACATCGACACTTTGTGACTAGTTATTTCCCAACCTAAAGACAAGACTATCCCAACTCCCAAGCTACATCCAAAGTACATACCTAAATATGGGGAAGTATATTGTATTTAGAATCAATGGTATACCCATCATAATGATTTATTCTATGTGCTTTAACAACATCTCTGAGATATCCCATAGTTTACACTAGAATCAATTATTCTTGCTCCTACAAGTCACCTGTAAATGAAAACTTCTCCTTTTTCATCAATTTCACATCATCTTAGATCCATAAATACCATTCATATTAAAATACCTATCCCTCAAATTGAGTATTCCACATAGGAGATACCACATGAGCATTATTGTTCTTATTATACACTTACATTTTCACTAGAGATGATATTAAAGGAAATATTTCCACCATTTTTCTCAAATATTGAGGAGACTCTATCTAACATCATAATTCACCTGTATAAGGATGTGTCAGATTTTATTGATAACATTTGTGGTCAAATCTATCAGTATTTTTTAACAAGATATCATGTTCTCTCACATTATTTAGTATCATATTATATGATTTGGAATGGATTTATGATTCATTTAAATATCTTATATATTTTTTTTTATTTGTCAAACATGATTTCACTTATTTATTTTGCATGAACCATTAAATTATGCTCTATGTGATTTACATGGTTTCATTCTCTTTTGATTTCTCTTATGGCTTATTCTCACTCTTTTCATGAATCTAAACTTTTTTTTATGGTTTCACTTCTTTCACATGGATTCCTTTATTTTATCTACAATGATTTTTTTCTATCTTTAAAACTCAAATAAAGATAACTATTATGGTGACTTGGTTATACAACCCTTATTCCCTTAGTATTTTATCTTTACCATATGATCAGTCAGAAAACAAGATTTCTCATTGTACTATTTCTATACACTGATCTATTTGATCTCCCTTTTACCCTTATTTACCTTCCACATACTAATCATACATATGGATGAAATTTAAGATTACATACTCATTCATAGGTAAGCCTAAGCCATTTACTCAGTCATATCTCTAGTTACTTATCCTCCTTTAACCAAAGTCTAAACTTCATTCATGTGTATTACTTTTATCACTCATGTTGAGTATTCCAAGTCCATATGGAGGAGGAATCACAAAATCCATAAAAAACTAAAAGTTAAATCATTTAAACAAAAGATAGTGATTCAAAAGGTAATATAAAATTCAAAAGTCTAATCACACCAAAATATGTGATTCTTTATCACATCTCCTATTTCTAACCAAAGCTCAAACTCCAAAATTGGCTTCATGATAGAGATGAGTTCCATTGTGGTGAGGTATTCCAGTAGATTGGGATAAAAAAATATCTATATTTCTACCTACTTTATCACACACGTATCCAATATTCATAGTAGACCAATGACTCTGTAAGAGGTCTTGAGGAATGGGGAACACGTTTGGGAAGGTAGGTTCATTTTACTTTCCTTGTTCATATAACCTTCATGAGTCGATCTTAGTATTCCACCTATTTTCCTATATAGTTGTGTGCTTATTGTGAGTATGTATCCTTTGTATTTTGATGGTTACTAGCCTCTTAGTGTCTTTCCTTCTTACCTAGTATGCCTCATGTTTACTAAGATTTTCTCATTAATGCCTACATCATGATTTTTACACTCCCTATCTCATTACAACAATCCTAATATTTCTCCTTGATGAATATTCTTTCGTTAACTAATCATACCCCTAGGGTTTCCCTTTATTAGTTACATTATAAGATGTTGGATACGACTAGATATTAATCACAAACATTTCTTTATCTTTTCCCTTATTACCATTCACCTCATTGGTGTTCACCTTGTCATTTGCATTGTAAGAACTTGAATAGGACTAGGCATTCTTCACAAATTACCACATTAAATATTTTTAAATTGTTCTAACATTTCTATCCACCTCAATGGTGTTCCCTTTGTGAGTTGTAGTGTAAGGCCTTGGATAGGACCAGGGTCTCCTCACAAAATATTTCAATAAAAAGTTCATATTGTAACCAAGTCACAATAAAATTGCATGCTTTAAATTTAAGATAATTTGTGTTAGATTATTATTTGCATGTTATTTACATACTTCCCATCTTGATTTATTATGTTTTATGATTCATAAATAATTCACTTATATTTTCTTATTTTCTAATCATGTGTATGTTTACAACACTTTTATTAAATTTATCATACTTCCCATCTTGATCTAATATGACTAATTTGATTGATACTTAATTTTTTTTATTTTCATACTTCTCATCTTGATTTATTATGATTGATTAACTATATTGTTCATTTTTCTTCTTGCCATTTGTTATAACACATTTACCACTTTATTAAAAAAAATCATACTTCCCAACTTGATATAGTATGACTCATATTTATTTTATTTTGGTTAAAAATTTACTTTTACATGGTTTGAAAACATTGTGTTACATTTTACTTTCCCATTTTGGTTTATTATATTTTTTCATATTTTCTTTTTACACATTTTCCATTATGACATAGTGTGTATTACATTTTATGATTATTTATGCTTTTCAAAATCATTTGATTTTCTTTCTAACCATGCATGTGTATCACATAATGCTAGAAAAGAAAACATACATCAAATATTTTCCATAGAATATACAATAAAATTAAAATATGTGTTACAAAAGAAATACAACCATACATACATCCATGATATCCATACATCTCATAGATCAATAAATCTCTCTCTCTCTCTCTCTCTCTCTCTCTCTCTCTCTCTCTCTCTCTCTCTCTCTCTCTCTCTCTCTCTCTCTCTCTCTCTCTCTCTCTCTCTCTCTCTCTGTGTGTGTGTGTGTGTGTGTGTGTGTGCGCGTGTGTGTGCGTGCGTGTGCAATCCCATGTGGTAAATACACATGGATAGGTGGATGGATTAATATCTTGGACTACCTCACTACAACATACTATTTAAAGGGGATAGTCACAGGCATCTATGCATAGCATGGCTCGACCACAAGATAAACATGATGGAACATACCCTTAGAGTTGTAGCTATTATATTTTGTATTTATATTATATTGTGTCAAACTCATATATATATATATATATATATATATGAGTTTGACACAATATAATATAAATACAAAATAATAGTTACAACTCTAAGGGTATGTTCCATCATGTCTATCATGTGGTCAAGCCATACTAACCATGGATGCCTATGACTATCCCCTTTAAATATTATGTTGTAATGAGGTAGTCTAGGATATTAATCCATCGACCTATCCATGTGTACTGACCACCTAGGCTTGCACACATCTAAGCTCTATAATAGTTGCCATATGGGTGGCTCACTCCTATGCCAATGCCTAATAGGATTAGACCTCTCCCTCTCATACTCATTTTATATTTAAGCCATCTCCTCATACCTATAAATATTAAACAACCTCCCTAACCAATATAAAATAGCTATCAGAAGCTGGGGTAGATGGTACCATAAGATCTACTAAGGTGGATGGCTAATAGTGTGATAGCACCCCATCTAAACTATCATGGTGGGTAGTTATAATCATGTTTCCCTATATAATCTCCTCCATAATAGTACCTAAAAAATAAAAAACCAAATATACATTAGATGTCATGTATAAATATCTCAAATCATGTATCTACACTAAATACATAAAAAATAATATAATTAGTGATCTATGTCAAAAACTTAATAACTTAAAGAATTTACTACTAGTGTTGATGTCACCAACTATGGTATCCTCATCATCTCGACCACCAAGCACCTACTATGTTAGTTTCCTCATGAAATTTCAAAACCTAGAGTCACTACCCATGCCCATCGCGGTCCCTTCCTTATATGCCTCTTTATAGACTAGTTGTGTCCAATAACCACTTTGAGATCTTTATGTGTGACTTATAGTGCCCATGTCCCATCCCTTTGATGGTGAATTCATATCCTATGAGCTCATGATGGATACTTTCATCCATATTATGTATATGTAGCTACCTCACTCATATCATCACCCTCAGCATCTAAAACTATAACATCCTCTACATTAGGCCTCACTGCCTCCTCCTGTTATGAATTACCTACCCATGGTCTTACTTATCGAGACTTAATGATAGGTATTTTTATATGCACCCCTACAAATCCTCTTCATCACAATTATTTATCATGTCATACCCAATAAATAGGCACTATTAGAGGGGTTGTTGATTGTGGTAGGGCTAGCTATCCAAGTGCATGAGCTAATAGATGTGGCTCCAACCATGAAGTATAATGGCCTATGATGAGAACATGAGCCAATAATGTATAAATAATAGCCCAAGTCAGCGACCTAGACATAGTATTAGTGTAGGGATGCCATACTATCTACCCTTATGTCACAGTATATAAAGCCAAGGCATGAGACATGACACACATTGTATGATTCTACCTCCATCACACCACCTGAGGTAGCCTATCAATGATTATATGGGGTAACCTAGCTAACTAATACATATAGAACCTATCATAAATCCAAGCACTCAAAAAAATTATTGGACCAATAGTATTTTGTCCTTAGGTTAGCCTACCATTCATATCATGCTTGAACTTCACCAAAATGATAGAGCCTAAATCATATAGAGCTTACTACTTTAGGATGGACTTACTATTGGAAGTATAACCACTAAGAGGGGGGGTAAATCAGTGTAAAAATTTTTATTTTAAATTCATACTTCATTCATTAATCTTTCAAACCAATAGAGTGATCAATCAAAGTATACAGAAGCAATCACATAGATAATAATCTAGATATCAACATATGAACACAAGATATATGTGGAAAACCCTCATGGAGGATAAAACCCATTGAAACACCACTTGGAATAATATTCTATAATTAATAGATCAACATTTAGTGAGGAACCAACCCCACAAGGAGCACCAACCCCTCACTAGTCAAGCACCAACTCAACTAGTCCTTTAACAAGATCCAACTTGCAAGGAGGCCCCAACCTCCTAAGTGACTTAGAACCAACCCAACCAATTCAAGGAAACTTCTTCAATATCCAACCTATAAGGCATCTCTAACTCCCTCTTGACTAAGCACCAATTCATCCAAGACAAGCTTGATCACCTCAAGACACCTTGTTGCTCAACTAATGGATGGTGACATTTTCTTCAACTCTTTGTCTTAAAAATAACCTAAAGCAATTGGATTCATTCCTAATCTTCTATAACCAATCCCTAAATTCATTTTCACTTTGATTGGTTTTTCTCACTATTTTCACTCTTTTCCAGTTTAGTGATAAGTAAACTTGAGTGAACAAAATAGTTAACACATAGGATATAAATTATATAAATACCTTCATGGTCATCAAAAACAAGTCTCAAGATTTAACCTCTATTTATTTACATTCTTTGACCTAGTCAAATCTTCCTACTATTCCAAATTTATGAGAAACAAAGGTTTTTCTATAGGTTTCACTAATTGTCTTAATAGACCACTACCACCTAGAGATTCTTGATGGAGTCCTGTACCACCTCCAATAATCAAACTAGCCTTAAAAATACATTTTGGTTCATTTCCAACAATATTTTCACCATTAAGTCACTATAAGGGTTTTGAGAGGGTTTTAGACCAATTTTCATTCTTAACATTTATTCATATAGCTCTATCCCTAAAAACACCTCTTAATGCTTGGACAAAAAATTTAAGACCTTTATCCATCTCTCCCCAAGAGCTCAGATTCTCATGCAATAGTCACACATGCCAACAAGCAAAATAAGTTCCTTCTCGGGACCTCATCTCTTAATCCTGCATACATAAGAGAACTTCAAACTCATTTTCTTGCTTTTTCCTTCAAATCAAGACCTTAGACTTGGTTAACACACTTGATATATAATTTCAACCTAAATTCATGCTCACATGAGCATTATTTTCTTGGAATCTAAAACTCATACCCCATTTGGTCACATTATGTCTTTTTGCACTTTAGGCTCTTTGAGTTGCATATCATATTAGGCCTAGTAATAGACCCTATAGATATTATTCCTACACTATCAACCTTATTCACAAGTTCAAAAACCTTCTCACATATGTTACCACTACTTTTCATCCTTCATAGGTCTTCTTAACATCTTAAGACCCATGGTTAGATTAGACATAGTCTAAGACTAGTTTATTTGCATAATAAACTTGTAGGTCTTACCTCTATAAGCACACTTTGAAACATACTTGGGTACTTAAAAGACTCAAATTAATGTTAAAATGTCTTCATAAATAATCTTATACCTATGTGCATTCATATCCTAAAGCAATCACGCTCCTTCTTGCACGAGACTAGGTATCCCATACTCAAGCTTTCTTAAGAAATTTGCACCCAAGAACAAGTATACAAGTATGCACACTATGTGCTGAGCTTTGACATAAAATCTCAAAAAACTTTAGGTTGCCTTCAAATTATCTCTTTGTTACCTAATAAAATAATCAACATCATATCAATGAGCCACCTTCTTGTGAGTCAATACTTAAGCTTGGGCTTCTTCTGACATCCATGACTAAACAAACATATGACATCAATGACAACTTGCAACATTGACATAAGGCTACTATGTATAATAATACCTTACCATATGACTTATGACCCAACACATGTGTTATCACACATCCTATCATGTCCTTCCATATATTTAGAATGGTTAAGATATACACATCAAATAAGCTAATTCACAACCCAGGATAAATCCTCTTTGAGCCTATCGCCTAATGGGCTAGGTATTGCCTCTCATCCTCTACCTCTGACACATCACATATGAAAGGAGTCTATATCATGGGAATTCATGTAAGGCAAGGACATACTTCAAGGTGATTCCCACCTATATGGTATCTTCCTCCACCTCTCATCAAAAAGTATTGGTCAGTCACTCCCATGCTCTTAGAAACATGATGACTAGATCAACACTCAGCGGGATCCTCCTCATTCTATAATTCTTTCAAATCCTAAGTAAACTAGTCAAACTCAATCCACATATGATAGTCACTCTAGCAAATTAGGTAACCATGATGCATCAACTAGGTGTCAAAATCTCTGTCATCTCTATTAAATATCAAACAATAGAGAATACATTAGATCTTGATGTAAACATGATAAAATACATTCTTAAAATTCTTAAAAATTAATTATTTCATTAGTGTGTTTTTCTTATTTTCTTATTTTTTCACCTTTTTCCTACATATTCGGCCCTTTTGATACTAATTCAACCCTATCACCTCTTTACCATACTAAGTTATCTCTCTACTATGCAGTCATCCCATTCCGATAGACACAATCAACCTTTTTGATACTAAATCGACCCTTTCCCATCCTTTACATACTATATCATCCCTTTTACACAAAATCAACCTCATTTAATATACTGTATCAGCCACCAAATGCTTACTACATCAACCAAAATACACTAAGTAAGCTATATCTTTCTTTCCAATTGAGTCAGTCTTCTGCTACGTAGTCAGCCACCCCCAAAAATACTAAATCGCCCCTCTACTATGCAATCAATCTCCTTGACCCATCTTGCCTTTTCCAATCAAGTCAGTAGGGTTGAATCTATTTGAAAGTTGTGATAACTTTTCAACCATTTACCATAAATTCATTAGGCATTTATTGGTCTGACTCTTTCCTACCTAATATTCTGTTTTACCCTTAGTTCACCTAAAAACTTCCTAGGGTCATTTTTGGTATCTACACTTCCTATAATATCCATTTTTATATATCTAGCTTAATTTTAATTAAAATTACCTTTTTTTAAAAATAATGCACCACTTACATGAGATGCATTAACTATGGATGCTAAGCATCTTCCATGTCGAAGTTATCTCCTCACCATGGCCACTCTTTGGGCTCAACTAGGTCCCTCAAAGCAGTTTTTTATCATAATAGTAAAAATAATAAATGAATTAATTTTCACCCTATTTATATTTACTATTCAAAATTATTTACCTATTAATTATTTTTGCCCAAATTCCATTTTTCATCCATTACTTTGTTTCTACTAGTTTTTTTTTCCAAACTAAGAAAAATTTCTAGAATTTGGACATCATAGAGAATTTTTCTATATATTACATGTATATTTTGTAAAATTTTCAAATTTTCACTTATTTTATAGGTTCACCTAATGTTCCCTACATTAGACACCTATGCATTTCTCTCACATCACTACTCTATATCTCTAAGGTAAGTAAAGGTATGTATTTTTCAATTCTATCCTTTCATTTATTTTATTTACTTATTATTACATTTTACTTAGCTCAACATTGTGGCTTGATGTGTTCTTTTCCCAAAGCACCATCTTGTGTTGTAATTGTGTGACATGTTAGGATGTTTGAGTGGGGCATATGTATACATATTTTTAAATTTTATTAATTAATGATGTTTTAGTTCTTGTAAGAACCCATCAAGACTTAATCTATCTATGTGCATGCCTTAAAGGGTGTACTGGGAAAGGGGTGGGTAGACTATTGCTTCTTCACAAGATTTTTATTCTATATACAACCACTTACAACTAACATGAACATCTCCTATATGTTTCCCTAAGATTTAACACCTACCTTACACACTCCTCCAAATGATTCACCACTTCAAACAACCCCTATCTAAGCCAAAAACTCTTTTTGTCATCCACCAAACACACTCATATGGGTCGACTTTATTCTTATAAATGAGCACATTATGGGACTAAATCTGCCCAACCAACTTAGTATGAGACCTAGATTTATTCATTAAATAATTGGGTTTATTGGGTCAACTATCTTGGCTAAAACTTCAGAAGAGTTTAGGATTAGATTTAGCTATATAAACACATCTTCTTCACCATTTTCATTAGAGAGATAGAGATAATCATTTATTCACACATTTACGTATCCACCATTCTACTTAAGGACTCATTACTTAGAGTTTCATATTTCTTTTGGAGATAAGAATATCATCTTGTGGGAAAAGTATTTTGTATGAATAGGAGAATTTGTGTAGGCTTGAGTTAACCTATCTTTATTATCCTTACGAACCACAAAAACCTCTTGTTGACGCTGGAAAGTGCACCCTACGGCAGGAAAATGGATTCCTGCCCTCTCCCCGCAACATGGAAACCCCTCTCTCACCTATGGGATGGCGAAGCAGGAGAGGAGAGTCTCTAGGTATGGGCTAGTTCCCTCTGATGTATCTTGCTTGTTTCAGGCAGTGCGAAAATATAGATATAGAGCTATATACTGGGGGGGATGAAAAGGGAGAGAGAAAAAGCATGAAAACAAACAGCCTACTCTAAAAGAGGTGATACACCAAAAATAGGTTGACCTTCCACATCCACTCTTAGAATCAAGGAAATGCAACATACATACACTGAAACTTGACAGGAAAGACCAGGTTACTGGGATGACAGGGAGGTTCTAGTAGAAGATACAAGAAACAGGGACTCACCAAGATGCTGTGGAATGCATACTGTAAATGATCGCCTTTGTTTCTGCACCCTAGATAGAACTCTTCACCTGTAAGCTGCAAACTGACATTCTGAAGATAGCTGGTACATTGATATTTAAAACCTGTGAGAGCATTTAAAAGGAAATGACTGAGCACAAATTAAACACACAGAACATACATAGAGTATCCATCCAAGAAAGAGGTAAAAACTGTATTTATTGATTCAGGTGGAGAAAATGCAGAGCAATGCTCTTTACAAATTGGGGAAGAAGATCTTGATAAATGAACAAGTCTGCCCATTTATAGGGAAAAGCCAAGAGGAGTCTCATTGGAAAGAGTGAAAAAACACTATTGATGATGTCACAAGTTTGCCAAGACCATGCTTACTGCCTCGTTTTGCGTGTTGGTCTTCTCCTCCAGCGGCTGGGCAGGATTTTTCCTATGTTTTGCAAGTGTTTTTTGCCACCTCATGTTTTAGGCAGCAAATTTGCCACCCGCTGCAGTGGATTGCATGTAGGACATCTGCCGACGTCAGCCGATAAGATGCCGATCGCGGCAGTTTTGCCGACGTCAGCCTATGTAAGTTGCCGACGGCGGTAGTTTTGCCGATGTCGGCCGATGTTAGTGGCCTCTTTTTCTCCATCGGCATTGTGGGTGGTGAATTTTCCACCCTCAACATTGTGCATAGGGGGTCTCTTTTTACCCGCTTGTGTTATGGGTGGCGATTTTGCCGCCCTCTAAATTTTCTCTGCCCTTCCTTTTTTGCTAAGTATTAAATGCCTCGGTTTTTTCCCTTCTTCTCTCCTTCCGTGAGCGTTTGAAGACTCTATCTTTTGCTACTGTGAACATCAACGAATGAGGCCAATGAACCATTACTCTGAAACAGAGCTGTCAAACCCTGAAGATGGACCTTGCAACTCGAAATGACTAGCCATGCAAAGCAGGTGTAGAAGGTGACCAAGATTTTGCCTGAGGGACAAAATTGGGTCAACAAATTGGCGACTCACAGGGTAAGCGTGCCTGCTATGCTTAGAACCCAGTTGCCTTACATTCCATTGGGTGCAGAGTTAGATGGTGACTTTGAAGGGGGGTTCTCCATAGCTTTTGAGATCCCAGAATCAAATATACAGAAATTACCCCCAAACAAAGGGAAACACACAAAGCTAAAAACAACTAACTGTGCAAACTGCACTTAGGGAAAACAGGGAAAATTATGTATAGCCAAACTAAAATTCAGTGGCAATGCTTCAGATGTATCTCATTGACTGGGATATGCAATTCTTTGTCATCCAACCTAGAGAGCTGGAACACGTTATGCTGCTTGCACTGAGTAATCATGTAAGGACCGCTCCAGAGGGCATCAAATTTTGCATGTTTTCTGGGCTTAGCTCTATCTTCATCCCATTTTAGGACAATGTCTCCTTTGACAAAACTTTTTGATGAAGACTTCTTGTCAAAATGTCCTTTCACCTGCTGTTGGCGACTGACCATAGAGATCATGGCCTGATTTCTTACCTCCTGGAGCTCCATAGTTCACACAATCTGACCTCCATGCTGCTTCTTTCTTCCAACTGCAGCTGATGAGCGAGGTCCAATGCTAGCAATTCGATTGAGATAGGAAGCCTTGCTTCTCTTCCATACACAAGCGTATATGGAGAATTTTTGATTGATCTCTTCGGAGTGATTCGATCGGCCCATAGAGCTATTTTCAACTTGGCATGCCAAGTTTTCTGATTTTCTTCCATGGTCCTCTTTATAATCCTGATCAAATTTTTGTTGGTGGACTCAGCCAACCCATTTCCTTGCGGGTAGTAATTCGATGAAGTGCTGAGGTATATACCATACCTTAGCGCCCATTCACTAGTTTTGGTTCCCAGAAAAGCCAAGGCATTGTCTAAAATTATAGTGGTTGGGACCCCAAAACGTGTCACTAAGTCCTCATAGAAATCTAGGACTGCACTTTCATTTGCTTCCTTCAAAGCAATGGCTTCCA
This sequence comes from Torreya grandis, assembly GCA_037957365.1. Lineage (NCBI taxonomy): Eukaryota > Viridiplantae > Streptophyta > Pinopsida > Cupressales > Taxaceae > Torreya > Torreya grandis. The sequence goes on from JARHVA010000971.1 coordinate 2,842,576, forward strand.
CCCACCTGGTGAAATAATCCGTAGCAGTCAGGACCCACTTTTTTCTGACACTGGAGGGAGGATTGATCATCCCTATGAAATCCAGGCCCCACTGCATGAATGGTTGTTCAACTTGAATGGGCTATAGGGGCATGGCAGCCAATCACTATTTTCCATCAAAAAGTGCACACTTCTGGCACTTTCTTACCCAAGCATGGGTATCCTTGAAAAGAGTGGGCCAGAAATAGCCAGCTCTCATTATTTTTGCTGTTGTGGTCTTAGGGGCGAAATGGCCGCCTGCCGGCCCATCGTGAAATTCAGCCAATACCTTGTCAGCCTGACTGGAGTCAATGCATCTCAGGAGAACCCCGGAGAGATCCTTCCTAAATAATACTCCATCAATCAAAACATAGGGAAGGGACTGAAGTTTAAAATACCTTCTTCCGGCCTTACCGAGACCCTGTGGACATTCACCGGTAAGAAGGAAATGCCTCATGTCTAATGTCCAATCTCTTATGACAGTTGATTCCTCAGCAGTGGCTACGTCATGAATCAATAAGTTGTCTTCACCTTTTTGCCTCAAATCTGTAGCTAGCTGTTCACACAGGCCCCTTCCTCTCACCAACTTGGCAATTTTGATGTCTATGTCGTACTCCATTACCTTGGTGATCCATCCTGCTCTTTTCTCGTTTAAGTCTCGATTGGTCAAGAAATCTTTGATGCTAGGATGTGGAACCATGAGATGGATCCTGCTGTTTGACAACATATATCTGAATTTCTTCAAGCTGCACACCACTGCCAGGACTTGCTTCTCTACGTAGGTGTACCTAATTTTGAAGTCCTCTAACCCTTAGCTGAAGAAGGCGAGTGGTTGCTTGAGGTCATTACTATTTGCTTGGGTAAGCATAGCAGATATTACTTCTCCATTGCTAAAGGTATAAAGATTGAGGTCCTTATTGAAGTTAGGGCTACTTAGAGTGGGAGCCTGGGTCAAAGCCTATTTGATAGCTTCAAAGCTATCTTTTCTTGGCATTTTCTATTTGAATTCTTCACCCTTCCTTAGCAAGGAGGTTAGGGGTTTAACTATTCCAGCAAAATTCGAAATGAACCTCCGAATGAAATTTATCCGGCCAAAGAAACTCTGTAGGCCTTTCTTGTGCTTTGGTAGGGACATCTCCAAGATGGAGCAGACTCTCTCGGGGTCAATAGACAAACCTTCCTTGGACACAATGTGGCCAATAAGTTTCCCCTCATGAACCGCAAATACACATTTCTTTGGATTTAGGGAGATGCCAAATTCCCTGCACCTCTCAAAAATCTGCCTGAGGTGCTTCATATGCTGTCCCGCCTCCTTGGAGAAAACCGTTATATCATCGAGGTACACCAGCATGTTCTTATTTATCAAACCACCGAAAGCCATGTCCATGGCTCGCTGGAAATTAGCACCAGCATTGGATAGCCCGAAAGGCATTTTCTGGTAGGCGAACGTTCCCCATTTAGTGGTGAAGGATGTTTTGTATTGGTCGCAGTCTTGAACCAAAATCTGATTATATCCTAAATAACCATCCAGGAGGGAGAAGCGTTCGGAACCAATTACCTTTTGAAGGATCTACTCCATGTTCAAAAGGGGATAATGATCCTTTAAAGAGACTTTATTAAGGTCTCTAAAGTCAACGCACAGCCTGATCTCTCCATTTTTCTTTCTAACTGGAACCAAATTGGCCAACCATGAGGAATGTTTGATCGAAAATATAATGTCGGACTCAATCAACTTGACCAATTCTTTCTACATAAGGAGCTCAATCATTAGATTAACAGGTCTCTATTTTTGTGTGACTGGTTTTTTGCCTTCATCTAATTCAATAGTGTGTTGGGCGAGCCTTGGATCAAAGCCTTTCAAGTCACTATAGTTCCAGGCAAAGACGTCAGCAAACTCCTGACATAGGAGGATGAAAGCTTGCCTTTTTTGAAACGTGCAGACCTTACCGAGCGCCAGCAACTTGTCCTTGAAGATTTCAACTTTTTCATAATTCTCCTCTCTGGTAGTGATGCATGCTTTGTCATCTCTTAGTTGGTCCTCTCCATTGAAAATACTTTCAAGTGTGACCAAACCCTTAGGAAGTTTATTGTTCTTCAATTAAACAATCTGCTCTCCATATTGCTACTGCAATTTTGCTTGATTGTGGACCGCAAACTCAGCTTCTTCTTGCAGGAAAAGAGCTATCTACTGGTCGTTTTCAAAGACCTACCAATTTGTAACATTGTCTGGAATTGAAGGCCAAACCACCACTTTTAAATGGTGCAAACCACAACCCCTGCTTATTTCTTTTGAAACATCGAATTGGGCACCAACAGTTGCCAGCCTGTCAGCCTGCTTATTTTGTTCCCTAGGGATCGAGGTAATGTTAAGAGCAAGGAAATCTTCCATCAAGTCCCAGACTCTATGCTTGTAAGACTTCAGTAAGGAGTTCTTGGTCAGGTTTAGGCCTCTTATTTGGTTCACAATTAATTCACTGTCCCCCAAGATTTGCAACTTCCTGATCCCTCTCTTTCTTGCCCATTCAAGTCCATGAATTAAAGACTCATATTCTACAACGTTACATGTGCAAGAGAACTGGAAACGAAAAGCTGAAAAGTACCTTTCTTTAGAAGGGGAGACTAACATTGCCCCACCACCAGCGCCCAATTTGCTTCTAGAACCGTTGAAGTATAGCTGCCACAAGCTAAGGTCTTCTTTATTCTCTTTCATTATATTGGGCATGACGGCGCTTTCTTCATGCAAGCAATAGACGCCAAGGTCTGCCTCCTCAATAAACTTATAAGGATCGTGCTCAAAGTTATCACTTCCCCACTCATCCAAGAGTAGATATGCGACTCCTTCAAGAGTAGAAGATGAGGATTTGTCCGTCTGAGAGTCTTCTGGATCAATGATAGTGTAACTGACATTTGTTGCCTTAGGTGAATAGGGCTCTAAGTGGTCCTTGTAGAGTGGCTTAGAATCGATTTTCACTTTGGTCCCATATTTGGTTCTGAAAACCAGATATGACCAATTCGCTGCTAGATAACCACCTATCTTGGATGTAAAGTCCCTAGACAAATAGATTGCAAAATATGGAGGAACGTCTGCTACCACTATATCTTGGGGGATTGAAAATGTCGAGCAGGCATGCAATGTTAAACTCAATCCTTTCAGGACTCTGACTGTCTTTGTAGGTGTCCCATCTAGTTGCAAGACTCCTTTGTTCATTGCTTCATATTTTAATCCCATCTTATCAGCAATGCACTTGGGCATTACTGAAGTGCTGGCCCCGCTATCAATTATGCAATTATGTACTAAGAAATATCCTATGATCAAAGATACATAAAAAGGGGGAGTCTTTTCTTCTTTCTTTACCTGACTTGAAGCAGAAGGCTGCCCATTTGTCATTAGGACGTTATTAGTGTCTGTTGGGATGGCCTGGCGATCTAGCTCATGCAATTCTTTCTTCAATACCTCCTTTTATCTCGGAAGAGACAATGAATCCCATAGAGAAATGCTCACATGCAATTTCTTCATTTGATCAATTATATTAATTTGGGGGCTGACTCCTTTCGTGTTTTCCTTTGGGCTGATCCCAACTGGAGCTGTAGACTAAGGAGCTGGAGGTGCAAACAGTTGTCTGACAATTGGGGTCCTTTGAAATGGGTACGATGGAGGATTCGTTATTGCCTGAGGGGAAACCTGCGCTTCTCCAACTGCTCTTCTTTTAAACCTCATGTTGGCTGCAACGCAATTAGCCTGATTGTCTACAGCACCTCCATGATTAATTGCACAGAGCTCACCTCCTTCATGATTTATCAGGGTAGAATCTGGCTGAGTTTGATTTTTACTCATGCTGGGTTGGGCCAAAAACTCAAAAAATTGAGAAAAATCAGTAGCCTAATTTTCTAAATTCTGAAAGAAATTTATCATGTCATTTGTATGGACAGCTTTCTCTTGACCATGTCCCATGGTCGAATAGCTAGATTGCTCCTGTACTAGATTTTTCTAAGTAGGAACCATGGCTTTAGATGACGAAGAGGGGCCTGAGTTATAATTTTGATAAGGCCTGGTTGTAGTGAGTTGCCCCTGACCTTGGTTATAATTTTGAAAGGGGGTCTAGGGGCATGGCCATAATTTTGATAACCCTGGTTTGGCTTGTTGCTTTGAGCTTACTGCCTTTTAAGGGCAACAAGTTTGTTTGACATGCTCTGCAACAGGCCCTTAACTTCATTTAATTCATTGGATGGAATAGCAGATGGCTTCTCAATGACAGGTAGGGGAGCAATTGTGGGAGCGACAGCGTGAATTGGGGGTAGTGGTTCTAGGAAAAGTGGCATATGAGGCCTAGGAGCGATTTTCCCTGGCTTGAATCAAGCAATTTTTGGCCGCAATGGTAATGTCATACGCAGCCGATAGTATATGTCCTCCCATAGATTGGATCATCATAGCAATGTCACTATTTAATGCTTTTAAATAGTACAAGAAAGCGTAGCTGGGGGTCGACCTTACCAGGATGGGAATTCTATCCCAAGTCTTTTGAAATCGCATATTGAAGTCCTGCATGTACTCGTGCAGAGCTCTTTTTATAGTTGTCAGCTGCTCAGCAAGAGAGAGGCCATCACTTTTTTCCCTAAAATGATCAGTTAAATGGGTGCCCAATTCGTTCCAAGAATGTATGGAATTCACAGGCAAGGTGTCGTACCAGTCGAGAGCTTTCCCTTTTAGAGACAAGGCTAGCAGTCTGATGGCAATATTTTCTTCTATTATATTGTGAATATTGCAAAGGTTGGCAATATTCTTGATATGCTCAACAACTGTAATAGGTCCCACTCCATCAAAAGAGGGCATATTTTTTAAAGTTGTTCCTGGAATTGGGTCATAGCGTGGGAGGTTTAAGGGGCTCTCACCATGAAAAGCAGCAAAAGGTAATGCCATGACTGGAACAGGTTGTATTTGTGGCTGAGCTGGATTGATGTTCCTAGCAACAAGTCTAGGAGGATTTACTAGTGGATAAGGGTGAGTTCTTCCAAACCTGAGTCTTTTAGCAGAGTTTAAAGGTAGCTCAATGAAAACAAAAGGGACCCCTCTTGAAGCTGACCTTGTGGTAACCTTTGGCATAGAAGTTTAAGCGACTGGTCTTAAAATAAAGAACTGAGCTCTTACCAGTGGAGTCGCCAGATGCTGAAAAAACTTTGAAATGACTGTAGCAGGACCAGCATCAATCTTGAAATACTACTGCATTGAAAAATACAGTCCCACTGGGCGTGCCAGAACTGTTGACGCTGGAAAGTGCACCCTGCGGCAGGAAAATGAATTCATGCCCTCTCCCCACAACATGGAAACCCCTCTCTCACCTATGGGATGGTGAAGCAAGAGAGGAGAGTCTCTAGGTATGGGCTAGTTCCCTCTGATGTATCTTGCTTGTTTTAGGCAGTGCGAAAATATAGATATAGAGCTATATACTGGGGGGATGAAAAGGGAGAGAGAAAAAGCATGAAAACAAACAGTCTACTCTAAAAGAGGTGATACACCAAAAATAGGTTGACCTTCCACATCCACTCTCAAAATCAAGGAAATGCAACATACATACACTGAAACTTGGTAGGAAAGACTAGGTTACTAGGATGACAGGGAGGTTCTAGTGAAAGATACAAGAAATAGGGACTCACCAAGATGTTGTGGAATGCATACTGTAAATGACCGCCTTTGTTTTTGCACCCTAGATAGAACTCTTCACCTGTAAGCTGCAAACTGACATTCTGAAGATAGCTGGTACATTGGTATTTAAAACCTGTGAGAGCATTTAAAAGGAAATGACTGAGCACAAATTAAACACACAGAAAATAGACAGAGTATCCATCTAAGAAAGAGGTAAAAACTGTATTTATTGATTTAGGTGGAGAAAATGTAGAGCAATGCTCTTTACAAATTGGGGAAGAAGATCTTGATAAATGAACAAGTCTGCCCATTTATAGGGAAAAGCCAAGAGGAGTCTCATTGGAAAGAGTGAAAAAACACTATTGATGATGTCACAAGTCTGCCAAGACCATGCTTGTTGCCTTGTTTTACGTGTTGGTCTTCTCCTCTAGCGGCTGGGCAGGCTTTTTCCTGTGTTCTGCAAGTGTTTTTTGCTGCCTCATGTAGGCAGCGAATTTTCCACCCGCTGCAGTGGATTGCATGTAGGACTTCTATCGACATCGGCCAATAAGATGTTGATCGTGGCAGTTTTGCCAACATCGGCCTATGTAAGCTGTCGACGGCGGCAGTTTTGCCGACGTCGGCCGACGTTAGTGGCCTCTTTTTCTCCATCGACATTATGGGCGGCAAATTTTTTGCCCTCTGCATTGCGCGTAGGGGGTCTCTTTTTACCCACCCGTGTTATGGGCGGCGATTTTGCCACCCTCTGCATTTTCTCTGCCCTTCCTTTTTTGTTAAGTATTAAATGCCCCAATTTTTTCCCTTCTTCTCTCCTTCTTTGAGCATTTGAAGACTCTGTCTTTTGCTATTGTGAACATCAACGAACGAGGCCGATGAACCATTGCTCTGAAACAAAGTTGTCGAACCCTGAAGACGGACCTTGCAACTCGAAATGACTGGCCATGTAAAGCAGGTGTAGAAGGTGACCGAGATTTTGCCTGAGGGACAAAATTGGGTCAACACCTCTCTTAAACCACCACTAGCCAAAGGAGATATTGAGACTCGATGGGTTCATCTTTAAGGTAAGTATTCTTAACTCTTTCTCCTCTATATTAGTAGATTGATTTACATGTGTTAACTTATGAATATGTTTTAGATTAAGGTAAAAGCAGGTTTTGAAGGGGCCCCAAAACACTTTACATCAAAAGAGAGATAAACCTTTAAGCACAATCAGGTTTCTAAAAAGCAACCTAAAACCAAAAAAAAATAAAACCAGGTTAGACAGGAACCTAAAAACAGCAAAAAAGACCAGAAGTAACAGCTGACAAAACATGGACTGGAACGCCAATAGACAGGATCAGCATCCTACAAAACCTCCCATACAAATGAGATTTTTATTATTTTTAACTTATGAATATGTTTCTCTCTCCATGCATTAGGATTATCTTTACATTGAATTACATATTATGCCTCTAGTCACAAAAAAGTCTCTTAGGAGTATGCTCATGGATCATGCCATGATATGGCGTTATCATTTTGATAGATATCATGATACTTATAGTAAGCTTCCTCCATAGATGTTATCCACTTTGATTAAACTCATTGCATTTCTAGCCTTACCTAAAGATGAGCCTAGTCTAATTCCCACTCCAAATTCTCCCTTCTTTGGTGATGGTCTTCTTCCATTACCTCAGCTTGATCCCTTACCTGCACAATAAGTAGATGATGCTTATTGTGAAATTCAATAAATTGTTAGTCATTAGACCAAGGATTATCATCTACATCAGTAGACATAGGCTTCTTCTTCTACCCATTCATATAGTAGACCTTCATAGTCTACTAATAGACATATTTGTTTATTCTATAGAATAAAAAACCATTATTATACCCACTATTGAAAACTTAGATAATATATTGACAATTTATGACCAATCATTACCCAATCCAAATACAAGATTATCCCCCTCCAATGCTACTTCCAAAGTACACCCCTAAATATGATAGTGTAATGCCTTTAGAATCAATGTTCTACCCATCATACTAATCAATGTTGCATGCTTTAGAATCATCTCTGAGATTTCTCACAGTCTACACTAGCACTAGTTAATCTTCCTCCTATAGGTCACCCACAAACAAAGACTTCACCTTCTCTATCGATTGCACCTCCTCTTAGATCCACATAAACCATTCATATCGAGATATTTATTCCTTATATTGAGATCCCACACAAGTGATACCACATGAGCATTCTTCTTCTTCTACACCTACCTTTTCAATTGATATGATACAGAAGCAAGTCTTTTCACAATTTTCTACAAAGATTAATGAGACTCTAGCTAATGTCGAAATTTAACTACATAAAGATGTGTCAAATGTTATGGATAAAATTTATGGTCAGATCTATTAGTATTTGTGAACAAGACATCATGTTCTTTCACATTATTTATTATCCTATTATATGATTTGGAATGGATTTGTGATTCATTTATATATCTTCTATTTTTTATTATTTGTCAAACATGATTTCACTTATTTATTTTACATGAATCATTTTATTATGCTCTATGTGATTTACATTGTTTCATTCTCTTTTACTTTCTCTTATGGCTTATTTTCACTATTTTCATGAATGTAAACTTATGTTTATGGTTTCACTTCTTTCACATGGATTCCTTTATTTTATCTACAATTATTGTTCACTATATTTCAAACTCAAATAAAGATAATTATTATTGTGACTCAGCTATACAACCCTTATTCCCTTAGTATTTTATCTTTACCATATGATTCGTCAGAAAACAATTCTTCTCAATGTACTACTTCTATACATCGATCTATTTCATCTCCCTTTTCTCCTTATTTCCCTTCCACATACTAAGCATACATATGGTTGAAACTTGAGATTACATACTAGTTCATAGGTAAGCCTAAGTCATTTAGTCAATCATATCTATAGTTATTTAGCCTCATTTAACCAAAGTCTAAAATTCATTCATGTGTATTACTTTTATCACCCATGTTGATTATTCCAAGTTCGTATGGAGGAGGAATCATAAAAGCCATAAAAAAACTAAAATAAAAATAATTTAAACAAAAGGAAATGATTTAAAAGGCAATATAAAATTTAAAAGTCTAATCACACCAAATGACATTATTCATTAACATATCTCTTATTTCTAATCGAAGCTCAAACTCCAAAGTTTGCCTCATGATAGAGATGAGGTCCATTGAGGTGCAGTAGGCTAGTAGATTGGGCTTAAAAAAATCTCTATAGTGCTACCTACTTTCTCACACAAGTATCCAATCTTCATAGTAGACCAACAACTTTGTAATAGGTCTTGAGGAATGGAGAAAATTGTTGTGAAAATGTAGGTTCATTTTACTTTCCTTATTCATATAACCTTCATGAGTTGATCTTAGTATTCCATCTATTTGCCTATACTATGTAAGACCTTGGATAGCACTAGGTATTCCTCACAAATTATCACATTAAATATTGTTAAATTATTATAACATTTCTATCCACCTCATTGGTGTTCCATTTGTGAGTTGAGGTGTAAGACCTTGGATAAGACTAGGCTCTCCTCACAAAATATGCCAATAAAATGTTCATATTATAACCAAGTTATAATAAAATTACATGCTTCAAATTTTAGATAATTTGAGTTACATTATTATTTACACTTCATTTACATATTTCCCATCTTAATTTAGTATGTTTTATGCTTAATTCATATATACTTCAATTTTATTTTATTATGTTCTGATTGTGTGTATGTCTACAACCCTTTTATTAATTTTATCATACTTTCCATATTGATCTAATATGACTAATTTGATTTATACTTACATTTTGTTTTTCTTTTCATAATTCTCATCTTGATTTAGTATGATTGATTGACTATATTATTGGTTTGTCTTCTTGCCATTTATTATAAACGTGTTTACCACATTATTACAAATTTCCATACTTCCCAACTTGATATAGTATGATTTATATTTATTTTAATTTGGTGCAATACTTACTTCTACATGGTTTGAAAACATTGCGTTGCCTTTTACTTTACCATTTTGGTTTATTATATTTGTTCAACATTTATTTTTACACATTTCCCATCATGATATAGTGTGTAGTATAGTTTATGATTATTTATTCTTTTCCAAATCATTTGATTTTCTTTTTAACCATGCATGTGTATCACTCAATGCTAGAAAAGAAAACATACATAACATATTTTTCATAGCATATACAACAAAATTAAAATACATGTGATAGAAAGGAAATATATATATACATTCATCCATGATATCAATACATCTCATAGATCAAGAAATGTCCATATTAATATATATAACATGAATTTGACATAATATAATAAAAATACAAAATATAATAACTACAGATCTAAGGATATGCTCAATCATGTTTATCCTATGGCTGAACCATACTACATATGGATGAATGTGACTGGCCCCTCTAAATAGTACACTATGATGTGGCAGTCTAGAGCTCAAGCCATCATCCTATCCATGTGTATTGGCCACCTGGTCCTGCACATGTCCAATCTCTATAGTAGTCACCATATGGGTGGCTTGATCCTATGCCATTGCCATGTCTATGTTAGGAACCCCTTATCCAACGGAAGCACAATTGATTACTTTTCTTATAAGCAATTAAACACGGAATTATACCAGAATGATTAAGTAACTAGAAACTTGAGACAACAAAGAATTTGAGAGACAATACACACTCTTGTATTAAATACTACTAGAAGAAAACACAATAAGGAAGATGCCACTTCTTCCTCCACCTCAAAGGCTTGCCACACCTCAAGACCTTCTTCCCTCTCTCTCTTGCTCAACCAAAACCAACTCAACAACTTGAGTTGTTATCCCCTCTTTGAATGCTTCAGCTGATCTCCTTGACCTTACTTGCTTGTAGATCTCCTTGACCTTGCTCCTTGCTTCAATGCTTTTACTTGCCTGCTTGATTTACAATACATGCCTCATGGGTCTTTAAATAGGATCCCATGCATATAAAAAAATAGAACTCTAATTACAATAATTAGACACGCAGCTCGTGACTATAATTAGCCATTTAACATGTAAACACTCGCTTCACTTAACTGACTATTCATCAACAGCAGTTCTAGAACTGCCATAGGCGACTGACGTCGGTCCCTATCTGTCTGGTGTTGATCGACGTTGGCCGACTACCTACCGACATCGGTTGCCTTCTGCACTGTATCTGACTGACGTTGGTCATACTGCTGACACCGATACTTCTGAAACTCAGTAACCTCTTCATGTCTGCAACAGTTGAAGCTTTTAGCTCCACACCCTAACAATCTCCCACTTGGAGATAAATAGCTGCAACTATACATGTACCTGTACACCATCTACTTTATTCCCTTGGCTCTGTATCCCTCTTCAACATCACTCTTGAAGACCATCCACCACAAAACCTATGATGATATACCTATCACTTATGCCAAAAGAATTTTGCTACTCCCAAATTATTCATGACATACTTCTAAACCAACTTTACCTTTAGCTCAAAAAACTCCCTGTATATGTAACCCTGCAACAAGCAACACAATATAGTAACAGGATAATGTAGCTAATATTATCCAACCTGGTAAAGGTAAAATACAATGGTCAAACCTCTATTGTCCTGCAGCCTAATCAAGACCATATACCATAGCCTTTTGTCTCATGTGTCCATCCACTCTCTTCTCTAAATTTGGAATCCATCCCTCATCCAGTGCTTTCTTCCAGCTGACAACTCCACCAACAAATACATGTTTGGTTCTTCTCCAAGGACTCACACTCCTCATCCATGCCAAGCTCCCACTGTTTCTGGATTGTACCTGCATTGCTTCTTTCATCTTCCTAGTTCTTGACCATCAGTAAGCAATATAAAGAAGGTGAACAATGAATATGAGGTTCACTTACCATTTCTGACCTCCATATGGGCATTTGAGACTCCTTGACAGCTTGCTATCCACCCAACATCCATTCCAGTGACCGATCTCAGCCATCTCCCAATCTGCTCCCGACTGATGTCAATTTTTTGCACTGACCCTGACTGCCAATGTTGTTTCCCTGGCTGACGCTGGTGTCCCCCTGTTGACGTCGATCCCTTCCTGACCAACGTCAGACTTCTCTACTCAACTCTATCGACCCTACTGGTCTGCACATGACCGATGTCGATATCTGCCTGACCAACATTAGTTCCAAGTGACCGACGTCAGTGACTATGTGTTCCTATAAGTGATGAATTCTTCATCCAGGAGCTCATCTTGGATCAAACCCCTATCCATACTACCCTGCTCAGAATTATTCAGCCCCTATGACTGATCTTTGTCCTTCATCTCCTCCATAAACACCAAGGCTTCCCTGTTCTTATCAAAAGCATCAAATTTCCCTTTCTTGCAATGAACTCTATCTATGCTTTCTGAATCTGAACACATACCTTTTGAATCAAGAACGTCCATTCCCTTCTTATTCATGTGACCAAGCCTATTAAGCCACATTTTTGAATCTACAGCTGAAGTAGATAAACCAGAAGTAGAATCAGTAATACAAGTAGATAGATAAAGAGTACCTACTTTCTTACCTCTTGCTAAAATAAATGCTCCCTTGGTAACCTTCCAAGAATCCGCTGTGAGGGTTATTTTGCATCCCTCATCACCCAACCTTCCTACAGAAACCAAACTTTGCTTCAAAATTGGGACATGCATGACCTCCTTCAACACCCATGTGTTGTCCATCTGCAATCTCAGCTGCACTTTCCCTTTGCCAACTATTTGACAAGGCGTACCATCCCCTAAATAAAGCACTCCAAAGTCTCCTTGGACATACTCATGGAACAAATATCTGTTTGGGGATGCATGAAAATAAGAACCAAAATCTAAAATCCATGATCCTACCTGACTATCCAAAGAAAGTATGAGAGCATCCTGTACCATAATATTTGCATCCTTTGCTTCTTCATTACCTTCATGTTGATTCTCTTTATCCCTCAACCAACACTCTTTCTTTGTGTGTCCTCTCTTTCCACAAAACTAGCAGGTAACACCTCTAGATTCGAATCTCCTTCCCACCTTTGACCTTGATTTCCCTTGCTCTATCTTCTCTCTTTTCCTTCCCCTGCTTTCTACACTTAGAGCATTCCCTGATGATTCACCTGTGCTTCTCCTGCGTATTTCTTCATTCAAGATTACACTCACAACATCATCAACTTTTAAGATTTTAGAATCAGATGTAGAATTACTTACTGCCATAACCAAACTATCCCAACTTTCAGGTAAAGAGCATAAAATCAAGAGAGCCTTTACTTCATCATCAAAAACAATATTGACTAAAGCTAACTGGTTTACCAAACCATGGAAATCACTAAGATGAGTATGTACCAATCCACCTTCCTGCATTTGCAAAGTAAATAACTACTTCATAAGAAATACCTTATTAGAAGTCGAGGGCTTTTCATATAAATTCGCCTAGGATTTTATCAACTCTTTCGTTGTCTTGCACTATGATAAGTTGGAAATCACAGATGATGCAAGGCTCAACCTTATGGATCCTAGAGCCTTTCGATCAAGAATGTTCCATTCTTCATCCTTCATATCTGTGGGCTTGCATGCAATCCCACCCAATGGTAAGTACAAATCCTTCTAATACAAATAGTCCTCTATCTGCATCTGCCAATGTTGATAATTCTTGCCGTTAAACTTCTCCATTTGTAGCTTACTTTCTTCTGCCATTGCTGAACTCCCACTCAATCAAAAAACCCTGTGAATGACCTGTAATCAAAAAATAACCTACTTCTTGCAAACCATAGATCTGATACCAAATATTAGGAACTCCTTATCCAATGGAAGCACAATTGATTACTTTTCTTATAAGCAATTAAACATGGAATTATACCAGAATGATTAAGTAACTAGAAACTTGAGACAGCAAAGAATTTGAGAGACAATGCACACTCTTGTATTAAATACTACTAGAATAAAATACAATAAGGAAGATGCCGCTTCTTCCTCCACCTCAAAGGCTTGCCACACCTCAAGACCTTTTCCCTCTCTCTCTTGCTCAACCACAACCAACTCAACAACCTGAGTTGTTATCCCCTCCTTGAATGCTTCAGCTGATCTCCTTGACCTTACTTGCTTGTAGATCTCCTTGACCTTGCTCCTTGCTTCAATGCTTTTACTTGCCTGCTTGATTTATAATACATGCCTCATGGGTCTTTAAATAGGATCCCATGCATACAAAAATAGAACTCTAATGACAATAATTAGACATGCAAATCATGACTATAATTAGCCCTTTAACATGCAAACACTTGCTTCACTTAACTGACTATTCGTCAACAGCAGTTCTGGAACCACCACAGGCGACCGACATCAGTCCCTGTCTGTCTGGTGCTGACCGACGTCGGCCGACTACCTACCGATGTCGGTTGCCTTCTGCACTATATCTGATCGACGTCGGTCATACTGTCGACGCTGGTACTTCTAAAACTCAGCAACCTCTTCATGTCTGCAATAGTTGAAGCTTTTAGCTCCACACCCTAACAGTCTATGAGGCTTAGACCTCTCCCTATCCTACTCTTACATATGGATTTAAGCCATTTCTTTAAACTTATAACTATCGATCAGCCTCCCTAACCAATATAAGCTAGCCAACATAATCTAGGGCAGATGGTACCACAATATCTACCAAGGTAGATGGATCATGATGTGATAAAACTACATCCAAAATATCATGTTGTGTGGCCTTAATCATGGATCCTTATCTGATATCCTCCATAATAGTACCTAAAAAATAAAAAATAAATATACATCAAATATCATGTATATATATCTCAAACAATCTATCTACACCAAATACAATAATAATACTAGTGATCTACATCAAAAACTTAATAAATTAAAGCATTTCTTACTAGTACCAATGTCACCAACCATGGTATCCCTATCAATTCAATATTTGAGCACATCCTATGTTCATTACCTCTATGCAAGTTCAAAACTTGGAGTCACTACTCATTCCCATCGTGATCCCCTCCTTAGCTACATCTCTATAGACTAGTTGTGTCCAAAAACCACTATGGGATCTTTATGTGCAACTGCTAGTGCCTATATCCCATCCATTTGATAGTGCCTTCATCTCCTATAAGATCATGAAGGCTAATTTTATCCCTATTATGGCTCTACAACTACTTCACCCATATCATCACCCTCAGCATCCAAAACTATAACATCCTTTATATCATGCCTCACTACCTTATACTACTATCCCTTACCTACCCATGGTATTGCTTACTGAGGACTAATGATAGGTATCTCTATAAGCACCCCTGCACCTCCCCATCCTCACATCTCTCTATCATGTCATGCCTAATAAATAGGTGTTAGGATAAAATAAAACATATATTTATCCCCAAAGTGCAGACAAGAGAAACTTTGAAACAAATCAATCAAACATATAGAAAATAATCATAAATGTGCACAAAATAAGAGACACCATATTTAATGTGGTTCACCCAAGATGGACTACATCCACCAACCTTGTCTAGTATATTATTTTTAGCAATACAAGGGAGAAACAAATTGTACAATAAATCCTATTACACCTCTCTACCTCTTTCTACCTCCTCTCTATGTGTAATCTTTTTCATCTTTCATCTCAGCTATATAACAATACATTTTAGGGCAAAAAACACCTAAACATAACCTCTACTATCAGATCTATAAACTTTTAATCAATGGCCCAAATTGACTATGAAATTACAATTTTACAAGACATTTTATGATTTCTTCCCTTACAATCCCTCGCATCATCATGGATACAAAGAATGGGATCTAAAACCTGGCTGAAATAATATCAAATTTTTAACCTCTAATTTTGGAAGACAATCAAGCTCCACACCTAACAATTTCCCACTTGGAGATTGATTGCAGCAACTCCACCACTATTGCATCCACTATAATATCTATACTTGGACAAGTTCATTAATTTAATTATCATCCATGAAGACCAATTGAAGTTGAATAAATCTTTAACTTCTCTCTTGTAACAACCTTGGTCATCATATATGTAGGATTTTTACTAGTATGTATCTTCTCCAATTTTAGTTGATCTTCCTCTGTCACTAAACAAATAAAATGATACTACAATTGAATATGTTTTGTTCTAGAGTGAAAAGCTAAGTTTTTGGCTAGATGAATTACACTCTGAATATCACTATATAGAGTACATATTTCTTGACTATGTTCCAATTCTTCCATTAACCTCTGTAACTAAATTATTTCCTTGCTTGCTTCTATAGTAGCAACATACTCAACCTCTGTGGTTGAAAGTGCCACAACCTTTTGTAACCATGATTCCCAACTAACTATTATACCACCTACTATAAACACATACCCTGTAGTGTTTCTTATAACATCCAAGTCACTTACCATATTTGAGTCAACATACCCCTATAATGTCACATCTGATCCACCATAGCTTAACATTGTATCTATGATCACTCTTAAGTAATGAAAGATCCATTTTACTACCTTCCAATGTTCCTTTCTTGGATCACTCATGAACCTACTCACCACTCCCATTGCATATGAAATATTCAGCCTCATACACACCATTTCATACATTAAACTACCAACTATTGATGAGTATAGAATTTTAGAAATCAGGTTCTTTACTTGTGTTTTAGGACATTGTTCCTTTGTTAATTTAAAGTGTGAATCCAAAGGTGTCCCAACTGATTTTGCATACTACATATTAAATCTTTCCAACACTTTTTTGATGTACTTTCCTTGTGATAATTCCAACTTCTTACTCTTTCTATCTCTAGTTATCCTCATACTAAGGCTTTATTTAGCTGCACCTAGATCCTTCATAGAAAAACTATCACTTAACTATTTCTTGAGTACAATAATATTGTACATGTTCAAACCAGCTATAAGCATATCATCTACATATAAAAGCCAAATAATGTAGCTTCCATTTTTTAAACTTTTAAAATATACACAATGGTTTGAATGACATCTACAATAACCTTGTTTTATTATAAAATTGTTAAATTTCAAATGCCACTATCTTGGAGCTTGTTTTAGGCCAACAAACTCTCCTTCAAATTGCACACCATTTTCTCCTTACCTTTGACTTTATATCCCTATGGCTACTCCATATATATTTCCTCCTCCAAGTCACCATGAAGGAATTCAGTATTCACATCTAACTATTCAAGGTGCAAATCTACTACTACTACCAAACTTAAACCAACTCTTATAGAAGTCATTTTAACTACTGGAGAAAATATTTCATCAAAGTCTATACCTTTATTTCATGCAAAACCTTTAACCACCATTATGGCCTTAAATTTATTTTTACCTTCATCATTCTCTTCCTTTATCTTGTATACCCACTTATTTTGCAATGCCTTCTTTCCTTTGGGAAGCTCCACCAGATCCCATGTTTGTTTTTCCATTAGAGCATCATACTCCTCATCCATAGCTTGATCCCACTTATCCTTAACATCAATCTGCACTACTTCTTCATAGATTTTTGTCTCACCACCATTAGTAAGTAATAAATAATATAAAGAAGGATAAAAATGATTAGGTGGTTTACATACCCTAGTAGATATTCTAACAAGGGTTTGATGTACCTGTTCCTATTGCACATTTAGATCAGGAACCTTTGGGACATGTTTTTCTGTAATGTCTTCTAATACTATATATTCCCTTTTGGATTCTTCTTGCTTCTTTTCCTAAAATTGGTCCCTGTACATGAATTTTTCATGGAGCACATATCTACTCTTGATTATTTTCTTATCTTCTAGATTCCACAACAAGAATCCATAGTCATCAATTCCATAACCAATAAATGTGCATTTATGAGACTTAGCTTATACCTTATTCCTATGATCTTTGTCAATATAATAAAATGCCTCATAACCAAAAATTCTTAGAACATAATAATCTACCTTATTTATAGTCAATGCCTCCTCTGGTATTCCACCATCTAAAGTACTTGAAAGTCCTCTATTTATTTGATAAACTATTGTAGTTATAAAATCTACCCAAAACTATAAAGGCAAACCTGCATGCAATCTCATGCATCTGGCATGATCCATAATAGTCTTGTTTATTATTTATAACACAAAATTCTATTTTGGTGTACCTAAAACTATTTTTTGTCTATGAATTCCACTTTATGAATAGTAATTATTAAAATCGTTACTACAATACTCACCTCCATTATCTGATCTGAGATATTTTAGTTTTAAACCTGTTTCATTTTCAACTAAAACTTTCAATTTCTTGAATGTATCAAAACATCAAACTTACTTTTTATATAGTATACCCAAACCTTTGTAGTTGCATCATCAATAAATGTAACATAATAATTTGAACCACCAAGTGAAGATACCTGAGCTGGTCCCCATATATTTGTATGCACAAGATCTAACTTTTGTTCCTTCCTAGCTAGTCCAACCCTAAGAAACCTCACACATTTTTGTTTCCCATATAAACAATGCTCATAAAATTCCATATATAATTCTTTTAGACTTGGTAGTTTATATTTTGCATGTAGGGTCTTCATTCCCTTTTCACTCATGTGGCCAAGTCTGTAATGCCACAAAGCTACATCTTTACCTATAGAAACTACAGTACAAGATGAATTAATATTATATATAGAAAAATATAAAGTGCCTACTTTTTTACCTTTTTTAACCAACATAGAACCTTTTGTAACCTTCCATTATTCAGTTGTAAATGTGACCATATAACCCTCACTACCCATCTACCTTACAGAGATCAGATTTCTCTTTAAGCTTGGAACATGCATGACATCCTTCAACACCCAAGTGTTTCCATTCTATAATTTAATATGAACACTTCCTTTTCCAATAATACTATAGGGTTCATCATCACCAAGTTAAGCATTCACATAATTACCTTGAACATAATCTATAAAATAATGTTTATGAGGGATCGCATGAAAAGAAGCCCCTAAATCTAACACCCAAGATTCAACAATAATATCCAAAAAAAAGTATAAGAGAATCTTGTAGTGCATCACCTATTACATTTGCTTCACTATTACCTTCCTATTATTCCTTACCCTATTTATCTTTTCAAAACTAACACTCTTTCTTTGTGTGTCTTGGCTTTCCATAGATCCAACATTCCATCTTTCCTCTTGATTTAGATCTTACACCCCCTTTTGATTTTTCACAATTTCCTCTTCCTCTATTATTTTGCCTTCCTCTATTCTCCATTTTTAATGGATTTCCATATATGGATGTTTCACCTATGCTTTTCCTTTGTAATTCCTCACTTAGTATAACACCCACCACATCTTCAAACTTTAGTTTAGCATTATTAGACATAGAGTTGCTTACTACCATTACCAAGTTATTCTAGCTTTTAGGCAAGGAACAAAGAATAGGAAGATCCCTAAATTCATCATCAAAGTTAATATTTATGGAATATAACTGACTATTAATCATGTTAAACTCATTTAAATGATCTGGTACTGAACCCTTTTTAGACATTTTCATATTAAATAATTTTTTTAGAAAAAATATTTTATTTGAGGTAGAGGGTTTTTCATATAACTTCCCTAATGCACTCATAAGACCTTTTTTTTTTTTTGCTTGTGATATGTTAAATTCTACAAAAGATGCAAGGCACAACTGTATGGTTCTAAGGGATTTTTGATACAATAACTCCTAAGCTTCATCTAACATTATCGATGGCTTCTTGGCTTGCCCTCCCAATGATAAATATAGGTCTTTATAGTAAAGGTAATCCTCCATTTTCATCTTCCATAATCTAAAGTTTTGTCCATTGAACTTCTCCACTTTAGATTTATTTTCATCTGCCATAACTTCCACTTGAGGTCAAACCCTTTTCTTCCTATGATTTAAAATTATGCAAACAAAACTTTTGCTCTAATACCACTTGTTAGTATAAAATAAAACACATACTTATCCCCAAATCATATACAAGAGAAATTATGAAATGAATCAATCAAAAAAACAAAAGATAATCATAAACATACACAAAAAGGAGACACCAAATTTAACGTGGTTTATCCAAGATGGGATACATCCACCAACCTTGTCCAGTATATTATTTTTAGCAATACAAGGAAGAAGCAAATCCTGCAATAAACCCTGTTACACCTCTCTACCTCTTTCTGCCTCCTCTCCATATGAAATTTATTTCATCTCAGCCATGTAACAATACATTTTAGGAAAAAAATGTCTAAACATAACCTCTACCATTATATCTAGAAAACTTTAATCAATGGCCCAAATTGACTACAAAAAATGGGATCTAAAACCTAGCTAAAATAGCATCATATTTTTAACCTTTGATCGTGGAAGACAATCAGACTCCACACCTAACATTAGGCACTATTAAAGGGGCTATCAAATGTGGTATGCCTAACTATCCATGTACATGAGCTATTAGATGTGGATTTAGCTATGAAGTATAATGGACTATGATGTGAATGTGAGCCAATCCATTAGTAATAGTATCAAAAATCAGCCACCTAGCCATCAATCAATGTAGGGATGTCATACTATCTACCATTATGGCATAGTCTATAAAATCAGGGCGTAGGGCACAACATGCACTACATGATTTTGCCTCAATCACACCACCTAAGGTAACTTGTCATCAACCACATAGGGAAAACCAACTGCCTGATACATATGGAACTTCTCATAAATCTAAACACATAAAAAAATTATGGACCCCATAGTCTTCTATTCCTAGGTTAGCATACCATATCATTTATGAGTTGCACCCAAATGATAGAGCCTAGATCATATAGATTACCCTACTCTAGGATGGACTGACATAAGGTTGTGTACAATGTACTATTCCATCTAACTTGTGACATAACACACATGATGTCACAAGTCTTTTAATGTCCTATATATCTATAATGGTCAAGATATACACATCAAATAAGTTAACCTGCAACCCAAGGTAAATCCTCTCTAAGATTTTCTCCCAAGGGGTTAGGTCTCACCTCTCATCCTCTACCTTTGACATAAATCATATGATATGAGTATCGATAGTGGGAAGTCCAATCAAGGTATGGACATCCTCCAAGGTGATGCCCACCTCTATGGTATTAATCCTAATATTACTCTTAAATCCTCTTTGTAACTTTCTTCATTCATACAGGTTCAAGACAAGATGTTATTTAGATAAGACATGAGCACTTGCACTTGGGTCACAACATGGAACCATATAGAAAGATTCATATATAATAATTAATAACTTAGGCACACTAAATACAACTTACCTAGGATATTTACACCTACTTTGATAGTCTTGATTGATTATAAAACACACCCTAGGCTATAAGACCATACTTTCCTTGTTAATGGGCTCATAGGCTTGTAGCCTATTTTCCCTATTCCTTGACCATAACTTCTCTTATACTCTAAATAATAACAAACTCTAAATTTTTATAGAAACTCATTAATGAGTTACACAACATATCCAAATTTCACCTAGGGTTTTTTTGTACAGAATGGCTCAATTGTAGACTGTGACAAACCTAATTAGGTCTCTAAAGCACCCAATTTTGAATGTAAAATGAATGTGGCAAGGAACCAGACCTTAGAATTCATAAGGATGATGTGGAATAACATTTTACATCTATCATGATAAAAAATTATTCCTATTTTAACCCTAAAACATCATTTAATCTCTCTGTCTCAATTATCTTATGTAACAGGGCTTAAAAGCAAGAAGAGTTTATAAACCAAACTTACCAATAGAGTTGAGTCTTGATACTTGAAAAAGTAGACACATACATTGAGAGTACAGGATTTTAAAGTTTTATAAATTTACACTGTACTATTTATCAGATCAACTAAGCCCTAGTTAGGGCCCAACCAACACACAAATGAAGCTACAAAATGCACCACAAGGTTTCAAGACTCCAAATAAATTTCATTGAGCTTATTTTTTTCCCATATAAAGGTTTAAGCACTCATAATGAGAATAATATCCATCTAAACCTTGACTATCAAACTCATGCTTGTTGCCCTGTCTAGTTGCAGTTACAATCTTGGAGAAAAGCATTAACAAAACATTAGATTTTGTCCTTCAACATTACATATCTCCATTACACATTTAAAACATCATATTACATATGTTTTTTTTTAAGTAATCACCCAACAAGGTTGAAAACCAAATTTAGACTCTAAATCTCTATTATTAGACTCATACAACCAACTCCCAAAATGGAGTTAACAACTTACTAATCAAAACAAGATACTAATCACTTAATGATTCATCTAACTGACTTGAAATCCTATATAATATGATATCCAAATCCATCTTAGTTAAGGATCTACACACAATCTTGGCCTTTAGACACGTTTAGGCCTTATTCAAGCTTATGAGATACAATTTCTCAAATTTAAAAATTTGAATTGCATATTTTAGAGGGAAAACTAACTAAGCATACCTAAGCAGCCTAGACTCAAGAAAAAATAATGAAACTCATTAAACACATGAGGATGCTCCTACATCATTCTTAAAATGAGAAAAAAGAAGAATTCTTCACTTTTTTTATTCTTCATCAACTCTTCCACACTTGTGTCTAGCTTGATGATATTATTCTCTGTTATCTAGGTTACATCTCCAGCGGGTTGGTTCCTCCATGTTGACCAGGATCCCAAATTTTGTCTTGAGATGACAAATAGTATCTTTATTTAGTAGCTTATTCAAATGAATTATTTTTCTCCTTGATGTCCAATTTTCTCTTTCCACTTGTACCTACAACTATCTCCACAATGTTAGACAAAAATATACCTTCATTTGCTTTTTGGCTCAGCTTGTTATTATCCTCCCAAAGTTTGATGTTTTCATAATGATCATTGCTAGTATATGCTTTAAGGTATCTAATCATCAAGATCTTCATATTCTTGTACATTGTATACTCTCCTTCATTATTGTTTGTATTTTCCCTTACTACCCACAAGATTTCCATCAACTTTCCCTTGCTATAGCTATCAAAAATCCATTCTTTATCCCTTTCTCTTGGTCCTTTGGTAGGACTGATTTCAAAGTCTTGAGATTGAAACCAAAATTATCCCACTTCTTCTATTAAATCTCTTGAAAACAAATCATCCTTTGACACAAATTCTTGACTAATATGGTTGTCACTATTATATATAAGACTCATTTTTTGGTCATTTAAAACATCACCTACTATGTCATCTACAATAGCCTTATGATCTTCTTTGAGAATCCTTGGTTTCATATCACTTCCAACATAAATTCCCAAATTCTATCCTTCACTATCAAGGTCCATTTCTTCTCCTTGTTTTCCTGTTGCCATCATGCAATAAGACTTGCATTGTGCATTGTCAAGGAAATTATTGTCCACTACATGGGCTCATTCAAGTAAATTATCTTGGAAAAAAATCAAGTTAATCTCAATGTTCTTAAAAGCATTTCCATTTACCTTTTAAATTTTCTCCTTAGTGTTACCTCCACTACTTGCTAGTTCATCACACAAAACTATCCTCACATTACTATCATTATCAAATCATACTTCTTGATTTGCTGATAAGGACATTACCCCAGTTTTCTCCTTTTTGTGGTTGTCTTGAAATGAAATAGCCTGCTCCTCCTTTGGTCTACTTGTCTCATTGATTGATTTTCCTCTAAGCATATTCTCTAACTACTCTAATTCCACCTCCCACCAATATATCTCCTTTTTTTTTGATTCTGTCAAAGAAGTCTACTTATCCTTATCTGCAATTAAAATTTGAGTAGATACTTGAGTTTCTTCCATGCTCACTAAGCACTTATGATGTTACATTTCATCAACCAAGATGTCTTACATGTATTCAATCACACAAGTTAATTTATATTCAAAACCTATTAGTTCCTTTTCATGAATATTGATCATGCCTTCCTCTTGCTTCACTTGTATAAACTCCTTGTCACCCAGCAATAATGCCTTAGAATCTGATCCACCTGTAGTAATGTCTTCTTCTCTCAAAGGTGTGTGAGTGTGCTTTAATCTATTCATCTCAAAGATATAAGTGTTGTTTCTCCCATCATGCATGTATTTCCTATCAAATTGCTATGGTCTTCCTAGTAAAAAGTGACACACATCCATAGGCATAACATCACATATCATTTGATCTTTGTAAGCACCAATTTGGAAGTCTACCCTTCATTTTTCATCCACTAAGAGCTGATGTCCACTTTTTAGTCATGACACTTTGTAAGGTGTAGAATGATTCTCTTTCATTAAACCCAACTTTTCCACCATTTCAACCGAAACCAAGTTATCTATGCTCCCACTATCTATTATGACTTTAAAAAATTTGCCATTACTCTTGCATTTTATCCTGAATAGTGTTTTTATTTGAGATGGTTCCACTATCTCTTTTTTAGGCTTAATCAAAAGTATTTTCATCAAAAGAGACTCACCTTCCTCTAGAACATCTTCATGAGTTATTTTTGGTCCTTCAACTTCTTCTTCACCTTGGGCCACATGCACACCTCTCTCATGACTGGTAGAAGTGTTCTCTAGACACTCATATGATATATGTCCTACATATTTGTTACACTTGAAGCATTTTCCCATGAATATTCCTCTTTGGTATCCTTGGTATGACCTTCTTCCTCTTGGTGTATACATACCTCTTGAGCTTTGTGAGTTGTTGGCCTTTTCTTAGAATGTTTGCAGTTACCTTCTACCTCCTTATGATTCTCTTCCTCTAATGGATCTATATCTTCCTCTTGAAAATGAAGTTTGTTTCCTTGCAATATTCTCCTCAGATTTCAAGGAAAATTAGTATGCATCTTTAATTATCCTGGGTGTAAGAAGGCTAATCTCATCTTGGATGATAAAATTCAAGCCATTAGTATACTTTGCTACCTTATCTATATCATCCTCAATATGGCCTGATCTTATGGTTAGCCTATAAAACTCTTCAATGTATTCCTTTATAGACATGTCTTTTTGTTTCAAATTTTGCAATTACTTAAAATATTTGTTTGATAATTTAAGGGCATGAATTTACCTTTCATTTTTGCTACCATTATATCCCAGCTTTTGATCTTTGGCTTTCCTTTCCTCCTCCTTTCTTCTTTCACTCCATCCCACCATAGGGATGCATGGATCTTCAATCTTGTCATGGCATACTTGACTTTCTTGTCATCTTCTTGTATCCCTTCATACTCAAAGTACTTGTCTAATGTATTGATCTAATCAATCAATTCTTCCACATTCAAGTTTCCTTCATACATTGGAACCTCCATCTTTCGCTTTGCATTCACCTTCATAATGGCTCTGATTATCCTCTCTTCAGATGTATCATATTCTACCACCAATTCTTCTTTTGGTGACTCTTCTTATCCTTCATTGACCTCACCCATGCCAGTACCTCTCCTTTGAGCCACCTCTAGGTCTTGTAACCTAGCTTGTAGGTTCCTAAATTCTTAAACTATTACCATCTATATTGTTGGTCTCCTTCCTCCAGATCTACCTTTGTTCCTCACTCTCATGGTCATCTTAGAATCTTACCTCTCTTTCACATTTTTCCTCCTTTACTTTAGATCTTACATTGTGCACAATCCCTTTCCTCTGATACCAAAATTGGTGTCACCCTCAGAATATTTTAATCCCAATAGTACTCTTAAATTCTCTTTTTAACTTTATTCATTCATACAGGTTCATGATAAGATGTTATTTAGACAATACATGATCACTTACACTTGGGTCACAACATGGAACCATATAGAAATATTCATATACAATAATTACTAACCTAGGCACACTAAATACAACTTACCTAAGCTATTTACACTTACTTTGATAGTCTTGATTGATTAGAACATACATCCTAGGATATAAGACTATACTTGCCTTGTTGATGGCCTCATGGGCTTGTAGCCATGTTTTCCCTATTATTTGAATATAACTTCTCTTATAATCCAAATAATAACAATCTCTAAATTTTTCCAAACACCCATTAAGGAGTTACACAACATGTTTAAATTTCACCTAGGGTTGTTTTGTACAAAATGGCTTAACTATAGACTATGACAAACCTAATTAGCTCTCTAAAGCACCCTATTTTAAATTTAAAATTGAAGTGGCAAGGAAACAGACCTTATAATTCATAAGGAAGATGTGGATTAACATTTTACATCTATCATGATAAAAAATTATTCCTACTTTAACCCTAAAACATTATTTAATCTCTCTATCTCAGTCGGCCTTTCTAACAGGCTTAAAAGCAAGAAGGGTTTATAAAACACACTTACCAATAGATTTGAGTTTTAAGACTTGGAATAGTAGATACATACATTGAGATCACAAAGATTTCAAAGTTTTAGAAATTTCCACCATACTATTTATCAGATCATCAAAGCCCTAGTTAGGGCTTAGTTAACACACAATGAAGCTACAAAACATACCACAGGGTTTCAAGGCTCCAAATAAATTTAATTAAGATTATTTTTTTCCCCTCTAAAGTTTTGAGCACTCATAGTGAGGAGAATATCCCTCTAAACCTTGATTTTTAAACTCATGTTTGCTGCCCTGTCTAGTTACAATTATAGTCTTGGAGAAAAGCATTAACAAAACATTAGATTTTGTCCTTAAATGTTCCATATATCCATTGCAAATTAAAATCATCATATTACATATGTTTTGGTTAAAGGAATCACCTAAAGAGTCTGAAGACCAAAGTAAGACTCCAAATCTCTATTCCTAGACTCATATAACCAACTCCTAAAATGGAGTTAACAACTTACCAATAAAATAAGATACTAATCACTTAATGATTCATCTAAATAACTTGAAATCTTATAGAATATGATCTCAAAATCCATCTTAGTTAAATATCTACACACAATCTTGTCCTTTAGACACGTTTAGGCCTTATTCAAGCTTATGAGATACATTTTCTCAAATTTGAAATTTTGAATTGCATATTTTGGAGGAAAACTAATTAAGCATACCTAAAAAACCTAGACTCAACTAAAAACAATGAAAACTCATTGAACACATGAGTATGATCTTGCATCAATAACCCTCTCCACCTCCCATCGAAAAGTGTTGGTCAATCACTCCCATGCTATTAGGAACATGATGACCATATCAACACTAAGTGGTATCCTCCTCATCTCTATGATACATCCAAATCCTAAGGAAACTAGTTGATCTTGATCCACATCTGACAGTTATTCTATCAAATATGGTAGCCATGATGCATTAACTAGGTGATAAAATATTTATCATCTCTACAAAATATAAAACAATAAATAATGTATTAGATCTCAATGTAAACATGATAAAATACGTTCTTAAAATTCTTAAAAATACTAAAAATTAGCTACTTCATCAGCATGTTTTTATTATTTTCCAATTTTGTCACCTTTTTCCTACACATCATCCCTTTTGATACTAAATCAACCCTGTCACCTATTTACCATACTAAGTCAGCTCTCTACTACATAGTTATTCTATTCCTATAGACACAATCAACATTTTTGATACTAAATCAACCATTTCCCATCCTTTGCATACAATATCATCCCTCTACCATGCATTCGGTCTCATTTAAAAAATTGTATTAACCATCTACTACATACTACATTAGCCAAAATACACTAAGTATTCCATGTCTTTATTTCTAGTTGAGTCAGTCCTTTGCTATGCAGTTAGCCACCCCTAACAATACTAAATTGACCTTCTGATATGAAATCAGTATCCTTGACTCATCTTGACTTTTCCAACTGAGTGATAGGGCTGACTCAATTTAAAAGTTGTGGCAAATTTTTAGTCATTTACCATAAATACCTTAGGCATTTATTGGTCTGACTCTTTTCTATCCAATATCCCATTTTAACCCTAGTTTACATAAAATTTTCCTAGGTCATTTTTGGTATATACGTTTCCTCTAATATCTATTTTCTATATCTAGCTTAATTTCAATTAAAATTACAATTTTTTTTGAAATTAATGCACCACTTATGTGAATTACACTAACTGTGGCTGCTAGGCATCTTCCAAGTTGAAGCTATCGTATACTCACCATGGTCATTCTCTGGGATCAACTAGGTCTCTCAGAGTAGTACTTTTTATAGAATAATTAAAATAAAAAATGAATTGATTTTCACCCTATTTATATTTACAAGTCAAAATTATTTTCATATTAGTTATTTTCACTTAGATTCTATTTTTCACCCATTACTTTGTTTCTGCTAGCTCTTTTTTGAAAGCAAAATATGTTCTAAAATCCTAACGTCATAGAGAATTTTTCTACATGTTACATGTATATTTTGTAAATTTTTTAAATTTTCACTTATTTTACAGTTTCTCTTAATTTTCCATAAATTGGAAACTTCTACATTTCTCTCACTTCATTCTTACTCTACAACACTAAATTAATTAAATTTATGCATTTTTCAATTTTGTCCTTTCATTTTTTTAGTCCCTTCTTGCATTTTACTCAGCTCAACATTGTGTGTTATTGTTTTCTTTTCCTGAAGTGCCATCCTATGTTATAATTGTGTGACACGTGATGAGGTTCGAGTGTATAATTTGTATACATATTTTTAAATTTTATCAATTATTTATGATTTCTCTCTTGTAGGAACCCATCGAGACTCAATATCTCTAAGTGCATGCCTTAAAGGGTGCACCAAGAAAGGGGTAGGTAGACTATCGACGCTTTACAAGATTATTGTTCCCTATACCACCACTTACAACCAACACAACTGTCTCTTATATGTTTCCATTACACACTCCTCCAAGTAATTCACCACCTCAAACAACCCCTATCTAAGCCAAAAACTCTTTTTTTCATCCATCAAGCATAGTCACATGGGCTGACTATGTTCTTAAAAATGAGCACATTACAAGAGTAAATCAATCCAATTGATTTAGTCCAGAACCTAATTGCTTTATTTCTTAAATAAATGGGTCAATTGGGTGGACTATGTTGGTTAAAGTTTTGGAAGGGTTTAGGGTTAGATATAGCTATATAAGCATATCCTTTTTACCATTTTAATTAGATAGAAATAGAGATAATCATTTATTCACGCATCTGCTTTCTACTTGAGGATTCATTGCTTAGGGTTTCATACTTATTTTGGAGAGAATAATATTATCTTGTGGGAAAAGTCATTTGGATGCATAGGAGAAGTTGTATAGCCTATAGATGACCTATCTTTGTTGTCCTTATGAACCAAAAAAACCTCTTACAAAGCACCATTATCTAAAGGAGATATTGAGGCTTGATGGGTTCATCTTCAAGGTAAGTATTCTTAACTATTTCTCCTCTTTATTAGTAGATAGATTTGCATGTACTAACTTATGAATACATTTTTCTCTCCATGCATTAGGATTACCTCTACATTGACTTGAGTAGAATTCTTCTTTGCATGTTTACTTTTATGTTAATTACCCCCATTTGTGCTACAGGCTTTGGTGAACACTAGATTAGAATTACTTTACTTTATCATTTACTTTGTTATAAATCATAGGACCTAGCTAGGGTTATTGTGTGGTATTGATTGACTATAGGATTTATAACCCTCTCTAGTGATATTGTGTGGTAAGATACCCCTTATTTAGGTATAGTAGATCCATATTAGTCATGACCCTGATTGTATAAATATACCAACAAGTAGAAGGGATAGTGTGATTTATCATCTCTGAGTTATGATTGATTTATAAATCATCTTCACTTTCCCTTATCATACTTGTGACATAGTATGTTACATTCATATTCAAAAGTTGAGTGTGCATGTCCCCATGAAAACTCATAATAATAATAATAATAATAATAATAATAATAATGTGATCATGATAGATCCCCCTCTACTCCCTCTATAAAACAATATCCATATTTCGTCATTTAAGAATTTTATCTCAGTAAACAGTCACTCTATAAGTTTATATAGCCACACCATCAAATTTTAAAGGACATTTATCCACTTTCTTAGAGGTAATGGAAAACTCACAATGTTTACATTCTTTATAATGGTATATGTAGATCAAGTATTCACATTTTTTCTAAAAAGGAGTTTATATATATATATATATATATATATATATATATATATATATATATATATATATATATATATATATATGTAATAACCTTTACATTTTGTATTATCATTCTCAAATATGCTATATATGAAGGAATTTGAACTGAACTTTGTATTCCAGTTTTATACTATAAAGGAATTTGAATGTTTAGAATTTTTACCTTTTGTCTATTCACACTATTGTCCATCTTGTTACATCAACGAAATAAATAAATGAACCATGATTCTGTATAATGGTCTATTAACACTATTATCCATCTTATTAGAGAAAGGAAAGGAAGTAATTAACCATCAGCCTGTATAATAATTTATTATTGGTCTATAGACATTATTGTCAATCTTGTTACATAAAGGAAAGGGACCAATGAGCCATCAGTCTGTATAATGGTCTATTATTTTTCATTATCAATACTAATAATTATTTTAAGCATTGGGGATACTACCCTTCACATAAAAACTAGAATAATCAATATTGATACATAAAGGAAAGGATCCAACGAACCAATATACATATCCCATTATCATAGCAAGATAAGTAAAGAGTATTATACAATAGAACATTATATACAATGTATAGAATATGAAGCATATTATACAAATGAAAAATATGTAGGGCATTATATATACTATAATAAGATAGAAAATAGCAGACCATTATGCAGATTGATGGTTCATATCAAATAACTATATGCAAGAAATATATGTTGTCCATAATTTTATGAAAAAAAGTAAAACATTTAGAAAACATAAGCATGTTCAAGATTCATATAATCATTTCATTTTAATTATATTCAATGGGTTTCCATGATCCTTCTATTATTAACTTGAAAGAGTTATGAACAAAAATGAACATAATAGGTGTTTTACAGGCCCACATGAAAGACTTATACTGGGTACTAAGTTATGAAAAACATAACATTGAGATAAACATAGTACTATGTTCTCCACCACCTATGTTTGACTATTTCCATTGGAAATAGGAAATTAAAAATTAGAAATATCCTAAATCATTTCCAAATAGGCATACCATCAAGGGCTCAAGTAGTCAACAATAGTCGATGGTTTTTCATGAGCCTTATAGTATTAACTTGATTGAGTTATCAATAAAAATGAATATAATAAGTTTTTAAAAAACATACAAGAAATAATTATACATTTATGTCCTTCACATTAGCACAAATATCACTGAATATCTAAGAAGTATTATGTTGACTGTATTGTTGACCACTTAAAGGAATTAATGATTAGTTAGGTTGTAATTTGTTTTATGTTGAATGTATTATTGATTGCTTTGAGAGAAAAGTAATACTATGTTATATCCACCACCTATGAGGGCATATTACTATGTTATCCACCACTAATAAGGAAGAAAAATTGGCACACACATAACCTCAACACTTTGACAAGGTGATCCTTAAAGAGTATGCGTAAAAAAAATTTACAATGTGCATCTTTACCCCATGGTACATTAAAATATTGCATATACTACTAATGAAAACTTTAAAATGGCAACATATACTAGGGTACTAAAGAATTAGCTTCTTAAATTCTTATCTTTACTATAATTCAAAAATTAAATAAATAAATTGAGTGATATAAACCCAATATGGTGTACCATCAAATGCCTCATATCTCATGCATCTTACTTATCATAGATAAACACTATTGACACATAAGTACAACTCTTCCCCTAAAATATGAATTCCTTCAATAAATCATCTCATAAGGGCATATCGGTTTAGTTTACATAATAAATTTGAGTTTATTTTTTGTCGATTATATTATTCCCTGCTTGAAGGAATTAATGATTAGTTAGGGCATAGTCATTCATTCAATGCATAGTTTATTGAATAGTTCATGTAATTATGATATGCTACATATAATTCAATGATCATATACAAATTAAACACATAATCATTATTGGATATGCTACATATAAACTAATTTGAACTCTATATCTTTCTATTCTAGCTAAACACTATTCACATAAAACTCCAAATCTGCCCCCAAAACATTAATTTCTTAAAGCAATCATGAATATAGCCAATGGATTTCCATGATACTTCTATTGTTAAATTGATAGATTTATGAATAAAAATGAACACAATAAGTGTTTTACAATTTCACAAGAAACACTAATACTAGGTACTAAGTTAAAAGAAACATAACATTGAGAGAAACATAGTAGTAAGTTATCCACCATCTATGTCACTTTTTCCATTAGAAAAAAGAAATTTAACATTAGAAACATTCATTCATATCAATATTTAAGGAAATAGTTGAGTCATAATATATAGACGTAGGGTTAAAGATAGAATAGGGTAAGATCCTAAAATGATTATGAAATAAGCATACTATCAAGTTCAAGCAGTCAACAATAAAACCAATGGGTTTTCATGAGCCTTCTATTATTAACTTAATTGAACTATCAAGAAAAATGAACACAATAAGTGTTTTATGGGCCCAAAATAAATATTTATACTTGTTCATCCTTCACATTAGCATAATTATCATTGAATAACTAAGGAGTATTATGTTGACTATATTGTTGACTACTTGAAGGAATTATGGATTAGCTATGGCATAATCATTCATTCAACACATAATCATTGTCTGCATTATTTAATATCCAACCCTTGAACATAAAATCATTCCTAAATAATCATGCCATCATGTTGAAGTAGTCAACAATACAATCAATGGGTTTCTATGATCTTTTTATTATTAGCTTGATAAGTGTTCTGTAACCCCACAAGAAACACTATTACTGGGTACTAACTTAAGAGAAACATAAATTGAGAGAAACATAGTATTAAGTTATTCACCACCTATGTCACTCATTCCATTATCAATAAAAAATTAAACATTGGAAATATCCATTTATCTTGCCATTTAAGGGAATAGTTGAGTCACACAAGATAGATGCATGTTTAAAGATAGAACATGGTAAGATCCTAAAATGATTTTGAAATAAGTCTACCATCAAGCTCAAGTATCTATCAATACATCAATGGGTTTTCATGGTCCTTATATTATTAACTTGATTGAGTTATCAATAAAAATGAACACAATAAGTGTTTTGCAAGCCCACAGTAAATAGTAATACATGCACATACTTCACATTAGCACAATTATCACTGAAGAACTGAGCAGAATTATGTTGAATATATTGTTGACTATTTAAAGGAATTTATGATTAGTTAGGGCATAGTTTTTTTTATGTTGAACGTATTATTACCTACTTGAACACATAATTCATTCAATGGTAATTAATACTTCAAAAAAAACTCACACTCATATACTCTACCTCATAAATGGGGCATTAGTACATAGAGAATCATAATAGGGCATTATACTCATACAATCAAGGATAAAATCAGTAGGGTATTGGTAAGTTTCAAGTAGTAATTGACATTGAATGAATAATTATTTGCATTGTCTAATATCCAATCCTTGAGAATAATATTAGTTTGAGTATGTTTTATGTTGACTATATTATTGCCTACTTGAAGTAATTAATGATTAGTTAGGGCATAGTCATTCAATCCAATCCTTGAGAATAATATTAATTTGAGTATGTTTTATGTTGACTATATTATTGCCTACTTGAAGTAATTAATGATTAGTTAGGGAATAGTCAATCATTCAACTCATTAAATAGTTTGTGTAACAAGGATATTCTACATATAATTCATTGAACTCATAATTCATTCGATGATAATTACTATTTGAAACATAACTCACACTCCTATACTCTACCTCCTAAAATAGGGCATTAATACATAGAAAATTATAATAGGTCATTATACTAGTATAGTAGAGGACAAAATCAGTATGGCATTGGTAAGTATTATAATAGGTTATTTTCATTAACCCCAACCCTAGGTATAAAAGATTAACCATGAATGTTAAGGTGATATATGATCCCACCGACATAGTCAAGAAGAGGAATGTTAATAATCAAGGAGAAGCAAAGTATAGTTTTCATTATACTAGTTTAGACAAGTATAAAATCAATGGAGAAAGGGTCAAAGTTCCTAACATTAAAAATCCTTTATAGTATAAAGCTAGAATAAAAAACAATCCCATTCAATCATAACATGAGTGTACATATATAGTTAGTGACTAGAATTGGGTCAAAATTTCAAACATTCAAACCCTTTACAGTATAAATATAGAATATAAAGGGATCCCATTAAAATTCATGGAGAATTACAGTATAAATTTATAATGGAAAGTTACATTATAAAGCTAGAATGTGAAGATCCTAAAATTTTAGGAATTATTTTAGGATCTTAACCTACTTCCCATATCAAATTCTTTTGTAAGTTACCAAATTACATTATAACATTCACTATTTTAAAACCCTTAAATGCAAGGGATATAGAACTTACCTGGTGATCCAAAAATTGAAAGTCTTAGTTGAAGAATATTTCAAAAACACACAAATAATGATGTTATCTCTGAGAAGAGATGTTTTATTGCTCAAAATTGCAGATACAACATATGCCTATCTCTGGGAAGAGATGTTTGATTGCCTTTTCGGGCTACATCTATTTTTATACATACTTTGAAGGTAGGAAGAGGATTTAGAATGGGACCAATATTGAGGGAGATGAAGTGGTTCTACTTCCATGATTTACAACATTACAGAATTCAATAAATTACTATTTTTAGAAACTTACTATTTTTAGACTACACTTTTAAAATTAAAATTTAAGACACATTGGGATTTCAAGGGTTAAAAACCATCAAGCATATATCCATGCCATCTCATCACATTATCATCATTATTATCTTTCCAATAGTTCAAAAAGAGATTCAAATAGAGCTATAGTGCAAAAGGTATGGCTCCCAGAAGTCTTGCCACCAATTGGGGTAGAACCGTCACCCAAATTATTGCCTGAAATGTTGCTCAAATCATTCCTTGCTCCTTGAGAAGAAATTTTCTCCATTTAATTAAGATTTGTCTTCAAGTGTGGTAGTTTTATTTTGATTTGATGCTTGATGCATACTTGGAATGGCTTGTGCTTTGTGGAGCTGTGCAGGGCCCAATTATCACCATTTATGTCTGACCATCAGTCTATAGATGGAAGGCCATGAACTTCCTCAGCTTGGTATCTATTTTATTTTTTTGTTGTGTTGTTTGTGTAGTCAAGGCTACAACATTATCTCTTTTGGATTTTTGTGGCTTGACCACTATGAGAACAAATTTCTTGGCACTAATAAGAGAGATAGATGTAAAAGGTGGTACCTCTGGTACCCTATAGCACCATGTTCCAAAAGTGAGGGTGATCTTTTGAGTTATTTATTCATAGATGCCATGTCGATCATACATGAATGGTTGACCAAGGAATATATCGTAAACATTTAGATTGACCACATCACACAAGACCTCATCTTGGAAAGGTTTTATTGCATATGAGAGAAGATATTGGTGGGTGACACGAAGATCTCTCCCTGGACTCAACCATCCAATACTATATGGCTTTATTTGAGGCTTCATGGACAAATTTAGGCTTTTCACAACATTAGTAGAGATTAAATTATTTTGACTCCCACTATCAATAATGAAATGTAGAGGCTTACCTTTCACCCATAACTTAGATTGGAACAACCTTTCCTTGTCATCTGGCCTCTCCTCATGGGTTTGTGATGAAGCAATGATGGCATCAGACTTAGCATCTATAATATATTCATCATCTTCTTTGAATGTAAGGTGTGTATGAGGTAGAGTAGTAGATGTTGAGGATTGTGACTCAGAAAGTAAGGACTTGATGGCTTAACATTATTCTTTGGAATGAGTCCTAGATTTATGGTAATCACACCATTTCCCAGTCTTCTTTTCCTTTTTCTTCCAATTTTGGCCTCATGTTTGACCTTTTTTGTCACTTTTCCATTTTGAAGGTTGACTCTTCATATTCATTCTTCCATGATTCTGCTCAATCTTCACCGTGAACTTGTACGCCTTATCGAGGGTTTCTAAATTGAAGAGTTACATTTCCCCCCATATGTACCATTGTAGTCCACCATGATATTTGAGAACCTTATGTTTCTCACTTTCCTGGATGCCTAATCTTATAGACAAAGAATGAAAAATGTCAGTGTAATTTTGAATAGAATGTTTCTTACCTTGGTGAAGTTATTTCCACTCTATATATAGATCATCATATGCTCCAATGGGGTACTATTATTCCTTTATAGCTTATATGAAATCATCCCAGGTAGGTTCTACCTCAAGGCCAATATCATTCATACTAAATCTCTTCATGTACACTTCTCACTAATTTTTGACAGGGAATGATGCTTTCAAAAGAGCAAAAGTGATCTTCTCTTTATCGGTGAATATAGAAAAATAGGATGACAATTGATCCAACCAATTTTCTACTACATCAACATTGATTTTTATTTTAAATGTATGGATATAAAAATTCACCTGAACCTTGAACGGTGTTGGGGCACTGAAAATATGTGGGGTTACAGATGAGGAACCATAATTTCTCATCGAGATTTGTTAGAGAATTTGGGAAAATTGTTGTAGCATTTGTGTTTGCTAATACTAGAGGGATGCATTCACCATTTCCTTGAAAGAATCAGATGTCTTAGTGTTGTCTACTGTTTGAGGTCATTTGGAGTGAACAGGTGGATAGTCTGTTAGACCTTGTATTTTCCACCCAAGCTTCATGTAGTTTGACCTTGTCCTTAGGATCATACACTCTTAAGACAAATTGATTTGATACCACTGATCCAAAACTTGAAATCCTTGATTGAATAATATTTCAAGAACACACAAATAATGATGCTATCTCTGAGAAGAGATGTTTTATTGCTCAAAATTATAGATACAACATATGCCTATCTCAAGAAAGAGATGTCTAGTTGCCTTTTCAAGCTACATCTATTTTTATACATACTTTGAAGGTAAGAAGAGGATATGTAATGTCACCAATCTTGAGGGAGATGAAGTGGTTTGACTTCTATGATTCAAAACATTAGAGAATTTGAGAAATTACTATTTTTAGACTACACTATTAAAATTGATATTTATGACACTTAAATTTGGATTTAGAGGTTCAAAAACCATTGAGCATAGCACCATGTCATCTCATTGCATTCTCCTCATTCTTATCTTTCCAATAGTTCAAATGGGGAGTCAAATAGAGCTATGGTGTAAAAGTTATGGCTCCCGAAAGTCCTACCACTAATTGGGGTAGAACCGTCACCTGAATTATTGCCTAAAATGATGTTTAGATCAGCTGGTTAGATAAACCTTAAACCAATTCTAATATTTTTGAATGTTCCAATTGATTTTGATTGTAATGGAGTGAGGATGAGGGTAACTACAGTCGCGAAGGGGAGGTTCCAAATCTCATGAATGTGCACAAGATTTGAAAATTATGAGAAGTGAAGCTCTTCTCCTTGATTATTAACATTCTTCCTCTTGACTACATCGGTGGAACTTGGTAGCACCTTAAAAAGTGTTTATACTCTCATTAATCTAGTGGTTTACAATCTTCATCTGGGCTAGCTAGCTAATTGTTACTTTAGGTAGAAGAAATTTTGCAAGTGTCTTTTTTGGTTTGCTACTATTCTTGATTATGTAAGGAAACATTTTATTATTTCCTTGTTCTTAATTTTGTTTTAATTTCATGTATTCAGTTGAAATTAACCCATCGAGAGAATTTGCTTGTCAAACACACCTCTAATGAGAAGATAATTTTTATTGGTCCACCTATGCTATTACTTAAATAATTTGATTTTAAGTGAACATAATGTTGCAAATGGGAAATCAAGTACCACTCAGACCAAGGCTAATTTCCTAATTTCATTTGAGTTCTTGTGGGGTTTCATGTTATTTTTGGGCCATAAGGAACCTGTTTTGCTCCATGTTTTAACTAAGATGTTCATCCGCATGTATAGAATGCATATTTTAGTATATTATGGTATTTTTTGTCAGGAAAAGTTGATTCAAGTATGTAAATTTTTAATGCAATGAATTTTGGAGGTTGAAACTTTTTTGTCTATTACCTATTTGATGTGAAGATCAGATTTTTTTCCAGGGCTTATAATATCCGGTTGTGAGGTTCATTTCTAAACAGAAGTAGAAAGGCAACCTTATATATTTTAGCCCACAAAACTCATTTCATTTGTGTAACTAAATTTATTGAATTTATAACTTGTTTTTGTAGCCCACGGAACTCCATCTCTAGGTATTTTATGGATCTTGTATTTGAGCTTTGTGGATGATGACCTCCTTTATGCGTTCAATACTCCTTTGTTTTATGGCTGAATTTTTGTTGGATTAGCTTCCTTTTTGTTATATATATATAACATTTTTTTCTATCAATAATATGCTAGCATTCCAATGGAAATGAATGGACCTTGTAATGAATATACCCAACTACATAAAGCTTACCATATGGATATTAAAATTATATAGTTCATACATACTAAATAGATGTGATTGGGAAATTTAAGGATTTTTTTTTTTTTTTTTTTTAAAAGGAAGAAGAAAAAAAATTAAACTTCTAAAGTCTCTTTCAAATATGGGGATATATTTTTGAAAAATATCCTTAGATTTCCTTTCTTCCTTAATTGCCTTGTTAATTAGTGATTGTAAATTAAAAAATGCAATGAAAATGTTGATAAAGCACAGGGAGCATGCTATTAATTGTTTGCAAGAGAAATGAAATTTAAACATAGATAATAATTTTTAGAAATTTATTTAATCATCTTTTTTTTAAAATTGTAATTAATAAAATTTAGTTAGTAACATTTAACATTTTGATCACATTTTATATAATACAAATAATAAATAATATGTGATGCATTTTGATGATATTAAAATATTCAAAAATATTGTTACATTCCAAATTACATGATAAAGATAAGAAAATAATAGTAAAAGAAATATTATAAAATATTTTATAACTTGTATGTCTCTTTTGTAAAGAATGTTTTTAAGGCAAAAGTGCAAAAAAAAAATCCAATCAAATCCATGTTAAAAAAAATTCCCAAGATTAAATATTTTAATGGGGCATAATAAAATTATGTAAAATTTGTCTTAATTTCATGTTTGGATTATTGGATATGTCAAAAAAGATCAATGAATAAGAGGGTCTCCAATAAGTGAGAAAGATTAAGGCAGAAGTTGGAAGGAAAATTCACTCATAACTTTTCACATCATTTCTTATTTTTAAACCATTTCAAAGGGATTCAGATTATTTTTCCATGTTATCTATTCACATCACCGGAATCTTTAGTCCTATCCTTCCAAGAAAAACTCTCTTTCGACATAATCCACTAAGGATTGATTTTCCTTCTCACTAAAAGAGGGACCCCTACGAGTATCCAAGAAATCAATGTTGTATATAGAAGTAAAGAGAAGAACTTTGATAAGGACAACTTAACTGAGGGAAGGAAGGATGAGGCTTCTACTTCCCACCACCCTATTCACCCATGAAAGGTTAGGAACAAGAAAAAAATAAAATCCCATGATTCTTCTCCCTTGGAAAAGAGTGCAGGCTAGAACGTTAAAAGAAGTCTGTAGTTCCTCCAGGGTATCAAAAACCCTAACTTTGAAATCCATGAATTGAAAATTAAATAAGTATGGAAGAGGGATGATGATTCAACTCAATGTCTAAAGGGATTTAGGTACAAGTCAATATATTTCCATGATAATATATAGAAACTAGGTAAGGAGATGGTGATATTGATGGAACAATGAAACAATTTCAAGCAAAAAGTGGACAAAATGAGGGACGGGATGGGGAACCTAAAAATGGTAGAAGGAAGCTAGAGGGAACCCTAAACAAAAAAGGTAAATACATTCTCACCATCACCTCAATGGGCTCTAACTCCAAGAAAGGAAAAATGAGGGCAAAGAAGTACAAAGGCTTAACAGAACATGAGATAAACTTAGAGGAAGGCCATTGAACTCAAACTAGAGGTA
The DNA here is from genome assembly GCA_037957365.1 of Torreya grandis. Lineage (NCBI taxonomy): Eukaryota > Viridiplantae > Streptophyta > Pinopsida > Cupressales > Taxaceae > Torreya > Torreya grandis. The sequence goes on from JARHVA010000971.1 coordinate 2,882,309, forward strand.
TGATAAGTAGTAGTGCAAAGAAGAGGATAGGTGGAAATAGAAAAAATACCCACTCTAAATAAAATATAATAGGTGTCTTTGTGTTTTGGTCTTGTTTTTTATTTCTTGTTTTATTATATTTTTGTTGACTCTTAGTGTATGGTAGGCCATGTAGGCCTTGTTCCTTTTTTTTTGTCTTCACTCATTTTTCATGTTGAAATGTGGTTTTTAGGTCCCTGTAAAAGCTGAATTTCACCTATCAAATAAAAATAAAGTGAGAAAGATTTATTCCTTGTGAAATGTGATATTAAACTTTTTTTTCCATATATATTTTATTGTTTGAAATTGTTTTAAATATAAAAGAGACCTAATATGAGAAAACAAATATTGATAGTTTCTAAGACATTCAATAACTTATATGTCTTTAGGAAAAAGTGTTTCTTGATCAAACCTGAAATAAACAATAGAAATTTAAATTTAGTGCCTTGTCAACCTTTCGTATCTACCATCTAATCATTGATGGCCCAATGTCCTTGTGAGTCGGCTACACCAAATCATTCCACATATTATCACATCAAGGGAACCTCTACATGTAATATATAAAAATAATTATCCATAAAAAATACTTTTTGCTTGGTCATTATAGAGTTAATATATCCCCATCACCACCCTTAATTTATTTGAGGTAGACACACTAATATGTGTAGATGTGACAAGTAGGGAAATATAATGTTATTCATTATCAAACATATAATGTCAATTATTGATTAGGTGCAAAATCTAAGGTTCATTAATCTAGCATATTAAAAAAAATCCAATTTGTATACAAGTTCATCATTTAGTCACAAAAACACGACTTTGATAAGAACAAAAGTATAACCATGTAGACATGTACAAAAGTTTAGGACACCAAAAAATATATTGATTTAAAATAAAATTAAAAAATGGGCATAGACTATCATTAAAAAATCTCAAACAAACAAAATATTCTCACCACATACATGCAAAGGAATTGAATGGAGATTATCTCACCCCACAATAATTGCATGCTTGGTGTCCACTCTATGCACCTCAAGCTATCAAAATAAATTGTCAAACTTGCTCTTAGAGATAAAGAGATCACATGGATTTCAAGCATTGAAATTTATAGATCTATTTTATAGTTATGAGTATGTTTCTTGGTCATTGATAATACACTCTTTTTGATTCATTACAATGTGAGTGGAGATTAAAAATGAGTTTTAGATATTATTTTCATCCTGTTGCAAGTTTCAAAGGTTATTTATTTTTGATAGTCTAACATGCATAGACCATAGTCTAGGCATGTAGTTATTGTCACTCTATTTTATTTATAATAACAGTTGTAATGGTAAATATCTATGTATAGTTATATTTGGCATTGTGGAAAAAAGGTTCAATTTTTAAGGGTGGCAATGGAGATTTAAAATATGTTTAGGTGAAAAAATGGTGGGTACAGAAGGTTAGCAACTTGATAAATTTGATTAATAACATTAATTTTGATTTCTCACTAGTAGCTAGGGTACTGTGCAAAATGACATTTAATTTATTTTTTTATTAGTGGTAAATCTATTGTGCAATTGTATTTTGGGTTTTCACACAACAAAAAAACAATTTTGTTATTTATATAAGACATTAAAGTTCTGAAATTTTTGATATCTCTATGCACATAAACCAAACATTGGGAATCCAACCATTTTGAGGCAGATTAAGCTCCGGCTTGTTATAAACAAAATTATGATCACAACCATTTTTTTTAGTGCAAAATCCATAGGAAAGTCATGAGTCTCTTATTTCTCAGATAGACTAACTGTGGTAAACAAAAATTAGTGTGTTTTCCAAGCCTATTTTTTAATATTCCATGAAATGTAAGCAATGCCTATTGATTTTGTTTTATAATACTATATTTTCTTAGTTTTTTTTTACAATGAATAAATTATCAAATCAACATGTTTAGAGCTTTCACTTTCTTGAAAATCATTATCAACTAAGATAAAGTTTAAATCAATATCTCTATATAAATAGAGTAAAAAAATATTTTTTGTATTGAAAAAACATATGCATTATCCAAAACTAAATACATATTTTCAATTTTATATAAAAGGCTCATTCCAATAAAATGTGAAAAGAAAACAATTAAAATTAAAATACAAAAATAAAAAAATTGGATTTTTTCTTTTTTCTTTTTTGAGTAGTATACCTTAGATGCATTTGTATTTAAATTGAAGGAAATAATATTTTTAAGAATAAATAGAAACCACTTATAACATAATTAAAACCATAAAAATTTAGCTAATGTAGTCAATAACTATTTTATATGGTATAACAATACATTGCATGAACAATTTTTTTTAAAAGAAAAAAAAAAACAATGACAAAGTTTTTAATATTGTGTTTTAATATTCATAGAATATGAATACAATGATGGCACACAAAAATAAATCTAAAGTTGATCTAAATGTATAAAATGTATAAACATATAAGTATATAATCAAATATGTTTCGGTATTAAAATATCTTTGTAAATTTAATTATCTATTTTTTTAATATAAATATTTTTCTAATACTGTCACAAATATGGTAATTTATGTTCTTAAATTATATTATTATTTTTTATTAGATACAGTAAACTCAGGTTTTAAAGGGGACCCAGAACCACAAACATGAAATAAAGAGTTTTAAATAGGCTTAACAAGGCCGAATGAGTAAAAAGAGAAAGACTAAATAGTAAAAGCAAAAGTAAACACAACAAACATGTTAATTGGGGGGACCCTCCTGGGTGTCCTCTTCAACAAAATTATCCTTAGGTGGTAAATTGGTCTTAAATTTTGATGCTTTGGATTTGGTTAGATTTTCGAGACCCTCAGCTTGTTCACCTAGAAGAATCATCCTCGAGCATTTCTTTCCTTTCACCTGAGGGAAGGGATGCTTAGGGGGGACCCCCCTAAGGTCGCTAGGGGGGATTTGGGGTCCTTAGGGGATTTTGGAACTATGAAAAGGGAAGGGGGTAGGGTATAATACACCAAAACATGGGTTGTGGCCTCCACTACCCAGTGAAGCTCGTTCCAATCTTGGATCAATTTTACCAAATTAAAACTTGCCTGTTGGACCTTTATGTTGAAATTTTGTAACATTACTTTGTTATTCTCATGTTCCTCTATTACAATGGCCTTACCTTTCTGATCATGGGTGGAGGGAGAACCAAGGGTGATGGGATTGGGTTTAGGGATGAAAAACATTTTCAAGGGAAGGTCATCCAGAGGGGAATGGGGCAAACTATTATGAGGAAAAAGTTCAATGGAAGGGAGGGAGCATGCAGAAGGATCTCCCTTTGGGGGCCCTTTGAGGAATTATCCTCGAAGGATGATCCTTTAGGGGGGACATTTTTTTATCAAGGTATGACCATGTTTCACTAGTAGAAAGATAAGGCCTTGGTACAAAATTAGGTTAGTAGCATTAACCTAGTGGAGGAATGTGTTTTCTAGGGATTTCAAGAGAAAATATGGAAGGTTGATCTTAAAAATAATGAAATTATTGGGCAACATGAAATGGTGTGAAAAGATCAAGGAGTACTTACCTTCTAGGGTCATGTACCTCATGACCTATAAATAGACTTTGGGCTAATATTTGGGCAAATCAGTGCGGGGAAATCCCTTTTCTTCATTTGCAAAAATTTATTGGTTCAAAATAAATGTTGTAGAGACTCTTGTTTCTTTGATTTATCCTTATATTCTTTTGCGCATGTGTAAGCCATGCCCATGACTTCTCCTATAAGCTCCTCAAAAACATTAATAGAAATCCCCCTCATGGAAACCTTTCTTTTCAACTAGGAAGTTATGAAATCTCTTACCACCAAAGAATTATTCTTGGTGATATGCTCCATATACTCTATTATCCCACCTTTTTTGAGTTTTTTCCACACCTTTTTGTTTTCATGAACCTCTTTGTAAGATGTTGGATCCATGCGGTCTTGATCACCACCCATGTTGACAGGAGTTACAAAGTTGGAAGGAGTAGGTTGAGGGTTCTGGATGTTGGAGATCTATAGCTTATGATAAGAGGGATGCCCACCAAAGCCTTCCAATCATAATTGCATTCCCTTGCCTTGAGATGAAAATGGGATTGAAATGCCATGATTAGGCCCTTCGAGGTGAAAATCCACATGTGTGAGAACATGATGAATTTAAATGGCATGTGCTCCTTCAGCGCGGATGACACTAAGTGTCATAGGGAGGACATTGCCTTCATTATGATAGATAGTTAAACCTTAAATTTGCACTCTAGTGCTGGCCAAAGAGTCTGATGCTCCATTAAATAATAATAATAATAATAATTATTATTATTATTATTATTATTATTATTATTATTATTATTATTATTATTATTATTATTATTATTATTATTATTATTATTATTATTATTATTATATTTTAATGTATATGTAAGGATGCAAAAGTTATTGTATTATTAACTCAAACTAATATTACCATTAATGGTATGTCAAAATAATCTAATTTATATATGAAATCATCATCTATATAAGTAATTTTAACATTTTTTTAATTTTTCAATGAAACACTAAAGGCCTAATATTTTAATGGAAAATAGAGATCTATGTTGGCCCAATGGTGCCTAGGTGGTAGATAGAGAAGATTGACATATCATTAAAATTAATTATTGACATTTATTCTAATTTTCCATTGGTATCAAAGCTTTATATATATATATATATATATATATATATATATAATCTCACACACACAATCACACACACACATTTTCCCAAAATGAAACAATCATTTGATTATTCATCCCTACAGGGAATGATGAAACAACAATTGTCACTTTGCTTGTTTCATAGATCATTGATTTGTAAAGGTGAGAGCCTTAAATTTCAAAATAATTTTTGCCTATGATTTTGTTTGTTGACCATTAATAGTTTCATACTTTTGAAGATGGGAATGGAGATTGAAAAAGGAAATTCAATAGTTTTTTGCAAGAGATTTTAGGTTGAAAATGCAGTGTATTGTTTATAGCTCAACATGGATAGATGAGAATTTGTGTACGAAGTAATTATGTATATAATTGTCTCTATTGTTGTGTGCCAAAAAGGATAACTAATTTTTGGTTGTGATTTGGTGTATTGGTCATTGGTGATGTAAAATTTTCAATTCTTTAAGTGTATTTTAGATACATTTTATGTTTTCATGGGTTTTAAAAGTCATGTAATTTTGATAGCTCGACGTGCATTTATAATATTTTGGTCATGTAATAATTTTTAGCTCACTTATTTTTGTTTTTGAAATAAGGTATGTAGTGAAAACTATTCACATATAGTTGTCTCTATCATTGTGGTGGAAAAGCTTAGTTTAAAAGAGAGAGGCACAATAATTATTTAAGATGACATCAGAGATTGAAAAGGTGATTTAGATCATTTTTTTGGCCCACCACTAACTATGTGGTAGATATAGAAGGTTGATAGGTCAATAAATTTAATTAAAAACATTTATTGTGATTTTTTATTAATGGCCAAGTTGCTAAAAAATTATTTTTTGGGTTTTCAGATAATAAAACATACATTTTGCTTATTGAGTGCAATAACTTTTCATGTTTAGACCATGGCTTCATATACAATAATTTTGAGGTGAAATAAACTCAATTTGTTTCTTTGCATGAATCTAACAAGAATATTTTTGAGGTGTAAGTTTTATATTTGACATTGATATGCATTCAAATCCAAAATGACATGAGAAACAATCTAAAACTCCTTTTTAATCTCAACTATCATCTCAAAAAAAAACGTATATTTTAAATTTGCTCTCATATATGATGAAATTGCATATAGATTGGGTTTTTTAATGACATTATTAATAAGTCATGGATTTCTTACTTGGTTGATAGCTGACATTACATGTTGGATAGTGTGTGTGTGTGTGTGTGTGTGTGTGTGTGTGTGTGTATATATATATATATATATATATAAACTTTTTCAATAAGGTTTGCGGATGAAATGTTTGTGGATGGTTGTCTCTATATTCATTGTGGAAAGCGATAGTTTGTAAAAGTGAGAGCCATAAACCTTGAAAAAAATTGGGCTATAATTTGGATTATGTTTCTTTAGTCATAGAAGTTAGCATCTAATCAAGGTAGGATCTCTTGTTTGAATAACAACAAGAATTGTCTATGTTTTCATTGTTGTTATAGTATTATGCTATTTTTTCCTAATTTGATGTATTATTTGTCAGTCAACCCCATTTTTATTAGTTATCCCAATTGATGCATACCTACTAACAATCATAAACCATAATTAATGATAGCTAAAAAATATTGAAAGATATACTAGTTTGATCTTGGTGTGTTCCAAGAAAAACAAGATCAAGGAAGCACATATACTATCAAATAGAATGTTTAAAGCCAACATACTTCTTAGATATATAATAATGGTTACCAAAAGATTGAAAGATATGAATATGTTGATTTCCACATTTTTTAATTAAAAAAAAAATAACACAAACCAAAATGGTTAGACATTATTTTCATCTCAACAAATAGAAAAAAGAGGCATGGGAAACATATCAACGTAAACTACTACTTAAATTCATTTGACCAAAAGTAAGGCTAGTATATCTGACCAATAAAGAGCTACAACTTGCTAATAACTTTTGCATCAAAAAATAACTTTAAGTATAATTATGTTCAAAATAAACTAATGATTCTATCATTTAATAACATAATACTATAAAAATAACTATGAAACATAACCAGTTCTTTACATTATTCAAATAAAATACGAACATTTATGGATTATACCTTGATCTACTACTAAACCTGATTGGAAATTGTCCTCATAATTATCCATGAAACATGTTATATAACAAGATAAAATAGATCTATAAATTTCATTTCCTTAAAATCCTTGACTAAACTTTCTCTTAATATAATATTAAACTTTCTTTCATTTATGACAAGCTTACATAAATATTGTAATGTTTCAATGTGCTATTAATTATTTTGAGTTTTGAGTTTTTGAAATATTAGCTATGTTTATTGGCATGAACCCACCAAAATTAACCTCAAATTCCATACAATAGTCCAAAATTTATGTTGGAGAATGAATATGATCTTATTTACCTAGTTTTGATGCATGGAACATATTAGTGAAATTGGCTCACATGCATTAAGAATGATGTACCTGATCAATAGTACTCATTTGAAGATGGTGGATGAATATGATTGTGTTTTCATATTTTTGACAAGTGGTGTGCTTTGGTGCATCCTCATATTAGGGATTGAGGTTTGTCAATAGCGATGCATTAAATTGTTAGAGATGGGGTGGTAGATATGCAAGGATGACATGCCACTAACTTTCATTAATTTAAATTATTAGGATGTTTCATAGTAGGAAGGCTAAAAAAAACTATTATTTCTTTTGTATTTTTACATAGTGGAACATTTATTTTATTTATTCAATGCGATAGATCTACATCAATAGATTAGGGATCGGACATTCAACCATTACAATATAGTTTAAGATTAAATAATTTTTCTACTTGAGTAGGGTGACAATATTTTGGATGTGCATGTTTTATTTCAAACATTAATACATTTTTGTTATTTTTCAATAATATTTTCAATGGATAATATATGTGGATGGGTGTTTCCATCCTTGTGGCATAAAGTGCAGCTTTGTGAAAGTAAGAACCACAAACCCAAAAATTATTTGTGGTTATAATTTGGTATGTTGGCCATTCATCCAAGTGTGAACATCTATCAAAATATTATCCCTTTACTATCACAATAAATAAATTAAAAACTTATAAAAACTATATGATGTTTAAAACCCAAAACAACATGAAAAAACTATCTAAAATCCCTTTTCAATCTCCACTATTAAGGTGTCACATGCCATGGGGATTACAACAGGGGTGCATTGGCTTTGGTGATGAGGTTGAAGATATGCAAGGATGATAGGTCACTAAAATTCATTAATGAAATTTATTATGAGGTTTTATCTAGAGAAAGGTTGTGAAGAATATTTGTGTATAGTTATCTCTGTTGTTGTGGAAAAAATCAAAAGCTATTGCTTCTTGTAAAACCCTATTTTTTATAAAAGTTGGTCGAGATAATTTCCTAAATCCACATTTTAGGTTGAGAGATTAATATGATGGTGTTTCTTTGTTATTGGCATGTGATGTGTGTTGATTAGCCTACACATTAGGGGTGGAGGTTTGTTGTTAGGGATGTATTGGCCTTCTGATGACCATGCAGCATATATGTATTAATGAGTGGTAAATATATCCAAGTGATGGTGCAGGTACCTTTCACCATGATGGTAAGTATACTCTATGGATATAAATTTAGTGCATTTGATGGCATTATAATTTATTTTGTTGGATTTTAATGCATGTAAAGATAGAGAGGTTAATTTTGTGTGTTTTAAGACAAACCAATGTTGCCATTAATAACATCTTGAAAAAACATAATTTATATATTAGCTCATCATCTATGAGAGAATTTGATAATCAATTTTTATATTTTAACATGCATACAAGTTAAAAACACCTTGAAAAATATAATCTATATATACAGCTCATCATATATGTGACCAAGTTTAAAATTTTATTTTGATAGATTGATATGCATAGGCTGGAGACTAGGCATGCACTCATCATGATTTGATTTAAGATTGAATTAGTGTTTATGTGTGAATGTGGGAAGCATATTTTATTTGTCTCATTTTTATTGTTGTAAGTGATGTCAATTTTTATTTTCTTTTCTTTTTTAAATCAATACTTTTATTTGTGTCATAAAATTTTATACATGTTTACAGGGTCATAATTTTTTTCTTGTTAAATCCATGTTTTTAATCAAAAAGTGATCATTCTTAGCATTATATCAATATCTCTATATGAATATCAATAAATTTAGGCTCTTTAAGGAGCATGGTGCCTTTCCCACCACCACATGAGGATTGAAGGAAGGCCATTGAACTAGTTATTTATGTGTGTGTGTGTGTGTGTGTGTGTGTGTGTGTGTGTGTGTAGAAACCCCCCACCCTCTCTCACTCACACACACACACAAGTTTTTTTAAAATCTATTTGGGCTTGTACTTATGGTTTTGTATTTATATCACAAACTATGATTCCCATATCATACTATAGGAAATTTTCATGATGTAATATTTTATTATTTTATAAAAAAAGTGAATAAATGAATGGTCAAAAATAATGAAAAAGTACATCTTAAGTAGGTAGATAGAAAATTAAACTAATAAAAGATGTGTTAAAATGTGTGAAAAATGAATGTAGAACATACCAAATTTAAATAAGATGAAAATCTTAAGGAAAAACATAATATATGTAAAATTATGTGAGAAAAAAATCATAAATCACATAAAAGTGTAAGATAAATCTAATCATAAAATAAAAAATATTATTTTAAAAAGATATATCTAATGTAAGAAAATACAAAAAAATAATCAAATAAGGATATATGAAATATGTCTAAAAATGTCATTCAATGTAATACAAGTAATAAAAACATAAATAAAATAGAGGGGAAAATAAGAAATTGATCGTAAACTTCATCCAATGCGAGATAGGTTTTTAAAAAAATCAAACAAGGACATGTAACAAAAGAAGCAAAGACCTCAATGAATGGAAACGCAAAATCAATTCCTATGTTAGAGGAATGTGTAGGAAAACATGACCATATAAAGACATAAATAATATAATGGTGATGGTATGGAAGTGAAATGTGATGGGTGTTTGTGAGGAAGGCTTGGATAATTCTTGATGTCTTACAATGCAACTCAAAATCTGAAAATTTAAGAGCCATTATAAATGGAAGATAAGGGTCAAATCTGAAGCAATTAAATAGAAAATGAGAATGTAAAGAAGATGGACACAATCACCTAAAATAAATATCCATCAAGGGGATATTGGGAAATAAGTAGTGGAGAACTAAATAAATAAGGTGCCACAAAGGTGATGTATAAATATTTAGTAGAGACAACACACTCAAATCAAGTGGGCAAGGGTAAAAAATATCTACATCAAGGGCCTACAGAACCCCACATAAACAAGCATATGCTTGAGATAAAAATATAAGTATAAATATCATCCCTTGAATGCTAAATGAATAAAAAATAAAATAAACCTATCTTTCCACAATGTGTTCCCTACTCTTTAGGACCACTTACACAGTCATTGGTTTAGTACGAAGATTGGTTATGTGCATGAAAAAGTACATGGAAATAGAAGGTAATATATTTTTACTAATGTAATTATTCCTCCTACCCTAATATACTGACCTGACACATCCCCATGGACTTTGGTTCTAATGTGAGGCCAACTATGGAGTTTGAATTTCAACTAGAATAAGAGATGTGCGAAAACAATCACATATTTTAATGTGATCTAAATTCTAAGATATTATTTTACTTATAACATTAAATTTTATTATGATTTAATTTTTAATTATATTTATTTTTTTATATTTTCCTCCTCCATACGGATTTATAAAAACCAACAATGGGTGCTAAGATGACTAACACAAAAGAGCCTACACCTAGCCCTTAGAGAAAAGAACCTAAAGACCATGATGCCTAAAGACTCCTAAAATTTTAATTTATAAATGATTGAAATATTAAAATTAACATAAGTGTGCCTCAAGTGAAATGGTGATATCGATAATGTGGAAGATCCATCCATGTGCAAAATGGTGATATGATAAAGATATGATAGTAGGAAGAGTTTTTCTTCAAAAGTGACTAGTCAAAAAGAGGGGTTTTGAAAGTAGATGGTAATGTACATCAAAACACATAAATAAGACTCAAATAATGGAAATTTATATGAAATATTATGGTCAAGAGAATCCATACTAACCTACAGTAGGTCTAATGTAAGCATTGATAAGAGAACTCATCCCAAAAGAGATGGAGTGTAAAAAAGATACCAAAGAATCACAAAGAAACTAAGGCCAATTAGAAGTGAAGTAAAACATGAAAAAATAAAATATGAATGTGCTACCAAAGATTCACAAGAGAAACCAAGGCCAACTATAAATCATCCCAAAAAATAGGGAAGCTAAAATGATACCAAAGAGCCTAAAAGACAATAATCGTTGACCGAAAAATGAAATAAATGTTAAAAATAAAAATTGAAGGTACGATCAAAGATCCATAAGGGAAGTTAGGGGTGAAAATAAATAATATGATAAGAGGGAGATAAAAATATACCAAATGTCCTAAAATACATCAATGACCAATTGTTAGGTGTGATTAAAAAAATTGTAAATTAAATAAAAAATAAAATGCTAAAAATAAAAATCTTTATACAAGAAATATATATACAATGAGCATCACATACAATAAAGATAATAATATGAGATCAAATCATAATAATGTGAAATAAATGATATAAAATAAATTTTTAATGTTGTAGAAAAAGAAAGAAATGAAGAAGTGAAGTTAGAGAAAAATGTGAAACCTTTTATAACTGAAGAGGTTTGTGAAGAGGAGGAGAAAAAATAAGAAAACGGAAGAAGACAAGGTGGGAAAGCTAATTTATATATCAACATTTGAATTTGAGAAGATGGATATGGTAATGGTTATAAAAAAAGAATCAATAAAGATATTTGGGTCTCTTGATTTTTATTTTACTATTGTTTTAGTTGAGTTGTGTGTAGGGGAAACAAAAAAGAAGAAGAGAGTGAAGCTTCAAGTTGATTAAGGTAGCTCATCTCCCAATACAAAAACATATGAGATAAATGAGAAACTTTATAATGTATTTTGGTGGGGGTATGGCTATGTCTATGAGAGGTCAAATCCCTCAAGAAATGAGAGATGTAAAATAATACCTTACAAGAGGTGGACAAGCTACACCCAAGCAGTGGGTAGGGTAAAGACAAAAAGGAACAAGCTTCAAACGTACTTAGTGTGATGGAAACGGATATGGATATTACTCCTTTTATCTATAAGAGTGGTTATATCACCTACCTTTCCCTTATGAGTAGGATCTCAATTTTATTTTTCTATCTAAATTGTTTGACGTCGAAGCATCCTAATGGGATGTATGGCCTTATGCTTCCTTTTGAAAAATAACAAACTTAGCCTTTATATACCATGGACTAGATTGATATCAATTTAAAGTCCCAACCTTAAGCTTTGAGGAGATTGGATTCAAATTCTAATGCACATATTTAGTTTGACATTGATCTTAGCTTGAAGGATGAGATGACATGTGGGTGACAAAAGAGGACACACAGTTAGTAAGCAATGAATGCAAAAAAACTCCTTCTAGTTCTCCTCTAAGTGAGATATTCATTTAGCTCATAAAATCCCCTAATGTAAGCCTAGAGTAATGAATCTTTCACTCTTATATTTGAATCAAATACTATTTTTTTTAAATATAATCCTAAATTACAACAAGATACAAATTTTCAAGAAATATCAAATGGGACACTGAATTGACTTTTTCCTTTCAAATTACAATTTATTTCAATAATTTTAATTTCACCTAATTTCTATTTTTTTTATAGTATATGGTTTCAGTTTAAATATCATGACATTGCTTCTCTTAGGACCATTGTATTGAATGTAGAGGCATGCCATCTTTCCCATATGGTTCATTTCGATTCCACAAAGACCAATAACCTAATATTTAGTTAGAGATCTTGTTTTACATATAGAGAGTAGTTTTCACTGGTAGGTTGTTTTTAAAAGGTTCTAATTATTCATATAATTTGTAATGTATATTTTTTTTTGGTATTTAAATATTATATTTACATCAATGTAACATATTTATTATATATTAAATTAATTTTTACAATGCATGTGCTAAAATCATAGTTGTTTTAGTTTATTTTTTCATTCCGTAATAATTTTATAAAAGTAAGGTTATTAGAAACCTTTTAGAATTTTTTTTCGATGATTATATCATTTTAATATAACTCAAATTAAGATTATATCATTTATAATACATCTTATATTCCAAGATTAGAGAAAACCACTTTCAATTCTCTATGGTGAACGTGTTCCCTGCAAGTTCTTTCATATAGTCCTTTACTTATCTTTGGCAATTTTATATATTGTTATATAGTTTTAAGGATGAGGCTTTGGAAAATTCCTTACAAATATTTTTCCTAGTTTAATGAATTTATGATCGTATCTACTTTTTATTAAATTAAAATTAAAAAAAATTCAAATCTGTGTGTGTGTGTGTGTGTGTGTGTGTGTGTGTGTGTGTGTGTGTGTGTGTGTGTGTGTGTGTGTGTGTGTGTGTGTGTGTGTGTGTGTGTGTGTGTGTGTGTGTGTGTGTGTGTATGTGTGGAAATTTTGAGTTGGCCCCTTCAATAGTAAAAGGTTATGTTAGAACCAATGATAAAAATTTAATTTATATTTAATTAATATTTTAAATTAGATGTATCTTATAGTTATAGCATATATCATTTATAAGGGTGTAGCATAAATTGTAATTTATTTTGACCATTCAAAATATATACCACCAATAATTTATATAAAAAACCAATATTGAAAATCATTTACGAAGTTTAAAATGAAGTTATATGTATTGCATTTTTATTTTATATCTATTCATAATTATTTTTAATTCTAATTTATTATCATATTTTTATATTGAATCTAATTCTATATTTTTTATTTATAATATTAATAAATTTGGTTCACACAATTCATCTTAAATAGGATGTGGTGTTTCATATAAATTCCCACATACCATTTTACTTTTTATAAATAAACTACAAAACACACACACATACAAACAAGCACACAAACATGTGTGTGTGTGTGTGTGTGTGTGTGTGTGTGTGTGTGTGTACACAATCTAAATCACCCAAACATTTATATTCTAAGAATAAGAGAAGTGAAAAAATGAATATTTCAAAATTGGTTGAAAAGAAAATAGAAGCCATTTATGTTCTAATAAAAATGCAATTAAATTATATTTAAAGTTACAAAATATTTTATATGTTAATTTTGTAGAGCAATAGAGATAAATTGTAAATGGGGAGGTGAAAGATACTATTTTTGGGATGCAATGGATAACAAACAATTACTTTCAAACTTTGTTTACTATTCAAGCTTCCTTTAATTTTACAACACAATAGGAGATACTAGAAAGTATCACCAAAATTATTTTAAACGAACAAAACCAAACCCTTTTTTCTTATGTGGATAAGGAGGAAGTAATAAAATATTTTTTAGTATGAAATATGGAAAATCTCTAGGGCTCAATGGTTTTCCAATTAAATTTTATAAAGCTTTATGGAAGATCATAGGAGAAGATCTAACTAAGGTGGTGAAAGAATCTCGCTCAAATAGAATTATAATTCCAAATTTAAATCACACTTTATTGGATTGATTCCTAATAAGGGGTGAGTCTCCAATCTAGAATATTGTCGCTTGGTTACTCTTTGCAATGTGATCTATAAGATCGTAACTAAATTCATGGCTAAAAGTCTAAACAATGTTATGAGCAACATAGTTTCCATTGAACAAGGATAATTTTTGTAGGGATGTCAAATTGATGATGGCATTGTACTTACCCAAGAATCTATACACTTAATACACCATATGGGGAAAAAGTAATGTTTATTAAATTAAATATGTCCAAGGCCTATGATCGATTTCCCCAACAATTTTGGGATCAAATTCTTGTACAATTTAAATTCTTATAGGAATGGAGAGAGTGGGTTATGAGTTGTGTTATGACAATGTCCTTGTATATTCTTATCAATGGATCCCCTTCAACTCCTTTCCTAGTTTCTAAGGGTATCTATCAGGGAGATTGTATATCTCCATTTATTTTTATTATTTTAACTAAAGGTCTTGGCAGAATTTTCCAGAGGCAAAAACAACAGGGTTTTTTAACAAGCATCTAGTTGGGTACAAAGAGGCTCGCCCATATTCAATTTGTGGATGACATGGGGTTATTTGGATAAGCTACTATTTTTTAGGAAAGAATGATCAAATCAACTTTAAACACCTACATGGAGGATATTGGGTAGCAAATCAATGAAGCCAAATCTAAGGTGATCTTCTTCAACACAAATAAAAATACCAAAGAGCATATTTTAGCAACTTTGGGCTTCATTCAAAGTAATCTTCCAATTAATTACTTAGGCATTCCCCTTCATTTTAAACAATTAGGAGAAACTGATTGTAAATTTTTTACTGATTGAATATTTGCTAAAGTGAATCATTTGCTTAATTTTAGAGGAAGAATGTCTCTAATAAAATCAGTAATTCAAGATATTCCCATCTATAGATTCTTTGTATTAGCTTCCCCTAAGAGAGTCCTTAAATAAATGGACTCAATTATAAGAAAATTTTTGTGGGATGGTCCACAAATGGGTAATTAGTGGCCCCTTATTAGTTGGGATAAAACATGTCAGCAAAAAGTTCAAGGGCTTCATGGTTTTCGTAAAGCTATGTACAATAATCAAGCTCTTGATGGGAAGCTCTATTGGAGATGGATATCCAATAAGGAGGATTTATTAAATCAAATCATAACTAGTAACTATCTATTCTGCTACTCCCCATTACGAAGTGGATTGTATTCTATTGAAGCGCCCTGGTTCAATTATTTGGAAGAACCTGAAAGCTGGGGAACAATTGGTAAAATCTAGACTTTTTTGGAAGATAAGGATTGGAGATAAAGAAAATTTTTGGACAAATTATTGGGATCAACATCTTCCATTAATCTTAGAGTTTTCAAAGTTGGTTACTTTGCAGCAAAGCCTCGAGCATATCAGTTGGATAAAGGTGGCTTCATACATGGATTCAAATACTATTGGAAATTTCACTTTCTTTCAATGGAAGGGCTTGCAAGAATAACCAGTAAATTTAAGACATCAACAAAATATTATTAATGATCATATTCTCAAACATAGGTTTTTTTTAGGAAAATTTGATGAAGATAAGATAACCTAGGGCCTTGGAGGTCTAGGTGAGTATATAGTTCAAGAAGGGCATAATGTGTTGATCTCTCCTATGGAAACCAAACAAAATGTCCCATGGAATAAAGTATGGGATGGTAAGGGATAGCCTAAGATAAATTTATTTTCTTGGAAATTTATGCACAAAAGTTGCCTCACCTATGATAACCTTATGAAGCATGGTTGTTATGGCCCCTCTAAGTGTATTATTTGTAATTCTGAGGAAGAAACACTTGATCACTTGTTATTTCAATGTGAGTTTTCTATCGAGCTATGGAATAGATGGCTAACTCTCTTTAAGGTTCAATTAGATTTTTTATATAACCTTGAAAATATATGGGAAATATGGAAGCATAAAAAATTAAAACAAGCCCCTCTTTATATGGGTTGGTCTTTATGTCCAAGTTTCATTTGGTGGCACATTTGGTTGGAAAGAAATGCACAAAATTTTAAAGAGGAATTCCACTCATCAAAGTTGGTATGGGAAAAAAAAGTAAGAAAGGTCTCAAAAACTAGTATAGTTTATCATATGTCTAAAAAACTACAAGAGAAAGAGAGGACTTCCCAGGCTCAAAATTTTTGAATATAGAAACACCTATCAAAGGATGGGAAAAGTTAAATAAAGATGGGGCTGCTAAAGATAATCCAAGGGATGTTGGGATCAATTTTCTCAGAAGATATTGTGCATGAAAGATTTTACATTGGAATTAGAGGGACTAGTAAGAGAGATTAATATTGAAGTAGAAGGGTTGGCATCAGGCAGGGCTCTCTCAAAGCTTAGGAGTAAGGAGTACGTAAGATTCTAGTGGATTCAAATTCTCAAATTATGGTGGGTTTTAAGATCTCATTGACAATTTTTGATCATAGGCTTGGATAATAAGCAATATTGTTACTCAAATCAAATCCATATGGCATCAATTTGAGAATGTCACCCTGGTCTATGTGCCTAGACAAAATAATGTTGTGGTTGATTCTCTAGCTAAAGACGGTAGTGAAAAACCAACTGGATATAGTTTAGCTTATAATTAGGATAGGAATACTTCAAAATAGTTGGAGGTAAATCAAAAGGTTTATTATTTAGTTAGTTTAGATTTATGTGAGGGGAAAACAAAGGTTGGAATCCACTAATTCTTGAGAATTTTTGGGTTTCCACTTAGTCTTTACTTTTGTTTTCTCTTGTTTGTTTGTTTCCTTAGCCTAACTAAGTGGTAGCTCTGTGTCTGTACTTTTATTATTTTAAATAAATATTTTTACCTTTTCAAAAAAAATGATGATAAAATGAATTTAGTCTAGCCAACCACATGTTTAAGAAACCAAGTATTTTTCATACTAAAATTTATTTGTGGGGAAGAAGATTCGGGACATATTCATAAATCTATCCATATGAACGAGAACACAAGCGAAATTTGAAAATCGTTTATATAGTTTATACGAGATAGTTTTATTCAATTTAATTGCCATTTATTTTTTGTGGCATAAAAATTTCTACTATGGTTTTAGTAATTTACTTGGAGTTGGAATGTTTTTTTATGTAATTTTCATATGCCCTTTGAGGATATGAAGTCCCATATCCCTCCATAAGTTATAAATGTACATTGTTAATATGTGGGCAAAACCAATATAAAAACAGATGAAATTACATTGTATAGATTAAAATAATTGCCTTCCAAGCATCATGGTAGTGGCTTGTGGATTGATCCTAGAAGTATACTTTAAAATTGAATTGTCTGTAACTCTTAGATTTTTGATACCCTTAACTCGGTATTCTTGGTCAATCACATAACCAACACGACATCCTCCATGAAAATGCCAAAATGAGCCTAGAGTATATCTACAAAACTTGATCAAGGCTTCATCATCTGATTGATTTTGGGGTAATTCTAGACCAAGGAATAGACATGCATTGGAGTTTCCACCACTAGTAAAATAAAATCCTTGATTGGAATGTGTCATGCTAAGATTAGCCATGACCTTCACATTAAGCATACATTCTTGTAAATCGAAAGGGTGGGAAAAGTAATTATATCTAATTGAGGGGTCATCTCAGGGATCCTTGATTCTAAGACGAAGCTCACCCCTTAACAATGGAAATGCCACCTTACTAACAATAATTCCAAAATGTTGAAAAAATGTGGCATTATTTTGATGGATGAAGCTGTGAGATTCTATGTACATTTGTGAACTTTTTGTTATGCCCACTACTTGTATACTAGAAAATTCAAGCAATTTAGGAGATTCTAGAATTAAAACTATATGAACTGGATCTTAAATCTCTTTTCCTATTGAATTTAAATCTAGAAGTACACTAATATTCAATTATTTGAGTTGTTGTGATGGACCAACTCCACTTAAGAGGAAAAGTTGAAGGCTGCCTATACTACAAAATTACATCACATTTGTGGGAAAATTGATTAATTAATAATTGATAAAAAAGACCATCAACATTGTTCATGAACTCCACTCCACTAGCCTTTGGCTTTCCTAAAAAATTCCTTGGCCAAAATTAGAAATTTATATTTTAATTCAAACAACCTATTTTTAGTATTATTTTTAATTTCATGAAATATGTCATTCCAATTTATAGTTAAAATAGTTATAAAAATAACTTTTACTCATAATGTAATTAAACTAATATTTATTGGTGGATAGTGAATGATCTCCCCAATGCCCATTGGGTATTATGTGGTGACTTTAATATGGTGGCATCTCCCAAGGACAAATTGAGCCACTTGCCTATGAGGTGGGCCGCTAGAGAAAGGGAGGCATGGTTTTACATGTGCACTAAATGGGGCCTTTATGACCCCAATTTAACACATCAATTTGCAAATGGAGTTTCGTACACCTAAAATAATTTCAAAGAAGGCCCCACTCAGATTTTGAAGCATCTAAATAGGGCAATGATGTCCACCCAACCGTATTTTTTTGATAATGGCTTTTTTCCTTCAGTATAGGTACTATCAGATTTTGGGTTTTTCGATCACTCTGCCATTCATTTTCATGTGACATGGCAATTCATAAAACTCAAATTCCACAAAATGCAATTCTTCCTTAACACCTCCTTGCTCAAGCTTGGGCCCATGGTGGCACACATTAGGAGAGTTTGGAATTTAGATCCATGTCCTTCCCAAGATTTTGGTTGGATTCTCTAGTGGGATGATGCCATCAGAAGGACCTCTCACTTTTTGCAGATCTATGGCTGCTAACTTGACAAAAGTTGGAGACACTCTTACTCTGTTACTACCTTAGAACTGAGCCACATGGCTCTAGCTCTGGAATAAGATCCCTTTAATGAGATCTTGCAGGTGAGAGTTGCATCCTTGAGGCACCACATTCAGATTGCAAATAACTACAATACCCAGGGAGCCCAAGTCAAAGCCAAGCTTTATTGGCTTCAAATAGGGGATAAAGCTTCTAAAGAGGTCTAACAATTGCTACGAGCCAAAAAATTGAAACAGTAAATACAAGTCATTATTGAGGTCAATAACAGAGCCATGGAGACTCTACAGATTGTGAAAGCTTTTGTTTACCATTATCAGTAAGCGTTCAAATCTCAATCATCTTCAGCGAAGCATGAAATTGCCCTTCAACAATGTCTTTTAGTGGTACCATACAAAATCACTCCTACTGAGTAGGTGATTTGCAATAGGCCCCTCATTGTTAACAATTTGAATGAAGCAGTGTCTCACATAACTAATGACAAAGCCCCTGACATTGATGGCTTTCCATATAAATTATACAAAACTCTTTGGGATCTTGTGGGTAGTGATTTGCATAAGATTTATCTAGAAGCATTTTGTGCACATTCACTGGGTAAAAATATAAATAAAGGAAATATCAAATCCATATCCAAGCAGGGAGATCCTAAGTTGATTTGTAACTGGCGGCCCATTACCCTCTTGAATGTTTCCTATAAAATTATTGCCAAGGCTCTGACAATTTGGTTGCATAATATGTTGCTTCTCATTGTGCGTCCAGAACAAACGGGCTTCATCAGAAGTCATTATATATTGGATAACATCATTGATGTCTGGGAAGGGATGGATTCGGCTAGACAGTCTAAACAACAAGCTTTGTTCATCAAAATTGATTTTGAAAAAACTTATGATCGCATTGAATGGATTTTTATCTTAGCCAAGCTTTGAGCTTTGGGCTTCAGACCCATCTTCATTCAAACCATTCAGATGCTTTTCTCAGATGCCTTGGTTGCCCTCTTCATTAATGGAGTCACCTCTAAATAATTTGGCTTAATTCATTTCATTCACCAAGGGTGCCCTCTAGCTGCTGCCTTGTATGTTCTTGAAGTTAAGGGTTTTGGATATCTTCTTAGTAATGTCCAAGCTAGTGGCCTTGTTAAGGGAATTTATCTCCCTCCCGATGTAGCTAATCTGCATGAAGATATGTAATTTCTTAAAGGCCACTTTGCATATGACTCCTTCCCTACCCTAATTAAAGATGAAGCCAAAGTGGACAATGCCTTATCATGTCTTGAAACCTTTTGTCTGGCCTCTAGCTCCAACATTCAATGGCAGAAAACTCATTGCTACAGAAAATCCTACCTCCCTCCACCAGTGTGGGCTGATAAATTCGATTGGAATTGGATCCAACATGATGAAATCTTTAAATTTTTTGGCATCCCTTTTGCTTTTGATGCTTTGCCACCTTTGTTATGGTAATATGTTGTTGACATAGTTGCTAAGAAGCTAGATTACTAGACCAAGTCTCTTTCGTTGGTAGGAAAATTTTAAATCTACTTGAAAAATCTTGCATCCACCCATGTGTACTACTCGGCATGCTGGGTACCTTCCAAAAAATATTATCAAAAGTTAGGGAAATTACTCAGATATTTCCTTTGGGCCAATTCCCCACAAGGTAAAGGACTCCACAGGGTGGCCTGGGAATATTGTTGCCTCATGCGTGAATCAAGAGGGATGGGAATCATTGACATATCTTGACAAGGAACTACCTTATGTGTCAAATGGATTGTGTAGGCCATTGAGGGCCCAGAAGCTTGGAGGCATTATTCAGATACTATATCTCCTCAGGCTTGCCCAAGGGCAAGAAAGCCTAGAAAGGGCTTGACTTCCCTAATTCACTCTTCATCCAGTCTCTCACCTAGATCATTAGGTCCTTTGTGGTCAAAAACATCTGGAAGGCTTGAGAAAATATTAAGCCATGGCTACTCTAAAATGGCTTCAATTTTCGTAACAGGCTCTATGCTAACTCCCACTCTCTTTGGTTGTCTCCCATTTTTTCTCGCAATGAAGTGCCCCTAGAAAAAGTCCCTTAGATCAACACCCTCAAGCTTTACCGTAGAGGAATCATGCCATCCAGGATATCTTTTGCATGCGCTCTTGCTCTTGGCTATCTTGGGAGGAGGTGAAAACTAAATACTGATTAGCCAATGTGGACCAAAAATCTTACCAAGAGAACCTCAATGTCATCCCAGCTTCCATGCTCTATAAAATTTAATCCATTCCACTCGACCATGGTGGAAGGACTGAAAATAGTATGTTGAGACCCCTTTCCACAATTACACTCCTCGGCTTGGCTATGCTTGGCTCACCCCCCATTTGCCAATGGTTGACAAGCTTAACACCCGTTGGGGGTTGCACTCCTCTATTAAAACATGGAGCTTTCACTTTCACACTGTTTTGGGGGCTTTTATGAAGCCCAAGCTTGCTCATTTTGCTTGGTGTATACTACACCAAGGCTTACCTATTGGTAGAAGACTTGTTCACCTTGGAGTCCCCCTGTCTACTTGCCCCTTTTGTGGCCACCTTGAGACACTTCATCATCTCTTCTGGTACTATCCAAAACTCAAAGGATATGGACTTAGATTCATGATCTTTTCAGGCCTTTCTAGCTCGAATTCTTCCTTTGGCAGCATATCCTCCTTGGAGACAAACCCGCAATGCCCTTCAAATACATGCAAGTCTCGCATACTTTCAAAGTGGAGATTCTCATCTGGATTTAAAAAGAAAGAAACAAATCTGTGTTTAATCATGTTCCTGTTGATTGTAATGTTTCTACTTTGCAAAAATCTTCTATCATCTTCAATGTTCTTTTGCAGATTCAAGTCCAAACCAATAAAGTGGCTATGGAGCTTGGGTATCTTCAGAATCTCCTCTCCCATTGGGGAGATGCTCTTTGTACTATGGCTCAGGTTCTGCCTTCTTCGTCCAAGGATTCCAGATTGGATGATAGAGTGCTTCGACCGCCTCATGGTGGCATCATCACAACCGTTCCAGGCACTATTCTCATAGTGGTACCCCGTACCAGTGCATTTCCCCTCTTGGGCAGTAGCGAGAGTTGCAGTGACTGCCTCCTTCCCCTGTTGGGCAAGATGGCTAGGGCGTTCCTTCTCCTCCACACCCATATGTTTGGAGGGCGCCACCTAGAGTCCATGTGGACGTGTTGGATATGTTTCTCAAGCTCTCTTTGGCTATCTCGCCCACTCGGACACAAGCAAATGATGATACGGATACTGCCCAAGTTACTAGCTGGAAGCCTATTCCAGATGGCAATGATTTGCCAAGCTTGCGTTGGGGCCCTGATGATATGGATCCTCCACCTTCTAGCCTTGCTCTTGATACATAAAAGTTTTCTCTTTTTATGACTTTATGACTTAGTAACTTGTTTCTAGGCTTTGCCTAAGTTATGATACTTTTGATTTTACTTCTAAACTCTACTTAATATGCCGTGGCATACTCTCATATCACCTCTTTTTTTTTTGGTGAATTATTTATATATTTCTATTAAATTAATATATTGATATATTTCATTTTTTTTTTTTTAAACTAATATTTATTTTTAAACATTATAAATTTATGTTTTAAATCATCGCAGGACTACTTTCATTAATAATCATTATCTTTTTTCATATAACGTTTTAATTATAAGAAATTAATGAGAAAAAAAAAATCATAAACTAATGAGCATTCCAAAAAAAATAGTGATATGAGATTGTGGTAACGGTAGCATCGAGGAGAAGTACAATGTTATCTGGGTTCGCATATTCGAGAAGATCCGCTGCTGTATGTCTCTTTCCGGCGTTGACAAATGTTGAAGCACTGATCTTGGTGCCCTCCACATGATTCAAACTATATCCATTGTCACGGAGCACTCCAGCTTCCAAAAGACCGTCCTTGAAAGCTGAATTCCAAATAGAAAGCTTCTTTGGTTTGAAGGCAACCTTCTTCTCCACCCATTCATAAGGCTCATTTACAAGTTTCTCATCCCATTCCATCTTCTTAATGTATACCGAGCCCTGCCCTGCTGTAGAAACCACCATTGATGGCTGTTCCGCCTCCCAGAACTCTGGCCCTTACCAACTACATGCCATCTTCTGTGACAAATCTCTGAGCCACATAGGGGAAGTTTTTGGCTTCCAGGAAAATCTTGTAAAAACCAAGGTCCTCAATGTCGGGATTTCCATTAGGAAAGCCTTCCCTTTCCAAGACCAAAACAGAGTAGTGCTTTGATGGTGTGGCTGCCAGGGAACACCCGGCTGTACCTCCTCCAACGATAATGTAATCATATGTTTTTGCAGCTGTCTTTTGAGCATCTATGGTCATAAAAGAATATGGGTACTGTGCAAACATCAAGCACAAATCATATCGATTGACACACAATATCAGAAAAAAAGAAGATTAAAATTCGTATCTGCAATGCATCTATCTAACAAAAGGGAAGATTCCTTTGTAAAATTGTACCGACCCAAATTAATTGTTGCTGCCTGTGAAGAGGGTAGCTGCTGATAATTGGTCAAAATTAGCAGGCACGAAATCACAAGGAAAAATATCTCATTACCCACTGATCGATATAACTCTAGATCCTCTGGATTTGAAATGGATCAGATGAAATTTTAGTTCTTCTGATTGTAAAGTGCTTGCACTCGATGAATTTTTATAGATGACCATTCTTTGTACGAGTTTAAAATTCTTTGCGTAAACAACGTTTATTTGCAATTAAGACAGTTGTTTTTTTTGTTTTCTTTTTTCTCATTCTCTGGTTTTCTTTCGTATTTTTTTTGGGTTTGATTTTTTTCATTTAACCTTCCAGTTGACTATCTAAATATAAAGGTGACCGTCCTGTGGGGTCCAGTTAAGATAATTATTGGAGATTATTAATTTTAACTAATAATATTTAAAGTTTTTTTATTTTTTGATTGGAAATTATTGTTTAGATTTTTTAAGTCTAAACCAATAATATGTACATAAACGATATAAAATGTAATCTTTTAACTTTCTGATGAAGATAGTTGTTATAGATCATTACCTATATTTATTTTACATAAATCAATAATATATGCATAAGTCGTATAGAAAGTTATATAAAATTTATTTTCAACTAACTAATTATTAAATTAAATATTGTTTTGAAGGGTTAGTTTGAATGGATGGAAGTAATGATTTAGGTTACGTAAGGTTCAAGGTTAATCTTGAATTTATTTGTGGTGTGTGGAGTGGGGCATTTGTACATCCCCTACATCATAGAGACATCTTGAGGTAGGGGTTGAACTTCTCCATGTCTTCCATGCAGATCATAGCGAGGCGATTTTGCTGCAAATCATTCGATGACCATTATGGATCCAGATCCATCTCTATTAAACTTCGTATGTAGATTAAATTTAATCTTCAAAGGTTAGCTTGAGTGGATGGAAGCAATGACTTAGGTCACCCAAATCTCAAGTTCAATCTTTGATTTACTTGTGGTGTGTGGAGTGGAATATTTGCATATCATCTACACTCTGAAGTGGTTATGGGGGCACCTTAAAGTAGGGGTTGAACTTTTCCATAAATTTTACATGGATCATGGTGGGGCGATTTGATTACGGATCGTTTGACAGATATTATAAACCCAGACCCATTCCCATTAAACTTTAAATATTGATTAAATTTTAGCCCTCAAAATTACACCTCAATGATATGCTATTGCAATGATGACCACTAAATCACAAGTTCAACCCAATTAAACTACAATTGTCAAGGAAGATATTAAGATAAACCCAAAAAATTAATCTATTGAATTTGTCCTACAAACTGTACACCTAAATATACACCAAGTCACTAAATCCACAACAATAATAATACCATCCAAAAATCACATATTAATTTTTTTTTTTTAAATCATTAACTTATATACCAACTATAATTATTGTTTTTGTCCTTGAATGTATATCTTCGACTCATGATTTGGTTACATTTAGTCAACATGCCTCTTCCACTAGTTTTTTTAATCTTCAAAATTTATTATTATTAAAATAGCTCGACATAGAATCGCCCTTCGTATAGGACAGAGAACATGGAATCATTTTTTTTTAAAATTCAATAAGGTAGAGAATAAAGGGAAAAGACAACCCATGGATTAGACCAACTTTATTTAATCTTGTTAATCAGCGGTCAAGCCTTCTAAACTCATTATAATATACACTGAATTCATTAATGTTGAGTATAAGGTTAAAATATAACCCGTATATTGATTTCATTGAATTTTTATTAATAAGATAGAAACAATCCTCGCCAACACACACCGAACCAATCCTCTACGTATTGCATGGCGCCTTGTGAATCCAGCGAGTCAAACAAACACTTCTCTGTTCCGGTAACCCGCTCGAGTTGGATTCCATTAATGAGTAGCTCCAGCGGCCCTCCTACTGTTGATCCACGTACTTGCCATCCATTTAACAGATTTAACTCTTTTTATGACTCGTCCTTTTTTATATTGTTCAGTAGCTCCAGTATCCCTTCCTCCCAGTGATTCACGTATTAGCTATTCATCTAATACATTTAACTTTTTTTTAATGACTCGTCCTCTTTTTTCGGTTCAGTAGTTCCAGTGTCTTTCTTACTGGTGATTCAAGTACTAGTCATTAATCTAACACATTTAATTTTTTTAATGATTTGTCTTTTTTTTTAATTCATTGTTGCTTTCTTTTGCGTTCACATATATATAATTGTATATAATTATATTATAATATATATATTATATATTAATAATAATAAATGTAAATTTGTATGCATAGTGTACATAAAACTTATAATTGTCGAACTTGTTGGCATACATTTTTTGTATGAAGCATCAAGCAATAATAACATGATATTTTTGGTAGAGGTGATAAAGGAAAAATGAGGTGGTGTCTTACTTCATACAATTTGGGAATGTGTTGAGTGGGGAGGAGAAGTCAAATTCTACGTAAGTTTGAGCAATTTGGTAAAGTGATGGGGTAGGACAAAACCATACAAAACATAAAAGTGGTGAAAGATGTTAAGGTAGGCTAGGTGATGGTAGTGAGAAGCAATGACAAGATATTTCAGGTGGTGCAAAGTTTAATGACATGTCACATATGTCAATACAATTTATAGCTTCCACCAAACTATTTTAATGATTCAATACATGATTAAAACACATCTCATCTCAGTAAAAACAAAGGTTTCCACATATTATCATTACAACGTGTATTTGAGAGTGTTTTGTTAGGACAAATCCTTTTTGTGGAGGTTCTGCATGATTATGCCACAATGAATGTGATCATAATAATAAATATGTCTATAATATATATTATAATATTAATATAGTCTATTATATATAATATTATAATAGAATGTAGTATATTACTAACATATATATAACCATAGCCTTAAAAACATTGCCTAAAGCCTTGTCTACAACATGGAGAAAAAATAACAAATGAAGACTGAATATAACCTCATCTAAAGTTTGGCAACACAAACCATACCAAAAAATATATATATATATATATTACTATAGCCTCCATCTATGTGACTATAGACTTAAAAACATTGCCTAAAACCTTACTTACAACATGGAGAAAAAATAACAAATGAAGACTACCTATAACCTCATCCAAGGTTTGGTAACACAAACCATACCAAAAAAGAATAAAACAAACCGCTGAAATCAAAGATAATCACATCCATACATCGAGAAATGAATTTAAAAAAATGTAATAAACTATCGTATTCCTCCTTGAAAAAACATGTTATTAAACACTTCCTTAGGAATTTCATTGACATTTTCATTATCACTCGCATAATCATTTCGATCATTGAGGACATCCTCCAAAAAATAAGATGATTTCACAGGGGATTTATGATCGCTCTGCAAGTGCGAGTGCGAGACTGAATGCATGGGTGGCAGTGGTTGTTCTTTTCTAGATTTAGCTATTGCAAAAAATAGAAAAGGCTTAGTTAATGAAAGATGTCTCTTATATAATCTAATTGGTTGATGCAAGATCCCATGTGCAAATAGACATAGATACAAATAATTCCAAGTTTTTTTCCATTCTCATTCTCAGTAATACTAACAACAACTATTGTATTCATAACATTAGTGCTCATTTCTCTTTGTTAAGTGAATAGATGAAAGAGAAATTTACTGACAGGCCACAAACATTGCCAATTTTGGGTAGGCTACTAAACTTGGGTTCAAATACTCACAAGTCTCTACATGCTCTCTCCAAGCACTATGGTAGTATGATGTATCTCAAATTAGGCACCTCCTCAATTGTTATAACTTCCTCTATGAAGGCTACAACTTCTATAAATTGAAAAGTGTAAGTTACATCCAAAGGGATGTATTTTTTTAGTTTTGGTAAAATGAGTTTTTGTAAAGTGAAAGAGTGTAAATTAACAATCCTACCTCACTCGAAACCCATGTTCGATGTCACCATCTCACCCTATGTGCATGAAGTGTTAATTAATAATAATCAAATATTCATTTTTAAAAAAAAATTGAAACATCATTTTCGTGACTTTTGCTCTATTAGATTTTATATTTTTTTAAGCAAGGATAAATACAATGCTTATGAAAACTAGAATCTGTTTGTGGTCATCTTATCTTCCAAGGGTTTAAGTATGGTATTTTTGTATGTTCTTATTCCTAATGTAATTGTTCCAAGTGTATATATATTGGCAACATGGGTGCATGGAAACTAAAAGATAGAATTTTGAATAAGTGTTATCCATATGTCACCACAAAGCAATATCTTGTCTTCCAACAGATAACATATCTTTTGAAGCTAATATTATATTATATTATATATAATATTATATTGTTTTACTATATTATATATAATATTATATTGTTATATGGGGTCCCTAGTGTATGACATCACCTAAAATACCCTGTCTTTGTCCCTCACCATAACCACACAATTCAACTTGAAATATTTCACTATTTGCATGGTCTATAAGGCCATTTTGTTTCTTCTAGGGATCTAAGAATGAAATTTATGTATGTTCTTAATCCTAATGTAATTGCTTTAGGTGTCATTAAAATTGGTAGTATGGATGAATGGAAGTTACATGATAGACTATGGGACATCAAAGCATTGATTCGAGTTGCGCATAAGACATGAAGCCATGTCACAATCAAAGCAATGGAAGATATGTAATATTTTATTTTTATAAAGTGAGGTTTTGTAAAGCAAGGGAGTGTAAATTAGTCTGACCACTGACCCCATGTAAGTTTCTTTTATGAAGGTTTAAGCAACAATACTTTTTTCTTCTTTGTTAATAGTATTAGATAACGAAGAGTGGTGGTTGTGCATAATGTATGCAGATGGCAATATTAGTGGCAAAGGTGAAGGTTGTAGATTTGTCAGGAAAAAGTTAATCCAATGAAAAAGTATATTCAAGTATTGACTCAAGACGGTCACGATTTTTGGTTCATGGGATTTATTAAATACCACAAAGGTCTCAAATTATGTTGAAAAGTATTTAATTATTTATTTTGGTAAAGTGGGATTTGGTAGAGTGAAATAGTATAAATTGACAATTATACTTCTCTCTAAACCCATGCTTTCTAACCCTGTCTTATCTTTTATGTAATAACATTAAAAAAATATATTATTATGGTGCATTGGGTAGTGATTTAAAGGTACATTGGGTGGTGATGGTGAAATAAGGGGCAATGAAAAAGAATTTCATGTGATGGACTCAAAGAACCCTGGGAAGATATATGTCCAAAGTATAGTGACATGTCAAATCTATCAATGCAATTTGAAGCTTCTACTGAACTAATTCAATTACCTAATAAATAATTGAAACATATGTCACCTCAATGAAAATAAGGGTTGAATATCCAATGGCTCTTTTAAAAATGTAGAGAATTACCATGTGTCAACTTAGATGAGTCTAAAACTATTAGAATTTTTTTTTGACTATTTAAATTATTTAAAACTTAATTAGACGAATCTAAAACCAATTAGATGAAAAATGAAAAAAGATTCTTCAATGAAACCACAAGTACAATCAATTTTGGGTAGTCTGTTAGTCATGGGTATTAATCCATAATAGTATTTGCATACTCTTTACAAGTGCTTTGATGGTCTGATGTATCTCAAAATAGTCACCACACTGATTTTTATAGTTTCTTCGATGGAGAATATAACTATCATACTAAAGAACATTACACTGAAAGAGATGCAAGTTTCTATTTTGGTAAGAGGGGTTTTGTAAAGCGAAAGAGTATAAATCAACAAATGTACCTCACTTGAAACCCATGATGGTTTAACATATCTCACTTTTTATGCACGAAGTGTTAAGAAACAATAATATGATATTTATTTTAATAATCTTTCCAAAACACCTTTTTCATAACTAGTGCTCCGTTAGATTTTATATATTTTTTTACCTGTAGGCATAAATAAGATGCTTACGAAGACAAGCTACAATTGTGTCTAGATTTTATTATAGGGGTTGAGTATGACATTTTTATATGTTTGTATTCTTGATATAATTATTTCATGTGTAAATATATGTGTAGCATAGATGAACGAAAGCTATAAGATAGACTCTAAGTCCTTAAAGTCTTGTCTCCATGTCGACAATATTGCAACATTGATTCAATTTGTACATCAAACATGGACCCATGCCACAATCAAATCAACTCTCATGACATCTTTGTCAAACCTTGACAATATAAAACACCCATTCAAATATACCACCACCCTGCAAAACACAAATCCTTTTGTAATGGGTGCAAGTCATATAAATCTAATAGCTACCCTAAATCTTGGTTTCGTGTATGATAAAACCCTCATCTATAATGTGTGTGTGTGTATATTATATTATTTTTTTATATTAAAATAGTGACAATTCAATAATAATTAATATGTATTGTAATGCATGCTGTTAGCTGCATGTATGATTTAATACATCTGTCATATGCAACTGTTAAGTGTCCAATGCGCTGGATGCCTCTATGGGTTGTTCTACTCATACCTACATCAATGACACTTGTGGGTTATGGGTTCCAATGGATCATTGTTATAGACACGTTATCATCTAAGTACTGGCTTGGTAGAGATGGATGGAAAAAATATGTATGGCTCAACAAGTTGCTTCCAATTCAGTGGAGAGATTAATTCATGGTGTATTAAAACTTAGTTTTGGACAGTGGTGTAATAAATTAGCATGCAGTGGGAACAAAGAAGAATATCGCAAATGTTTGGAAAAAAATATATATAGATGTTTGGTGCAGATTAGATGCAATAGGAATATATGGGATGAAACAAAGGGTGATCTCTAAAATGTTTATTATCGGCTATAATAAGCCTTGATTGGTAAGATCATTTTGATATTTCTTGACGATGTGTAGGAACCTGATGTTATTGATCGCAGATTCGCTAAGTTGTATGCGAATGATTGGAAATACCTAAAAACCACAAGGAATGAAGCTGTCCATGAAATAGTTGAGAAAGTAGAAATATGCAAAGATGATACTTCTGAAGTGAGCAAGGCAATTCTTTTCTATCATAATCAGTTGTCAAACACAAAGCTTCCGGTATGTACACATTCAACTGTGTTTTATGTCTAGATAAAGTGCACAATGTTCATACTAATAATCCAACGCTAATACCAGATAGAATTTACGGGCTTTAAACTGATAAATAAATATAGCAGATGCAAAAAAGTAGTCAATTTAACATCTACATAGATAAATACATCCAGATGCACATAAGACAACATCAGGGTTATGTGGAGTATTTTGGATTTTTTAAAGCAAACGAGAAGAAATTAAAATTAGGGAAATTTAGGGGTACGTTTCAGAGAATCAAACTTTTAAGGGGGTGTCTAGATTTCTAGAGTTTTCCATCATTTTATCAAAATGAAACAACCGGGATTTTGGGTTCAAATTACATTTGCATTTCCAGATCCATATGAAACATTTTGTTGAAACTCAATATTAAATCATTAAAACTTTAATTGCCAGAATTACTAAAACGGTGACCATTTTTATTTTATTTTATCCAGGCTGCTATTTTTGCAGTAGGGAAAGCGGGATCGGAAAATGTAGACAAATCGACCTTAAATTTTCTAAGAGTATTGGAGTTCATGTACTTAAATGCCCATGAGCAAATTTGAGAACACGGTGAGATTAACAGATATTTATGAGGTGTGGAGGTAATTGATATTTTTGATCATATGGCTTTTTATCTAATAATTCTCATGAAACACCTCTGGCGTAACTAGCATAATTGATCCTCCCCTTCCTTATGCTTCTCCTAATAACGAACCCCTTCTCTTAGGTCCTTCACATAATAGACTTAATGTTAACACTTATTCCCCAATACCGATTCATGACTGGGAGTCTTAATTAGTTGTTAACTTATCTAATTTCCTCCTTGACCACCACTGCTTAACATTTTATAAAGGGGCTTTGGATTTGTTGTTGCTCTTAATTACATTCCAATTGAAAAAATTTGATTAAAATTGAAAATGGTCTAAAAGTTATATCCTTAGAAGTGGCCGAGGAATTAAAGTAAGATTGTGTAGCTACATTAAGAAAATATAAACCTCTTACATATAGCATTTCTAAGGTAAAATGGAATGCTTTGAAAAGATTTAATTCAATGACAACATTATCATCACTAATGTTGATAAAGGTAATGCAATGGTGGTGATGGAAAAAGTTGACTATGATGTTAGACCATCTTCAGAATAGCAGTAGTTACAGGTGGTTATGGGTCAACCTAGTCTCCAAAATTTATTAAAAAGTAAGAAAAAATACCAATCGATCTTCCATGGACAATAACTTAAAGAAACATCTCTTATGAAAAAAGGAAATTATCCCTAGAATCTACAATACCCCTAAGATTCATAAAGTAGGTATCTTGTTGAGACCTATTTTAGATGCCACCGATTCTCCCACTTATCTTTTGGCCTCATTTAGTGTGAGAAAAATTAAACCTTTGGTGGGAAAAACTTCTTCTTTCATAAAAGACTCTCTAGATTTTGTGGATTTATGTAACAATAAGAAGGTCTCCAATGAAGATACTTTAGTGAGTTTCGATGTTGTGTCTGTTTTCGTAAAGGTTACCATTGAGGAAGCCATCAGAGTAGTGGGTAGACATACTAATGAAAAACTAAGTCTTTGGTAGAACATTGTTTAGGGTCAATCTTTTTACATTTAGTAGTTGTATTTATGAACAAACGAAGGTGTTGCAATGGGATCACCTCTCTCTTGAGTGGTTTCCAAATTGTTCATGGAGTTTTGTAAGACTTATATCTCCATTATTTCCCTCTAAGATAAAAGTGGTGGAATAGGTACATTGATGACATACAAGTAAATTGGCCACATGGCTTGGAGAAGATGGAATAATTACACCAAAACATCAATAATGTTTGGATAACATTAAGTTTATGAAAGAAATAGAACAAAATGGAAACCTTCCCTTTCTTGATGTGCTCCTTACAAAGGAACTTAATGGGTCCTTTTCTTGGTGGGTCTTTAGGAAATACACACACATTAATCTATATCTTCATGCTAATTCCCATCATCACCCCTCCTAAAAATACAAGGTGTTAAAAAACCTAACAACTAGAGCTTTTAGAATATGTGATAAAGACCATTTATAAGAAGAGATCTATCACTTAACTAAAGTTTTTAAGAAGAATGTATATGTCCTCATTACAAGGGAACCTGATGGGTCCTTTTCTCGATGGGTCTTTAGGAAATACACACACATTGATCTCTATCTTCATGCTAATTCCCATCATCACCCCTCCCAAACTATGGGATGTTAAAAACCCTAACAACTAGATCTTTTAAAATATGTGATAAAGACCATTTAAAAGAAAAGATCTATCGATTAACTAAAGTTTTTTAGAAGAATGGATATGTCCTCCTTACAAGGGAATCAGATGGGTCTTTTTCTCAACTCTTCTTTAGGAAACACACACACACTGATCTCTATCTTCAAGTTAATTCCCATCATCATACATCCCAAAAATACGGGGTGTTAAAAACTCTAACAACTAGAGATTTTAGAATATGTGATAAAGATCATTATACAGAGAGATATAAAATGGTTACAATAAGAAATGAAGTAACAAAGCCTTACAATCTGCGATAACTAACAATGTTAGTCCTCTTGGCAGAGAAGTGGGCAATGAAAAACCTTCAATTTATTTTCCATATGTTGAGGGCATCTCTAACAAGATCTCAAATGTTTTAAGAAAGAAGAATATTAGGTACATATTCATACCTCATAGTAAACTTATAAAAATAGTCAAGTCTTCTAAAGACTGCTTAGATCTAACTCTCTGTGGTGTTGTTTAAAAAAATGATTGCTCTTGTGGGGTGTATTATATTGGCAACATGGGGTGTTCCATTAACACTAGGATCATGGAACACATGGCTAACATTAAAAATGAGAGAGTTATTAACTCAATGCTAGCTAAACATTCTCTCAATACTAAGGCATCATGTCTACATTAAAGACATTAGAGTTTTAGTTATAGATCACTTCAAGAAACACCACCTAAGAGAAGATATTGAGATTTGTAAACACATAAATAATTTGAATAGAGATGTAGGACTAGGTTTGGACCATTTTAGAAAGATCTAATTAACCTTTCCCAAAAAAATCTAGGATGATAGCACTTAACTCTTGATTTCTTCCTTTCCCTTGTTTTAGTAGCATTATGTTTAATGGCTTTTATTAGGGTTTGACGTGTGTCCCACTCTTTTTAGTTTAGAGGTCAGAATTACAAGACTCTTTCAAGTTTCAACTTCTCATGCTCCTCCTCATTTTGACATCTAGACTAGCTCTTTCAAGTTTCAACTTCTCATGCTCCTCCTTATTTTGACATCTAGACTAACTCTTTCATTTGTCATTCCCTAGTTCTTGCTAAAAACTAAAGCCCTCAATCTCAATTTTTTTTTTAAGGTAATAATTTTTATACCTTTAATGTATTGTTATTCTCCTTGAATTTTTACTTCTCTTTAATTTTCCAAAATATTCATTTAATTTTGCTCTTTAGTTGTGTTTGATCTCTTTAATTTAGTAAGATCTAGTTTTAAACAAATTTGGTTGTATGGGGTTATTTTATATGTCTAACTTGTGTTATTTCTCCTTTTAAATTACATTAGGCATTTTTATTATCTCTTTTTTCATTTACATGATATGATTTGTTAACACTAACATGATTTTTTTTTTTGATGATAACTACTTATTTTTATTATGTTTGATATTTTAAACACTTATCATATTTTTTTTCACTTAATTCTTTATGTCAACTTGTCATCTCCTCTTTTCAACAATTTAATGGTAAAATTTTTTTGGTAAGGTACTCTATATTTTTAATATTTCAAGCCAATGTTATTTTAATAAAGAAAACTAATCATTTTTTAATTTTTAGTTTTTAATTTTAATTTATTAATTTTCAACTTTTAATTATTAATTTTCAACTTTTATTTCAAGTTTTAAGTTTGATTGTAATTATTTTCCCAATCTTAAAATTAATTGAATATTGGGATATATTATAATATTCAATCATATTAGTTTTAAATTTTATATTCTAATTGAATATTGGGATATATTAAAGACATGTAATTTGTTTTCATTCTGACAGCTTATAAAAAGGATATAATTATGTAATTAATATTCATTATATTCTCATTTTGATGATGGTTCATATAGTGTGATCCAAAATATCGATCTAAAAATTTTCACATAGTGATATCTTGAAGCACTCACTTACATTCTACATGGACTATGGAAATACTATTGTTCTTAATATATGAACACTTATATAATTGTCTTATGGTATATCATTTAAGTTATATTATTTCTAAGTTGTCATAATCATATTCTAATGTACATTTACTATTAATTAGATTAAATATGATATACCAATTAAAGCCCCATAATATAATAAAAATATTTAAATTTACATATTAGATCTGATTTATCAAATACAATATTCTATTTATAGATATTAAAATTTTATTATGTATAACATCTATCTTGTACACTTGACAAATACCAATCAAGGCTCTACCCTTCAGCTCTAGACTTTCCTATTGCCAAAAGGCTCATGTTTTCCATCTCATTGTGCCTAACTATTTATCTTATGGACCGAACCTATCATCTTGATGAACTAAATCCCTTGTACACCACAAAAAATTTAAAATATGATATATATCCTTCATTTTCAGTTATAGACCTTCAATAGTTTTATATCATGTTAGACGTTATTGTCTAGATAGGGATACTAGCATTGATGCTAGTGTCCATATTCCTTATCTAGTGTTTATACCTCAAAATTCATCTGAATTATAAATATTTCAAAACATATAGGTTGGACTATTTATATTATTTGACCCTAATGTAAGATATTTTCAAAATGTCTGGTATAAATACAAATAAAATCCTATTCATTACCCATCTATAAAACACCAAGTAAGAATCTACTCAAGCTTATTCAATCAATCATAAAAAATTGAGATATAGTAGTTTATTCTTCCCTATTTCTATTACAATAATAGAAGCAGTCATATTATAGGCTTGAAGCATTCAAATAACAAATCATGAGTAATATTTTTCAAGTTAAAATCTAGATCATTATATGCCCTTGCATATAACATATTGCACCCTTGTGTACACACAAGCCCACATTTAAAGGAGAACTACATATGTTTGAGGACTTCTTTGAATTAGTAGTTATGTAAATAACACTTATAGAAAAAGGGGTCCTTAAGGTTAGCTCTACTTCGTGGGCTCACTAACCCATTTTTGGTAAGGTAACATGACCTAAGCTGAATAACTAGGGTTTAATCTATATACAATCATACAGAACATGTGTACGTGATCTATATATATCAACAAAAAGGTGACAAAAAACCCTAATAGCCACAAGTGGTTATTTTTTAATATAATGAATATTTTGTACCAGACATAAGCATTGAGCCATAGATAAAAGTGTCAATGCTAGAGTCCACAAGTCAATGGTAGTTTCCAAACCTCTAAAAATAATATTTTTAGAATATGATGATGGGATTATAAACATCACTATCCTATTTCTACACTTTTACATCTAAGATTTGTTTTCACATGTGTAAACAAGATAACTATTATCTCTTCTTCATATTTTTTTATTACCATAACATCAATTAGAATTGTACTCTCTATATTTGGTAATTTTATAGATTTAGTATTTTATGTTATCTAAATTAATTTAATTGGAATGATTTATAATAGTTTTATTCATCCATGTTATTAGGCTATTCTAACCCCTTAACCTTTATATATCCAAAACATTAAAATAGGTTTATGTCTCTTTATTCAAATCCTAGCTTTCCCTAGGTTTTTCAACTTGCTAGGGTTTCAAATTGTAGTAATTTTTCATATATTGATTTTATTAATTTGTATGCAAACTAGGCATAGTGCTAGATTAGGTGGTATACCTATTGAACATTTTTATCTTCCTCTTCTACCACATAATATGTCTCAAGCCAATGGATTGTCAAATTCTATGCATAATGAGAGTGACAATGATGAAAATGAAAAAAATATTGAAGATGTTATCATATAATATGACTATGATCATGGAAAAAATGAATCAAATGAGAATAATGAATATGAAAAATAGGTCAAAGCATTTAAAAG
The DNA here is from genome assembly GCA_037957365.1 of Torreya grandis. Classification (NCBI taxonomy): domain Eukaryota; kingdom Viridiplantae; phylum Streptophyta; class Pinopsida; order Cupressales; family Taxaceae; genus Torreya; species Torreya grandis. The sequence continues at coordinate 2,919,180 of JARHVA010000971.1, forward strand.
CTATTACAATGTTTTGAGAGCATATTCATCAAAATCCTAAAGATCATGATAAGATCCTCAATACCATATTGGAAACTAAAAAATCTAAATTCATAAATGAACTATCCCTCCCATTGATCACACCATTAATTCCTACATCCAGTGGGGGCACAAATTATGTTTTCAAACCATTTTTTCTCGAGGACCAAATTCATGTTTCTACATCTACCATGTGGCTAATGAATGCTCACACTAAAATACCAGTTTTAATGTCTATATCAACTCAAACAATGTTCACAATCCCTTTGGTGACTTATTAAGCACCCAATATTATTTCCAATGGGTCTATTGTGCAAGTTATTCTCTAGGTTATAAAATCTTTGGAAGACAAGATTACCAATATTAAAAAAAAATGCTTTAAGTTCTCTTCATACTATTGATTCGTGATATGTATTACATAATCCTAATATATCTAAGATATATTTTCACCCTTTGCCACATGGGGTTTTCACCAATTTTGCATTTTAGATGGTAAGGGTGATCTTAAACTACATCTCCAATATTTTTATGGAAATGCCTTGATTATGCTTCAAATGATAAAATTTTAACCAAATTATTTCCAAGGAGCCTAAAGGACTATGATTTATGATGGTTCTATGATTTCCCAATCTGATCAATGAAAACATTCAAACCTATAGCAAATTAGTGTCTAGCACTTTTTCTATCAACATCACTAAAAATATGTCATATGCATGAATTGCTAAGATCAAACAAGGAACTAATGAACCTATTAATGAATATGTTTTGATGTACAAAAAAATGTTGGCCAAAATGACAAATCTAATGGTAGATAAAATTCAAAAATTATCTAAGTAAAGTTTGATTGCACCATTACATGAGTCTATTATCTTCAACAAGTTCTAATCTTTTGATGACTTATGTCATACTATCTGAGATCATGAAATGAAACTTGTTTCATTGAACACTAACTACATCTACTATCAAGTTTCATATTAAACCAATATATGAGGTTAAACCCACATAACTTAAAAAAGAAGCAACCATAATAGTTAATGTATTGTCATAACAACTTATTCAGATCAGTTTATATAGTGTTCCTAAGAGACAATTTACATGATTACCTAAGTTTCCAACTTCATTAATTAATAATCTTGTGGATTATCATCTCTTATCTCTCCCTCCTCCTATAGAGATTGATATGAGTTGGCATCTACTAAAAGGATATAATGCTAATGCATATTGTGACTATTACCAAGGCACATGGCATTCTACAAACAAATGTTATACCTTGAAACACAAGATTCAAGACCTTATTGATAATCAACAAATTACCTTTGATGATCCTCCAAAGGATTCAGGGTCACAACCTTATGACCATCAAAACCAAAAGATGTTTAATAATTATGGAAGTGAAAATAACATATAATGCACATCCTCCTCCCTGATATTATGGCACCCATTATATAGGATTATTGGCACACTACACGTACTATAACTCCTATGGTTTATATACCTTTTATTACATTTGATGATAGTGAAATTATTGATGATGATTTATATATTCACAAAGTTTTTATTAGAGCATACCTTGATCATTAGCCTATACACAATGTTATATTTAATAATGGTTCTAGTGAAAACGTATGTACCATGATGTTAGTCACATATTTGAGATATACACATGATGATTTATACCCTTTGACCAAAATGGTTAGAGTATTTGATGGGACAACACATTAGGTTATTGGTAAGATTGATTTACCTTTACAAATTGGTCCAACACATATGATCACTACCTTTTCTATTATACCATACACTTGGGTCTTTGATATGTTATCGGGATGACCTTTGATACATAAAATATGCATGGTACCTTCCACAGTACATAGGTGTATTAAATAAATTCATACCAATAGGGTAATTAATGTTTCTAGAATTCCATATGAGCATCCACCTAAATAAATGATGTTTATTCTAAGATATCTAATTATAAAATGTACTAAGGTTAATCATGCATGAAAGGGTAATAAATAGGAAATCCCCTTTTATAGGTGGCCGATACTTAAAGGACATTTCCCTAGAGATACACAGTGGACTCCATGGAGTCCTAATCTATACCTACACGGTTTACTAAGTTGATAAGAGAAAATAAACTTATTCCAATTACAAATGCACCCAAAAAACCATAAAGCACTAAAAATTTGTTTCTAATAACCAATACTCCTACTACTTCTTCATGATCACAAAGTCCTATGAAACACATGCAGGGTACCATAGATTTTACAATTCCATATATGACACCTATACATGCCCCTTGATAGTATCACCAATTTGATGTAGCATACTTTGAGTTCATATCTTCCTATAAGCATCACTTAGATTGGATCATAGGCTAGACTCTTCCTTCCAAATATTCCAAAACAAATAAATATTCAAATAAAATACAAAATCATTAAAATAAATAAAAAATATTCAGATACACATGTTTACTAGCTTCTTAACATATATGTTGTTTACTTTATGATAGTAGATAACATATCATTTATTTTATATACACATGTATGTTTCACACATACTCAAGTTCAATGCATCCATACATCAAATCTATAATACTTGCACATATAAATGTTGGACCTTCCCTCTTCCTAGGTAACACACTATGTTGGGGGCATATACTTCCTTGATCATGATTGACACAGGTTATATTATTTTATGATCATTTTTAAATTATCATGATTAAGCTTATATACTAGTTTTTACACATGTATATACTCATGTGTACATCTTACACTATGTACTTGATATGATATGTACATGACATTTTTTGCTAACACATATATGCATGGACTAGTATGATATACTAATCTTGGTTACTTATACTTCATTTATTCACATCGTCACTCATTGAGTGTACTTATTTTTTCCATTGTCTTTCTTGTAGAAAATTTGAATATGTTCCTTACTTTTAATCCCATGTGCCACTAAGTTTTATTTATTTGTGTGTGGACATTTAAATTTATCCTCCCTTTGAGTGTACAACATTTGAGCATGCCCTTTGCTTGTGATCTCCATAGACCACTTTGTGTGAGATTGAGTGCTCTTGTGTGTGTGCTTGATTGGTTTTTTTATCTTAAATTATTACATTATAGATATTACCATGATCCATATCATGTATCTTAGGGATGATTGTGCTCACATAATGCAAACTTCATTGATATATCTACTTAGACATGTTACTCCTATATGATACATGATTCATACACAAATAATATAATTATCTTATATTTTTAAGGTAAGGTGACTACCAAATCACATTGCCTTCACCTCAAAATGGGGGCATATTAGTGTAGGAATGTCATAGAGATATAAATCTGCACATACATAGTTGTTATAATTTGATATAGTTTACATGATTCATATATACACTTGGGTCATAATCCTATACATTGGCATCAATTTTTACACATTTGGAACATAGTTTTTTAGATTTGTGACAAATATTGTAAATTGTTATAGAGCATAGGTTACATTTTGATAGATAATTTATCTTGAGACACATTATAGGTGTATATTCCTTGTGATTGCACCTAAAATTATAAATATGTATTCAAAATATTTTACCAAGAAGCACTATTTTGAACCTTTCCTATTTAGAACAGTTGGTTCCTTTGAAAAGTGTAGACTATATTCAATACCCTAAATGGCCTTAGAAATACTCCCATTTTAGAAGTTGAGTTAGTTATACCACATAAATTCACATTATTATACATTCACTTGAGTTGTGTGATTAACATTTAGTGATCTCAAAGATCATGCCACAATTCACCCTTGGACCAAATTGAGAGACTTATTACTTTTCATTTTCCTTCTTAAAATATCTAAGGATTAGTTTTGAACCTCTCTCAGCTCTTGATCTAGAAGGATCCATAGTCACTCCAAAACATAAGTCATCAAATTACATATTGATCAATAGCACAACATATAGCTCGTCAAGAGATTTATGGTGCAATTTGAATGGGTCAATTTAGAGCCTGTATGTGCAAAGTATCACACGTTAAAGTTTCCATATCAATAAGGCAAAAAGATGACATAGGGTGATGTGGCATAATCCTACCTTTCCAAATAGACTAATCATGATGTGACACATGGTAATGAGTTTATACGAAAAAATATTGGTATTTGACAGGTGTATGTAGACAGCATAAAAAAATAGGCTGGCTACAGAGACCATAGCCAATAGAGTCTGCTTTTGTCTCAAAAGGGGACCCTACCACTGATAGAGTTATGGAACATCTATCTAGTTGGATGTCGACAAGTGTCTAATTGTGAGTGGTCCACGTGGTGGGTCCTCAAACCACCATGTGTCTTGCCACCACTTTGTTTTTCCAGAGTCAAATTTTATTTAATTCTCAATGCCAACTCAAGCCTGAGTTGGGGTGCCGAACCTAAGTTGGGATAGAGAGCCCGAGTTGGGATGACCCAACTTAACTTGAATGGGTCAAAATGAGCATGAGCTAGCTAACCTAGATGGGAGCCCATTTACCATGAATGCCAAGTTTAGCACAACTGGGATTAAAATCCCACAATTCAACATGATAAGTTAGAGAACATTCCAAGCCAACATTCCAAGGTAAATGGTGGAGATGTGGCATATGCCATGAACTATGTTGCCACATCCTAAGATGGAAGATACATGCCATGATTCAAAGCCAATGGATCAATTCAAATCCTGAGCATGAGTAAACCATGTCATGCCACATGACAAAGTCCCCATGGATTCCATTTAGCATGAACCCCCGTGTAGTCTATATGTGTCTTACCTAAAAAAGGCACATGGCATTGAATAAACCATGGGCTCAAGCTAATAAAAACAAAGTTGAGTCAAATCCCATCTCTGTGGGATAATAGATAGGCCCTAAAATGAGACCCACAGGATTTTAACCATACTCATTATGGTAACAAGATAAGCATCTGACCGATTGGGATACTCATGTAAGTACTATATAAAGTGCATGAAATTGTATTTAACTACAAGCCTCGACAGACTATGTGTTGGCCGAAATTTAGACCAGTTTGTATATATCTCAAGATTTGAAGGGCTTGAAGGCATTTTTAGCTCTCAATGTAAACTAGGGAATTATCCTAGACTCTGAGATGATTTCAACAGTATGTTGAAAGACTTGTGATGATTTTATTAAATCCATTTTTAAAGTCTATTTTTGAGACTTTTTGGATAAACTCCATAGGATTGTGAGATTGCATTGAGGACATGAAGGTGGAAGGTCCATCCGTGTGTGTCAGGGATTTTTGAAGGTCTATTGCTGATTTGTATGTAATCTTAGAGTGTCCATTTGACAATTGCGAGCATTGGCCATGTACTCACTTTTCATGGAAATGGATTAGTTTGTACTATAAGTGAACCCATAGACGTACGCATTACCAAACTCTATTATCAAGTGCTTTTCATGAGTTGATTTTATTTGTGCATTCTTTTTCCATTTTTCAATTAATTTTGTTTATTAATCATTATTGAATGCATAATTAGTCTAATATGACATATTAACAAAAAATTGAGCACTTCAAGGTTTGAGATAAATATATTTTAAAAGAAAAAGTCAAATTCAGTTTCATTTTCCTTGAGTATTTCAAGAAATTATGTGATTTGATGAAAGGATCCAAGGTAAAAACTTTTTACGCTCTAAATCAGTGCAGAATTTATGGATCACGTTGGTATCAGAGCAATTAGTATGTTAGGTTAGCTTCTAATTGTGTGGGTTGATATCAGTTCTTTTTAGTTTGGTTTCTAGTATTATTTTAGAATTTTTGGGCCTATTAATATTCCATTTGCAATTTGTAGAATTAGGTTGTTTACAGGGAATAGGAAACAATAGGAAAAGCCTTGAAAAAAGAGAGGCTTAATGAGCTTGAAGTAATTAACCGGTAGATCTAGGAAGAGAATGCTTTCCTAAGAGCTCATTTTTACTCCTTGAAAGAGGATATTACCCACTTAAAATCAGAGCTACAAGCCAAGGATGAGCTCTTGACACAGATGCATGATGAAGAGAAACACTATCTTCATTAATTACCTTCTACTGCAAATGCAAGCACTATGATTAATAAGTGTACTATAAATTGTTCATCTAGTAATTCTTTTCATTTAGTTTCAGATGTTGTTTTTGGTAGTTTTGAAAAACAAACTCAGAGCATTGGATCTAAACTGTTATTAAAAATGGGGTTTGACGGAAGGGGCCTTGGTCAAAATGGTAAAGGTATTGCTAACCCAATATAGGTAGAGCATAGATCTCACCATGCAGGATTGGGTTACACTAGTGAGAAAGTGGCTATTAGAAAAAATTCCTCCATTACTGAAAGAGGACAAGCTTCTAACAGCCAAGATCTGAGACCACTAGCAAAGTATAATTCCTTCTTATGAAGGAATAATGAGTGGTGTAAGAAATTAGGTAAAAGAGGTATTGAAATTCCACCTCATCATTATTACACTAGAAAAGTCACCAATAGGAATGTGAATTCTAAGACTTCTAATTCACTATTACCATTTAAGAAATTTGGTTCCAATATTCAGAAGATGTTGCATTCTTTTCCTTGTACGTTTTATGGATTGAATAAACATTATGCCACATATTGTTGGAAAAGTGAGAAATGACAAATGGGTGACCTCACCTAATAAGAGGGGTGTTTGCACTCATTGTCACATGAGTGGACATCAAGTTGAAAAGTGTTGAAAACTTCAACCATACCACCATCCTTGTAATGGTAAGAAGAAGATGGGTTATAAACCTATTGATAAGGTAATTAATGGAGTTTTTGTTCAATCAACCCATGCAGATGTCAATAAATCTACTAAGGAAATTGAACACCCTAAACAAGAGAATCGAATAAAAAGGGTTAATAAATAGTTTCTTAATTTCATATTGTCATGATTAGTAGATTGATAATGTATTTATATGGCAAAGCAATTTTGGGATCCTTATTGTATGTTGATAAAGGACATTTACCCATGCTTTGATATATGCATTTTGAAACTACTATTATGAGAACACTTCGAGATAGGTTCATCATGCAAAGTTTTTAATTCTCACACTTTTATTTTGGAAAGCTCTATTTTTAAAATCTCCAGTATTAACTTCATGATTTGTTAAAGAATATAACTCATTGACCAGCTTGGGGATTGACAGCAGTTGCACATGTTGATGGAATATTATAGTGTTTAGTTTCATACTTAAGTACTATTTTGGAGTGCATCTATTTATGGCATGTGTGTGATTAGATGCATCAATAAGACCCATTAGGGAAATGTATTGCAACATGGTCACAACCAATATTGTACTTTATTTACATTGATAAACTTGTTTTGTAGTTATATTGGTGATTGTTTTAGTATTTGGTAGTTTATCACTTCCAGGATGTGACAGTGGGCAGACAGTTTGATATATTGTGACCTTATTGGCAGTTGCAGGATTCAGTTTAACTCATGCCTTTTTTAGGGTCTTTTATATTTTTGAGTTATGAATCACATTTTTCCACTATATCTATATGTTATGATTTGGGTTCTATACTTGATATATTGTAGAAGACCATTTAGCAGTAGCAAAGGAGATCACTAGGCTTATTTATGTAGAGGTTCTTATGAAGTTGTGCAGTAGAGGAAGTCATCACATCCTATTTTTGCGTAGAGTCTATTGATGTCCATGTAGTAGTAGAGGGTTTATAAAATATGTGATCAATTGATTATTATAAGCATTGTAGGTGTAGTTATAGAACCTAAGTAGACTGATAAAGACCCATCAAAATTCTTCATAATCAACTAGCATTTTAGAGAATCAAGTTGGGTACCAGCTTTTGGTGGACCAAAAGCCCTCTTAGTAGGAAGGATTGATCCAAGAGGATCCACATTCACTCTAAAATATAAGTCATCAAATCATACATTGATCGATGGCACAACGTAGAGCTCATCGAGAGATTTATAGCATAATTTAAATGGGTCAATTTTGAGCCCATATGCATAAGATATCACGCATTGAAGTTTCTAGATCAACAAAGCAAAAAGGTGACATAGGGTGATGTGGCATAATCTTAGCTCTTCAAATGGACTAATCATGTTGTGACATGTGGCAATGAGTTTGTGCAAGAAAAATATTGGTCTTTGATAGCTGTATGTAGATAGTGTAAAAAATAGGCCAGATACAGGGACTATAGCCAATGGAGTCTGCTTTTGTCTCAAAAGGGGACCCTACCACTAATAGAGCTATGGAGCATCCATCCAGTTAGACATCGACAAGTATCAAAATGTGAGTGGTCCATGTGGTGGGTCCTAAAGCCACCACATGGCTTGCCATCACTTTATTTCTCCATAGTCAAATTTTATTTAATGTTCAATGCCAAGTTGAGCTTAAGTTAGGGTGCTGAGACCTGAGTTGGAGTGCCGAGCTCAAGTTGAGATGGAGAGCCTGAGTTGGGATGACCCAAGTTAACCTGAATGGGTCAAAATGTGCTTGAGATAGTCAACCTAGATGGGAGCCCATTCACCATGAATATCAAGTTTAGCATGACTAGGATAAACATCCCACGATTCAACATGGAAAGTTTGAGAACGTTCCAAGCCAACATTCCAAGGTAAGTGGTGGAGATGTGGCATATGCCATGAAGTATGTTGCCATGACCCAAGCTTGAAGATACATGCCATGATTCAAAGCTAGTGGATCAATTCAAGGCCCAAGCATGAGAAAACCATGTCACACCACATGACAAAGTCCCCATGGGTTCTATTTATCATGAACCCCCATGAAGTTTGTATATGCCTTGCCTAAAAAAAGGCACTTGGCATTGAATAAACCACAGGATTGAGCTAATAAAAACAAAGCTAACTCACATCCCATCCATGTGGGATAAGAAATAGGCCCTAAAATGAGACCAATGGGATTCAAAAGATGTTTATTATGGTAAAAAGATAAGCATCTGACTGATTGGAACATTTGTGCAAGCACTATATAAGTGCATGAAATTGTATTTAACTACAAGCTTTGGCAGACTATGTATTGGCCAAAATTTAACCAATTTGCAAATATCTCAATATTTTAAGGGCTTGGAGGCATTTTTAGCTCTTAGTGTAAACTAAGGAATTGTCCTGGACTCTGAGATGATTTCAACAGTATGTTGAAAGACCTATGATGATTTTATTAAAGCCATTTTGTAAGTCCATTTTTGAGAATTTTTAGATAAAATCTATAGGATTATGAGACTGCATTAAGGACAAGAAGGTGGAAGGCCCATCCATGTATGCTAGGGCTTTTTGAAGGTATATTACCAGTTTGTATGCAATCTTAGAGTGTCCATTTAAAAATTGTGAGGGTTGGTCATGTACTCACTTTTCATAGAAATGGATTGGTTCATACTATAAGTGAACTTAGAGATGTAGGCATTACCAAACTCAGTTATCAAGTGTTTGTTGTGAGTTGATTTTATTTGTGTATTCTTTTTTGCATTTTATTAATTTTAATTATTAATCATTATTGAATGCATAATTAGTCAAGTATGACATATTAACATAAAATTGAGTACTTCAGGGTTTGAGATAAATATATTTTAAAAGTAAAAGTCAAATTCAATTTCATTTTCCTTGAGTGTTTTAAGAAATTGTGTGATTTGATGAAAGGATCCAAAGTAAAAACTTTTTATGTACTAAATTAGTGTATATTTTAAGGATCAGCTCTAATGTTTCATAAGAAAGTATCTCTAATAAAAAAATAATAAGGGTAAACATGGATGCATCGACACATAATTGTATTCCATCCTTGCTCTCTTTACTTTTCAATAATTTCAATTATTCAATTTTAGATTACATGAATTGTTTTATATTATAACATACTCTTGGTTACAAGTTATACACCATTATAAAATTCACCAGGGCTCAAGCGAAGGCAATTTATGTTGCACACACCCAAGTACACATTTATTTTTTGTAATATAGTAATTTCATCCTTATGCATGACTAGATTGAGGGTGATGGGTAAATGTAGATACAAAAATATGATTATATATATCATCTCAATCTTGTACACTTAAAAAATATCAATTAGGGCTCTACCCTTTAATTTTAGACCTTCTTGTTGCCGAAAGACTAGCATTCATCATTTCATTGTGCCTAACTAATTATCTCATAGATCGAACCTATCATTATGATGACCCAAATCACTTGTAAAACACAACAAGATTAAAAAATGATTTATATCCATCACTGTTAGTTACATACCTTCTCTAGTTTTATATTCTATGGGACACTACCATCTAGATAGGGACACTAACATCGACGCCAGTGTCTAGATTCCATATATAGTGCTTATACCTCAAAATTAATCCAAATTGTAAATCTTTCTAAATGTATGGGTTTTCCCTTATCTAAAACTTCTATGAGATATTTTAAAAAGGTGTTGTATAAATACAAATCAAATCCTACTCATTATCCATCTAGAAAATTCTAAGTAAGTACCAATTCAATCTCATTCAATCAATTGTACAACTAAGTTATTATGCCATATTCCTCCTTATTTATATATAAGTCATAGGAATAGTCATATTACAAGTTTAGAGTACTCAAATAACAACCCATGAAAATTATTTTTCAACTTATAATCTAGGTCACTACATGCCCTTGCCTATTACATATTGTACTTTTGTGCACACACAAAACCACACTTAGGGGAGAACTATATATATCTAAGGCCCTATTAGAAGTAGTGGCAATGTAGGTAGTGCTCATTAACAAAGGGGTGATTGAGGTTAGTTTGACTTCATGATCCCACTAACCCATTTTTAGGAAGGTAACATTACCTAAGGTGAATAACTAGGGTTTGATTTATAAACAATTATACATAGATTATGCATATGATCTAGATATATTAATAAAAAAGTGACAAAAATCCTACTAGGCACATGTGGTCACTTATGAATAAAATAAATATTTTGTACTAGATAGAAGCATCGAGCCATAGATAAAAGCGTAGGGACTCTTAGAATAAAGTTACCTATTTCAACATCGATATATCTTATATCTCCTTACGCATCTACAAAAAAACTAAGTATTTTCTTTTGTTTGTGTTATAGTTATCAAAATATAAATTATTATTGTATACTCTATATTTCATAATTTTCCAGATTTAACATATTATTTTATCTGAATTAATTCAATTATCCTACTTTAAAATAGTTTATTCATCCATTTTATTAGTCTATTCTAACCCCTTAACCCTTGTCTATCCAAAAAATTAAAGAAGTTTAAACATTCTCTATCCATAATAGTTATGCTTCAGATATACTTAATTTGAGGGTTTCGATGAGCATTATGATATGTATTGAAATTAGGCATGGGGACCATAAAAAATAAAACAACGTCTCTTGTATACTACAGCATATCAATGAAACCAAAAATTACTATTTTAGTAAAATACATGTCATCCTCAACCAAGATTTGGTAAGAAAGATATTAGTTGTTGATGTTTATTTGCACTACAATCAAGTTATTTTTAGAAGGAAGAACAAGAACTTGCTATTGAAGACACATTGTCTCATCATCTTGAGACCTTTGATTGGAATGTGTAAATGTAGAGAGGATTACAAAGCAAGTTAGTCAAGCATTAGTCCATAAATAATGAAACATGCATAAAGAGGTAACTAACTAAGCCTATCTATTCTTATGGGAATTATATAGGATAACAAGAAACAAATGAAAGAAAGAAACATCATATTACCTTCCCAAATAGATTCACCATACCCATGTGGCTCAAAATCATGTTCTCCCTTGATCAAGCATCTTTGTCTTTGTCAACAATGATGGAAAAATCCTCCAATGCTTCAAGAAAACCTCATAAAACCTAGGCTCATGATTCCAAATCACTAAACTAGCCTATCAATGAAGCTTGAAAACAAAAACAATGATCAAATGCAAAGCCTTGTGGAAACAATTTAACATTATAACCTTCCAATATTCGAGTTTAAAATTCATGTCCATGGCCTCTCTATTAATAAATTTTTGAGATTGGTCAGGATCAACCATGACCATCCATATCAAGATTGAGATGTGTGGCCATAGATAATCCTAATATTTGGAAATAAATCCATAATTATCTTCATCGTGACCTTGGAAGAAGGGGAATTGAAGAGGCATGGGAGGAATTAACTAGGCATTGGTGACCCATAATCTTGATATTTGTGGCATTTATGGCCTAGGGATGTCTTCCCAAGAAATGAGGTCACCTGATGATGTAGCTAATAGGAATCAATTTTCAAAAAGAAATATTCAACAACTCTCATGAGAAATCTGCTTAAGCTCTTGATTTGGATTAATTAGCCTTAAATAAGGTTAATTAATATTTGTGAAATTATTTGAAAATTGGTCCTCAATTAATCAAAATGGTCATAAACTTATATTACTGAGTTGTAATTTGAATCAGTAAGAATTAGGTGACGTTAGATGCATTGGAACCATATTTTCATTTAGGATGTTTCCAACACAAAATAAAAAAGGTATAGGGCATGTACCAATGAATTTAGGAGAAAAAAGTGATCCAGAGCATAAAAGGTGAAATCATCATTTTGACTCGAAATGAATTGATCAAAGTTAGTTGACCCATAAATTGCATTACCCTATTTAGGGATACTTTGACCTAAATTGGCAATTGTAAAAAACAATTTTGATACCATTTAGCATGTTTTATGGATTTTGACCTAAAATGTGCATTTGAGTTCATTTCGAGTAAGATTGACAATTTCAACATAAATGGTGTTAGGAATTGGATGTCTACATTTTCCCCCTATTTGAGAAAGCATAGCAAGACATTCAGGAGAAGCAACATCTTTTCAAAGAAAAGAGTTGTCAAGAAGAAATTAGAACAGACCCATGATTCCCCCTCGAGAGGACATACTAGGATGGAAGAAAAGGATGGACTCTCAAAAAGAGAGAGAAAGTGAGAGGTTAACCCATGGAATAGATCACATCCAAATGAGTTAATGCTTGCACATGTGATTACCATCATGATCAAAATATAATGAGAGGTATAATAGGCCCCAAAGATAAGGGAATGGGAAAGATACAATCTATACATGTAAGGGACACACTATAAACGTACCCAATATGAGAGTACAAGTTGTACGCTTATGACATTGATTAATCCTGAGACAAGTTACACACTAAAATATTGCCATCATGGGCTTTAATATGGAGATATTATAATTAGAGGAAAAGAGAGAACGTTCTACTTCAGGAAGGGAAGCACCACTAGAATCGGGTCTCTAAAGAGAATATAATAAGAAGAATTCCAATAGAGTATATTTGATTGTGACAAAATAGTTTTACCCCAGTAGGGAAAATTTTGATCATTGATAAAGAATAAAGAATTATGTTTCCCCTATAGATCTGATTTGATTCAGATGTTGGTCAGATGTTGTGCCCCAACATGGGTAATTGGCAAGAAAAATAGCTCAAGGATATAACAGAATAGATAGGTTAAAGTGAGTAGGTGCAAACGTACATGTGATGGTGTAATGGCTTAGAAAGCCATATAAAACCAAGCATATGAGAATGCACAAAGTGATGAAAGAGATGAAAAGAAGAATGGAGATATTTGAGTTGTCCTAAATAGAAATTGGGCACTGCCTACTTAGTTTCATGGACTCAAGTTCTAACAAGAACTTCAGACCAATGTAGTTCCCCCAAGTTTAGGATAGAATGGAATGAAGAATGATAAAAAATGACCAAGAATTAATTATAATTATAATGTATGCAAAGAGATACACATTTAAGCATAGACAAAAAGCCTAAAATGCATGCTACCTAGAAGCCTAATTCCATATCATGAGCCTAGGTTTTGCAAATTGTTCTTGAGAAACATTCATTGGAGCTGATGTTGACATTAAGACTTTGAGACCTGAGCACAAAGTGATTGCTATAGAAAAATAAATTAGGCATCATAAGTATGAATAACTTATAATGGCATAATATTCCAATTGTGTTGAGCCAGTTTAAATGTCAACATTTATAACTAAGACAAGTGCCCCTTAAGGCTAATTAATCCAAATCAAGAGCTTAAGTGGATTTTCCATGAGAGTTGTTGAATTTTTTTTTCAAAAATTGATTCCTATTATCTGCATCATCAAGTGACCTCATTTCTTGGGAAGACATCCCTAGGCCATAAAATCCACAAATATCAGGGTTATGGGTCACCCATGCCTAGTTAATGCCTCCCATGCCTCTTCAATGCCCCTTCTTCCAAGGTCATGATGAGGATAATTATGGATTTAATTCTCAAAAATAAATATTTAAAAACTCTCATGGAAAATCCACTTAAGCTCTTGATTTGGATTAATTAGCCTTAAATAAGGTTAATCAACATTTGTGCAATTATTTAAAAATTGGCTCTCAATTAATCAAAATGGTCATAAATTCATATTACTGAGTTGTAATTTGACTCGAAAAGAATTAAAATGTGAAATTAGATGCATTGGAACCATATTTACACTTAGGATGTTTCCAACACAAAATAACAAAGGTACATGGCATGTACCAATGAATTTAAGAGAAAAGAGTGATCCAAAGCATAAAAGGTGAAATCATCATTTTGACTCGAAATGAAATGATCAAAGTTAGCTGACCCATAAATTACATTTCCCTATTTAGAGATACTTTGACCTAAATTGGCACTTTTAAACAACAAGTTTGAACCATTTAGCGCATTTTATGAATTTTGACCTAAAATGTGCATTTGAGTGCAATTCGAGTAAGATTGACAATTTTAACACAAATGGTGTTAGGAATTGGATGTCTACAGTAAACACCTATTTTTGGTCTGGGGTAGTTTTAGATGTTGATTTGAATGGATTTAGGGTACTTGTGTGTTGATAATAATTCCAAGTTAGGCTCTTATTAGTACCTCATTTATGTATTTTGAAACCCATTTGTTCCTCCTTCCTTTTATTTTCTCTCTCCTCTAATTTTTCCTACATTTTATAATATATTTCTATGAGTTTAATGGTACACATAGGTTTGAATAGGAGCATAACACCATGCTCATTTACTTATTTTCAAATGGTCCATTTATTTCCTCTAGGGTTTGTGTTTTTTTTTTAGAAGTTTTTATGTTATGTTTTGGCTTACAACCAATAGAGTCAAAATTTAGATCTAAAACCTATAAATATACAATTACATTAGATCATATATAACAAGAGATCAAATTTCAAAAGCATTCCAAAAAAAGGTCAAGCTTGATAAACAATAGTACAAGAGAAAAACTTGAAGTGCCTAGGGAAATATTTCCTTTCAAGCTTTCATATTTCATAATTTTTTAATGTTCATGCAGTGAAAATGGGTATGAGGATTTGGGATTGCATCATAAGGTCTATTTTGGAATTAAGTTGAATGATTATTTTCAAATTTTCTAAGGACAAGGCTGGGAATGTGGTAGGCCACGTAATTAATTACATTGTTCTTAATGTCATGCAAGGTTTTGTGAGATGATTAGGGTTTCAATAAAGGAAAAATATTTATGGGAGATGCATAATGAATTTTGAGAAAGTATATAGGTTTTTAAGAGCTTATGAGCAAAAAATGAGAAACATCAATGTATTATTACAAGACATTATATATGATCAGGAGTATATAGCTAACCAAGAGTGTAGGGTTTGAAAAGGAGTATAGTAGTACACTCATAATCAAATAATGAAAGTATTTAGTTTGTTGAATAATTTTATAGTTTTATTTTCCTTGATTCTTGGAACTAATTCCAATGGATTACAACATCAAAATATCTACATATTTTCTAAATTTTAGTATTATTCTTAGAACCAAATCTTTATTGTTGACAATTGGGGCAGATTATGCAATGAATCAACTCATGCAATAAATAATGGAGAGCCGAACACAGTGGATTATTTCAACACACAATAATAATATTCTATTCTCATTAATTAATCATCCTGGGACATTACAAATATATAGGAATATTATTCCTATAACTTCTCCTTTAATTTCTCTCACACCCAAAATATTATAAATAAACAAACCTATCTATGATATATTGTTATAACCTATTAACAATATATCTTAACAATAATATAATCTAACTAATACAATCTTACCATATTAACTATACAGTTACTAATAACTACTTACCTCTTGATAAATATCAAGCTATTACTATTCTGTAAATACTTAAACACAAAATGTAAAAGCTAGATTTCCTAACATTCCCCCCCATAGTTTTTACATGGTACACAAACATTCACACTCTTATCTATAGTATGCTAATCCACTATAGCTTGCCCTATTTGGATCATGACCTTGATACAAAGAGAGCCTCACTCCTCCCATGGTTTTATAGGTTTACCACAAACTTTGACATAAACAGGAACACCATTCACCTCCAAGAATTGGCATGAACAAAATTGTATGCCACCGCATACTCATAGGTCTGCATACTACTGATGCAATCTTGTTGTAAATGAGCACTATATGCGAAGGAATGCATCTCACATTTATATTATGTGACTGCAATGGACATGTCACTAAAGATCATCTCCATAAAGAAGTAATACAATCGTGGGATCTCTGTAGTAGTTACTCTCCTAATTGTTGCCAAAACATTATTCACCTCCTATGTTTTTCTATATCTACCACAAACCCTTTCAAGATCCACGAACCAACTTACATTGGTGATTTATATCATTTCATAATATTTTCACCTTAGGAAATCGTGTTTAGAATTTTCACACAAATTACATATCCTGAATAGGCATATTTTCCTATTCTTATTTTAAAAGCACACAATGGAAATGAACAACACACCACACTAAAAATAACACACCACACTAAGTGTCACCAAATCATTGGTGTAGCTCCATTCTTGGTGACTAACGAAAGGTCGTTGAAAGACCTCCAACCTCCATGTATCCTCTAACCTCTAGTATGTAAAGATTTTTACTTATCTAGTATGTCGATGTAGCTCAGGTACATGAATTTTTTGAGAGAAACCCACCATAATGCAGACATCGCATACAAGTAAAAATACATCTATAAGGTAATTTTTTTTATTTTTACAATTTTCATTTTTGAGACTTTTGAATCTTGAATAAAACTCAATATTGACACAAAGATTTTTTGACAATGACAAAAAAAATACAAGACTCATTATTGACATTTTGGCACTTTAGTGACTAACTAGAAAACTACTAAAAGCCATCAACTAGAAAGTAATATTTTATTACTTTCTATGAATAACTTAATAAAATATTTGATTCCAATAATTTAATAAACTATGACCATATGAATTACAAAATTGATCTTAACACTTTTGATATTCACTCTATAAATGATCTTATAAACTAACATTACTAACTAAAAGAGAAATAAATCAAACTTGGAATTTTTAATGACCCACTTACCTCTAGACCTAACATACAACGTAATAGCATTGACCCTATAACTTATGAAGCAATTTTTGTTTTTATAATGACTTAATTTTAATAGACAAAACTAAGACAATATATATTAAGACAAAAAATTTACCAACAAAATCAAATACTTAGAATTGTCTTGTACAATGGAATCAATAATACAGTGACCTAAAAAATCACTCAATTATGAACATGCACAAATTGGAAGGTAGTGAATGCATGAAGAACATAATAAATCTCTCAGTTGAAATAAGATGCTATACATCAACATTTTCCATGTTACCTATCACCTTATGCATGTCTACCAAGTGGTACACTAGTGGAATATGTGTTGGATGATTTAGGATGCATACCTCTTTCAATGCTTTGTAGTAAAATATAGTTGATGCAAACAGGTTTCAATATTTACCATAGATAACTTTGCTCACAAAGTTTTATTGCTAGATATAACTATGTTGTGTTTAGATGCAAAAGTGATGGTCACAAATTTTAAGGCGAAGCCATAGTAGAACTAAAATCATCCAAAAACATCTAGATTTGACATCATATTTATTAGGCGTAGCACCAAATAGAATGGATGATGGGTGGCGAACTAGATCTATTGTAAATGTACATGGATGTGATTGAAAAACTTTATTCTCTTTGCCGAATGACCAAGACTGAAAATTAATTGGTTGCACTACGTTATCTGATCGATGAATAGGGGAATTTATTAAATAGAAATATGCTTCACAGAAAATAATGTAGAATCTTGATACTACATGGTGAGATGGCAATAGAACTAATCAAAGCACTTTCCTCTAATCATGATTCAAATTCCTTAATATATGCTAATTTAATCTATAAAACTAAAAAACTTCTCACATCAAAAGATTTCATACACAGGGATAAAGCACCGCACTACTGCTGCTTCACATGTTCTCACAGTCCCATAGGCATGTCTGCTCTGATACCACTATTGATATTGGGGTAGATAATGCAATGAATCAACTCATGCAATGAATAATGGGGAGTCGAACATAGTGGATTATTTTAACACACAATAATAATATTCTATTCTCATTAATTAATCATTTCGAGACATTACAAATATATATGAATATTATTCCTATAACTTCTCCTTTAATTTCTCTCGCACCCAAAATCCTATAAATAAACAAACTTGTCTACGATATATTTTTAAAACCTTTTAACAATATATCTTAACAATAATATAAATTAACTAATACAATCTTACCATATTACTAACAACTAATTACTATTTACCTCTCAGTAAATATCAATCTATTACTATTTGCTTGTTTGTAAATGCTCAAACTTATAATGGAAAAGCTAGATTTTGTAACATTTACATAATTCAATTTGTAAGATGATAAATGTGAGAAATAGATTATGTCATGCAATTTATATCAAAAATACCCAAAATATCAATTTATTCATAATTTAGAGCCATTAGACTATAATGCAATCAAAATGGACATTAAAACTAGCATTATAAATCTAAAGCTAAATGTTATAAACAAGATTAGGATAACAAAAAGACTAAATGATATGGATAATGGATTTATTACAAATAGACTTATAATTTCA
Organism: Torreya grandis; assembly: GCA_037957365.1. Taxonomy (NCBI): domain Eukaryota; kingdom Viridiplantae; phylum Streptophyta; class Pinopsida; order Cupressales; family Taxaceae; genus Torreya; species Torreya grandis. The sequence goes on from JARHVA010000971.1 coordinate 2,938,230, forward strand.
ACATGATATTAGCTTTATCAAAAGACATTGATAGCATGGATTCATGGATTTAGTGTACTTATTGGACTATGGAGATTCATGAGCTTTGTGATTAATTTTATCATTGTTTGGAATTGAGGGGGAGTCATGGATTTAAATAGGCCATGGAAGGCGATTTTCCAATGAATTAAAAATTCATTAGAAGCCTCTAGAGAAGAAGATTCTAGAGAGAAAGTAAGGAATTCTAAGGAATTTAAAATTCTTTCGAATTTTCTAGAGAGAACTCTCTAGAAAAGGAGAAGGGTGGTGTAAATTAGGCACTAGGCATGTAGGATAGTCTAGGAGATATGTAGATAGTTTTTTAGGAATTTAAAATTTACAAGTGTGCATGGGAAGATTTATTAAGCAAATGGGATGTTAATAAGAGAGGAAATGAGAGGGTTAATAATATGTGGGATATATGTGTGATATGAAATATGGATAGGGGACTTAGATAATTGAATAGAAAGGGGTTAAAGTGGTTATCTTATGCAAAAATGTGACAATAAGAATTAATTATTGGATTATTAGATGGAATTAGAGACACAATTGCAACCCTGAACAGGCAAGCAAATTAAGATGCATAAATTTTTCCCCTCTTTGAAAGAGCATTATGAGTAGACAAAGTAAAAGGAGTAATGGTCTTTAAAACAAGAAAGAAACTCATGGATGAATATTAGTAAAGTATTTTAGTAGACACATGATGCCCACTTGAGGGGATATGCAGGGAGGAAGGAAACGGATGGCCACTCGAAAGAGGAAATGAGGGTGGAATGTGCAAAGAGATAAGGGGTTGGGATGTTAGATGTGAGATCAATGATAAAGAAAATGAACTTGGCATGAGTTTTTGAGATACCTAATAATGATGCCATTGGAAAATAACTCTGCAAGGGGAGTATAAATGACTATGTTATAGTTGTTGACACATCCCAAGGGGGAATCAACTATAACATGATGATGATAAGATAAAAGGCCTTAAGATTTTTATGTATCCCAAGCAAAGACACATTCTATGGAAAGCTATAGACCAAGATGATAAGGCCATGATCTTTCAACATATCCCACACAAGGATGCATGCTAAGAGAGCATCAAGCCAAAATAAGACAATGAATTGATAACATTAATCGACACGTGTAGCTCAAAGTTAAAGTTGAGAAATATGATGAAGTAAATGAGAGAGAATAATTAATATGATCGAGTGACCAAAATATGAATAGGAATAATTGAACTGTAATGCATCAAAACAATGATCCATAATGTGATTAATAATGATGATGACCCTAGAAAGGAAACATGTAAGGGAGTAAAAGATGATAATAAATTTATAGTCCTGGTCATGCCCCAATTGAAGGATGAAACCATAAACTTCAAATGATGAATTAACCAGTCAGTGATGACTAATGGAAGAAAATATGGATGTTTTTTATTTGTTAGACCTAATCAATAGGTGTAAGAAATTGATGAAAAGATTAAGGAGATGATTATGTGGATGGTGATTAATCAATATACTTATTGAAATTATAGTTCAAAGATTTGACTGACGTAAGATACGAGGATGATGAATAACAAGATATATATGACTTTGAATGATGGGGAAAGAGGAGAGGGTGGCCAAGATGACCTTAAACACATTATGTGATTAATAACTGCAACATAGTCTAAAAATACCTCAAGCATATATAGTTAAAAGTAGATGGTAGATGATATGATAGGCTAGAGAAGGAGGATGACAATGACTATTAGACATATTAGTTATTAGATAGATGTTAGGTGTGATGATGATTAGATTGAGAGTTGAGTTGAGATGAATAGAGAGATGATAGTTGATTGTCTAGAGGATATAGACATGATGATAAAAGGACTCAGAGCAATGATTGGATATTAAATGAGTGATTTGGATGATTGGCTTGAAGACAAAGGAATAGGATAAATGATTGGATATGGGTTGTTAGATGTTATGATAAGTGATAGAGGATAGGATAAATGATGAGTTCATATATTATCAAGCCATCATTGTTATAATAAGTCTCATCATAGTCTAAGTAATCTGATGTAAATATAGCACTAGGCAATATGCCTCATGATATAAGTATGACCAAGAGGATGTTGTTCCAAAATGTATGATTATAAAAGGGGAAAATGATGAACTCTGTATAGGGCACCCAAAAGCATCATTATATCTTTTTTGGATCCATTATAGTATCCTCATTAATTGCACCTTTGATGAAATAGATATGATGTAAGACTAATTAAAATCTTAATAAACATAGATAAACAAACACACACACACACACACACACACACACACACACACACACACACACACACACACACATAAAATAAATGACATGATAATAAGTCAAACAAGAGTAGACACACACAAGTATCTACATATAGTGTAATTATGTCTTGTCTAATTGTCTTAATGAGAGTTGATGAGATGATTGATCAAGTAATGAGTTATACGAAGTGGGTCATGATGATCATGATTTGAAGGTGGATTAAGGATATGTATTTGGACAAGGGTGTATATTTTGAGTAGACTAAAAACCTGGATTAGGATAAGGTTATGAATAAGGACTTTAGATGTCATGATTAGGATATAGGATAAGACAAGATGATAAAATGATGAGACTGCTAGGATATAAGACAATGTGATATGACAAGATGATATGTATAACTTAGGACATAGGACAAGATGATTGACATACATAAGAAAATATGAAATAAGACAAGATAACTTATAAGTTTTTTGGATTTTTTAAATTTTAGAATATTTAGGGTTTTTTGGAATATTTTAATTTATAGGTATTTTGAGAATGTGTATGTACACTATACACATGGGGTTACTAGAAAAGGGAATATCAAACCTAGCAACTAGGATAAATATAGATAAAATAATGGATGGGATGACAAAAAGATGAGGGTGAGGTTGAAAAGTGGGTGAGGACCAAAGAAGAATGAACTAGGGATCACCAATGACCATATCATGAAGGAACCAAATATCTAGTTGTCTGAGTGCCCATTGAAGGATATGCTAAAATGATTTCAGAACATTTTTCAAGATATATTCCACATCCTTATGAAGTTCAAGACTATAGGAAATGATGGACATAATAGGATGCATGATATGATGGCATATGATGGGTAGAAATAATGGATATAAGGATAAGATAGACAAGGATGACATGGAAGGGATTGACAAGGGATAATATGTGGATGAAATGGATTTTCCCCCAAGTGTTGAGGTACAATACAAATAATATATTATTTTACCATGATGTCAGAAACTAGTTTGCATCATGGTACTTGCCCAAGGTGTCAGAAGATTAATTTTCACTATTAGACAAATGTTGTTTTAGCATCTCAATTTATTAGATATGAGTATGAGATGCAATAATGTCAGTGCTTTCATTAATTTTAGATGATACTTATTCTAGAGATATGTGATACTAGAACCATGTTTTAAATGTTGGATGTATTGATGTATTTTTGACCTTCATTAACTCTTGATTCAAACCCTTCTAGACATCTAAACTAGGTTTCTTCATCACCCCTACAAGAGATAATGTTACCCAAGGTTGTGAGGTGTAGAATGGATGGGTTTAGGGTTTAGATTTGATGGTGAAGTATAGGACTTGAATGGATGATAAGATCATGTTAGGGAGGTGTGATGGGTGATTAGGAAGTGGCACTAACATTTGCACACATTGTTGTGCATGTTGGATGTTCCACATTTGATTTATGCCATTTGATAAAATATTGTAAGAGATCCAAGTCATTTTGAATTTGTAGTTTATCTTTGATTTGATTATTTGAAAGATTATTGGTCATCTTGATATTTTTCTTGACATTTTTTTTGACTTTTAGAGTTTATTATATCTTGACTAACTCTTGTTGCTGGAATTTGGCCTTCACTAGAGGAGATTGATCTTTGAATTGATAGATGATGATTATTTTGACTTTGGTGGTCCCTTGCTGCCTCAAATAGGATTTCACTAGGGGAAGACAGTTTTTTACTAGGATATTGATTTAATTTTTCTTGATTTTGACTTGTTGTATCAAAGGTGATTTGATTATCATGTATGAAATTTTGAATATGATATTAGACCTTTGTATTTATGGCACATATTATATTACTCAAAGAAAATTTTATATACACATAAAATTTTCAAACTTTACCATTTTACTAACACTTTTTATCTTACAAGAACCCATCGAGTCTCAATATCTCTGAGTGCATACCTTAAGGGGTGAACTAGGAAAGGGGTGGGTAGATGATTGGTGCTTCACAAGATCATTATCCATTTTTCCACTTGATATATACACACTTGTCTCCTAAAAACCATTCTCCTAAGCTTTGCATCTTATTTGTCACCCTCCTCTAGTCATTTACCACCTTCATTAGCCCTTTCCCTAACCTAAACACCTTTTTGGAAGTTTACATGACTATGTCAACCACATCAAAATTGTATTATTATTTACAAAATATTACTAAGAACTAAGTTACCCATGGTCGATATAGTTCATTATTTAGTTAGTTTTTTATCAATTTCAATACTAGGTCGACCGGGTTGACCTTGTTGGATAAAAATTTTAGAAGGTTTTAAGGTTAGATTCGCCTATATAAACACAATAATTTTTATATTTATAAAATAAAATAATAATAAGTAAGATATATTATGCATCTGTTTATCCATAATTCTATTTGAGGAGCAAGTTTAGGGTTTCATACTTTATTTGGAGATATGGATCTTATCTTATGGATAAGTCTTTTGAATGCATTGATAGGTTGTGTATTCTAGAGTTGATTTATCCTTGTCATCCTTACATAACACAAAAACCTATTGTGAAACACCTTGGCCAAGGGAGAGATTGAGGCTCGATGGGTTCATCTTCAAAGGTAAATATTCTTAACTTTGTTCCTCCTTTGTAAGAGTAGATAGATATTCATTTGCACTTCTCTTCCATGCATTATAATTATGTATACATTAACATGATAATATGTCTTCTATGCATGTTTATTTTTCATGTTGATTACCCCCACTTTATGTCACAAAATTTGGTGAGCACTAGATTAGACTTTTACTTTACTTGTTATTAGTTTAGTGAATATGAAAACATAGGACCTAGTTAGGGTTATTTCATAGTTTTCCTTGACTAGAGGCTTTGGAACCCTCTCTAGTGATATTATTATGGTAATATATCCCTTGGATAGATCTAGTGGATCCATATTGGCCATGACCCCAATTATCTAATGTGTCCCCAATCATAAGTGTGAGTAGGATCTATCTTTTCTGACCTAGGATTGATTTGTATATCTACTATATTTCCCATTGCATACATTCTGGTGAACCTGACATAAATCTAACCCTTGTAAATTTTATTTCACTCTTTCATTTCTATCATTTTATTATTTTTCTATATTTTTGATACTATGTCAACCAAGTCGATATAGTTCTAACTTTTATGCATAAGTTTAACACACAGTCATATCAGAATGACTTTGATTTTTCTATGTAGGCCTTCATCAAATATAGGTTATTGGATTAGGTAGGTCAACACAGTACTCTTATTTAGTTACATATTAATAAACTAAGTCAAACAGGTTAGTTTAGTCTTCCATTCAACATCCAGATCAATAAATTAAGTCGAGCAAATCAATTTAGTCTTCCAATCAGTATCCAGATCAATAAACTAAGTCAAGCAGGTTGACTTAATCTTTCAATCAACATCCAAATCAACAAACTAAGTTGATTATTTCAATTTAATCTTTTATTCAACATCAAAATCAACAAACTAAGTCGTTCAAGTTGACTTAGTCTTCCATTCATCATCCAGATCAACAAACTAAGTTATGCAAGTTGACTTAGTCATCTTATCTTATTTTAGTAAATAGGGTTTTATATAACTAGGTCAAATAGGTTGACTTAGTTTGAATAATTTAAAATTAGCATGCAAGGCACTTCAATATAAAATTTACAATCCTAATTATCCACCAACCCACAAATGTTCCTCTTTTCCTCTCTTTGTCAATCTAGTACTTCATTATAGTTCTATTTTGTGAAAGTTTGCAGTTTTCAAAACTAAAATCCTACATCAAACTAAGTCGACCTGGTCTACTTAGTTATGTATCCTATCTTTTATCTAAAATATTAAGTCGACCTAGTTGAATTAGTTATTAAAGACTCTTGCTTATACAAAATAGTAGCTACCCAATTGACTTTATTCTGTGTTATTTGCATACAATGTCATCTAAACCAAATATGTACCATTATTAATTTGGGAATTAACTATATGCTAGTAATTAATTCACACTTTCATTTTTTAGCTATTTGCATGCTTAGAGTAGTTCACATAGTCTAATTAGGTGGTTTTTCAAATTGTCATTTTATTGCATTTTTCTCTTTTTGCACACATTGCCAAATCACACAATATTCAAAATACATTTAGAATTTATCTTCCCAAAGCCTACTTACTATGTTTTCTTTCATGCTTTCATTTATATCATTTTATTAATTTTCTGTATTTTCGATACTATGTCGACTAGGATGGTATAGTTATAACTTTTGTACACATGCTTAACACATAGTTGTATCAAAATGACTATGTTCTTTTTATGTAGGTCTTCATCAGATATATTTTACTATATTGGACAGGTCAACACAATACTCTTATTTAGTTACATATTAACAAACTAAATCAGATAAGTCAACTTAGTCTTCCAATTAGCATCTAGATCAACAAACTAAGTGGGGTAGGTTAACTTAATCTTTCAATCAACATTCAGATCAACAAACTAAGTTAGGTAGGTCAACGTAATCTTTCAATTAGCATCTAGATCAATAAACTAAGCTAGGTAGGTTGATTTAGTCTTCTATTCAGGATCTAGATGAACAAACTAAGTTGGGTAGGTTGACTTAGTCTTTTAGTCATCATCCAAATCAACAAACTAAGTCATGCAGGTTTGATTTAGTCATCTTATCTTGTTTCAAAAGAAAAAGTTTTATAGAACTAGGTCAAATAAATTGATTTAGTTTGTATAATTTGAAAGTAGCATTCAAATCACTTCAATAGAAAATTTGCAATCCTAATCATCCTCCAACCGAAAAAGATTCATCTCTTTCTATCTTTGTCAATTCAGTAATTCATTACAGTTCTATTTTATGCAAGTTTTTAATTTTTAAAAGCACAATCCTAAATCAAATGAAGTCAACCTAGTCGACTTAGTTTTGTAGCCTATCTTTTATCTAAAAGACAAAGTCAATTGAGTCAATTTAGTTCTTAAAGACTCTTGCTTCTACAGAACATTAGCGACCTAGTCGACTCTGTTCTATACCATTTTCATATAGTATCATCTGAACCAACTGTGTACCATTCTTAATTTGATAATTTTCAACTATATGTTAGTAATTAATTTCCACTTTCATTTTTTTATCTATTTTTATGCTTAGAGTAGCTCACATAGTCTAATTAGGTGATTTTTTAAATTGTCATTTAGTTGCACTATTTTTCTCTTTTTACACACACTACCAAATCACACAATATTCAAAATGCATTTAAAATTTATCTTCCCAAGGCCTACTTTATATGTTTTCTTTAATGCTTTCACTTCTATCATTTTATTATTTTTATATATTTTTGATACTGTGTTGACCAATCCAGTATAGTTCTAACTTTTGTGCACAGGTTTAACACACAATTGTATCAGAATGACTATGTTCTTTTTTTGTAGGTTTTCATCAAAAATAGGTTACTGAATTAGATAGGTCAACATAGTACTCTTATTTAGTTCTAAAATAACAAACTAAGTTAGGTAGGTTGACTTAGTTTTCTAGTTAGTATCCAGATCAATAAATTAAGTTAGGCAAGTCAACTTAGTCTTTTAGTCAGCATCTAGATCAATAAACTAAATCGGGTAGGTTGACTTAGTATTTCAATCAGTATCCAGATCAATAAACTAAGCTAGGTAGGTCAATTTAGTCTTCCATTCAGCATCCAAATCAATAAACTAAGTCGGTAAGATCAACTTAGTCTTTCAATCATCACTCAAATCAACAAACTAAGTCATACAGGTTGATTTAGTCATCTTATCTTATTTAATCAAATAAGATTTTGTATAACTAGGTTGAATAGGTTGACTTAGTTTATAGAATTTGAAAGTATCATTTAAGGCACTTCAACAAAAAAATTACAATCCTAATCATCCTTCAATCCATGAAAGTTCTTCTCTTTGTCAATTTATTAATTCATTATAGTTCTTTTTTGTGCAAGTTTGTAGTCTTCAAAACTATAATCCTACAACAAACTAAGTCAACCTAGTCGACTTAGTTCTGTAACTTGTCTTTAATCTAAAAGACTAAGATGACTTGGTTGACTTAGCTATTAAATACTCTTTCTTCTAAAAAATAGTAGCGACCTAATCGACATTGTTTTGTACTTTTTGCATACAATGTCATCTGAACTAAATTTATACCATTCTTAATTTGAGAATTAACAACTATATGTTAGTAATTAATTCACACTTTCATTTTTCAGCTATTTGCATGTTTAGAATAGCTCACATAGTCTAATTAGGCAGGTTTTCAAATTGTCATTTAGTTTCACTATTTTTCTCTTTTTGCACACACTACCAAATCACATAATATTCAAAATGGATTTAACATTTGTCTTCCCAAGGCCTACTTAATTAGATTTCATTACCAAGGGGGAAGCCAACTTGGTTTTTTAACCAATTATAAACATGTGGTTAATGGTATATATTAAAAAATCACCTAACACCTTTATCATTAGAAGATTGTGAAGTGAGGGGGTAGGCATCAATACCAAGCTAGTACCATTACCAACACAAATCTTTTTTAATCTAAACATCTTGAAACCATCCATATATGTCTTTCTATTTCCCTACTTTCAATCAACTTCCCTATCACATTTAAAATAATACTTTATAATATTATAATAACACTCAGGATGACCACTTACTTATAATTTACTTTCAGATGACTGCTTTCTCTCTGATCATTATGTGTTGTATTGTAAAAACTTGCATTGGCTAGTGTTGGTGAAAGATTTTGTGTTGTGTGTCCCAATTGGATCATTCTCATTGATCCAATTATTTGTGTGTGCTTCCATTTCTTGTTCTAATTATATTACATTTTTTTACTACTTTTAGCACATTATCATTATTCGACACAGTGTCTTATAGACTATGTTTATCCTTTTCTATAATACTAAGTTAACCTAGTCAACCATATATTTGTAGTACTAGGTTGACCTATTTGACCCTATACTTTTCAACCTCTATCCAACTAATTTAGCCACTTACTACTAAGTCAGTGCATTAATTTTTCACCTAACCTAGTCAACCACTTACTACTAAGTTGGCCCACTAGTTTTTCACCTAACCAAGTCAGCCACTTAATACTAAGTCAGCTCACTAGTTTTTCGCTTAACCAACCAAGTCATCCACTTTTTACTAGGTTGGCCCACTAGTTTTTCACCTAACCAACTAAGTTGGCCACTTACTACTAAGTTAACCCACTATTTTTTCTTACCCTATTTGCAGTACTAAGTCGACCTAGTTGACCATGTACTCTTTTTTGCTAGTCAAGTTACAGTACTAAGTCAGCTTGATCAACCTTGTATCCTTATCTAGCTTAGTTTCACACCCTATTTGTATTACTAAGTCAACTTGGTCGACTTTGTTCTATGTTTGGCCAATTTTGTCTTCGTTTTGCATCTTTCTATCTAAATAGTACATAGTTAACCCTGTTGACTCTGTACACCATGGTTGATACTATTCTATGTAGGCTATCTATCATTATTTCATAATGATGTCATATTTTTATCATTTGTTTAGCCAATAGCATTGCATAATTAAGTATTTAGATCAGAACCTCACTTATTTTATTACTACAAATGAAACTATTCACTTTTTTCATTCATCTTTTCCTAATCTAAAACCAATAACTACATAATGTAATGTAGTTGAGGTCCTTCATCCTAGTCCTCCTCCCAATACCAATGTTGGGAATTCTCCACCAATAGCCTTCCTCCCACCAACATTAATAATCCCCCTCCTAACAACACTAATACCCCACCTTCAAATACTAATGCATAAATTGACACAACTCAAATTCTTGCACAAATAGTTCAATAAATTAACATCATGAAAACAACTAATCATTCCCAAATGATGCACATGCAAAAACATTTATTACAATTGACTAGTCAACCACCTCAAGTCATCATGTCTCAACCAAATTAAAATTATGTCCCTCCTCCTCTTAGAGATGCCAATGAGAATATCATCCCTCAACCTACTTTGCATAATAAAATTCTTCAACATCTTCAAATTTAACCTTTAGCCCCATTCATTTCATCCATAGATATTGGAAACATTTTTCCAACTATCACATATGATGGAACTAAGGATCTTACTATCTTTCTTAAGTCTTTTGGTAATCTCTATAAAGAGTGGGTCCAAACTAACACCTTTTTTACTACTAAGCTCTTGGCTAAAACCTTTTTTGGTGATGCACTTGAATGGCATAACCAACTTCCTATACATTCCATCTGACAATTAGAGGATTTATTAAATGATATAGTGAAGGAATTCCAACATGATGACTTTCCTGAAAATTACCTTAGCCATTTCATCTATACCAAGCAACTTCCTAATGAATCTTCTCACACTTTCATCAAATGATGGAAGTCTCTAGCTCACAAATTGGACCATAAAATGAATTATGATACTCTTTTAAGACTATATGTTACTGCTCTTAAATCTCCCCTTCAATACAAAGTTCAAATATGTTCCCCTAAAACCTTAGAAGAAGCCTTAGACCAAGCCAAAAGGCAAGACTTTTTTATGACTCAATTTTAAAAACCTCAAACAAATACTAAAGAACCTTTCCAATCATTTTCTCATATCATTAATTCATCCAAGCCTCCCTAACCTCAAAATGGAGCATCCAATTCAACCAATTTTAACCAAACCCACCCTCCCTTGAGTCTATAACAACTTAAGAAGAAAATTCCACCCTCTAAACCCATGAGCTTTGATCCTTCCAAACCTCCTACAAAATGGTACAATCCTGATAAAAAAATTTGGTGGCATGCTACTATAGGTCATTCTCATGAGTCTTGTCATGGTCTTCACCAATTTATTCTTGATTCATTGCTTGGTGCACATTTCCATCTTTATACTCTCATAAAAAAAAATTATCAAGATTATCTTCAAGCTTCTCAAATTCAATCTAAAGAATCACAATCACATCAACATCAACATCAACTACCTAATGAACAAAAAAAATTATCCCATACCTGCACCTCATCCACTAATGTTATTCAAACCATAGTTGATCCTTATTCCTACACCAATAAGGAAATGATAGCTAACATAAACAATTTTAAACATAACATTGCATCCATTGAACATCAACCTCTTAGGTCACATGAACCAAAGGTGTACTTAGTTTAAATTCCTACTCAAAATCATATCATACATGGTCCTCCTTTACCTTCTCATACCTCTCCTACACATCTTATGTCACATTTAACATCCTTAAGATATAACAAACCAACACATTTACCTATTTCCAAATGCACTTACCAACACAATGCAAATCATTTTAATGGTTCAATGTTAACTCACTCCACCTCACATGTTAGGGCATCTTGTGATGCCCATCCATATGTCCCTTCAGATCCTGGGGTATCTTGTAATGCCTATCCCTACATCAACTTACCCATTGGGGCATCTTATTATGCCCACTCTTATTCTACAATGCATATTAAAAAACAAATTCAACTTCAAGAAACCTTTCAAAACTTATAGGCTTGTATTTCACATGCTCATATTTAACATAGGCGTTATCATAGGTCTTACTTATTACTTTTTATCTCATGTTTCTTTGGTTTTGTGTACTTGAATTCTTTTAGTCACACCTTACTAGCACCATTTATTTCTTTGGGTTTAGTTTTCTTACACATTACATTTGGCATTTGTTTTCATTTTAGTTCTTATATGTCCATTTCATTTTTGTCTTTTATGTCATTCTTTGCCTTAGTAGCTTTATGATTATTTTTCCCCATTATTTAGCATTCACCTCATTGGTTTTCACCTTATGAGTTGTAGTTTAAGACCATGGATAATACCAAGCTCCCCTCACAAATTACCACATTAAAACATCTTTAAATCACTTTTTGGGATGACTACTACTTTCACTGGTGCTTGTGCTAGATTTTTTGTAGGTTCTTCTGGCTTCTCTAGTGACATGACTATTATAGCATATCCCCATCCCTTTCATAGCACTATTTTACCTCCTTATGATCAAATATGAGCATATTCATCATTTTATCACTTATTACATATACGTATCTCTCACGATCCCCATATTTCCCTTATTTCCTTTCATTTGAGGCTCACATCGATCATTTTGAGATTTCACACTTGTGGGCAAGTCTAGGAGTATTTATACATCTTCATCTTTAGGTCATTTTTTCTAATGACCAAGTGCAATCTCTCTTGTGTTTTTCACCTATTTAACTCATGTTTGGTTCTATAAATCCATATGGAGGAGGAAGAATATAAAAATTCAAAACAATTTAAAAGCTAAATCATAAAATACAAACAAAAGGCAATGATTAAATTGCAAAAATAAGATCACACCAAAAGATGTGATATATATTTAGCACATATCCTATCTTAGTTGAATCTCAAACTCTACAGTTATCCTCATGATATAGTTGAGGTCCATTCGAGTGAAGTAGGCCAATAGACTAGGGTATGAGGTCTCATTATATCATATACTATCTAGTGCCACCTACTTTCTCATGCAAGTACCTAATCGTCACAGTAGATCGATGGTTCTATAAGGGGTCCTGAGGAATGGGGAACACATTGTCGGAAGGCAGGTCCATTTTTTTTCATGCATATAGCCTTCATGGGATGATCTATGTACTTTACTTGTTATCCCAAGATTTGTGTTCACTAGTCAAAACGTCATAAGTCCTTGGTATTGACAGTTTTTAGCCTTTCTCACTTACATATTGTGTCTCATTCTTACTAAGGATGTTCAAATCACCCATGTGACACCTCACATTCCTTATTTACATCATATTTTCTTTATATTCCCCTTATTGGATATTTCTTTTAGATGATCACATCTACTTTATTATGCCTCTTGGTTTATAGTTTTTAAGTTACATTGTAAGACCTTGGATAGGACCATGCCTTCCTTAAAAACACCCTTACACCATTTTTTTACCACACCATCTCATTATCATACTAGTCATGTCATTAGGTGGTTGTTTTTTCTTACATTACATCTTAGAATAAGCACTAAGTTTGATTTTTCATCCTTTAGAGTTATCGATTTTCATTTATCCATCATGCTCTTGTTTGATTTTTGTGCACTTCACTTGTCTTACATATGACATTTGGCATTCTTGCGTGTTTCCCTTTATGTATGACTTCTTCATGTTTGTCTTACATCTTGTCTCACATTTCATTTTTAGTCATTCATGTTTTTATTTATGTCTGATTTGACATGTTTATCTTACATGGGGTTACTCATCAATTACATATCTTTGTTAAATTTTTATTGAATTGATATTCCTTTTTGCCATTTATGTTTTACATACTTCCCAATGCAATTTACTATGTTCTACATTCACTTTTGTCATTTATGTTTTACATGCTTCCCAATGTGATTTAGTATGTTTTACATTCATTTTTGCCATTTATGATTTACATGCTTTCTAATATAATTTAATGTGTTCTACATTCATTTGACATCATTTTGTCATTTATTTGCAATCAATATTTTGGTTCTAACCTTGCCTTAACAATTATAACTTTCAAATTTTCCTAAGTAATTCATTGCTACTATAACCATCCTACGTATGCACATATTACTTTTATTGTTAGTCTTGTATCCCTAGGGTTTCTAAAATGCAGATACTTCACCCTCCACGAGGATGTTTGCATACAATAATTTATCAAAAAGGTAAGTTAAGGTATATATATGGTATTTTTACTTACTCTTATTTCATTTTATCATTACTTTATGTATATCATTTTTATTTATATCAATTTTATGTGTTTTTATTTTCTTTCTCAAAGCACCATCCCCTATTACGCTCATGTGACATGAGATGAACTTTGAGTGGGAAATATGTATACACAATATTTTTAAACTTTACCACTTACTAAAACTTTATATCTTACAAGAACCCTTCGAGTCTCAATTTTGTTGAGTGAATGCCTTAAGGGTTGCATCGAGAAAGGGGTGGGAAGACCATTGGTGATTCATAGGATTATTGTCACTTTTTTCACTTGTTGTCTACACACTAGTATCCTAAAAACAATTCTCCTGAGCTTTGCCTCCTATTTTTTCACCCTCCTCTAGTCATTTACCACCTTCATTATCCCTTTCCCTAACCTAAACCCCTTTTTAGAAGTTTACATGACTAAGTCAGCCACATCGACCCTGTATTGTTATTACAAAAGCTTACTAAGAACTAAGTTGACCATGGCTCACATAGTTCATTATCTAGTTAGTTTTTTGTCAATTTTAATACTAGGTTAATTTGGTCAACCTTGTCGATAAAAACTTTTAGAAAGGTTTAAGGTTAGATCCACCTACATAAACATAATCATTTCATCATTTCTAAAATAGAATAAGTAATATATATTTTGCATCTGCTTTGTTGGGTGAATATTTTGTCAATCAGCATACTGATCAACAAAATAGGTCTGATCAACCATAGCAAGAAGAATGGTCAGCCAAGTGTGCAGCTTTACTACATCAACCGGAGACAAATCTCTCCTCTCATTAAGGGGAGGTTCCCTATTAAATATGTGGAGGTTATATATTATATATATAAGTAGAAAGTCAGACACAGGGGTAGGATAAACCATCCATCTCTCTTTTTTTAGAGATGATGCTGATAAACAAGGAAGAAATCCTGGGTGATGGGGAAGGTACTTCTCTTCTTTCAGAAGCAACTTTTAGCCAAGAGCTAGATTCCTTCCTAAATAGTAGAAATCTTGGTGCAATGACAGAAGGCACTTCTCTTCTTTCAGAAGTGTTCTTCAACAGGCAGCAAAAATCTTTCAAGTAGTAAGTAACCAGTAACGGGGGTGCTGAGTGAACAACAACCTGAGAGAGAAAAATGAAGAACGATGAGGGCACCACATCATCCCAAAGCTCTTTACACAGGAAAGGAAAGTGCAAACACACTGAAGGTACTTATGGGGACACAATGTCGTCCCATAGTTGGCCTTCAGGACACCTTCCTGATCACCTCCACTAGTTTTGCTTGTTTAATCAAACGGACAAGAAAGCTCCTAGGAAATAGACATACGAACAATCTCCTAAGATAGCACAAGCTATAACAGCACAAAGTCTACAAGTAACCTATTTTCTCATTCAGATAAAATAATATGAATTACAATCTGAGCTCAAAGTTTTAGTAATGCCTTTCAATTTGGGTAGAGTTTCACTTCTAGTAAGGGGAAGATCTCCTTTCAAATGATACAAGAGATTACATTATATAGAGGCCTGAGCGAGGCTTGGCATTTTTTCCCATGGAGTGACCCATTTAATGCATTCAATGCCTTGGATGCATTCTAGTCTTGTCAAGAAGGGCCATGCTGGAGTAGGGCAACTACCTTGACTGTGGGGTGTCGATTCATCTCTAGTGCCTCCTCCCAACCCTAAATCTCTCATTCCATCACTTGTTTAGCTGCACAACTATCTATTCTGCCTTTATCTCATAGGGGACAAATAGATGGCACTTTCAATGTTTGTAGGCCCTAAATATCTACTCAGTGAAATGCTCCATCTACTGGAAATAACTCCCGCTGAGTTTCCCTCTTTGTCTCTTCCTTCTCTTGGTCTGGCCTTAGGATTTTCAAATGCATTCGGGTCTGTGCCTTGAGTCTGCTAGAGTCAACAGACACTTCATTATGACAAATGTGACATTTGCATGCCCATCATTTTTCCTACAACTCCTTTGTGTCTTTCTCACTTTCCATGGTCGCTTTCCACTGTGACGTGAGTGAGGACACGTGGCGGCATCTACAACTTCAAAATAGGCTTATCAAAATAACCTTTGAAACTAGTTAGTGGCTAAGGAGGGCACAGATGCAAACACATGGTAGCTTCTGTTGCATTGGATTGGGACACGCGACAAGTTCCACCCTATGAAGCTTCATATGAAACTATGTCTTGGCTTGTGACACTTGGCAGCTTCCACAGCCCTCTAAGGCTCAAACCCTTTTCCAAAGGGAACATGCCCTTCAATGTCTTCTAAGTGGCCTTCAGGCTTTGATTCTTTAGTGGGCTATTGTCCCTTTTATTTCCTTCAGGAAAAATGTCTAAAGGAATTCCTTTAGATAATTCATTTGAAGAAAACCTTTCCTTGGCTCCATATGTGCCTTTGTATTATGAGTGCCCCTTTCCTTTGACACGTGGCACCTTTCACTCTTTGAACAAGTGCCACGTGGCATCTTCTACAAGAACAGGTGAGGATACATGGCATCTTCTATTGTTAACACTTGGTAGCATCCACCTTCTCAGTCCTTTATGACATAATAGAAATGTTTGGGGCTCAGTCAGGCTCTCATGAATGATGACACTTGTCGGCCTCTACCGATCTCCACAAGGGACACGTGGCATGGTCTAAATATATTTATTAGTCACATGGATGCAGACACTTGGTGCGTTCTACTTCATTTAGTCATTCATCCCCAGGCCCACCATGGTCTTTGCTCAAAATAGTAAAGCTAAGGGAAGAGACTACGAATATTGACACTTAAAGGCTCCCAACAAGCTTCAAGAGGGACACATGGCAATATCTGCCAATTCATAGAAACAAAGTTTAGTGGGGCTCAGTCGTCAACACTTGGCAGCATCTGCCTGACTCTTTCTTTTGCATGCACTTCTTTTCTTAACTAAGGCAACCTTTGAACCTTTAAACCCAGTGTGTTGAACTGATTGAACATTAAACCCATTGAACAGATTGAACCTGCTAATCCTTTTACCAAAAAGTTGAGAAAATGACAAAATTGAATGTTTAAAACAAATTTTTGGAAAGGGGAGGGACAATTTTGGTCATGCAGGACCAAAATAGTCATATGTTGTCTAAAAAAATGAGAAGTCATTTTTCAGGGACAACAGCTAGCTCTTGTTGGGGAATTTCCTTCAGAGAACAACTCAGACTAGCTGAGGGGAGTAGAAACCAGAATCTCTGGTGCCTTGAAGTGTGTCATTGGGCTACAGAGTCATGCTACCCAAAAATAAAGGCAACAAAAATGAAGACAAAAGGCACAAAATAGAACTAAAGACTATACAAATATACATATGTACAAATGAACTTATCTGATGCCTCAAGATTTGAAGCACTTTAGATGCTACCCATTATGAGATAATGATAATGGCATCCTATCCTGATAAACCAACAGGAAACCATTTTATCCCCAGAATCGGTGATGGGCAAATGGAACTCTCCACAAGGAAACCACTTTTTTGTGTCTTCCCCTTGGTTTTCTTCTCTTCTTGCCCCAAAGCGAGACTTGACTTTTGGTCCAAAAACCATGAATTTTTGCTCTCCTAGCAAAGAGTTCCTTTTCCTAATTTTGATGGGCAGCAGCATGGCCTAATACCATAATTTGCTATTTTGATAGCTCAGCCCAGCACATGTCTTGATTGTCCCCCTCAGATATCTCAAATTCTTCTTCATTTATAGGGGAGGGTTCTTATGTACTTATGCCGCACTCCACCAATTCTTTTGCTATTTCATCCCTGCCTGAAGACTCAAACAAAATTTGGGCTGCAGGGGCCATCGTTTGGGTCTCGACACATTTGACATGATCAATTATGTCAAATGGTTGGATTGGACTAGGCATAGGAGATGGGAGTTCTTCCTTTTGGTTTATGGGAGGGGTGGGAGGACTGGCCTACAAATTTGAAGTAGAAGGTGCATAAATGTTTGGGATACTTACTTTCTTAGCAATCACTGGGTCCTTTGACTGGATAGGCAGAGTGGCCCCACACTTAGTAATCAAAATTGTAGGTTGAGGTCACTCCTCTATTTCTCCTTTATCGGCTTATTGAGCTGATTGATTCTAGGACTGGGTGACCACAGCATATGATCCCTCAGATGCTTCACCTTTACTTTTAGGTTCATCCTGGTAATCTAGGAAACTGATGTGGGAGTCGCCAGCTGACTCTTCTTGATCCTCTGTGGAGAGACCAACATCATTTTCTTGATCAAACTCAGGTTGGAAAGAGAAATCATGCTCTATTTCCAAATACCCAACTACTGAGTTGGCTGGAGGTGCTTCAATGGCAAGGTTCCTCTATGGGAGAGGAAGATGATTGGGTTGCCCTTGATGTGCTTGATTAGGGGATGTCCTCCTTGGTACATCTCTATATGAAGGAGCAGATGACATCCCTTGTGCCATTTGTCTTCTAAGGGCCAGAACTTCATTTGCTAGCTTCTGCACCATTGGATCAGTGGTTGTTATAGGTGAGTTATCAGAAGATGAGGAAGATGTGCCTCTATTTGAATCCCTTATTATCTTTATAGCCAAGATAAGGTCATCTTATAACTCAGTGGCTAAGTCTTGAGCAGCTTCAAGATCTATGTGGCCAACACATCTTAGCAAAAAACTCACTTCAGGCAGCTGTGAGTTTATGAAGAAGCATTTGAGGTTCTCAGGTGTGGGCTAAGCAACTACAAGAATCTTGTTTCTCAGCTTATCAAATTTCATAATAGAATCCCTCATGGGCTCATGAGGTTCCTTCTTCATTTGCATAAGTTGGGATAGCAAAGCATGAACATCTTCTATAGGTTTGAACCTTGCTTAAAACTTGTCTTTGATAGTGTCCCAGGCAGTCACTGATCTAATCTACAGATGGTAAAACCAGTCTACAGCAACACCTTATAGTGTCTCCATGAAAATCCTGACTGCCACATCTTCAAATTCCACCCCTATCACACCACAAGCTATGGTGAAGGCTGTAATGTGTTCATCAGGGTGGACTCTTCCATCACCAAAGAATTTGGGTAAATTCTTCCTTGGAATGCATGGAATCTCATGCAGAGGTGGAGTTAGATTAAGTGGGCCAAATGAGTTACCCCATGGGCCTCGAACTGCCATGATTTAATTATTTAAAATAGGGATAACAAATCTAGGTGGATTTGCCAGATTATAGGACAAAAATAGAAAAGAAACTGGCCCTGCTTCAACTTAAAGCTTGAGGCTTCAAACTACGCTTTCTTTCCCAGCAGCTCTAGTTTTGCAGACCTGATAATATAATGGAGATGAATGAAAATGGTAAGGCTATAAATGGATAATTGGTAAGACCCAGATGGGAGTCACCAAACTCTATAATGGATAAGGGAAGAAACTACTTCAATCTAAAACTTGAGGCTTCAGATTGCACGTTCATCCCTAGCAGAGTCACCAAAAAACTATTGGGTGAATATTTTGTCAATCAACATATTGATCAACAAAATAGGTCTGATCAACCACAGTAGAAGATTAGTCGGCCAGGTGTGCAGATTTACTACATCAACTAGAGACAAATCTCTCCTCTCATCAAGGGGAGGTTCCCTATTAAATATGCGAAGGTTATATACTATATATATAAGCAGAAAGTAAGACACAGGGGTAGGATAAACCATCCATCCCTCTTTTTTTAGAGATGATGCTGATAAACAAGGAAGAAATCTTGGGTGATGGGGAAGGTACTTTTCTTATTTTAGAAGTAACTTTCAACCAAGAGCCAAATTCCTTCCTAAATAGTAGAAATCTTGGTGCAATGACTGAAGGCACTTCTCTTCTTTCAGAAGTGTTCTTCAGCAGGCAGCAAAAATCTTTCAGGTAGCAAGTAACCGGTAATGGGGGTGCTGAGTGAAAAACAACCTAAGAGATAAAAATGAAGAATGATGAGGGCACCACATCATCCCAAAGCTTTTTACATAGGAAAGGAAAATACAAACACATTGAAGGTACTTATGGGGGCACAACATCATCCCATAGTTGGCCTTCAAGACACCTTCCTGATCACCTCCACTAGTTCTGATTGTTCAATCAAATGGACAAGAAAGCTCCTAGGAAATAGACATATGAACAATCTCCTAAGATAGCACAAGTTATAACAGCACAAAGTCTGCAAGTAACTTGTTTTCTCATTCAAATAAAATAATATGAATTACAATCTGAGCTCAAAGTCTCAGTAATGCCTTTTAACTTGGGTAGAGTTTCACTTCTAGTAAGGGGAAGATCTCCTTTGAAATGATACAAGAGATTACATTATATAGAGGCGTGAGGGAGGCTTTGTACTTTATCCCATGGAGTGACCCATTTGGCACATTCAATGCCTTAGATGCATTTTAGTCTTGTCAAGAAGGGCCATGCTGGAGCAGGGCAGCTGCCTTGACTGTGGCATGTCAATTCATCTCTAGTGCCTCCTCCTGAGCCTGAATCTCTCATTCCATCACCTGTTTAGCCACACAACTATCTATTATGCTTTTATCTCATAGGGGACAAATAGACGATGCTTTCAATGTTTGCAGGCCCCAAATATCTACCCAGTGAACTGCTCCATCTACTAGAAATAACTCTCACTGAGTTTCCCTCTTTGTCTCTTCCTTCTCTTGGTCTGGCCTTAGGCTTTTTGAATGCATTTAGGTCTATGTCTTGAGTCTGATGGAATCAATAGACACTTCATTATGACAAATTTGACATTTGTGGGCCCATCATGTTTCCTAGCAACTCCTTTGTGTCTTTCTCGCTTTCCATGGTCGCTTTCCATTGTGACACGGGTGAGGACACATGGTAGCATCCATAGCTTCAAAAAAGGCTTATCAAAATAAGCTTTAAAACTAGTTAGTGACTGAGGAGGGTGCGAATGCAGACACGTGGTAGCTTCCACTGCATTGGGTCAGGACACGCAGTGGGTTGTGCCCTATGAAGCTTCATTCAAAACTATGTCTCAGCTTGTGACACTTGGCAGCTTCCATAGCCCTGTGAGGTGCAAACCCTTTTCCAAAGGGAACATGCCCTTTGGTGTCTTCTAAGTGGCCTTCGGGCTTTGATTCTTTGGTGGGCTATCATCCCTTTTATTTTCTTTAGGCAAAATGTTTGAAGGAATTCCTTCAGATAATTCATCTGAAGGAAACCTTTCCTTGGCTCCATATGTGCCTTTGTATTACGAGTGCCCCTTTCCTTTGACACGTGGCACCTTCCACTCTTTGAACAAGTGCCACATGGTGTCTTTCATAGGAAAAGGTAAGGATACATGGCATCTTCCACTATTGACACTTGGTAGCATCCACCTTCTCAGGCCTTTGTGACATCATAGAAATTTTTGGGGCTCAGTCGGGCTCTCGTGAATGATGACACTTGTCGACCTCTACCAATCTCTGCAAGGGACACATAGCGCGGTCTGAATACATTTGTTAGTCATGCGGATGCAGACACTTGGCATGTTCTACTTCATTTAGTCACTCATCCTCGGGCCCACCATGGTCTTTACTCGAAATAGTGAAACTAAGGGAAGAGACTGCAGATATTGACACTTGGAGGCTCCCAACAAGCTTCAAGAGGGACACATGGCAATATCCACCAATTTGTAGAAATAAATTTTAGTGGGGCTCAGTGATCAACACTTGGTAGCATCTGCATGACTCTTTCTTTTGTGTGCACTTCTTTTCTTAACTAAGGCAGCCTTTGAACCTTTAAACCCAGCGTGTTGAACCGATTGAACATTGAACCCATTGAACTGATTGAACTTGCTAATCCTTTTACCAAAAAGTTGAGAAAATGACAAAATTGAATGTTTAGAACAAATTTTTGGAAAGGGAAGGGACAATTTTGGCCATGTAGGACCAAAATAGTCATATGTTGTCTAAAAAAATGAGGATTCATTTTTTAGGGACAACATGCTTATCCAATATTCTACTTGAGGAACAAGCTTAGGGTTTCATACTTTCTTTGGAAATATGGATCTTGTCTTGTGGATAAGTATTTTGGATGCATTGATAGGTTGTGTAGCCTAGAGATGATTTATCCTTGTCATCTTTACATACCATAACAACCTCTTGTGAATCACCTTGTCTAAGGGAGAGATTGAGGCTCGGTGGGTTCATCTTCAAAGGTAATTATTCCTAACTTTGTTCCTCTTTTGTAAGAGTAGATAAATAAACATTTTCACTTCTCTTTCAAGTATTAAAATTTTGTATACATTGACGTGAGTATATGTCTTCTATGCATGTTTAATTTTCATTTTGATCACCCCCACTTTGTGCCACAAGCTTTGGTGAGTACTATATTATACTTTTACTTTACTCATTAATAGTTTAGTGAAAATGAAAACATAGGACCTAGTTAGGGTTATTGCATAGTTTTACTTGATTGAATGACTTGGAACCCTCCCTAGTGATATTATTGTGGTAAGAGATCCCTTAGCTAGGTATAGTGAATCCATATTAGTCATGACCCTAATTATCTAATGTATCCCCAATCAAAAGTGTAAGTAAGATCTATCTTCTCTGAGCTAGGATTGATTTATAGATCTATTGTATTTCCCATTGCATACAAATTCCAATGATATATGTTCCTATTCATCCCTATGGAGGGAGGTGATTAAATGATCACTGATGGGAAGAAAAGGATCTATGATTAGTGAAGGAAGTCGAGAGGGTATGATGAGGTCAATGAGTGGTGATGGGGAAGCATGGTCTATATAGGGTTCATAGGAGACCCAGTTTCAAAATTAGAGAAAATCTCCTCATGATCAATAAAAAGATCACTCATACTAGATATAGTACATACATTCAAGTTAAGATCATATCCACTTTGACTATCTTCAATAAATAATGCATGTAAGAACTCTGTTATAAATTCATCATTCTAATTGGGATCAAAATATATGATTTATGATTGGTTGACATTTATATTGGAGGCATCCACAAATAGGTAGGCATAATAAGCTACAATATCTATGAGGGATGATGTTTTTGATGAGGAATCTAATTTTGATACTCATGTTGAACATGATCCTAATGTAGATAATAATTGTGTTATCTCTAATGAGGGTGTAGGTGATGTTAGTGAGGTAATGCTAATAATATAGGATTCTTTGTCCATAAGTGACCTCTCCAAATGGGGTCTTTGATATGATGATGGGGAGATAATGGATTTGACAAAAATAGGTCCATAGAATAAGGAAACATGAGAGAAGGGAGGAATAGATTTATGGGAAATAGATTCATCTTAGATGGAATTTTTTTTGAATATATGGGGACCATAGAAGATGGATGTGGTGTCTTGACCTTGGATTGGAAAGGGAAGGGATTGATCATGATCAAGAATAAAATCTTAGTATTCTTATTCTTATTCAACATTGGATGTAAACCCATCTAATTTATTATGGATTTTGATGTCACCATAGTAGATGAGGTCTTGTACATAGTTTTATAAATTATGACATTGATTAATGGTATTCCCCCAGGTTTGGTGATATATATAGTAGTGGTTAGCTTTATACCAAGAGGGATTAGGATTTTTAGGATTACGATGTTGTATATATGGATAAAACTTCATGTCAATGGCAAAAATTTATTAGAAGAGGGATTTTAGGGATATAATAATAGGAGTATATGGCCTCTCTTCACTTTGAGACTTGGATGTGGAAGTATTGGAATTTAGATCAAAGGGATGTTGACGTGACTAGGTGGGTGAACTAGTAGTAGATGAGGTGGATAGGATTGGATTCCATTTACTAGTAGAGGAAGGGATAGACAATTGGCTATGATTGGTAGATAAAGAGCCTAACTATGATAGGTTGGGATGAGGGCTAGGATTATACTGATGTGGATGGGTGCAGACTGGAGGTAGTGTTGGGTGGATGGAGTTAAATCATATAGGATGTGGAGTGATCATCTCAAGGAGGAAGGAAATGAGTACATCATTATTAGCCATGATACATTTATCAATTAGGGTATTGACCAAATATATTTTATATGCCATGGATCAAGATAGGAGAAATTATGGATGATGTGGTTCATCGACCCCAATTGGTAGGTGTAGGAGATTGAATGGAAAGATTGAGGGATGGATATGGAATGTGTGAAATAAATTTGGATAAAGGCTTACTTTAGTTTGATCTCAAGTTTGACTATATGTTTGATGTGATGTGATGTTTAATGAAGCAAGACAAGATGAAGTAGACCAAATTAGGAAATGAGCTAGACCTTGATGATTTTGACTGAATTTGATTGGGTGAGTTATGATAAGCTCAAAGATTTGATAGATGGATAAACTAGACTAAGAGACTAATTTTGACTAAGGATCGATTGTATTAAGACTAATTCAAGACTAATATGATCAACTCAAATAGTATGAGATGATTTGATTGATAGGTTGATAGGATTGTGATTATGACTCAAATTTTATTAGACATAAGTAAGCTTAGAATGAGGAACCTGATGTGGAAAGAGTTGTTTTCCAACATAGATAAGAATTAACATATGACTATAGACTTGATGGGATGACTAGTATAGTCAAGGGGATGACAAAGTAAGGATAGGTTAGACTATGACTAAGATAGGTTGTAAGGGATAAACTGGTGGACAAGGTGATCAAGATAGACAAGGTCAAGATAAGTAAGACAAGATAAAGAGATGTGAGGATATGGTGATAAAAAGGATAAGGATGTGACCAAGATTGGTTATAGATAAGGTTTATTTCTTAAATATGACACTATATATGATTAATGTTAAGTTAAGTGAATAATATGAGGTTATAATATGATAAGATGCAATGGAGGGATGAAAATACTTGATTAATATTTATAAGTGATGGGGGTATGACTAGTGATAGATAGATGAGACTAGACTAGGATGTGATGAAGATGATTTGGGTGATGATAGATAGGTTAAGATGCAAGAAGATACAATCTTAAATTATGTACACACATGTATGAAGATAATAAATACAAGAAGATATTGAGAAGGATGTACAAAATGATGTGATGATGAGACAAGGATATACAAAATGATGATATGTAAAAGATACCTATATAGGTGTGTATAAGTTTGGTTAAAAGGATAAATCAACTCACAAACAACACTAGTATATCACAACACTCACCAAATCAAGAAAACCATAAACCTATCACTAATAAACTAATTCGAGAGTGTATCTCAATGATTGCATTGTCTAATAACTTCATAGGTGAGGCTGTACGCTGATGACCTATTAGGGAATCTCCTGAATCCTCTCAACCCCATTTTCACATAATGGTCACTTGGGAGCTGATACTAACTCTAAAAGTAAGTCACTTGTTGTATCTAATGGTCCTATTCTAGGCTTGACTAGCTCTCTATGGGTGTCCTTGATATACACTAGGTATGTGGGGCTCGACTCTGTATATGGTGTTGTCTAATGCTTAGATTAGAGACTTAACTCTTTCCTTTCACGAAATACCTATATGGGGTTAACCACTTGGCATAATAATAGTTATCCTTGATTTTTAGACTTTTGATAGAACATAAAGTGGGGTTGAATGTGTGGTGATAAAATCTGCATCACCAACCCCTAAGACTATGGAAAGTACATGAGAATCACTTCTATGTCACATTACCCAATAAAAAAATGGGAGGGTTTCTTAGTGGTTTTTTATCCTTCAAGACTCGTTGCTAGGACACATGGAGGAGACCATACACCATTATAGCCCTCGAGGATAAATAAGTAGAAAAAGGTTTATTAACCAATTAATTAAGTGTGATATATATAAAATATATGCAAGATATTTTTTTTTAATTCCAAAATATTTGATAGGTGTCCTATAAAATAAGTGATTAATAGTTTTAATTTAGCAATCTCAAGGGACAATTTGTAAGACAAGATGTTAGACAAAAAAATATGACCTATAAGACAAGATTTTAGACAAAGACCTACAAGACAAGATGTTAGTAATCTTAATCAAGACAAATTTTCTACCAAATTTAATCCTATTAAAATATTGGTCCAATAATCCTCAATAAAAAACACTAAAAGCATTGTGGGTTTTACACTATTAATTTTTTAGATGAGGGATTAGGACGCAAGGGTCTGGGAGTGGCAGCGCCCAACGGGGTCAAAAGGCAGTGCCCCTTTTAGGGTTAATTGGAAACACCCCTTATTAGGTCAAGGTGCATCACAATTTGATACTTATAGAACCCTTGGAATAAATCAAAATTCACTAAAAATGTTCCTTAAAATGTACTAAAAAGGATAATTTGAAGCCAAAAATGAATGTAAAATTGCTTCTATAGAAAGCAAAATCACTTATATACAGTCTAATGTTATGTAAAATCACATAAATAGAGTCTAAATAGTATGTGACTAGTCAAAACCATAGATAGAACAATTGATTTTTCAAAACGGCTAGGTAGACTGTCACAGTTATTCAGTAGTTAGTCCATTCAAAATCGCTTATAGGATCTATAAAAATGAAACTACAAATAAGTGGTATTAAAAAACCACAACTGAAAATAAATGGTATTACAAAAGTGAAAATACAAATAAATGATATTAAAAAACTTCATATTTCAATCAAAATTGTGAATTTGCATAGATGATATTGAAAATGTTACTTAAAACGACTATTTGTCAAAATCTCAAATTAGGGTACTTCGACAATTACGATGTTTCATAGAGTGGACAAAAGTTTTTTAATGACACAAAATGATGATATGGTGGGTATGTCAACAAGTTTTTAACTAATATAGACAAATTATTAATTGAAAATGCAAGATTATTAGACAACTTTATACAAAAAGACACAATTAAGACTATATATGTTACATCATAGATTTTTTTATGCCAAGTCATTGATAGAAGAAGCCTCATAGTTAAGATATTAAAAAATCTTGAAAAAACTACTAATTATATTATTCTTTCTAGGGACTAATTAGACCAGTATGTGTTATTAGAGGATGTTAGAAATAAATGACATTATGTTTTTAGCACACTATTTTAACAGATTTAAACATCATTCAAAACCATAAAAGGCCAAGAAAAAATGAATGATAGGTGTGAAAAATCTCCTCAAATTTTATTTTTATTTTCAAAATAAAAAATTAGAGAAACACCAAGTCCAACAAGCTTGTTAGATCAATTAAAACCTTAGATATTAATGTTTTTAGAATGCAGAGCAAAATCGTAAGTCAAGGGCAAAATTGTAAATCAGGTTTGCAAAATCACAAATTAAAATGGAAAAATTGTAACTACATATCAAAATATTTTGAGTCATAATTTTACACAAAGTTGATCAAAATACTAACGACTAGTGGTTAAGCTAGTGGTTTGCTCAAAATAGTGACTGTCAAGGTTAGAATCACTTGTGCATAGTCATTTTTTATAGAGCAAAATTGCCTTTCACCAAGAGGATGAGATTTTTGAAATTTTGAGCCCCAATTTTGTCCTAAATATTTCCTATAATTTTAACTATCACACTTCACACTCACAAGATTAGTCCAAAATGAGGGCTCCCACTATGGTCCCCAAATGTAAGATGATAAATCTGAGCAATAAATTATGATAAATAATTTATATCAAAAATACCCAAAATATCAATCTACTTCATAATTTAGAGCCATTAGACTATAATGCAAGAAAAATAGACATTAAAACCAACATTATGAATCCAAAATTACATGCTCTAAATAAAATCAAGACAAAAAAAGATTAAATGGTATCGATAATGGATTGCTTACAAATAGACTCAAACTTTCAATATGATATAGGCTTGATCAAAAGACTTTGATAGCATAGATTCATGGATTTAGTAGACTTATTGATATTCATGAGCTTTGTGATTGATTTTCTCATTATTTAGAATTGGAGGGAGTTGTGGATTTAAATAGTCCATGGAAGGAGATTTTTCAATGAATTAAAAATTCATTGGAAGCCTCTAGAGAAGAAGACTCTAGAGAGAAAGGATGGAATTCTACAAAATTAAAAATTCCTTATAATTCTATAGAGATAGAACTCTCTATAAAAAGATAAGGTTGGTGTAGAATAGGCACTAGGTATGTAGGAGAGTTTAGGAGATAGGTAGATGGGTTTTTAGGAATTTAAAATTCACAAGTGTGCATTGGAAGATTTATTAACCAAATGGAATGTTAATAAGAGAAGAAATGAAGGGGTTAATAATAGGTGGACTATCTGTGGGATATGAAATATGGAGAGGGGACTTATATAATTGAATAGGATGGGGTTAAATGGGTTATGTTAGGTGGAAAAGTGACAATATGAATTAATTAGTGGATTATTAGATATAATTAGAGACACAATTAGCAAGCTCGAAGGGGTGAGCAAATTAAGATGCATACATAATTATTATAAAATAATCCATTATGAAAGTAGGTATGCCTTTACTATTATATTAATCTAATATGTGTAGATATTGGTTCTAATATTATTTAATGATTATATTAACTATACTTTGAACTATATCCATTTATTCATATTACATTTATTTGAAATCATAATTTGTTGTACTCCTTAGGGTTAGGAGAATGAAGAATGTATAGGTTTAAACTAGACAATATATATGATCACATGAAAGACTAATATGATAAATTAATACATGAAATATATAACATTAAACATTTCTAGGAGATGCTATCGAAATACTCCTCAAGTGGGCATAATAAGTGCCCAATGCAAACTATTAATCCATTATCCTATGTATATAGATGTAGGTATTACATCTAACTCGATAGTATTCGATAATACCATCAAGAGTATGTGATTAAGTAATATAACATCTATAAATATTTATATAATCATATCATAGCATAAAGATAAAGTGTTTTTTCATAATAAACTATAGGCACATAGAAAGTAAATGAGGAAAAGCGTTTGGATCATACAATTTTACATCAATATGGTTTGAAGATTAGTATGCATCTTTTTGTGAGACATACAAGTTAGCATCATATCAAGGTAGGATATTTTATTTGAATAATAATAATAATTGGCTATGTTTTATTATTTTTATATTATTATATTATTTTTTCATATTTTGATGTATAGTTTATTGGTCAGCCCAATTTTTATCAGTTAGCCCAATTTTTTCACACCTACCAATAAGCACAAATAATAAGAAATAATAACAAACCAAATGCCAAAAAATACTATTTTAATAGTGGCATGTATTAAGTAAAACAAGATCAAAAATCAATGATGTGATCCATGGGTACAAGTGCAAACTCTATGAAATCCAAATATAGCTCTAACTCTAACTCCTTTATAGAAGAGACACAAGTGATATTAAATCACAAAATCTAGAATGATGTTCACTAGAGTGTCAAATCTAGTGTTCTCAATTTGAGGGATGTGAGAGATCTAGACATCCTCAAAAGAGGATATAAAATCATGTGAAGCCTTGAAGAGGGGAAGAAACTTAGAGCTAAGGACTAACTAGACTCTAGTGTGCTAAGACACGGCTAAGAGTGAGTTAGAAAATAACTACATATATCATGTGCCTACATGAGTATTGGTAATGGAATTGATAATCACATGATACTTGGTTATGTTAATTATCTCATTATTAAATAAATTTTTAGTTTTAGCAAGCTCATGGACCCATGGGTCATCAATAATCCAAGCTGCAATGGCAAGTCCTCAGTGGCCCTGACTACTACCATGAATTCGAATCACCACTGAGAGGTACACCATGATGGAGGCTGGGTATGAAAGACACCACCATAGTAGGAATATCTTGGCATAAATCAAAATAAACAAGATGCATGGGGATACAAGAAACAAAACCAAGATAAAATTAATGGGCCAAGGTGGACACCAACTATGGGACAGGGTGACCAAGGGTGGTAGGAGGATCGTGAAAGATGAAGATTAGTTGGTGAATACTACATCAAGTCCTGAAACAATCATAGCCATGAATTTGCACACTTGTAGACACCAAGATGAAATAGTAATAGGGATTTAATGGGGATTGACTACAAGAAAGTAGATAAACTACTGACTAAAATAAGAAAATAACTCTACTTCTATCCTAAGGTACATCCAAGGAGTACACAAGCTCAAAAGGCCAGGGTACCTAGGGATCTAAGAGACTAGGATGGTCTAAAAATTGAATTAATAAGGCCTCATATTATAAAACAAAGGCCACCAATGTGTTTAAAATGGATCAAAACCTCTAATGTAGAGGTTTTACAGTCCTACTAGTAATAACAAGTGAATTGAAGGCCAGAAATAGGTGTTTTAAAAAGCTGAAGAAAAATCCATGTTGGGTTTTTAATCTCTTGATCATGTTTTCTCAGGTGTTAAAGAGTATCCCCAACAAGCTTTCACATTGGCCCTTCACACAAGACTGTGGTCTTATGCGCTCACCCGAAGCGTGCAATAAGAGACCAGTTCCTATGGGTTATGTTACTTAGTAGCATGCTAGTCATATACTTGAGTTTATTCATATATTTGATTAGTAGTTACATAGAGAAATAAATACACTACTATAGGCCTTGACTCAATAATTACCACCACTATGAATATAAACCAAAATTCCATGAAGTTCAATGGATTGTCAATTCATAATGT
Source organism: Torreya grandis (assembly GCA_037957365.1). NCBI lineage: Eukaryota > Viridiplantae > Streptophyta > Pinopsida > Cupressales > Taxaceae > Torreya > Torreya grandis. The sequence continues at coordinate 2,968,880 of JARHVA010000971.1, forward strand.
ATGTTGCATATATCTCATTACAAAAGATAATTAACAAAATTAGTTAATCTAGTTCATACTCAAATGTCACTTAAACATAAACACACAACACTTGAACTTATAACAATATCTGAAAGTATATATTATATTCATTATTGGTCATCTTACATGATTCCACATAGGGGTATTTCTACTTATTTTTCCCTGACCAAGTAGTTGATAATAAATGACATGGATAGTTGGCCTACAAACTCCTAGTAGGCTGAGAGTCATGACAGTCTATCAATTGATCTCTCTTAATGACAATTCTTACTCAATGCTAGATCCTTGCTACCATATGTCCTCCTTTTCATGTGTTGGTGCAAAAATCATGGTGGTTAAAGTCTATATGGCCTTTAAGAATCGCTTCTCAACCATCTCCCATTTTCTATGTGCTCCCCAAGTCTTTTGTTATTATTTTGAGTCTTATGCTCTCAGGTTCCTCATATTTATATTCCATCTTTGACTAGGTATTCTCATGGTGATACTTATATTCCCTTGTCCTTTTGCAACTCACTAGTTCTATGCCACAGTCTCCTTGCGCCAAGCTAGTTATGTGCCATGGTCCTTATATGTTATGCTCCTCTCATGCAATGTTGGTTTTGTGTCAAAATACCAAAACATTTAGTCAAAATTTGGGTTCTAAAATCACCCCACACTATGCTCTTAGTCCATCCTAGACTAAGTCTCAATTTTTGCCTCAACTAAAAACTCAAGACTAGTTTGTTCAATCTACTTATTGACATTATCCCAATATGAAAATGTGTTGAGTTGCTTTGATTTTATCTCTTCAATGGTTTCCTTTGACTTCTTCATCTCCTTGAGTTGGTCAGGACACTCATTTGCTTTTTTAACCAATTGGTCAAAGGATTCATTGACATCCTTCTAAACTTCTTCTAATGTTGAGACCTCAATGACAACCTATCCTTGAAAAGTTGCAAAACTGGCATTGAGTTGTTGATGTGCACTTATTATCTCCTCCATTAATTTCATATTTGAATTCCTTTTCATACTTGGTATGATAATTTATTAGGAAGGAATCATTTGCTAATTGTTTCCTTTAAGACTTCTCTATGTTAAGTTGAGCCTCCAAAACTTTATTAGGTCATGCTAATTTTTTATAAATACCATCTAAGATGGGGATTACTTCCCCAACTCTTTCAAGAATGCACTTACAAAATTCTACTACCTTAGAAAATTGCTCTTCCACTAATAATGCTTCATTCTTTGGTGTAGGTTGTTCCTTACAACACTTCAATAGGAGACTCACCAAGGTCTCTAATTTATCCATAACTTTCCCATCTAGAGGCATTCCATCTACTAATGTCATTTCTTGGCCCAAATTTGATTTACATAAATTTAAAGTTTTTACCTTGGACTTTGTGGACTCCTTCATTTTGTGTTTTAACATGGCCACTTCTTATTTTAGTGTCTTTTGAATGGTAACCTCTTTCACATACATTTCCACTACCTAACCATGTTTCTTCTTTGCATCACATGCATCAGAATTAGAAAGTACATTTTTTCACGTGACTTCAAAAGCCATTTTTTAAAATGTAGTGTTGGTTTGTAGAGGGGAGATCTTCTGAGGATCAACCCATAGTGTATTTGGAAATGTTAGGGAATAAGGGTTCAATAGGAGGCTATCTGTAGGAATCTCAAAATGGCACTCCTCATTATACATGTCCTAAAGGAAAGACATTTGTCACCTTGTATCAATAGTTGCATCTTGAGGAAGGAAGTGTGACCAATGATATAGCATCATATATGTAATGCTTGTTTGATATTGAGTGCACAAGTTATTTGATGCATCAATCAATGGTGGTTATCCTTCAAAAATAGAAGGGTCTTTTCCTTTTTTTAGGTACTTCTAGAATTTTGACCTATATGTTGATATCCAAAGAAGTCCTATCAAAGGTCATTATGCTCATGTATTGAGTATCATAACCATCCCCCTCTTCACCAAATGGATCCCAAATTTCTAATGGCATGTCATCAAAGGTAGTATCCTCTTCTCGCATTGGGGTGGGTGCCTTTTCAAAGTTAGAGTCCTCTACTTCTTCCTTGTGGATTTCAGGTTCTTCTTGCACTAGTTTCAGAGGGGGTAATGGTGTTAACCCCTCAAGTTATTTCTCTAGTATACTTTGTGGAATAAAACATAATGTAAAAACCCATTGTGGTAATGCAATTGGTGAAGAATTCCTTGGAGGTGAAGCTGGGGGTGGAGGAACCTATGGATGTGAAGCTCTAGGTAGGGAATATCTAGGTGGAGAAGGTCTAAGTGGAAAATCTCATGGTGATGAGGGTCTAGAAGGTTGTGTCTGGGTAGTCCTCTACTAATTTGGAGGATATTTTTATGAACTCATATTAGCATCATACCCATCCCACTTCTTCTTCACAAGTTGTAGTACTAGTGGAAGTTATTCTCTTATATGCTCCATGCCTTTTAAAGTCTTCTTCTTGGGTTGTATCATGTATAACATATTATTCACTTATTTTACCACCATGGTTTTCTTGACCTTAATATCGGTATGATCAGTTTCCCACTTTTATTTATAGGCCTTTTTACCAGGATAGATGTACATCTTTTAGAGAGTGAGAATCTCCAAGTCGATTTGGTCTAATTTTAAGGTGAGAGGTTATGCATAAAAAATGTGGTTTATTGAATTGATGAAGTACCATGTTGACAAGGTACAGGGTAGCTTCAACCACATTAAAATTTCTCCAACTGTACCATCTTGATTCACACCAAATAAAAATGTTGTTTTACAACAAATTGAGCTTGCTTATCAACCCAGATGGGTAGGTATTTAGGAATGTGCCATTCATTCCCAAAGGCCTCCTTCATACCATCGTACCATGATTTCATATTATTTTATTAAGTGGGGGTGATGTGTCTAGGGCATGTGAATGCCTTATAGTGCACAATAGGGGACTTGTGTTTGGGTTGATATACCCACTTCAACTCTCCTGAGGTGTAGTCTGATACATTGATCTCATCAAACACCATTAACAATAAAAATCCTCCCATGGAAACCTATGGCCTAGTATTTGATGGGTCTTCTCAACATCCTCTATGATTTTTTGGGAAAAATACATGGCCCAATTATACTCCAAGCCCTTATTTACCTGGTGAGTTATGTAGAGGTGAGCCATATCCACCTATTTTTAATGATCAGTATTGTCGATCTTGGTCATGATGATGCATACAACCACCCAAAGGGTAGGATCCTATAGGTTCTTTATGTGCATGGCATGACTCTACTTTTGGTACATGAGCATCATTTTTATTTTCCCTATCTCCTCCAATTATTCTAAGTTAAAATCCACCTCCATGCCAGAGCACTATAGCCATGATACCTTACTTAGTCTCTTGAGTGTAATTTTCATGTTGTGCCTAGAAAAGTAGAGGTAGTTTTCATAGATGTGAGAGAGTAGAAACTTGATTGCTTTTATGGGTTTTAAAAAGTATGGAAGGTTGAAAATTTGAAATAAATCTAGAGCTTCTAAGGTATTAAAAATTTTGAGGTCATACACCAATTGATTTTTGGTGTTCTGGTGCTCAACTTGATAGTCATTTCATAACTCAACCTCATTCCTTGGTTGATGGTGGTTGTAGTCAAATATGGTGCAAAAGGGTACCTTAAAGACCCAATTTTATACACTCAACACCATCTATGGGTATTGCATTTCCTCTATCATCAATGGTAGGGGTGGAGATGCTTGTGTCTTCTTCGTTTGTCGCACCATGCTAATTTATTTGCCTTTCATGTGTTTTGCTTGTTCTTCAGGTGTCTCTTCCTTGATTAGTAGTACTTCCCCCCAAGTACTTCTTCTTCTAGTATAGTCATCAATGGATCATTTCTTAAGGCCTTATTTTTAGGCAACATCACCCTCCAAGGAGCTCAAAGGTTGAGGTATGGTCATCCAACATTCCCAAAAGAATATGTGATTGCAATGTAGATGACTTTATCTTTTATTGCTTCAACACCCTCTAATGGTAGATGTCTACCTCTACAACTTAAAACTACCAGAACTTTCTATTGTATGTCATGTTTCAAAGTTAGCTTTATGCTTGATTACTTAGTTTAATGCTCCTCTCAATAGTTTTTTATAATATTTTAATGCTCTAACTTGTACTTACTCTAGAATCAATCTAGCTTAGATCGTTCTTCAACTCTGTAGACTCAAATGACAGCAAAGGTAAAAAGTCAAATGATCTCTAACATCCATTTTAAGTTCAAGTCAGTAACTTGCATTTACTACCCCCTTTCTTTTCGACCATCACTTCTCATTATTAATACACTTATAATGGCCACCATTCTTTGACCGTCACTTCTCACCATATTACATTTAATGTTATTGTCTTGTCACAATATTTAGCACATTTATCGTAACTACTACATTAATGACATGTCTTGTCCTACACTTTTCTTTGGATTGGAAGATAGTTGTGTCTCATGATTTTCTTTGGAGTGAAAGAAAACTATTCTATTTATTTTTTCAAATTTCCAAACTATTTGGTGGGAATATCTTATCTAGGGTTGTTTTACTTACATGCCTTAAGTTATGTGTGCATATTTAGCACGAATACATGTAGTACCTTTTATACCACATAAAAATGTGTGTCATGGTCCTCCACAAAATTAAAAGTACAAAACTAGACTATATCTATATAAAATAAATGTTTCACGTAATTAAGGTAACACTTTTATAAAAACAATAAATCTTAAACTAATGGCATAAGCCTTATTGTTACAAAATATAAACTTTTAAGAAGAGAAATACGGTCGTATCTGGCTACCATTGTAATGTCCAATAATAAATTGGCCATCCATTCTTTATAAAAGGCAAGTGTTAGTAGGTTGAATGTTATGAATGATAAAATCACCATCCTCGTAAATACAAAGTTTTATATAATGGTGCATGAATTTGGGGTCGTAAAGCAAGACTTTCATCCTAGGGTTAAATGTTTTATGCTTGATATGTTGATCATGCCATGCCTTTTATTTGTGTTTATCCATAGCTTGACTCCAATGAGTAAGGAAATAGGATTCATCCAAATATAACAAGCATCCAATCATGTTTTTAATGACATATCCTCATCCAATTGTCCAACATGTGAAATATGAAGTGATGGTACCAAGGATTCAACTAGTAGAACTACTTCTTTACCATATGCTAGATTGAATGTTGTGTTCTTATTTAAACTCTTTTAAGTTGTTTGGTAATCACAATGTTTTTTAGATACTTTATCATCCCAATTAGTTTAGCTAATATTACAAATTTTTGTAAGTGTTGTGCCTAAGATTTTATTGAAATCCTTAGTAGTACCATTGGCCTAGGGATGATACGGTGTTGTTTTGTGATGAGAAATCATGAACTCAGTAAGTAGAATGCAAATAGTTTCATTGAGAAAATGTGTACGATTTTCATTAGTAAAACTTAGCGAGCATCCAAAATGGGTTATGATATGTTCCCATATGAAGTGCACAATAGTAGCAGCAATATAATCCCTTGTTGGCATGGTTTTAGCTTAGCACATGAGATAATAAGTTACTGTAATGATATCATAGGAACCTGTACATCATCTAACTAGATTGATGGGGTTAAAAACTCAATGTCCCACTTTTCAAATAGTTATTAAGATATAATTAGATGTAATGGCATGGCATCCCGATGATTTGGTTTTCCTATGCACTGACAAATATCACACTTCCTAATATACATCTTAGCATCTTGAAAAAGGTTAGGCCACCATAATTCAGCTAGCAAAACCTTATGTACAATAGCCTCTCCAACATAGTATCTACTTGCAATGCCCTCATGAACTTATTGAAGTAATTTAGAGCTATCATGTTTCATGACACATTGCCAAAAAAATTCATCTTGTCCAAGCTTGTAGATTTCCCCTCTAATGAGATAAAAAGGTACAATGTAGACTATGATTTGTTTCTTATCTTGTGGAATCAGATAATCAAGTGTTGAGCCAGTAGTTAAGAAATTTGTAATATCTTCCAAATATTTAGGAACATGAAAAACATGAAATAGTTAAACATCAGGTAGGTCATCTTCAATAGCACATAGTGATTCTCCAAAATCAATATGATAAATATGGTCAGGGCCAAAATTAGTTTTTCCTAGTTTGACCATGATAGAGAATTGAAATTCTTAAAACAACACTATCAAGTGGCAAATGCATCTATGCAGCACATGTTGGGAATACGAAACACCGAAAGCACACAATTGATTACCAAATACCAAGCAACTTAATATGCGGAAATAACTAGAATCAACAAGTAACTAGAATCCAAAAATAACACAAGATATGAGAGACAATACACAACTTGTATTTATACTCATACAGAAAAGAATACAATAAAGAAGATGCCACTTATTCTCCACCACCTCTTCAGAGGCTTCCCACACCTCAAGTGAACAGTAATTCTCTCCTCAAAGCTCTCTCTCTTAGGTCCCAACACCCAACTCAAACACTGAGTTGGTGTTCACCTTATACCTGTGCTCCACGCACTCCACAAGTGCTCCACGCACTCCACAAGTACTCAAATGTACTTCAAGTAGATCTCCCCTAAACCTGCAATAACTTGCACCTCAATAGACCTTACTTATGGAAGGAACTCCCTTGCCTTCCTCTATGCTCTGAGTACACACTTGTACTCCAAGTAGATCTCTCCTGATACTGCTCCCTATTGTGTTGCTGTCCTATCTGATCTTCAACCTACAGATCAAGCTGGTTCTGCACATCTATGAACCTTGACCTTGCACACACACACACCTGCATATCAATGATCTTACTTACCATGTATATCTCCTATTGTAGCCATGCTCACCTAATAACCAAGATCATACACTCCTGAAGAACCTTGTTGATTCTCCAAACCAGTACCCACCTTGGTACTGTGGCACTAGGAGGAACACACCATTGCTCTACCTCACACACAGAAGGAGCTTATAATAATGATCTCTTACTCCCTAGCTACAAGTTTACAATACAACCATGAGTCTATTATATATATCTCATCCAAACAATAATTAGACACCTAGTACAATAATTAGATCCGCAGCTCTCAGTCTATAATTAGCACTAAGCATGCAAACACTTGGTTCGTCAACCAACTGCCCGTAATATACTCGCAGTTGAACCACACAGGCGACCGACGCCGGTCCCTGTTCTCCTGGGGGTCGCCGACGTTGGCCGATCTCTGACTGACATCGGTTGCTCTCCTGCCTTATTCTGCCTACGTCGGTTGGCCTGACCGACGCCAGTGTCTGTGACACTCAGCAACCCTTCTGCACCCTCCTCCATGTCTGCATCAGTGAAGCTTTTAGCTCCACAACTTAACATCACAAGTTTATTTACTAGATATTTTAAAACTTCATGATCTATATAGAATATAAAAGGATTTGCCAATAAGTATTGTTTAAATTTTTGTAGAGCATAAACCATTGATAGTGTTTCACGCTCCATGGTGGTGTAATTCTTCTTAGCCATAGTAATTTTTCTACTAAAAAATAAATAGGGTGATCAAGGTGACCTTCACTCGGTTGTGTAAGGATTGCACCAACTGCCATTCATAGGCATCAACATGGACATGGAATGGTTTTGTCTGATCAGGGAACTGTAGAATTGGAGTAGTAACTAGTTTGTCTTTTAAGGCCTCAAAGGCTTCTTGGCAATAGCAGGTCCAAATAAAGTGGTTGTTATGTTTTAATAGTTCCTCCAAAGGTGTGACAATATTTTCATATCATTAAATGAATTTCCTATAATACCTGGTGTGTCCTAGAAAGGTGAAAACTTCATGCTGATACTTTGGCATTAGAAGGTGAAGAATGATAGATACTTTTGTCGATCTGCCAAAAGTCCATCCTTGTAGATAATATGTCCTAGAAAAACCCTGAAGGGTGTAGTGAAAAAACACTTCTTTAGATTCAATGATATTTATAGGAGTCTACAACACTCAAGCATGATTCATAGATTATAAAAATGATCCTTGACCAAGCCATAGACTATCCAGTCATCCAAGTAGACTTGAATAAATTTATGGATGAAATCTCTAAAGGCCTACATAGTTATACGTGAAAATATAACAGGTGCATTCTTCAGTCAAAAAGGCATGATGATATATGTGAAGGATCCCCATTTAGTTGAAAACATATTCTTAGGTCAATCCTCCTCAAATATCTAGACCTGATGGTACCCTAAAATTCATCTACAAAAGTATATATTTCACACCTAGTGACACCTTCAAAGATTTCCTCTGTGAATGTGTTGGGAAGGGTTCAGTAATGCAAGATGTGTTAGGTATATGATACTCAACACAAATCTAATGCATCCATATTTTTTTATACTTATGACCATGGGACTAACCCACTCTAATTCATTAATACGGGTGATCACTTCAGCATGTAGCATAATGTCAATTTCTTCCTTCACGCACACTTGTAGATTTTGATTCATCTTATATGACCTTTTTCCTGAATGGTCAATCATCATCAACTAATTTGATATGAATTTTTCCTAGAGATGGATGAACACCTTTCATCTCACTATAGATTATTGTGAAGACATCCTGGTATTATTTTAATTAATCAAATATATTTAAAACTTGTGTGTCAGTCCAATAATTACCTACAATAGCTATTTTTGGTTCTTCCTCTATGTCAATGTTACGCTAGATAATTTGAATTGGTTTTGAGTAAGGTTGGTTTGTATCAAGACCAGTATCATGAAAAAATTTTATACCATAGTCTATAAGGATATCCAAATGATTTTTTAATGGGTTAGGGGGCTCAGATCCTTCACCTTCATCTACCTAAAATACTACTTTTTTCTTCCCTAGGCATATCTCTTCATGGTGTTCCTTATCAAAGACAAGGTCTGGCATAGGAATAGGTTATGCATAGGGATAATTAACTATAATTATCCCTTATTATAGGACCTCATGGATATATCTCAAGCGATATTCAATGGTACTAGGGTCACCAAAAATGCTTTATGTATGGACTAGACAGTGAGGCATAAATCCATTCTTGGAGATGAGTAAGATAACATCAAGTTCTTATTCTCTTTCAACATATGCCAAAAATAAGTACCCATATGTCATTATTCATGAACATACCATGCTCTATCCCATGTTCCTAAAGTTCCATAAAATCAATGTACCTAGAGGTACTCTGGTAAGAAAGATTATTTAGTCATCCACATGGATTCACAAGCTTCTATGTGTGGCTCAGGTGCTCATACTCCGCTATAGCTAATTATTCCCAATATTTGGTTATCATGATGAAACTAGTGCTACAAAGTAGAGTGTGCTTGATCCTAATGGAGAAGTTGCTCATTATGGGTTTGCTACCACTTTACGACTGTACCATCAAAAAGGTGAACCAATGATCGTATATTAGAGTTATAAAATTCTTCAAGGCAATGGACAAAGTCACAAAATTTTATTTATCTATGAAACCAAGGAGCTTCATCAAATATTTCTAAATTTTCATCCATAATTGGTCCTCTCATAACTTGTTTGGTAATAAGGCAAACAAATCTATGGTACTTATGATACTGGTGTAGAACATTCTCACAACTGCCAATGGCACTGCATACTATTCCAGTAAGGTCATAGTCATCATGGTCCCAATAATTATAAGCATTACTAGTAGTACAAAAAGGGATTGAGTGTCCATCCATCAGAGGATGCCATCAGGAGTAGGATCATTTTTCTCACCATCTCTAGTTTTGACATTGTAGATGTGGTTAATATCTTCTTCCACATTAACAGGTTTTTTGTATGGGGGCCCATGTGTTTGATCCAATGGAATAACAATGCATTGATTAGTATTCTCAAAACTGATGTAGCACTTTTTGAAACTTAAGTATGCATTACTTTCATAACACTAAGCTCACCCCAATATATCTATAAAATCATCTACCTCTACTAAATTGATAACTTCAAAATCAGCTTTGAAAGGTACTCTAAGGATATCCACTATTGCATTTTTAAGGATACCAATTGGTAGAGCATGAGTTTTATTAGCCATAAAAAATAAGTGCAAAGATGTTTGCAATGTTTAACTATCCATTTTGTGTCATGCATCCTTGGTAAGGATGTTAACCTCAGCACCAATATCAACTGAGATGTCCCAAATCACCCAATCATCGATGGCAACATTCATCGGTATTTATTTGTCCTCTTGAGGGATAAAAATAATAGGGGTATCTTGCCATCAAGCATGATTCAATTGATGATCCTTAGTTTATCGAGTCAATTGAGGTTGAACATTAGTTGGTGTTTGTACATGATTTTTAATCCAAGTACTCAGTCATGGGACAATGTCTTCATCCAACATACACTTGTAAATCTCTTGAAAATCATCTTGTACCATGTTTTGAGGTTTTGTTACCTTTTGCATATCAGCATGTTGTGTTGTTTTTATCTCCTTAAAAAATTAAATTTCTCCTTGTAATTCTCATACCAATGTCATAGTGTCTTGGAGTACATCCTTTTGTTGTTGGGCATTAGGATACTTCTTTGCCTAAGGATTTTCACATTGTACCTTCTCAATAGAAATAGATTTAGATTGAGATTGTCCACCAGTACATGTAGTTATAGTCACCTATTGAGCTATTGGGGTGATTGAGCATGCCCCCAGTGAGGTTTCTCAATGCGAATCATACCTTCACCTTTCTCATTTATTTCCTTATTGATGTTTGTGTATAGGTTAGGGCATTCTTCCAATCGTTGCTTCTTTTTATAAAAAGCACATGTTGGATAAACTAGACAATCCCATTTATAGTGGTATAGGGATCCACACTTATAACATGTTTTTGGTGGGAAATGACCACCTCATCATCATCTCCCTCAACCTCACCCATGATAGCCACCATTATTTTTATTTTTGAATGTAAAGGTTTGGTCCATATTGCATGTACGTACTTCATGGATATCACTAATAAGTTGGCAATCATTTATATCATGGGTGTAGGAATTACCTATCTTTCAATGTTTAGACACCTTAGAATGTGTATCCCAATATAAGAGAGGACATGAGTGTACATTGTGCTCTTCATGGAAAATTACACATGAGTGATTTAGTATAGTAAAAATGTTTTTGCATGGGTAGTTGCTTTGGTTATGACCTTCAATCTCATAATCGATACACCAAAGACCATTACAAGTATCATACACATTGTTTATAGTTAATTTTTCTAGTTTTGATGTCATTAAAGCTATCTAGGATTCCATAAAGTATTGATTCTAGTATCAATACTACCAACAGATTCAGTGCAGAAGGTGGCTTCCAAGGCTTCATGTGGGATAGTAAAGGTCTTCTAGGTCAGTGTTGATCTAAAAGGAAGTAACAATCCTCCCATGAAACACTATGCATGCTGAGCAACATTAATTTCAAATGAAATTTTTGATAGAAGTGTTTTGAACTGTGCATCATAATCCCATACACTTTTAGTAAGAACTTGATTTATATCTTTTAGTGCAGTAATACTTTGTGACTCAAATTTGAGAATGTCAAATTCTTGAAGAAATGTTGTTTTGAGATGATCATAATTAATTACCACTTATTGAGGGTCAAACTTCCTATACCACTTGTGTGCTCTCTCTAAAAGTGTGGTCATGAATTGTGTGGCCTTTTGCTCAGAATAAGTGATGCCTCACACCCTCCAAATGAGTTTGTACTTATGGACATGCTCTGTAGCATTTTCCATGCCCTAATAATTGGGTAGGTAAAGCATAATTTCATAATATATTGTTGGTAGTTGAGGTGCTTATGTTGGTGGCTATTGAGAAGCCCCAAATCATGTTCCTCGAGGGGGAAGTACACCACTTCCTCCCATGCCACCTCTTAGTCTACTTCTATCACCTCTAATAGTAGTGCCCATGCCATGGGGCATGGTAGATGGTTGATTAATCATGTTTGGGCCTATACTCTATCCACTATGAATGTCAGGGATACTAGGCATCCCAAGTTAGGCCATGAAATTCCATTAAAAGGGAAAGGAAAGTGTTAATTTTATATTAGTTATAATTGAATAAATTAAAATTTCCCTTATAGGTTCAATTTTTGATTCTACACTATCTGTATCCCAATTATACATACGTGATTTGTCTAATTTAAAATCATGAGTGTGCACTATGTTTAGGGAACATGATTGGTTCAAACTTAGTTCTTCAGTCTCTTATGTCTAGCTAGTTTCTCCTTCATACAAGAAAATTGGCATGGGGCATGGTTTGAAAGTGATGGAGTCCTCCTTGTGCATTCATGCTTCCTTATGGATCCTAACAGCACTTCCTGATTTTTCTTGGTCCCTTCTTGGACCACTTACCACTATGATCCTTTGTTGAGCTTCATCATATTTTTGATTTCGTAATGCCTACTGACTGGATACAATTCCAAACCTCAATTTTTTTACCAACACTTCTACATTCCCCTTCCAACTATGCGGCTCATGTTATGATGGATTTAGCCTTCCATTGGAAGATTTTTGAGTCCGCAATCAATGAACAACTTCTTGACTTTTAATGGGAAATGTCTAATATACCAACCATATGGCTCTCTAAGAAACTGGAACTTGGCTTCTTCAGGATAAGAGTAAGTGGTTACAGCATACTCCAGAATGTATCTATTCAACACTCCTCTCCACCATATATTAACTACTCATGTCCATGGTGATCCTAGTCATGCTAAAGCCCTTTAAAATTCAAACATCCAAGATTATCTTCTTCCAAAATTTCATAATTGATCTTAAGCATAAGCAGATAACCAAGCATGAAAATGAGCAAGGACTTTAACAAATAAATTTTCATATAATGCACTGTAGAGATGTTGTCCCACCCACTAATGTGCAAAAACTCCTAGTTTAAGATAAGGAACTGTAAAATTATCCTCGACCCTAGTAATCCATTGTTCAATACCTTCAAGGGTTATACATTCAAGCATCTTCCATTATTGTGTAGCAAGCACTGTAGGTCTCAGCAGTGGAACCAAAATGTTAGGTTTTTAATCTCTTAATCATGTTTTATTAGGAGTTAAAGAGTAGCCCTAGCAAGCTTACGTGTTGGCCCTTGATGCAAGACAATGGTCTTGAGTGCTCACCTAAAGCACGTAGCAAGAGATCAATTCTTGTGGGTTATGTTGCTTATTAGCATGCTAGTCATATACTTGATTTTATTCATATATATGGTTAGTAGTTACACAGAGAAAGAAATACATGGCTATAGGCCTTGACTCAATAATTACCACCACAATGAATATAAACAAAAAATCCATGAAGTTCAATAGATTGTCAATTCATAATGTATGTTCCATATATGTCATTACAAAAGATAAGCAACATAATTAGTTAATCTGGTTCATAGTTCATACTTAAATGTCACTAAAACATAAACACTTAACACCTAAACTTATAGCAATATCCATAAGTCTATATCATATTGTTTCTATGTTATATTCATCATCGATCACCTTACATGATTCCACACAGGGGTATTTATATTTGTTTTTCCCTGACTACGTAGTTACATAATAAATGACAACATGGGTGATTGGCCTACAAACTCTTAGTAGACTAAGATTCATGACAGTCTATCAATTATTCTCTCATAAGGACTCAAGCCTTTGCACCCCTTATATTCTCACTTGAAGCTAGATCCTTACTGTCATATGTCTTCCTTTTCATAGGCCAGTACAAAACTCATGGTGGTTAAACGTTGGATGGCCCTTGAGAATCGATCCTCAACCATATCTTACTTCCCATACACTCCCCAAGTCTTTCATTATTTTTTTGAGTCCTATGCTCTGGATTTCCTAATAGTTATATTTTGCCTTTGACTACGTCTTCTCATGTTAATACTTTCATTCCCTTGTCCTTTTATGCCTCATTGGTTCCATAACATAGTCTTCCTATGCCATGCTAGTTCTACGCCATGGTCCTTCTACACTATGTTCCTATCGCACCATGTTAATTCTATGCCAAAATACCAATATACCTAATCAAAATTTGGGGTCTAATAATCCATGGCTTGGTTGTCTACGAAGCTACACAAAGTGTAGTCTATCACACTATTGGTCGTAGATTCTTTTGCAAGCCCATGACTTAGCTCTTAGGAGCTCCAAAGTTGTTTGATGGGGTCTAGAAAGAGGCCTTGTAGGCCAACAGAGGGTGGGGAAGTGAAATAAAATGTGCATAACTATATTTCACTCAATTTTCTTAACATAAAATCATAATTTAGAATGCAAGGCTACAGGAATAAGGATGAGTCAGATTTTTAAAGGTAGGAAAGGCATTTTAGCTAGTAGAGCCATCATTGCTATGTGGTGGCCAATCAAGAGAGTGTGTCCCAACTCCAGCTATAATGAGAGGTGAGGAGGGGTGTTAGGAGGCCCATGATAGATGCATACTATCCAAATAAGTTTAGATCAAGTCTTGAATAATTACAACCACTAACCCACACAACCTACAAGAACCAAAGCGAAGGATAGAGGGAGTCAGTAGAGGTCTAATTGCAAGTAAGCAGTAGTACACCTAACTGAAATAAGCACAAGACTTTGATTTTATACCAACATGAATATAAGGAGGATTGAATAATCAAAATAGATAGATAACCTTACAAGGTATTATGGTGGATGTCATGAGAGAGGAAATCCACTGAATGAGGTCCTAGGGAAAGTGTTATGGTAAGCTATAGGGATTACCAGGGCACCATATGCCCAAGCCCAAGCCTGCCCTTAAGGGAAAGCCACCACTTCACCCTAAATAGAGGCATGCCCCTAAGGCAGCCCACTGCTTAGCCTCCATATAGGCCAAACAGTATGGAAAATGTAGGAAGAAGGAGACGAAGCATCCATATTCTGAGGTTCACTAGTCATGACACAAAACACAAGAGTTTTGAAGGTGGGGTCCTTGCTGGTGAATGAGACCTCTGAACCTAGACAAATAATAGGATGGAAATGCATATGATGTGTATGCATGAGTTTACTATAAGCTCTCCTCTCATTGATTAGGTCACATGTTATAATGTAGATGAAATATAACTCAAGATCTGATGTAACAACTCGAGATACCTCACTAAGAGTGTCAATGCCATGATGAGATAATCATGATGAAGAGAGAGGATCTACATTCATGGAAATATCTTAAAATAGGTATTCAAAGATTGAAGAGCCACATTGATGCCTATAATAAGGAGGCATCAAAGAGCATGCAATGGGCGTAAGAGGACTAAACACTAATTGTTACTCATGAAGGTCAAATTATTCCTCCTTGAGAAATAAAAATTCAATGGTGGGAGCCTTGGGTGAACACACAAGGCCCCATGAGGAGATATCCAAATCCTCATCGTATGGCCTTATATTAGCATAAAGCAATTCCTAGGGACCTGGGTCTACCTCCAAGGCATGAACCTCACCTTCATTCACAAATTGGACCATGTGAACTATTATTGATGTAACATTTTACATGGTAATAGTCCAAAGATGACTAAGAATCATATTGTATGAGAGATCTAGGTATAACACACAAAACTTGATCTTGACTATATTGGGCCTGAACTCGACCTGAAGCTTCATATTTCCCATCGTCACAACTATATCAATGATGAAACCAACATATTTTTGGTAAGAATTAAAGAGCTTCTTATGAATAATCATGAGCTTATTGAACACTCATAGTGGCATGATGTTCAATATGGCTCCCTCATTAATAATGCATTTCTTGACATGATAATCATTGACTGAGGTCTTAACCTAGCATAATAACCTAGCCTCTTTAAAAGAACCAAAGCATCTCACAATGAGGTGGGGTCAAAAGACAACATAGGACGATAAAGGAGATTGGGGATGTCAAATTCAAACAAGACCTCCATGTCATCCCATAGCATTCCTTCATGAGAAAGACCAAGATAAACAAAGATGAGTCCCCTTTGGTAAGGGAAAAGTTGAAGAAGGTCCCAAGTGGATTTCCTAGAAGAAAGGGATTACAACTCCTCTATAATAAAATAAGGATGTTGTCTATCATGGGGAGGGATATTATGTTGAAATTTAAATCTAACCTTGGGGTTTATCATTTTTGTAGTCGAGGTTGTAGTCCCCATGCCATTAGTCTTGCTAAAAGGGTCAATTTCCCAACCTGAGCCCATGTTGACAAAGCACTCATACCCATTAAAGGTTATGTCAATAGTAAAAATGACCTTGTTACTCTTATACTTATCCTTCCCTTTCAATTATCTAAGAGGAACTATTGGCTAATTTTAGCCTACATATAAAGCTTCTACTTGAATGGATGAGCTGAGCAGAGTTTTGGTTGGAATGGTTGGTTAAATATCTCATATTGGTTACAAGGATTTTGAAACACTTTAAGCAAGCTTAAAGTGCAATTTTTTTATTTTTGAGAAGCAAGTCTTGAAATAGGTCTAAATTTGTAATGGAAGAGATGTAGTAGGTTCCCATGGTGATCATGACCTTCATGAACATAAAACAGGTTTCACAGGTCTTAAAAATGCATTTTGAGCCTTGAAAGTTCTTGCATAAGCATAAAAGAGATAGACCATCATCAACACATCATGCACAAATAAATAGAGAAGGTCGGTTATGCATTTAATATATTCACTTGTAAGATCAACCAGAGCCAAAGGAATGCATGAACATGATGATTTTAGTCCCAGGATCATGCTCTACAAAATTTGTGACTTGATGAGCTTGCTATCTCAAGTAATTTAAAGTTAAACTTGAAGTCTAGGATGGGCATGTAAATGTCAAGCTCAAGCTTTGACAAATAGCCATTTAAATTTAAATGTTCCTAGGATGAACACACAGCTAACAAGTGTCAAAATCATGGGAGATTACATCAAGATCTAATGGTGAGTAGGCAACTGACAATGTCAGTGGTTCCCAAAGATCCATTGACACACATTTGATTGTACACCCAAAGATCAATGGTGAGCATCAATTCACATGGTTAGCATATCTTGAGATCAAACGTAGAGATGATAAGTGTCATGATCATAATGACCAAATAGATCAATGATGCATGTTTAATCAAATGAAATAATATCTATGACATGCATTCAATCAAACCAAGCAGATCAATAGTGCACATGAGGTCAAGGGTCAATAAGCTCAGATCAAATGTGAGGATACCATGTGGTGCAAGCATGGAAGCAGATAGACTGATAGTAGGATCCTATAGAATGAATGAAGAGTTGTTAGGTGGCACATTTTTTAGAAGCCCAAATCAAAATCAATGGTCAATATTAAAGGTTGAAAGTCAAGGACTTCATAGAGGTCAAACATGTGACCTTGGTCAAACTAGGGCAAGTGTTTTTCGAAAGGGTTATACCACCATTGGATCTCAGTCAAATACCATCAAGTGGATGTAGTCATATAGTTAGCGGTTGTCAAAAATAAGGTTTCAATTCCATTAAATCTCAATATGAACATGTGGTTCAAAGATTTGGAATATACAGAATCCATCTTTTAGGGTTGTAGTATTGTTTCATGACTGTGATCTTTGCTCTTTAAAAAAGAGTCCATGCATTTAATGAGTTCTCAGCTTCCATAGCATCTCGATGTAGGATAGGTCTATTTAGACATAATATAGAGATCAAGAAGGAAGGTATGTGACCTATAGGCTTTGCATCGATATATAGCTATAGGAAAACCAGTAAAAGAGATTGATTTTCAATCTATAAAAAATACCTATGCTCAGATATTGAAGTGGGGACATATATGTGATTGATGAAGGAGTGTCTCATCTTCCAATGTAGTCGCAACCTCAATAAATAAGTTCCTTCAGTCACCTAAAGCAGACACAGTCATGGTTCAATTAAGTTAATGGACATAAAGATCTTGTCCTTATAAGGAAGATAGGAAGAGGATGGCGTAGGGTCCCAAGATGGAGATTTAGTGGTTAGAAAAGTGGTTGGGGTATTCAATGTTGTTTAGATCTTAAAGATCTTTTCTCTAACAGACTTAGTCATGACTCATCATGCAAAACAAACCCTTGTCTTCTAATGGATCTCTCAGTCAATGAGAGGAGCTTGAAGACTACTGGAGCAAATGAATGATTAGTTCTGACTAGAAGAAGGCATGCATATAGAAAATAATCAATGAATTACCACCACATTTATTGATAATTAATTACTCCTCCATTCTCCCATGCATGTTTCCCATCTCTCTCATTCTCATTATACATACATACATACATACATACATACATACATACATACATACATACATATATATATATATATATATATATATATACACACACACACACACACACACACACACACACACACATATATATATCCCTCTCTTGAGCATGACTAGACTCTACCAAGATTAAACTTTGTAATCTTTTGAGATGAATAGACTATTGTTTCAGATTTTATTGATTTGGTATAGTATGTTCATGTCGGTTTGATTTGAATGTATGGTATAAATCTCTCCCTTTTCAAGTCTTAATTTTTAGGATCTATCAGCAAAATTGATTACTTTTGTGTAAGCAACTAAACACGAAATAAACCAGAAATAATAAGTAACTAGAATCAGAAACAACAAAGAATATGAGATACAAGAAACAACCCAAAAAATTGTATTAAACTCTTCCAGAAGGAAATACAATGAAGAAATCTCTCTTTCTTCTCACACCTCTCAGATGTATAGATCTCTTTCCCTCAAGAGTTTTCTCTCTCAATTACAACCAACTCCAACACTTGGATTGATTCACATTTACAAAATGTCTTGTACAATAAGCTATGGAAAAATAACCCTATTATATAATACTATGATTCATGAGCTATGCATTCTCCACCGTTAGATATACCTCTTAATCAAAGGTTCAAATCAGTCTTGCCAAAAATAGAAACACGGACTCAATACTAGCAGTTACTCTTTTCATGCAAACAATCTGTTCTGCCTCAAAAATAGACTTTTGGACGCACAGGTGACCAACGTTGGTCCCTGCCTGTCTGCACATGACTGAAGTCGGTCGATACATGACTGATGTCGGTAGCCTCTGGTCGACTCCTGACCAGCATCGGTGACTGTGTAACTCTAGCAACCTTGCATTTGCTCATCTAGTGAAGCTTTTAGCTCCACAACTCAACAATCTCCTACTTGGAGATAAACAGCTACACCTTTACCTGTACAACAACATCCTCTAATTTCTCCATCTTCAAGCTCAATCTTGAAGACCAAAAAATTTTGAATGAAGATTCAACTTCTCCTTTGTTACCGGCTTTGTTAACATATCAGTAGGGTTCTTATCTGTATGGATCTTTTCCAGCTTCAACTCAAAATCCTCCAATACCTGTCTAATGAAGTGGTACCTAAGCTGTATATGTTTGGTTCTTGAATGAAAGACTGAATTCTTTGCCAAATGAATTGCACTATGACTATCACTATATAATTTGCAACTCTTTTTCTCCTTTCCCAACTCTTCCATGAACCGAATCATCCATATCATTTTCTTGCTAGCCTCTGTGACTGCAATGCATTCTGCCTCTATAGTAGACAAGGCAACAACCTTTTGGAACTTTGAAATCCAGCTAACTGCCGTTTCACCAACAGTGAATACATATCCTGTGGTGCTTCTCCTGCCATCCAAGTCACCTGCCATATCCAAATCTACATATCCATGTAGAGAAGTGTTTGACCCTCCATAGCATAAATGCCTACTGTTGGTCCCTCTCAGATATCTGAGAATCCACTGTACTGCTTTCCAGTGTTCTTTCCCTGGATTGGCCATAAACTTGCTGACAACTCCCACTGCTTGGGCTATATCTGGTCTAGTACATACCATTGCATACATCAAGCTTCCAACTGTGGAAGCATATGAAACTCTACTCATGTACTCAACCTCATCATGTGATTTAGGACATTATTCTTTGCTCAACTTGAAGTGTCCAGCCATAGGTGTGCTTACCAGTTTTGCATCCTGCATATTGAACCTCTTCAACACCTTGTTCACATAATCCTCTTGAAACAAAATCAAACTATGATTTTTTTTGTCTCTCTTAATACTCATGCCAAGGATTTTATTTGTTGCTCCTAAATCCTTCATGGCAAATGTGTGAGCTAATTTTACCTTAAGCTTATTAATATCTTGCATGTGTGAACCTGCAACAAGCATATCATCTACATACAGTAACAGGATAATATAACAACCATTATCCAATCTTTTAAAATAAACACAATGGTTAGATTGACATCTACTAAAGCCATGCTCTGTCATAAACCTATCAAACCTCAGATACCATTGTCTAGGAGCTTGCTTAAGACCATATAAGCTTTTCTTCAACCTGCACACAAGTTTCTCATTTCCTTTGACCTCAAATCCTTTCGGCTGATCCATATATATTTCTTCATCCAAATTTCTATGAAGAAATGATGTCTTAACATCAAGCTGCTCAAGATGCAAATCCTCAATAGCAACTAAAGACAATACAGTCCGAATAGAAGTCATTTTTACTACAGGAGAAAAAATTTCACCAAAATCAATACCTAGTTTCTATGCAAATCCCTTTACTACCAACCTGGCCTTATGTCTCATCTGTCCATTCTCACCTTCCTTTACCCTGTAAACTCATTTGTTTTTTAGTGCTCTCTTTCCAGCGAGCAACTCAACCAAATCCCACGTTTGGTTCTCTTTCAAGGAATCAATTTCCTCATTCATGCCAAGCTCCCACTATTTTTGGGTTTCCACCTGCATTGCCTTATCAAAAAAATTTGGTTCTCAACCATCAGTGAGCAATAAGTAGAATAAAGAAGGGGAATATCGAATCATAGGTTTACTTACTCTTTTTAACCTCCTTATGGGCGTTTGAGACTCATTCACAGCTTGCTGTCTGCCCAAATTCCTTTCTATCAGTGACAGATGTCGGTCATCTCCTAGTCTGTACCTAACCGACACCGGTTCCATATGACTGACGTTGGTTCCTATCTGGCCGACGTCGATCACTGTCTGATTGACGTTAGTTCCTTCTTGACCTACATCGGTTCCTTCCTGATCGATGTCAGTGTCTATGTTTTCCTGTGTGTGACCCGTGAGCTCATTTTGGATCATAACCTCGTCCAAATCAACATTGCTTTGCTTAGAATTATTCATCTTCTTGCGCTGATCACTGTACATCACCTTCTCATTGAAAACAACATCATGGCTTCTAATAATTTTGTTAGTTCCTAAATTCCACAACCAAAATCTGAAATCTCTAGAGTCATAACCAATAAAAGTGCACCGCATAGATTTAGCATCCAACTTCTTTCTATTTTCTTTATCAATGTGCACAAAAGCTTCAGAACCAAAAACTCTGAGAAATGAAAGATCTACCTTTTTACTTGTCCATGCTTCTTTTAGAATTCCACCATCCAGAGCAGTAGAGGGTCCTCTATTAATCAGGTAAACTGTAATATCTACAGCTTCTGCCCAAAACTGTAAGGGCAAACCAGCATGCAACCTCATACTCCGTGCACGCTCCATTATTATTCTATTCATCCTTTCATCAACTCCATTTTGCTGAGATGTCCTTGGAACCATCCTTTCCCTGCGTATTTCATACATAAAACAGTAACTTTTGAATTTATTGCTGCAGTACTCACCACCATTGTCAGATCTAAGGCATTTCAATCTCAAACCTGTTTCATTCTCAACCAAAGCTTTCCAGTTCTTAAAAGTGTTAAAAACATCAAATTTCTTCCTTATGCAATAAACCCATACCTTTATTGTAGCATCATCAATGAAAGAAACATAATATTGTGATCCTCTAATAGAAGTTACTTGAACTGGTCCCCACACGTCTATGTGAACAAGATCCAACTTGTGCTTCTTCTTTGTTGACCCAATTTTGAGAAATCTCACTCTCTTTTGTTTCCCAAAAATACAGTGCTCACAAAAATCTAGATCTATGCATTTCAAATCTGAAAGCTTACCTTTTGACTTAAGAACAGTCATTCCCTTCTCACTCATGTGGCCAAGCGTACATTGCCACAACTTTGCATCTACATCTAAAGTAGATAGAATAGAAGGAGAATGATCAGTAATACAAGTAAATAAATAAAGTGTACCTACTCTTTTACCTCTGGCTATTACAAGTGCACCCTTGGAAACTTTCCAAGATTCTGCTGTGAGAGTTACTGTGCAACCCTCATCACCCAACTTTCTGACAGAAATCAAATTTTGCTTCAGGACAGGTATATGCATGACATCTTTCAACACCCATGTGTTGCCATTCTGCAATTTCAGCTACACTTTTCCTTTGCCAACAATTTTACAAGGCTCATCATCCCCTAAATAAACTATTCCAAAATCTCCATGGACATAGTCATTGAAAAATTCCCTATTTGGGGTAGCATGGAAAGAGGCACCAGAATCTAAAACCCAAGATTCTATTTTATTATCCAAGAAAAATATAAGAGCATCTTGTGCAACAATACCTGCAATTTTTGCTTCTTATTTACCTTCATGCTGATTTTTTTCTTTAACTTTCAACCAACAATCTGTCCTTGCATGCCCTTTCTTTTCACAATTCTAGCAGATTATATTTTTGCCATTTCTAGATTTTGATCTATTACTCATCTTTGACTTTGACCTTGATCTCCTTTGCCTGCCCTTCTCTCTTTGCCTTCCCCTACTTTCAAAACTTAAAGCATTACCTGATGTTTCCTCTGTACTTTTCCTACGAATTTCTTCATTCAAGATTACACGAACAACATCATCTACTTTCAAGATATTTGAAGCAGATGCAATATTATTAACTGCCATTACCAAACTATGCCAACTTTCAGGTAAAGAGCATAAGATTAAGAGAGCCTTAATTTCATCATCAAAAACTATTTTGATTGAATTTAATTGATTTACAATTCCATGGAAATCATTAAGATGATTAGATACAGATCCACCTTCATGTATTTGCAAATTAAATAATTGCTTCATAAGATATACCTTATTTGAAGCTGAGGACTTTTCATATAAATTTGCTAAAGTATCCATTAACTCTATCGTTGTCTTTGCATGTGATAAGTTGGATATCACAGAAGATGTCAGACTCAATCTTATATATCCAAGAGCCTTTCTATCAAAAACATTCTATTCTTCATCTTCCATATCTGTGGGCTTCTTTGAAACCCCACCTAACGATAAGTACAGATCTTTCTGATACAGATAATCTTCTATCTGCATTATCCATAATTGATAATTCTTGCCATTAAACTTCTCCATTCTTAGTTTACTTTCTTCTGCCATTGCTTTACTCCCACTCAATCAGAAACCCCTGTGAGTGACCTGTAATCAACAAACACTAACCCGATCTGATACAACCTGTTAGTCAACCCAATGCTCTGATACCACTTGTTAGGATCTATCAGCACAATTGATTACTTTTGTGTAAGTAACTAAACACGGAATTAAACCAAAAATAATAAGTAACTAGAATCAGAAATAGCAAAGAATATGAGATACAAGAAACAACCCAAAAACTTGTATTAAACTCTTCCAAAAGGAAATACAATGAAGAAATCTCTCTTTCTTCTCACACCTCTCAGATGTACAGATCGCTTTTCCTCAAGAGTTTTCTCTCTCAATTACAACCAACTCCAACACTTGGATTGATTCACATTTACAAAATGTCTTATACAATAAGCTATGGAAAAATAACCCTATTATATAATACTAGGATTCATGAGCTATGCATTCTCCACCGTTAGATATACCTCTTAATCAAAGGTTCAAATCAGTCCTATCAAAAATCAAAATGCAGACTCAATACTAACAGTTACTCTTTTCATACAAACAATCTGTTCTACCTCAAAAATAGACTTTTGGATGCACATGTGACCGACGTCGGTCCCTGCCTGTCTGCACATGACCGACGTCGACCGATACATGATCGATGTCGGTAGCCTTTGGTCGACTCCTGACCGGCGTCGGTGACTATGTAACTCCAGCAACCTTGCATTTACTCATCTAGTGAAGCTTTTAGCTCCACAACTCAACACTGATCTCACCTAGCTACTAGTTCATCTTGTTATGCAGGTCATGTTTAGTGTTTAATGTCATTTGATTGAAGCTAACGTGTGGATACATTGACTAATTAGTGATTTGAATCAAACCTCTCCATCACTTCCCTCAAGATTCAATCATTTGGTGAACCTCTACATGAAATATTGATGCATAACAGACATTTGGATTTGTAGATTCAGTCCTTTATTTATCTCATTAGTGTTTTTTAGAAGTTCAAGTAGAGTGGATGGACAATCAATTTAGGTTCATCACCAACATTAACTTAGATTTTAATTTTAGTTATATTTCTCTCCCTTTTCACCCCAGTAATTAGTAGGTTTTAGTGGAAATGAGCTAAGTGATACATCAAAAGAGCTAGTATCATTAAACATCCTAGAGGTATGACCTAAGATTAGGTAACCCATAGTCTAGGGTGATTCCCATGTTGGACTAGATTTACGTAGAGGACCTGAACACTCCACTTCTCAACTAGGGTGCAATCTAGACCTCCAACAATTCTATCACACCCCGTGGGAATCACTACATCATTCATTGGTGAAGATTTTTGGTGTTCTCTTCATCCAATCAGCCTTTAGAGGCAAGAGTTCAAACATCAATGGCAAATCCGAGCATCAATCAGCTGGTTTAAGTAGCCTAGGTATCTAATCACCATCATTTGGTATGTATCATCACTCTTTGATCAATATGTTTATTATTTGCCTCATCATCCTTCATATCATATTAGTAATGTTTATGGCTTCACCCCAAATGGTTCTTAAGATTCAATGCATCAACCTTCTCAGGTTAAAAATGTCCCTAGTTCAAACCGATCCATTTCAAGTTGGAGGCAAATGCTCTCAGGCTATGAAAAGTACATAATAGACCTTAATACATAGAGGGGATATGGTAAATATATCCCTAATCACATTATTCATGACACAAGAGATGCATTAAATTTAATGAAGGAAGAATGCGCACCTATTGAGGGAGCAAATTGGAAAAACCTTTCAAGTGAGATGATGAATGTAAGCGGTTACATTCAAAACATTGAGGATAATCTAAAAAACCTTGAATAATAGCAAGTTCAACTCCATCAAACTTATGTGTCTTCATATACACCACCTCAGCCCTCATCTATGCCACCCATTCTTCCCCAAGAAGCCAATCCAAGTGTCCCAAATCCTTCATGTGTTCCTCAAACCTTCCCTTCTTGGAATTCAATCCAAGAGAGCCTTCAAAGAAAGAAGGAGACCATTATGGAACAACCTATTGTTGAGATCAAATATTCCACTTATCTTCCTCAAGAATCCTCTTGTACCTCATACCAACCCTCTTATGTTCCTTATGAGGCCATTGACCACCTTAGAGATAGGCTTTTCCAAGGGAATATAGATAGACAAATCAAAGAATTGGAGCTAAAGATGAGGAAGGAGGAAGAGAGTAAAAATCAAGAAGAGATGGTTGTGTCTTACACATTCTCCTCATGGAAATTAGTCAAGGAAGGCATACAGAAAAAGGAGGCACCAGTTCAAGAGCCACCTAGAAGAGCCTTCAAAGTCCCTAGCTGGAAGGAGACCCTCCTAAGCTTCAATCAAGGTGAACTTCTTCACCCTCCCACCATCTCCCTCTTAGAGAAATATTTTGTTTTATAAAGGATAGAGGAGGATCTTACAGTCATAGGTGAGCCTAAAGAGGATAATGCAAGTGTCTATGATGAGGATATCATGATAGGTAATCCACTTCATTTAGAAGGGGAAGAATCAAGTTTGGACTAGCCTTCTTGGCATGGCTTTGAAACTAATGAACTGGATCCTAATGATGACAATCCTCAAATTAAAAATAGAGTAGACCTTGAATGGACTATTGAAGGTCCATTCTACATGGATAAAGAAAGGGATTAGGGCCAGAGACTAGAGGTGGGTTTACTTCAGGATGAGTTACCAAATGAGAGCAACCTAATGGTTTGGAGCTAGAGAAAGGTAAATCGGGCCTTGAGCAAGACAAATGTGTCTTTTCAAACCTTGGATGGTCAAAATAACCTTCATTTGTAGTTGAAAAACAAGATGAAATATTGAGTGAGGTTGATGAAAAAGACATATTGAGTGCTCATGTAATGCAGTTTGATGAGCTACCACTTTGTGTGATGGAAGAGGACCTTAAGGGTGAATAAAGATTTCAAGATGAACATGTGCTTCAAGGAAATCCTAATAAACTCAAGATTAACTTGCATATGCCATCAAGTGAAAGGGAGTTGGAGGACTTGTTTGAGATCTTGGGAGTAGGCTATGTTTCTCTCCAAGGAGACTATGACTTGAATGTGCTCGAAGAGCATAATGACAAAGTAAAAAAGTGCAAGAGTGAGGTAAAATCTGATTTCTCAATGTTTGTATTGACAAGAGGATGTCCTATCAGATACCTATCTTGGTTGGAAGATGACAAGGAAGAGCCATCACTTGTGCTTTATTCAGAGCATAAAGTTGAGCAGCAAAAAGAGCCAGATCAGCTTGCCTACCCACTCCAAGATGCTTATATGTCCAATCAATTGGATTGGGTAGGTAAGTTTGTCTTTGTTATTATTCTTAGAGAAGTATATCACCAATATGTTAATGACCACTCCTTCTCCATCTTTGGTTGGCTGCTCTCAAGCATGTAAAGAATATTAGATTAGTGAGGAAGGGTAGCTATTTTGTAGACCCAGTCAATGGTTTTGTATAGGTTCCATTCTGATTGGTTAGTTTAGGGTAGGTATATTTTATGCTTTCCTCTAAGTGCCTTGTGTATTTTTTTTCATTTATGTTGTTTCCCTTCAATAAGTGCCTTGGGCACTTTATTTTGTTTTATTCTTTTTGGTCCTTGTTTGCTTCAAGAGAGGTTGGCACCTAGTTTTCAGCTTCAGATCAATATGTTGAACTAGAGAGGAGACTCCATGCCCAATAGATTAGACAAGGCAACTAGTCTGGGTTCTCAAGCATAGCGAGCATGCTTCCCTATGAATCGGTAAAGATGTTAGCCAATTTTGGCCTGCATACAAAGCCTCTACATGAATAGATGAGCTGAGTAGAGTTCTTGATGGAATGAGTGGTCCAAAGATCTCATATTACTTATAAATCTTTTGAAACACTTTAAGCAAACTTAAAGTGCAATTTGTTGATCTTTGAGAAGCAAGTCTTGAAACAGGTCTAAAATTGCAAGGGAAGAGATGCAACAGGTTCCCATGGTGATCATGACCTTCATGGACATAAATCAAGTCTCACATGTCTCAAAAACTGATCTTGAGCCTTGAAAGTTCTTTCACAAGCACAGAAGAGCCAGACCATCATCAGCACACAATGTAAAAATGAACAGAGCAGGCTAGTTATGCATTTAACAGATTCACTTGGAAGGTTGACCAGAGCCAAAGGAATACATGGACATGATGATTTTAGTTCCATAATCATATTCTATAAATTTTATGACTTGATGAGCTTGTTATCTCAAGTTACAAGCATTTAAATTTGAACTAGTAGTCTAGGACGGATGCACAGACGTCAAGTTCAAGCTTCAGTAAATAGTTGTTTAAATTTAAATGTTCATAAGATGAACGTGTGGCTAATAAGAGTCAAGATCATAAGAGCTTAGATCAAGATCCAATGGTGAGTGGGTGATTGATAATGTCAGTGAATCCTAAAGATCCAACGACACACGTTTGATCATGCACCTAAAGATTAATGTTGAGCATCAAGTGAAAAGGTCAGTGTATCTTGAGATCAAACATGGAGTTAACAAGTGTCATGATCATAATGACCAAGAAAATCAATGATGTGCATTCAATAAAATAGAAGAAGATTGATGACATGCATTCAATTGAACCAAGCAGATCGATGGTGTGCATAAGGTCAAGGGTCAACAAGCTTAGATTCAATACAAGACTACCACATGGCACAAGCGTGGAAGTAGATAGACTGACAACAAGATCTTGTGAAATGAATGAAGAGCTACCAGGTGATACATTTTTTAGAATCCCAGATCAAGATCGATTTTCAACATTAAAGGTCGAATGTTAGGGACTTCATAGAGGTCGAACATGTGACCTAGGTCAAACAGGGGCAAGTGTTTTTTTAAAGGGCTATACCGCTATTAGAGCTTGGTCAAATACCATCAAGTGGATGTAGTCATACAGTCAGGGGTTGTCAATGATAAGGTTTTGATGTCATTAAGCTCACTATGAACCTTTGGTTTGAATATTTGAAACATATAGAGTCCATCTTTTGGGGTTGTAGTATTGTTTCATGACTGTGATCTTTGCTCTTTAAAGAATGGTCCATGCATATAATGAGTTCTTGGCTTCCATAGGGTCCAGAGATAGGATAGGTCTATTTAGACCTAATATAGAGATCAAGAAGGAAGTTATGTGACCTGTAGGTTTTGCATCGATATATAGCTATAGTAAAACCAATAAAGGAGATTGGTTTTCAATCTATAAAAAAGACATATCCTCAGATATTAAAGTGGGGGCACATATGTGATTGATGAAGGAGTGTCTCATCTTCCAATCTAGTCACAACCTTGACAAATAAGTACCTTTAGCTGCCTAAAATAGACACAGTCATATTTTAATTAGGTTGATGGACATAAAGATCTTATCCTTATAAACAAGCTAAGAAGAGGATGGTGTAAGGGCTCAAGATGGAGATCTGGTGGTTAGAAAAGTGATTGGGGTATTCAATGTTGTTCAGATCTTAAAGATATTTTCTCCAACAAACTTAGGCATGACTCATCATGAAAAATAATCCCTTGTCTTCTAGTGGATCTCTCAGCCAATGAGAGGAGCTTGAAGACTTTTGGAGCAAATGAAGGATTAGTCCTGACTGGAAGAAGGCATGCATACAAAAAATAATCAATGAACTACCACCACATTTCTTTATCATTGATGACTCTTTCATTCTCCCATGCATGTTCCCCATCTCTATCATTCCCATTCTGCTATATATATACATATGCTTCTAAGCCTAAAAATCTATCCCTATCTTAAACATGACTAGATTCTATTAAGATTGAGCTTCGTAACCTCTTCAGATGAATAGATGATTGTTTCATATTTCATTGTTCTGGTATAGTGTGTTCATGTCAGTTTGATTTGCATATGTGGTAGAAATTTCTCCCTTATCAAGCCTTGATCTCATTTAGCTACTAGTTCATCTTGTGATACAGATCATGTTTAGTGTTTAATGTGATTTGATTGAAGCTAGCATGTGGATACATTGACTGGTTAGTGCTTTGAATCAGGTTTCTCCATCACTTCCCTCAATCTTTGATCACTTGGTGAGCCTTTACATGAAATATTGATGCATAAAAGACATTTGGAGTTATAGATTCAGTCACTTATTTGTCTCATTAGTGTTTTTTAAAAATTCAAGTAAAGTGAATGAACAATCAATTTAGGTGCATCACCAACATTAACGTATATTTCTATTTTAGTTATCTTTCTCTCCCTTTTCACTCCAAAAATTAGTAGGTTTTAGTATAAATGAGCTAAGTGATACATCAGAGGAGCTAGCCCCATTAAAAATCTTAGAGATCTGATCCAAATTAGGTAACCCATAGCCTAAGATCATTCCCATGCTAGACTAGATTTGGGTAAAGGACCTGAACACTCCCCTTTTCAACTAGGATGCAATCTAGACCTCCAATAGTTATGTCTCACGAGACGTGCCAGAACTGTTGGAGGTCTAGATTGCACCCTAGCTGAGAAAGAGAGTGTTCAAGTCCTCTACCCAAATCTAGTTCAACATGGGAATGATCCTAGGTTGTGGGTTACCTAATCTTAGGTCAGAGCTCTAGGATTTTTAACGAGACTAGCTCCTCTGATGTATCACTTAGTTCATTTCCACTAGAACCTACTAATTGTTGGGATGAAAAAGGAGAGAAAGATAACTGAAAGAAAAATCTAAGCTAATGTTGGTGAGGCACCTAAATTGTTATTCATCCACTCTACTTGAACTTCTAAAAAACACTAATGAAACAAGAAAATGACTGAATTTACAACTCCAAATATCTATTATGCATCAATATTTCTTGTAGAGGTTCACCAAGTGATCAAAGCTTTAGGGAAGTGATGGAGAGCCCTGATTCAAGACACTAACTAGTCAATGTATCCACATGTTAGCTTCAATCAAATGACATTAAATAATAAACATGATCTGTATAACAAGATGAACTAGTAGCTAGATGAGATCAGGACTTGACAAGGGAGAAATTTCTACACATATGTAAACCAAATTAACATGAACACACTATACCATAACAATGAAATATGAAATAAACATCTATTCATCTCAAGAGATTACAAAGCTCAATCTTAACAGAGTCTAGTCATGCCTAAGAGAGGGATAGATTTTAAGGCTTAGAAGAATATATATATATATATATATATAAGAATACTTTCCACCTAAAAGTATGAAAGAAAACGAAACAAAAAATAAAAGGAGAAAAAATGAGAAACCCACAATGAGATAAAAGCGGAGATCCACTGAGGTAACTCAAGATTAAACGATTAAACAACTTAAACAAAACTCTTTCCTCTCACATAAGAATGAATATAGGAGCAAGAGGGTTTTAGGAACAAAAGACATGTTTTGAAGCACAAAGTCTCCTCACAACCCTAATTGCATACACTTTGTACGAAGTTCCATAGAGATCAAACATGCAGAAACTCATGGACATCAAACAAGCTCATCCATGGAGGCTCTCAACACAAATTTTGGAAAACACCATTGTTGTACATAACCAAATAAATGCAAAAAATTAATGGAGTCTTTGCTCGCAAATAGGAGATCTGAGTTTATTGCGAGCAAAATATAAAAATGATGGAAAAATATAAAAATGAGGTAGTGAAATTTGGACGGCAAAATTTCACTACAACAATTGGGTCTGATTGTGGGACCACATTCCCTGACGGCAGGGGCACTCCAAAAGACGTTGGTGCCCTGTTCCTCATCCACCATTTAAGTGCACTCAAAATTTTCGATTTGACCAATTGGCAACTATTTCACCTATCCCAATCATATGGGAATGAACATGAATTTCCAGATCAGATCAATCCTGTTCAAACTCTTTGCAAACCTCCAGTGCTCTCATCCCATAGCCATATGCAAAAATCTGCCTTTTCTTCAATTAAAACACCCTATTGCATTCCTCAAGTTCAAGATAAATGCTCTGATTGTTGCATCTAAACTGTGCATACTTAAAATATATTTCAGTCATCTGAATGATAAAGGTGCATGAATCGGCTGAGTTTTGGAAGAACCTCCTTGTTGGTTTTCATTTATCCCTGGCTAGTTGGGCCTGTAGAGCATCAACACTACCCTGCACAGAATTGAGTGATTAAACAATAAAAACTTTGTATTCATTTGTTTTCGAATTCCCTGTCACAGACCATACAAATTTCCTTGTTCTCTTCATTGCTTGTTAAAATATTTACTTCTAGAAAGGAACACCTTTGCCTTAACTGTGTGAGCTCTGTCCTGAAGATTTTCCTTCTTGAGCTTTAGAGTATATTCATTTTCCTCTGGTTCTGCACTAGGATCTTCACCTTTAGTGCTTGGAAATGTTCACCCAAAGTGGTCTTCACTCTCTTTCATCCTTAGAAATTTTGATTGCACTGACGATATACTAATATCATCATCCATCATGTATTGTTTCAAGACTGTATAACATATAGATGACCGAGAACATGCATATGGTATGCAAAGGCGATGTCTCCTTGTCTCCTGGGCTCAGCATAGCATTCACATGACTTGTCCACTGAAATAAAAAATGAAACATCGATGGAGAGCATTTAAATTCCCCATTATCTGATATTTCATCCAACTTATGAAGATATATAAGAAAATTAGACCATGTATAGAAAGCACGCGAACCGTTTGACCAAATGACTCAATAAACTTGATTCGATTTGCTTAGCCATTTACCCCTTCATATGGCACGAACTGGGAGGATTCTTCACAACCCTATTGAATTCTGCGTCAATGTCCATACACTATCCATACACCTGACAATTTTAATTTTCAACCTGTCCACCTCCACATGATTGACAAAATGACTCAAAGAAAATTTGCCCGATTCGTCAAACGACTGACCCATTCACTTAGTTATCAACCCATTTGCATTTGCACCTATTAATTTCAATTGCTTTTCTCTTCCACTTGGCAATAACATGCTTAGGAGAGGACACGACACTGCTTGACAAAATGACACAATGAAATTATCATGCACAGAACTGTTTGACAAAATGTTTCGAAGAAATGTACACAATGACTCTTGGCTTGCTTCATATGGCGCAGGCTTGGAAATGCTTACAACAGTGGCATGAGTTTTTTCTTCAAAACCTGTCGATTGTATTTTCCTGATATATATTTTTTAAAGAGCACTCAAATTGGGCCGCGACTTTTGAATTTACACATGGAACATGAGTTATTCGTCAGAAAGCCTCATTGAAACTGACTCAATTTACTATTGTTCTGTATTGGGCACGTCTTACAATCATTGCAGTCCACATGACTGCATTTTGTTCAGGTGCCTTCGACATCTCGTACCATCTGTTGTATGTGTCTAATTTCCCATACTCCAGCTAGATACCTCAAGACTGTTATGGCATGCATCTATTATCAACTTATTTCAATTCACTCATCTTTCGACCCTTTAGGATTGGCAAGCTAAAGGATGCCAAGACATTTCTCAATGGAGATTTTATTAATAAATCTTCATGTTGATGAACCCAGTGCACTATATATCAAATGTTCTGATAGTGACACTATTTGGAACTACATCCTTTCTTCCAAGCTCTGAATCATTCTTCTTTCCCACAAATAGTAAGTAGATAGGAAGGGTACATCTTGAAGTAGCTCACGATTGCCTTAGAATGAAAATGCAAATACTACCATTTTGAACACTGCATTGTTGTGGGCACATAATATTCTAATCAATAAACAGCCACACAGAATTGTTGTAAAATTATCATCTAAAATGATCACATTTGCATTCTCTTTTACAATCTCAATTGTCCAAAATGGTATTCGCATATTCATGGTAGACTTTTCATTCTCCACCTTGCGAAATCTGAAGATATCATTTTCAGATGATTATCCCTGAGCAAGAACATCAAACCCCATGAGTTCCTTATTCTTCTCGTTGTATCTTCCCTCCATTCATAAGCCCAAGTTATTATCTTCATCTCTTATGTTGGTTGATCCTTAAGTAGATTCAGCAAGGCGTGATAGGTAGACATTGCATCTATTGTACATTTCAATACCTCATTTTGGAAAAAATCCCCCAATGCAAGAGTAACTAGTAGTATTTCTTGTTGAATCTGAGCGTGAAGGTCAACCAAATACCAAGATAATAGAAAAAATGTAAAGACTTTTTAGCTCACGAGTCTCTTCTTTTCATATTGTTAAATAAGGCTTCCAGCAGTCTTCTTGTTGTCTCCTCACATTGATAACAATAGTGAAGTTATAAGAGAGCCTATATGGCACCACTTTGTGCCATGGCCTCAACAGTGGATGCATCATCACTCTCCATAAAAATAAGGGCATTCATTGCACCTACAGCTCTAACTTATGAACTAGAGCAGAGCATTCTTACTAAGACAACAATAGGTACCTCCAAATAATACTTGGGACTGAATTGTAAAATACTTGACAACACAGAAGCTGTAGATTTCAAAAGGGAGTGAAGTAGCGAGGGGTAAGCTTGTAGAACAACCTTTGATAACTCAAAAACCCCAACTTTTGCAATCATATTTTACCAATTTATTGAAACACTTAAAAAAAAAACTCTGATCACTCTCTGTTACAAACTGGCAATGTTAAAACCCAGAACCTGAACTAGAGGGATTATTATGTATTGATTTATCATATTCCTCTGCAAGCGTATCTTTTGCAATGCTACTGGTATTTTTTAGTATCTGAAGTAGTTTTTCCATCACAACAAAAAGGGAGTTTGGTGCCTCTAGGAGAATATTCAGTATGTTTTCAACCACCCTAGCTTGTATCATATCCATCTTTTAATTAATTTGATCATTTTCCAACCTTGTTATGGATTTTAGTACATCCTCATGAAGCTTCTAATGCCTACCAAATAGAAATCTTGCAATTGAAACAAAAACACCATTTGAAGCAATGCTTTGTGCCAGTTTTTCTTCTTCAATTTATGAGGACCATGAACCATTGCATGTCAGATCATAATAAACTCAGTCAGGAGAAGAGACACAAGAGGTTCAACACAACTGGAAGAAACTAACATAGATCCATTTCTTATATATCCAAAACAAACACAACACAACTCTGCAACATCTTCTTTCAGTTCCACTGAGCAATCTGATGAAATGCTACATAGCACATCCACTACATTGGTTTCAATGTTAACCACTGTGAGTACTCTTAAAATATTTTCATTGTGAAATAGCAACCTGATCAATACAATAATTGCGGCACACTCTTCATTTTTTGAGCCAGAGCTAATGATTTCAAAAAGTGGCTGGACAACCTGCCTGGCTACTTCTCCACTATTGACGACATCTTTTCAAATTCTCCTCTTTTAGCACCACACATTGCTGGCCAATTTTTTGTTTATTTCGATACAATTGAACAATGAGCAGCCAAACATTGAAATATTGACCTCATACAAGGAATGAAAAATAAGTTCCCAAAGGAGAAACTTTCAACAACAAAGGATGTCTTGATATAACTTTACTGCTCGTATAGATTGTGTCATGCCAACTGAGCGACCACGAATAGCCATAGCATGCTGCAAGCTATATAGGGGAATAAGATTAACCCTCAGAAACTCAAATTCATCAAAACAAGAAATCTTCCATCAAAGAGAACAAACCCCTGAACACCATGTGGGTTCAAGAGACAAGCACGGGGAGAAGGAAAAACACTGCAGCGAACATGCTGAGTTTTATTGGACACACACAACAAAATGGAAAGGAAAACAACACAAGCCAAAATTATGCAGAAAGGGAAACTATTTGAAATGGAACGGAAAACAAAACATGACTAAACAAAGCCATTTACCAATTGAACAAAGTATGAGCCTTTGCAGAACAAAATTTGGCAAAATGAATACATCATGCGCAAAGACAAGAGTAATGATAGCAACGTGTTTTTAATTGCATCAATGGGGAAGACATGAGGCATGGGAGGAAAGACAAACACTGATTCAAACATTTGGCTTGCACAACCAAAATGTATAAATTATTTGCATTTTGTTCATGAATGAAGGGGATTTGCATTGATTTCAAACTTGAAATACGAACAATGTGAGACGTACCTCCAATACCTTCATCTCTTGGCTGCTCTTGTGATTCTTCAACCATGCATCGCTGAACCGAATCTCCCATGGGCACCTCCACATGTGAGCTAGGGACTAAAACCTCTTGGCATACCAAATCGCTGGAAATTTCAAACAAATTGCTTCTTGTTTGCTCTTCAAAACCTATCATGAGCTCATGTTCAACCTCATTGCACACTTTCTCTTCGCCGATATGAACCCCACTACCTCCATGACTTCATGATTTTAAAAGGGGGCTGAATTTTTCTTTTCTGTGCATTCTTCCGCTTGAGCTTAACTTTGGCATGGTCAAATTTCTTTCTTTTTCACTTGCATGGCTCCATAATTTTTTTTCAAAAACTGAACTCTTGTTTGTCATTAAAATCTCTTGGATAGGATCTTCTTTGAAAGCCAGCATGAATATAAATACATTTGGTGTTGTATCATCATTTTCATAAACCTACAACCCCTAATAATTCAAGGTCATTTGTAACATTTATCTCTTTTATTTTTTATTCTTATTTCTACCCAATGTTTGCAAGATATACATATACTTTTTTTAGCTGAAACTTCTTCATACCTCTAACCAAAATTAAACCATGGGAAATAATAGAGAAAGCAAAAAATTAGAAACATGGGTTGTGTTCCATCATTTCTAGGCCTCTTTTCAACAAAGTCGTTAATCTTATCTTTTAAGGGGAAGATTTCCTTCAAATTTTAGGAAATGAAAGACATATTTTCGATCCTTAGCGAAGTCGCCAAAAATTATTGGTGGAAAAATGAGCACTTTTGATATTTCTTGGTTTATGACTCGTCCAATGTGAAGTGATACCAATTCGCCAACAGTTAGAGATATCATCGTGGGATTGGTGAATCTCCTCTACAATTGAGATGGGCAGTTCTCTCGTATGATATGAGCAATTTGAGATTTTTGTACTTTTCACCTGAAAGTACAAAAATAAACAAAACAAAAAATAAAAGGAGAAAAGGGAAGAAACCCACAACGGGATAAAAGCAAAAAACCACCGGGATAACTCAATATTAAAAAATAGAAATAGAACTCCTTCCTCTCACATAAGAATGATCATAGGAACAACGAGGGTTTTGGAAACACAAGACATACTTGGAAGCACATAGTCTCCTCACAAACCTAATTACATACACTTTGTATGAAGTTCCACTCAGTTGAAACACACAAAAACTCATGGACATCAAGGAAGCTCATCCATAGAGGCTCTCAACACAAAGTTTTGGAAACATCATTGTTGCACATAATCAAATAAATGTATAAATTTAATGGAGTCTTTGCTCGAAAATAAGATCTCTAAATTCATAAACATAGAGAATCAAAATATACAAAACCCCAAAAGAGTCACATGTTTGCTCGCATTTCATTGCTCTAATCTAGAAATAACATGGCTCCACACAAAGTTGCAGCTATCTCTCTCCAAGAGTTTGAGGAAAATAAAAAGAACCCCTAAAAAATCCCAATTTTTCTTTATGTACCATATTTGCCTTTGGAAGATGAAAAGTCATTTATTTGCCAATTTTTGGTTTTATTTTTTATTTGGTCAAATTTACCACATTAAAAATAAACTTTTCAATTTACTTTTACATACATATTAATTCTAAAAAGAGTTAATGCACTAAACGACTCATAAATACATAATCAATTAATGATTTTAATTAATGTTAATTAATTATAAAATAATTAATAATGTAATTAAGCCAATTAGTTTCTGTCAAGCCCACAACAATAAATCTAAAGCTAACTACCTGTGAACCAATCAAAGACCTTACCTTGTACATTGGGCTATGGGGTCCTATGAAACATTATGAAAAACGGACAAAGGAAAAAAATGATGGAAAAACCTAAAAATGGGGTAGTCAAATTTGGATAGTCAAATTTCACTACAATGGCGGTCCTATTAACAATAGCGGGTGAACTAGAGGTTAAAACTAGGCATTTTAGGAAGTCAAGGTAAAACAAACAACCTTGTGGTCTACCAAACTACAAACATTGAGACCTAATCCATTCCCAGGCCATGGGAAATGCTACAAACCTACGGCCTGGCTCTTTAGAGCTCCAAAACTTCCTGACAAGCCCTGGAAAGAGGCTCTACAAGCCAACAGAGGGGAGGAAAGTACAATAGTAGGTGCATACCTATAATTCACTTAATTTTCTCGCACTAATATCATGATTCAACATGCAAGGCTGCAGGGATGAGAAGTCAAAGTGCTAGAGACAAGAGAGGCATCTCAATTGCTAGAGCCACTACATTATGTGGTGCCCAACTGAGAGAGAGTGTCCTAATTCCAACCTCGATGAGAGGTGAGGAGGGGTGGTAGAAGGCCCATGGTAGATAAACACTAGCCAAAGAAGGCTTGATCAATTCCCGAACAACCACAACCACTAGCCCACACAACTTGTAGGGACCACAACAAAGGAGAGAGGGAGTCAGTAGAGGACTAATTGTAAGAAAGTAGTAGTACCATCGATTGAAAGAAGTAAAAGACTATGGTTTTATCCCAAGGTGCATCCAGAGAGGAGTGCACAATCCAAATAACTAGAGAGACCCTCAATGTATGATGGTTGAAGCCATGAGAGAGGCAATCAATTGAATGAGGTCCTGGGGAAGGTGTTCTAGTAAGCTCCGAAGCTTACCAAGGCACCATAGGTACAAGCCCATGCCTTCCCCGAAGGTTAGGACACCACTTAACCCTAACCATGGGCCTACCCATGAGGCGGGCCATTGTTTAGCCTCCACATAGGCCAAATGGTAGGGAAAACATAGGAATAAGGAGATTGAGCATCTATATCCTGAGGTTCACCAGTCATGACCTAAAAAATGAAAGTTTTAGAGTGTGGTCATTGTTGGTGAATGAAACCTCTAAACCTAGACAAGTAAGAAGATGGTGGCACATATCATGCATAGGAATGAGCTTCTTATAATCCCTCCTCTCATTGATTAGGTCACATGTTACAACATGGATGAAATTACACTCAAGATCGAATTCGGTACGTCAAGATACCTCACTCAGAGAGGCATTGAGAGTGCCAATGCCATGATGAGATAATCATGACAAAGAAAGAGGCTCGACATTCAAGTAAATGTCTCGAAATAGGTCTCTAAAGAGTGAAGAGCCATGTTGATGCCTATAAGAAGGAAGCATTGAAGAACATGCAATGAGTGCAAGAGGAGTGAACGTTGATTGATACTCATTAGGGTCAAAATTTCCATCCTTAAGAAATCAAAATTCAATGGTGGGAGCCTTGGGTGAACCCACAAGGCCCCGTGTGCAGACAGTTAAAGCCTCATTAGAGGGATTTGGCTTAGTTTAAATCAATGCCCATGGATCTGGGTCTGCCTCCAAGGTGTGAACCTCATTTTTGTGTACAAGTTGGACCATGTGAAATGTTTTTGATGTAACGGATTGCATGGCAATGATCCAAGGACAACCAGGAATCATGTTGTATGAAAGATCTAGGTCTAACACACAAAACTCGATCCTAACTATCTTGGGCCCAAACTTGACCCTAAGCTTCACATTTTCTGCTAGTACAATTATATCATTGTTGAAACCAACATAGTTATGGAAATAATCGAAGAGCTTCATATGTCTAATTATGAGCTTATTGAACACCCATAATGGCATGATGTTCAATGCAGATCCCTTGTCAATGATGCATCTCTTGACGTGATAATTATTGACCAAGGTCTCGATATAGAGTGGTAACCTAGCCCTCTTTGCAAGAACCAATGCATTTGAAAATGAGGTGAGGTTAAAAGATAACTTATGAGGATGAGGGTGATCAGGGATGTCAGAGTTAAAAAAGACCTCCATGTCATCCCGCAGTGGACCCTTACGAGAGAGACCAAGCTCATCAAATATAAGTCCCCTTTCCTTAGGGCAAAGGTGAAGAAGGTCCCAAATGAAGATCCTAGTAGAAAGGGACTTTAGTTCCTCTATAATAGAATAAATATGTTGTCTATCTTAGTGATGGATATTACATTGACAATCAAACTCTAACTTTAGGATTTCCCATTCCCATTTTTGAGGTTATAGGCCCCGTGTTATTAGTATCTCTAACGGGCTCTGTTCCTCAACCCAAACGCATGTTGACAAAGCACTCATACCTAGTAGAGGCTATGTCAACAACAATAATGACATTGATACTCTCGCACTTAGCCTTCCCTTTTGAGTTAGTCAAGGAATAAGAACCAAAAGAGATAGAAGAGGGATAAGTAGAATGATGGGCCTTAGCCTTGGACTTCTTCTTCTTCTTGTGGTTGGGAAGAAACTCCTTGAACATATTCAACTTATGGTTAGGTTTCACAAGTGGAGAGATCTAAGGGGCCGATGAGGCCTTAAGACCCAAATTTTGGGCCACACACTTGTTGTCGGGATGGTCTTTCATTTGATGAAAGTTGAAGAACTTGGTGTCATTGTAGGGATACGTTATCCACTATCTCCTATGCTCTTTTCAAGGTCATTTTTAGTTGGCCTATTACTCAGAGCATTAACCTCGCAGTCATCCTTCTTGTCATTATTCTCTATGGGAGAATCAATGACACCATTGTCAGTCACATTATGGTTTCAATCATGTGAGGAGGACAAATTCTGAGTCAATACATGTTGAATGCCTGCACTCACCTCAAATACCTCAATATGAAAACACTCCTTAAAAATTTCATCATAAGAGGTGAGTTCAGACTTGAGGACCTCAAGGTGGACCTCTTACCTCAATACTCGCATGAACATGTCATAGAGTTTATCATCTGAGAACCTTATCATGTAGTATGGACACTGAATGCCACCTATGCATGAAGTCAAAGTTAGACTCACCCTTGGCCTGAACCATGGAGGTGAGTGATTGGATGCTGAGGTTAAATAGTCTAGAGATATCAAAGTATTGGAGGAAGCCATCCAAAAGAAACTAGAATCTAGAAAGAGGATATGGTGGTAGATTCTAGATCCACACAAGAGCTTCGGCTCTTAAGGAGTGAGCAAAGAGATTCAACATCGTGACTTCATCCTATTACCAATCTATACCATCATAAATGTCATGTTACGATCTATGGGACTAACATCCTGAGTCTCATTAAAAATGGGAAGTTCAGGGATGGATGTAGGAAGGGGAATAACATGGACCCAAGGGGCTAGAAGATTCATATAGAGATCCTCATACGTGCAGTTAATAACTACTTGACACTGAGATCCTTGAGGAGACCCATAGGATTCATGATGTTTCCTAATCCAATAAGGTTCATCATGACCATGGTCATGTGGGAGACAATGTTGAGGCAGCTCTCGATATAGGGGATGCTCATGATGGGGATCCTCCTAATCATGTGGTGGTAAATGACCATGAGAAGTGTCAGGATCTAACAGCTCCTAAGAGCACAATTGATTACCTTTGTATAAACAACTAAACACGGAATTAAACTAGAATTAACAAGTAACTAGAATTCAAAAATAGCACAGAATATGAGAGACAATACAATCTTGTATTAATACTTTTCCAGAAGGAAATACAATAAAGAAGTCACACTCTTTCCACACCTCTTAGGCTTCCCACACCTCTTGGGCATACAGTAATTCTCCCTCAAGAGTTCTTTCTCTCACCACCAATTACAACCACAACTCAAACACAGAGTTGTTCCCTCCACCAATCAGTAACAATACTGCCAGTCCACCAAGTACTCAAAGTACTCCAAGTAGATCTCCTTTGATCTTGCACAACCTGCAAATCAACTGATCTTACTTACCATGTAGATCTTACCTGATCTTGCACAATCTACAGATCAACTGATCTTACAATTGGAAGGATCTCTTCCTTGTCCTTGATTACAATACATCCCCATGGGTCTATTAAATAGATCCCATACAAACAATAATTAGAAACACAGACTCAAGACTTAAATTAGTCTTCACATGCAAACACTCAGACCTCCTAGAATAGACGAAGTCTAATTTTGGAAATGCATGCAAACTCATGCATGCAAACACAGGTGACCGACGTCAGTTCCTATCTGTCTGGGGATGATCGACGTCAGCCGATCCCTGACCAATGTCAGTTGCTCTGTAACTGGATATGACCGACGTCAATTGATCAGACCGATGTTGGTTGCTCTTACACTCAACAACCTCCTTGTTTGCATACCTATAAAGCTTTAGCTCCACAACCTAACAATCTCCCACTTGGAGATAAACAGTTGCACTTATACTTGTACAACAACGTCCTCTAATTTTTTTTCCTAGCTTATATCCCTCTTCAAGTTTAGTCTTGAAGACCAACAAAAGTTGAATGAAGATTCAACTCCTCCTTTGTTCCCAGCTTTGTTAACATACTTGCAGGGTTCATATCCTTGCTAGTCACTGTGACTGCAACAACCTTCTGCATCTCTGAAATCCAGCTAACCGCCAATCCACCAATAGTGAACACATGTCCTGTGGTGCTACTCCTGTCATTCAAGTCACTTGCCATATCCACATCTACATACCCATGTAGAGAAGTGTTTGACCCTGCATAGCATGTATACCTACTACTGGTCCCTCTCAGATACCTGAGAATCCACTGAACTGCTTTCCAGTGCTTCTTTCTCAGATTGGCTACAAACTTGCTGACAACTCCCACTGCTTGGGTAATATCAAGTCTAGTACACATGTACTCAACCTCATCATGTGATTTGGGACACTGTTATATGAACTGTCCATCCATAGGTGTGCTAACCGGTTCTACATCTTGCATCTTAAACCTCTCCACTACCTTATTCACACAATCATCTGGAGACAAAATCAACCTGTGATCTTTCCTGTCTCTAGAAATACTCATGCCAAAGAATTTTTTTGCTGCTTTCAAATCCTTCATGTTACACCTCTGAACTAACTTTACCTTTAGCTCAGCAATCTCCTGCATGTGTGACCCTGCAACAAGCATATACACTACATACAGTAACAGGATAATGTAGCTAATATTATCCAACCTAGTAAAGAAAACACAATGGTCACATTGACATTGACTAAAGCCATGCTTTGTCATAAACCTGTCAAACCTTAAACACCATTGTCTTGCAGCTTGCTCAAGACCATATAACCTGGCCTTCTATCTCACCTGTCCATTCTCTCCTTTCTTTAACCTGGGAATCCATTCATCTTTCAGTGCTTTCTTTTCGGTTGGCAACTCTACCAAATCTCCCGTTTGGTTCTTCTCCAAGGAATCACATTCCTCATTCATGCCATGCTCCCACTGTTTCTTGGATTCTACCTGCATTGCCTCTTCAAAACTTCCTAGTTCTTGACCATCAGTGAGCAACAAGTAGTGTAAAGAAGGGGAATAATGAATTTGAGGCTTACTTACCCTTTCAGTCCTCCATATGGGTGTTTGAGACTCCTTGACAGCTTACTATCTGCCCAAAATCCGTTCTATCAGTGACCAATGTCGATCACCCCTGAGTCTGCACCCGATCGACGTCGGTTCTATGTGACTAACATGACTACTGACGTCGGTTCCCCTGACCAATGTCGGTGTCCACCTATTCACCGATGCCAGTTCTATGACTGACGTCGGTGTCCACCTGGTCATCAACGTCAGTTCCCTGACTGACGTCGGTAACAAACCTGCCCGACACCACCAATTTTGGTCTGCACATGACCAATGTCGGTACCTGCCTGATCAACGTTGGTTCTCACTTGACCGACGTCGGTAACTATGTTTTCTTGTGAGTGATGATTTTTACCTGTGATCTCACTTTGGATCATAACCTTGTCCAAACTACCCTGCTCAAAATTATTCAGCCTCTTGGGCTGATCTCTGTCCATCATCTTCTCCTTGAAAAGCAAAGCTTTCCTATTCTTGTCAAAAACATCAGATTTCCTCTTTATGCAATAAACCCAATCCTTTCTTGTAGCATGAGTTTCAAGAAACCTCACTTTCTTCTGTTGCTTACAGAAATCTTGATCTATGATTTCTGAATCTAAACTCTTACCTTTTGACTCAAGAACATGCATCCCCTTCTTATTCATGTGACCAAGCCTACAGAGCCAGATCTTTGAATCTAAAGTTGAAGTAGATAACCTAGAAGGAGAATCAGTAATACAAGTAGATAGATAAAGAGTACCTACTTTCTTACCTCTTGCTAAAACAAGTGCACCCTTGGAAACTTTCCAAGAGTCCGCTGTGAGAGTTACTGTGCATCCCTCATCACCCAACTTTCTTACAAAAATCAAGTTCCGCTTCAAGACTGGGACATGCATGACCTCCTTCAACACCCATGTGTTGCCCGTCTGCAATTTCAGCTGCACTTTCCCTTTGCCAACCATTTGACAAGGCTTACCATCCCCTAAATAAATCTTTCCAAAGTCTCCATGGACATAATCATGAAAAAATTCTCTATTTGAGGTTGCATGAAAAGAGGCACCAGAATCTAAAACCCAAGATTCTACTTTATCCAAGGAACATACAAGAGCATCTTGTGCAACAATACCTGCAACATCTGCTTCTTCATTTCCCTCATGCTGATCTTCTTTCACTTGGCAATCTTTCTTTACATGCCCTTTCTTTCCACAATTCAGCAGATTACACTGCCATGTCTAGATTTGAATCTCCTGCCTATCTTTGACCTTGATCTCCCTTGCTTACTCTTCTCTCTTTGCCTTCCTCTACTTTCAACACTTAAAGCATTCCCTGATGATTCACCTGTGCTTTTCCTACGAATTTCTTCATTCAAGATTACACTAACAACATCATCAACTTTCAAGATATTTGAAGCAAACGCAGTATTACTAACTGCCATTACCAAGCTATCCCAACTTTTAGGTAAAGAGCATAAGATTAAGAGAGCCTTAATTTCATCATCAAAAACTATATTGATTGAATTTAACTGTTTTACCAAATCATGGAAATCACTAAGATGACTATGTACAGATCCACCTTCTTGTATTTGCAAATTAAATAATTGCTTCATAAGAAATACCTTATTCGAAGCTGAGGGTTTTTCATATAAATTTGCCAAAGATTCCATTAACTCAACCGTTGTCTTTGCCTATGATAAGTTGGAAATCACAGATGATGCAAGGCTCAATCTTATAGATCCCAGAGCCTTCCGATCAAGAACATTCCATTCTCCATCTTTCATATCTGTGGGCTTGCATGCAATCCCACCCAATGGTAAGTACAGATCTTTCTGATACAGATAATATTCTATCCTCCATAATTGATAATTCTTGCCATTAAATCTCTCTATTCTTAGCTTACTTTCTTCTGCCATTGCTATACTCCCACTCAAACATAAACCCCTGTGAGTGACCTGTAATGAAAAAACACTTAACACACTCTGAAACCAAGGTGTTAGTGAACCTAACCAAAGCTCTGATACCACTTGTCAGGATCTAATAGCTCCTAAGATCACAATTGATTACCTTTGTATAAGCAACTAAACACGAAATTAAACCAAAATTAACAAGTAACTAGAATTCAGAAATAGCACAGAATATAAGAGACAAT
This sequence comes from Torreya grandis, assembly GCA_037957365.1. Classification (NCBI taxonomy): domain Eukaryota; kingdom Viridiplantae; phylum Streptophyta; class Pinopsida; order Cupressales; family Taxaceae; genus Torreya; species Torreya grandis. Next base: position 3,013,744 of record JARHVA010000971.1, read on the forward strand.
ACAATCTTGTATTAATACTCTTTCAGAAAGAAATACAATGAAGAAGTCACACTCTTCCCACACCTCTTAGGCTTCCCACACCTCTTGGGCATACACTAATTCTCCCTTAAGAGTTCTTTCTCTCACCACCAATTACAACCACAACTCAAACACATAGTTGTTCCATCCACTAGTCAATAACAATACTGTCAGTCCACCAAGTACTCAAAGTACTCCAAGTAGATCTCCTTTGATCTTGCACAACCTGCAAATCAACTGATCTTACTTACCATGTAGATCTTACCTGATCTTGCACAACCTGCAGATCAACTGATCTTACAATTGGAAGGATCTCTTCCTTGTCCTTGATTACAATACAGCCCCATGGGTCTATTAAATAGATCCCATACAAATAATAATTAGAAACACAGACTCAAGACTTAAATTAGTCTTCACATGCAAACACTTGGACCTCCTAGAATAGACCAAGTCTAATTCTGGAAACGCATGCAAACTCATGCACACACACACAGGTGACCGACGTCAGTTCTTGTCTGTCTAGGGATGACTGATGTTGGCCGATCCCTGACCGATGTCGGTTGCTCTGTAACTGGATATGACTGACATCGATTGATCAGACCAACGTCGGCTGCTCTTACACTCAGCAACCTCCTTGTTTGCATACCTGTGAAGCTTTTAGCTCCACAACCTAACAAGAAGAGTATCATTCCTTATGGGGATGATGAGATGATGTGATGTTCATAGGGAGATGGTCATGATGACATAAATCCTCATGGTGTTGGCTCCATAGGGAACTCCCAATACAAATTTGATGATGATGTAATGATATCAGTTTTTGTGCTCCATAGAGAACTCTCTAGCTCTCATCTCTCCTATTATTCCTCTTATTTCTCTCCAAGGCACCTCAAAACCCATTTTAACTGTCCTTTGCATATTCCCTTGGTCTCATCTCTAAGATCCTCCATTAGTGATGAAATTTCCCCCTTTGGTGATAAAACCACCCCTTAGAGTTACGAAATGCCCTATCCATAATGAGTTCATCAGGGCAGTTGTGTAAATTGCCCTAATAAACCTATTATATAATGGTAGTTTTATTTTAAATGTAGGGTCATTACATAATGTTTAATGGCAATTTTATCCTATGGGTTAGTGGTTTCGTAGCCACACTATAAAAATGAGTAATTTACAGCTCAAATACCTTCCAAAATTAGCTCCCACAACTCTCGTTTTGACATGTTTTACATGATTAGTGTTGTGTTTCTTAATTTTATCACCATATGTTCACCTCTAATCAGTCCTAACTCACTCCTTATTCTATTCTTAGTCACACTTAGTTCCTCTCAAGTTGAAATCCCCCTTGGACTTAGTTTAACTCTTTCATGTAAGCTCCCAACTCTTTTTACGAGAAGGTCATTTTATGTTTGATTTCAGATCTAAAAATTATAATTAGAGATTATTATTTTGAAGATATTATAACCATAACCCTACTATAATTACCTAAAAGTCTATTCTCTATAGTTTTCATAGGCATGTATATGTGTGACATGCAGTGGCCTAAAAAGGTGTAGTTAGAAATAAATATAACTTAAACCCTTAAAATAGCCCAAAATTTATAAAAATCATATATTTGGAAAGAGGACATCATGCTCGTCATGACAGTAATAATTGTTTGAATTTTATTGTTGAAATCCATAGCATGTTTGGTGATTAAAGTTAAAATTTGTTGTTTTCTATCAAAACTCTCAGTCTTGGTTGTAGATGCACATTCACAAGCCTTTGGCTCAGAACTCCAAGCCATTTTTGAGCCTAAATGCTTGGTTTTGAATTCAAATTCAAATAGCAGATATGCATGATATAACACTCACTATATAATATATTATATAATGCATATGCATTATATAATGTATTATATATTGCATATGCATTACATAACGTGTATGTATTCTTTTGTAATAAGACCAAGAATCCAAATTTGGTCTTTGGGTACACATTTTTCTTATATTTTTATAGTTTGGTCTTTAGGTACACATTTTATTTTATATAAGATGTGGTTTTGAGCTCAATAAACTTGAAATGGTTACATGTATCCTTGATGTTGTGCCAATAGTGATGAATGTATAGCTTAGAAAATATCTAAATGCACTAGGGACCTTATTTGAAACCAATAAGGGATGGTTATGCTTTACAAATATAGGGTGGCATAGACCTGACATTAACCAAGTATGACATATGTATAAGTTATCCCAACACAAGCTCTATTGAGCTTATTCAAGAAACATTAAAAGTGATAATGTCCCCTAAATCTGAGACCTATTTCCCCTCAAGTATGATGCTGAGTAGAGGGATCTAGTAATTATTCATGTGGATGATGTTTCTCACCTCATATAGATGGTTGATTAGAATTCAATACCAGTGTACACCCCCTCACCGAAGGTTTCAAGATTATATATTTTGTATATCTTCAATCATCTTGTTCATATTTCATTATAACGAGCTTAAACCTTATGATGTGGACTGTAAGAAAGTAGTATCTCAGAATTCTTTCTCTAGCTTGCGATTTGAGGTTGAGGAGTCCATTACTAAATTGTGTTCTCTTTTGTGTGTAGGATTTAATATGAATTTACATTGGTATCTAGATGTAGTTCAAGGCAGAGGGATCTAAATAATTTGAATACATACATAGATAATTGATAATGGTGCTTGCTCAATTTGGATGGGACCTTAAAGAGTTCTACATGACATTTTCCATACAATAATGGTAAGTCAAAGGCTCGCATCATGTGAATTATTTACTAGACATGAGTTTATGGGATCAATGTCAATCTTTACACATTTGTGGATTATATGTATGTATGATATTTATGAATAGGCTTTAATTCGATTGGTTGGAGGTGATGGGACTTGTCTAGGTATCAAAGATCATGAGTTCCACTCATGTGAGATAATAAATGTAGAGAGTTCAGTGTGCACATGCCTAGATTTGGCCCTTAGGGCATTTGAGATGTGTTCATATTTTTCCATGTTTTTCTTATTGATGATGGGATCATTGAGTACTTTTGATGACTTGATACAATGGGGCCAGGCCCATCCTATTAGTCTTATCTATTCAAATCGGCCACTTGGTATACATAAGTGCACGTAACCATATCTGATTAGATCAAGACTCTCAAGGCACTAACATATCTAATCCTTTTGGGATCTAGATTGTATGTATATTTGATAACTATAACACTTCTCCAGGTGTACTAGACCTACATATGGAAATTTTTGATTGGATTGGGCATCATGAGGCTCTAATAAATCTGATGCTTTTAGGACTTGACAGTTAGATCTCTAACACTTATATGTGTGTATGAGATACACATGGTGACATCTAATTGGATTGGGTCTCATAGGGCTCTAATAGATCTTTAATGCTTCTAAGATGTGGCACCTCTAACAATGCTAACACTTTTGAGTGTATGAGGTACATGTGGTGATATGTAATTGGATTTGGCCTCCCAAGACATTGTCAACTTTGAAACTTCCAGGACCTGATGTATTTCTGATAGTTTTAACACTTTTGAGTGTACGAGGTACACACATGTGGCACAACAAGGTTCAATTATATGGGAAATTAGGGTCAAAATAAGCCATGTATGATCCTATTTTAAATTATATACATGATGTGATTTGGAGTGAAATTAACCTTAGAATGTCATCATGTATATATACAATGACCCAAAGAGTTGATTCATTCAATCGAGGAGGCATTGGAGGCCAACTTGAACCCCTTATTGACATAAATAAGAGCATGATATATGATTTGGGACAAAATTAAGTATGATTCTATCATGAATTAAACCAATTAGTCAATTGGTACAATTAGGGATGCGATTTGGGCAAAATTGAGCCCCTAAAATAAATTTATGGCCCAATCAATTGTATAATATATGTAACATATATGGCTTAATTGACTGTAGTTTAGTCAAAAATGCAAATACAAATGCAAATGTGGCTAATTTGAACCCATTGAACCTAAATTGGAGTATATAGTGTGATTAAAGGGGCCAAATTAGCTCATGTTTCATGACATGTTGATTGTAAACCCTAATTTTATCACTTGAACATGTACAATTCCCCTAAACCACAATTTCATGACATATACACATGTACAAACCCATTACACTAAACCCCTAACCCTAAATCTAAATTTTATAACAAACACAACCCCTAAGTTCCCTTATTTCCTCACAAATGCATTAATTCATGAATGTGATTAGTGTCAATTTGTGAATCTATTGAACCTAGTTTTGCAAGGACCTATGATGGGATTTAGGGTGAAATTATCTCATTTCACCTTACATATTGATCCTTATTACATTATATGATAGTTTTATTGCTTTATAGTCTTAACATGAATCTTATTGCATCATATTGGAGAATTATGCATCATATTGGGGATTTATGCATCATGTTGATCCTTATTGCATCATATTGAGCCTTACTGCATCATATGATATTCTTATTGCATCATATTGGGGATTTATTACATCATATGATAGTCTTATTGCATCATATGATATCCTTATTGCATCATACTAGGGATTTATGCATCATATTATAGTTTTATTGAGTCTTATTGCATCATATTGGGGATTTATACATTGAGCATGAGTGTTATTACTTGTTTTTATAGGATATGCCTTTACTTCAAGGAACATGTACACATTACTATAACGCATACACGTTCCTTGAAGTATAGACAAAACTTACTTTTTAACCTCTATTTTTGTCCCAAATCAAGATTCTTATCCCCATAAACATTCCTTACACACACTTTACATATTCTCTACATACATTTTAAGTACTTTTTTGGACCCCACTTTTGAAAAGCTATCAATTGTCAAAATGGGCTCTGGTTCACATTCAAGGAAGAGGAAGAAGTTGAAGAACAAAACACTAGAGCAATTAGAAGAGTTGAGAGAGAGAAAAGGTATGAATGCAAGCATTTCATTCCAAACAAGGGACAAACACTAATCCTGATGAGCTAAATGCCTTAAATAATGAGTTGGAAAATGATGAAACTGATAATAATGAATTGAATTATGATGAAATTGATAATAATGAATTTGATAGTGTTGTAAATTCACATTCAAATTTTAAAGTTTTTTATTTTATTGATATTGAGCCTATGCATGATACTTTACCCACCAACAATGAATAAAATTTAATGAAAATAAATAATGATGAAATTAACAATGAATAAATTTTCATGGAAACATATAATGATTTTGAAACACCCTTTCAATAGATTCCACCAATAACAACACCTCCAAAAATTGTGCCTAGAAAAGATAAGTACTTCATTGAAGTCGATGATAATATTTTGAAAACAATGCATAACATGTTTGACTACCATTCAAGAAGACTGGCTCAAGAAATTTGAGATAGTTTCTTTCATAAATTAGATTATGATAGTTAAATATGTTAATTATGTATTTCATTGATGAAATTGGTTAAGATGAGACCTACAATGTACACATTAGGATTAAGAACATCTAATATGGATGAAGAAAATGATGAAATTTATGAAAATCTATATGATGCATATCATATTATAGGCCCGAGATCATGTAATAAATATTTTAATATTGCTTGATGTATAATGACAACTTATGCAATAAGTGCTAAAATAGGAAAAACATGATTGATTTTAAAAACAAGTCAAACACTTGATATAAATAGAAAAATATTAATGAAAGTAATTGCAAGATGTGAAAGACTTAATAAAGCCAATATCAAAGAGCTCTGGGTATTCTCTCGTAGACTTCCATGAAAATACAAGGCTATAGCCGATTCTTTGAAAGACTTACTTGCATAATTTTGGAAAGAAAATACAAGAGTTTTCCCCAATGCAAGAGATGTAGTGAAAATAAGAGTTAATTCTCATAATCGTGAACCACATTCGAAACATTTATTAGATATGAATCAAATAGAATTGTACTCTTAAGTTTTTGGAAAAAAATCTACAAATTGCTATTATTCAAATATTTTTTGGGATGGACAAAAAAAATTATGTAAAAATAAATCACACATGCACCACTTGTTGTTGTAGGCAACATGTTGAATTTTTAATGCACTATGATGTTTTTCTCCATATTCATTGTACTTTGCATACTAATAAAATTTTGAAAGAGTGTGGCATAGTGTTTTAATAAATTTGAGAATATTGGAGTCTTATTTATAATTTAGTTAATAATCTCGAATAAATAAATCAGTAAATAATATTACAATAATTACAATACTGATTTGTATAATTTACTGTGCTTTTAAAACCTTTCTAAAAAATAGCAATAAATAAGGAAAAATATAACTTAGCTTAAAACTAGACTAAGACGACTGAGACAGAGGCTAAAACTAGTTTTGGAGGACTGGGACAGTGTCGTGAACTTGGATCTGGATTTCGTTTGATGAAAAGATAGAAGTGTCAAAAATAAGACACTTCGAGGTCTGGTGTTATAGTCCAGGTCCTGCCACTGTTGTCCAAACTGATCACAGAGACACGAGTTTTTAGGGTTTTGTCCATTGTCCTTGTGTGAGCCTATTTATGAAATTTTGAGTCCTGAATGTCAATGGAGCTCCTTGTAAATTTGATTTAATCTTTAAACCCTAGACCTTCATCATGCTTGAATGAAACTTCAGAAAGAGGGGGGGTTAGTGTGTGTAAGATGCATTGAACATGTATCCACACCCCTTGTGTGGGCATGCTACCTACATACCAATACTCTGAAGAGGGATCAAGCCATATGTAATTCTTCTACCTGATGTGATTTGTGCAATAATGTAATGAGGATGCAAAAATGTCAAACTAAGAGTGCTTGACGTGGCTTCGGACTGTTGTGAGGGTTTCAATATGTTTACAGCTATGTTGGGTGACTGTATGCAGAGAATGGGTAAATTTGCCTTAGTGGTTTGTTTGTATTCTTGCTTTCTTCGTAAGATTTATCACCTCCCTTTTAAATGAACTTTGAATGGAGTTTTATAAGGATCTATTAGTCATGGGTTAAATGTATCTACACTAGGCCAACATAATGAAAAATAGGAATAAGAAAGAAACAGTCATTTAGGCTCGAAATATGATTGGACAAGAGCACCAAAAATGAGACACCCTAGGGTCTGATGCTATAGTCCAATCCCAACACTCTTGTTCTACAAGCTTGGGACCTAGGGGATAGAATTAACATATGAAATAGAATTTGGCTGAGCTGGAATTAGATCTTAGAAGTTTACGGATGATTGGTTATAAACACAAAGGTGTTTAGAAGGGTCATGAGAGCATGTAAGAAGGTCTTATGGATTGGGTGTCATAAGCCACACTCAAGCTACCAATTTGGATATTTTATATGACTACATTTGCCCCACTTTATTCTAGTGATGCAACAAAGTGAAATACTAGGATAAAGGAAAAGTTGAAAGTGTACTTGAACTTACCTGCAAGGGTGAAGCCCATGAAGTCGTGTGATGTTGAGTGTGTGTAGATAGCATACCATGAAGCGTAAATATATAAATGAAAACGAGGAGTAGATCAGTTCTTACTAGACACATTGCTAAAATAATAATGTACACAAACTAGGTAAAAGAGAGAAGAAGATAAAGGAACAAATATACCTCACCAGGTATGTAGACCAATACAAAACCTGTTATGATAATGAGTGATGTTGGGTATGTGTTATACCAAGAGTAATATCATGAATGGAGTTGAATGTTTAATTCCTTGAGAGTGGCTCAAGAATGCAAAGGCTGGCCCTTTGACTCCATCGTCACCCACTAAGTGAAGCTATATGATCATGTGTGTGTGTTAATCAATTCTTGGACTGTGTGTCTAATTCCTCTAAATAGGTGGCTCAAGAATACAAAGGTTAGATAGACCTTTAGCTCCATCATTGCCCACTTAGTGAAGCTATAAACTAATATCAGTATGAATGTGTATCATATGAGATGGCTTCTGAAGCCCATGAATGCTCTATAATCTAAAAATATGGCATGGATACCTGAATGTGTACTATAAACTAGACCAATCTTAGCCACTCTGAAAGGTTAAAAATATGCTTGTATGAAATCCACTCGAAAATTAGAAACTAGGCTTATGTGGAAGCCACTCAAGAATATGGAGGTTAAGCTTGTATGAAAGCCACTTCAAATAGAATAAGGCATGTAACTACTAAGAATTCTTGGGTAATATAATGAATTTAAAAAGAAAAGAAGACTATTGTGACACACACATTGCCCCCAATCATTCATGTCTGTAACATGGATTTTGATCTAGAAGTTATACCAACGGCCCAATCTGAACATAGAAGCAAAATCCATCATGATGCCCCATATATCTAGATTCTCTGATAAAAATTCTACAAAAAATATTGAATCTAAACTGATCTATATCTGAAAAAACTGTAGCTGAGCTTACCTTTTTACCTATTTCTAGAAAATTTAGTTTTTTTATTGTTTGGATAGGAGTGTCAAAAATAAGACACCCTACTATTCGACACTATTATCCATGTCTAACGCTATTATCCTTTCTGATTTTGATGATTGTTTTATAATCATCACTATTTTTCTAGTCTGTTATGCCTAGTTTGGGTTCTAGTTGTTGTTCTGAGTGTTCTAAAAACTAATTTTTTGATTGGTAGGAGCTCTAATCTCTGTGACAAAATCCTTGTTTATTTCTCACTCTTTTGAAGGTAGGAATGAAGACTCTGTAATGACTACCCTCAGAAGAAAGAGCCTTACAAGTGTGTTATACTATAAAATACATGATATAGCAACGATAATCAAAAATACGTCTCAAGATATAGCATAATTTATATTGGAGATTGTTAGATCAATAGGGGTATGCCTAGATAGATATAACAATGTCATAGCATGTGCAGTATATTGAATTTAAATTGAAAATGTTAGTTGTTAGTTATCGAGGAGGGATGAAGCATGATGTACATCATGGCATCTAATAAAGTAAGATAATGCATGACGTAGATCATGGCATTGCAAACAATGAGAAGAAAACAAGCAACAAGCATATAAGGCAAGAAGCACACAAAAGTGGCCAAAGGGCCAAGCAAACAAGGGACATGGGAACATGTCACTTAAATGGGAAATCAAGCATACAAGGCATGTTCAAATACCACATACACATACAATTAAAAACAAGCAAGTTAGCATGATGGCCAAAATCACATAGAAGAGTACAAGCAAAGGACATTGGCAAATGTCCTAAGACACATATAAGAATAGAAGCAAAGGACATTGACAAATGTCCTATGGTACATATAAGAGACAAAATAGGAACTAAGAAATGTGATCACATCTAGCTACGTAAAACAAGAAAATATAGCATGTAATATGTTGGAAATACAATTGTATCTAACTAATCAAATCAAGAAGTGAAAGTATGCATGACATAGAGTAAAAGACTAGGTATATGCTAAGAAATACACAAGTGTTATATACTAGTGAATGTCAATAGAGTAATCGGTTTAATCTAGTAACTAATGTGCATCAACATGATAACAAGAGTGTGTGGTGTAAGAATGACATAACCTGGATGGTGTACTCATGTAGAAGATGCCCTAGTGGGTAGATATATCAATGTATGTCTCAAATGTAGAAGTAGGATGCCCCCTCAATGGGTAGAATAAAGCAATCAAGGATTTGGATGTCACTGCACACACTCAAATAAGATCAAGTAAAGCTTGGTAATGTAGATAAATCGACAAACAATAGTATATAACAACAAATGTAAGTCTAACATGGTAGTATAAATGTAAAGAATGGATAATACATATAATTGATATGTTTTTATCTTTTGAAATTTTGTATTGTTTTTGGTATTTTGAATTATTTGAATGTTTTTGGATTTTTGTAGAATATTTGAATGTTTTTGGATTTTTGATATAAGCTATGTACAATCAATCACGAAGAGACTATGTACAAGTAAGCAAAAAGAAACTATGTATAAGTAATTGAAAGGAAGCTATATACAAGTAATTTTGAAAAATTGTGTACAAGTAAGCTGAAAGGAAACTATGTACAAAACAATGTGTAAAATAAAATACTATACATGGAGTCTGCATAGATGCATAATATTAATTGTGTCAGGATCCTACTCCTCAATAAGAGTACATATGATTACCTTGTATAAGCAACTAAACACGGAATCAAACCAGAATTAACAAGTAACTAGAATTCACAAATGACACAGAATATGAGAGACAATACAATCTATATTAATAATCATCTAGAAAAGAATACAATGAAGAGATGCCACACTCTTCCACACCTCTTAGGCTTCCCACACCTGGTGTACAGTAATTCTCTTCAAGAGTTCACTCTCCTACCAAAAACGGTCACAACAAACAACTCAAACACAGAGTTGTTGTTCACCTCCACCAGTCAGTAACAATACTGCCAGTCCAAGTACTCAAAGTACTTCAAGTAGATCTCCCATGAACTTGCAACAACTTACAACTGAAATGATTTTACTTACCATGTAGATCAGCCCTGATCTTGCACAACCTACAAATCAAAGATCTTACAATTGGAAGGATTTCTTCCTTGCCTTAATTACAATACAAGCCCATAGGTCTATAAATAGAACCCATACAAACAAAGATTAGAGACTCAGACTCAAGACTCAAACTAGTCTTCACATGCAAACACTCGGATCTTCTAAGAATAGATCGAGTCTAATTCTGGAAACTACATGCAAATTGTTGCACGCACACACAGGTGACCGACGTCGGTCCCTGTCTGTCTGAGGATGACCGACATCAGCCGATCCCTGACCGATGTCGGTTGCTCTGGAACTGGATGTGACTGACGTCGATTGATCAGACCGACGTCAGTTGCTCTGCCACTCAGCAACCTCCTTATTTTGCATCCCTGTGAAGCTTTTAGCTCCACAACCTAACAATCTCCCACTTGGAGATAAACAACTACACATGTACCTATACAACAATGTCTTCTAATCTTGTTCCCTGGCTTGTATCCCTCTTCAAGCTCAATCTTGAAGACCAACCACCACACAACCTATAGTGCTCCTCCTGTCATCCAAGTAACCTACCGTGTCCGCATCTACAAACCCATGTAGAAAAGAACTTGACCCTGCATAGCATGTGCACCTACTACTGGTCCCTCTCAGATACCTGAGAATCCACTGAACTGCCCTCCAGTGCTTCTTTCTCGGATTGGCTCCAAACTTGCTGACAACTCCCACTACTTGGGAAAAACTCAGGTCTAGTACACATGTACTTAACCTCATCATGTAAATCAAGACATTGTTCATAAAATTGTCCAACCATCGGCATGCTAACCGGTTTCACACAATCATCTGGAGACAAAATCAACCTGTGATCTTCCATGTCTCTAAACATACTCATGCCAAAGAATTTTGCTGCTCCCAAATTCTTCATGACACACCTCTGAACTAACTTTACCTTTAGCTCAACAACTCCCTGTATTTGTGACCCCGTAACAAGCACACAACATACAGAAACAAGATAATGTAGCTAATATTATCCAACCTGGTAAAGTACACACAATGGTCACACCATTGTCCTGCAGCCTGCTCAAGACCATATGACCTGGCCTTCTGTCTCACGTATCCATTCTCTCTCTTCTTCAACCTCAAAATCCATTCATCTCTCAGTGCTTCTTCTCCAGCTGGCAACTCTACCAAATCTTCTATTTGGTTCTCCTCCAAGGAATCACATTCCTCATCTATGCCAAGCTCCCACTGTTTCTTATATTCTACCTGCTCTGCTTCTTTAAAAACTTCTTGGTTCTTGACCATTAGTGAGCAACAAATAGTCTAAAGAAGGGGAATAATGAATTTGAGGCTTACTTACCCTTTCAGTCATCTATATGGGCATTTGAGACACCTTGACAGCTTGTTGTCCACCCAAAATCCATCTGACCGTGACCGTCATCGGTCACCCCTCAGTCTGCACCCGATCGATGTCGATTTCATGCGACTGACCTGACTACCAATGTCGACTCCCTCAATTGATGTTGGTGTCCACTTTGTCTATGCTGGTCTTATGACCGACATCGATGTCCACCTGGTCACCAACGTCAGTTCCCTGACCAACGTCGGTAACAAGACTACCCGACACCATGAATCTAGTCTGCACATGATCGACGTCAGTACCTATCTGATCGACGTTGGTTCTCACCTGATCAACATCATTACTTGTGTTTTTCTATGAGCGATGACCTTTACCTGTGAGCACACTTTGGATCAAAACCTTGTCCAAATCTCCCTTGCTCTGCCCAGAAATGTCTAGCCCCTTGAGCTGATCTCTGTCTGTCATCTTCTCCTTGAAAACCAAGGCTTTCTTGTTCTGATAAAAAACATCAGATTTCTTCTTTATGCAATACTGTGATCCTCCAACAGAAGCTACCACCTTCTTTATTGACCCAGTGTCAAGAAACGTCACTTTCTTCTTTTGCTTACAAAAATCTCAATCCATGCTTTTCAAATCTGAAAGCATACCTTTTGACTCAAGAACATGCATTCCCTTCTTTTTTATGTGACCAAGCCTATTAAGCCACATCTTCAAATCTACAACTGAAGTAGATAAACCAAAAGGAGAATCAGTAATACAAGTAGATAGATAAAGAGTACCTACTTTCTTACCTCTTGCTACAATAAGTGCACCCTTGGAAACTTTCCAAGAGTCCGCTGTGAGGGTTACTGTGCATCCCTCATCACCCAACTTTCCTATAGAAATCAAGTTCTGCTTCAAGACTGGGACATGCATGACATCCTTCAACACCCATGTGTTGCCCCTCTGCAATTTCAGCTTCACTTTCCCTTTGCCAACCATTTGACAAGGCTTACCATCCCCTAAATAATTTTTTTCAAAGTCTCCCTGGACATATTCATGGAAAAATTCCCTATTTGGGGATGCATGGAAAGAGGCACCAAAATATAAAACCCAAGATTCTACTTTATCTAAGGAACATACCAGAGCATCATGTGTAACAATACTTACCACATCTGCATCTTCAGTTCCTTCATGCTGATCTTCATTCACCCAACAATCTCTTTATGTGCCCTTTCTCTCCACACTTCTAGCAGATTACACTGCCACTTCTGGATTTGGATCTTCTGCCCACCTTTGACTTCCCCCGCTTGCTCTTCTCTCTTTGCCTCCCCCTACTTTCAACACTCAAAGCATTCCCTAATGATTCACCTGTGCTTTTCTTGCGAATTTCTTCATTCAAGATTACACTAACAACATCATCCACTTTTAAGATATTTGAAGCAGACACAGTATTACTAACTGCCATTACCAAGCTATCCCAACTTTCAGGTAAAGAGCATAAGATTAAGAGTGCCTTAATTTCATCATCAAAAACAATATTGACTGAATTTAACTGGTTTACCAAACCATGGAAATCACTAAGATGAATATGTATAGATCCACCATCCTGCATTTGCAAATTAAATAACTGCTTCATAAGAAATACTTTATTCAAAGCTGAGGGTTTTTCATATAAATTTGCCAAAGATTCCATTAACTCAACCATTGACTTTCACTGTGACAAGTTAAAAATCACAGACGATGCAAGACTCAACCTTATAGATCTGAGAGCCTTCCGATCAAGAACCTTTCATTCTTCATCTTTCATATCTGTGGGCTTGCATGCAACCCCACCCAATGGTAAGTACAAATATTTTTGATATAGATAATCTTCTATCTGCATCCTCCATAATTGATAATTCTTGTCATTAAACTTTTCCATTCGTAACTTACTTTCTTCTGCCATTGCTATACTCCCACTCAATCAGAAACCCCTGAGAGTGACCTATAATCAAAAACACTAACCAGATTTGATACAACCTGTTAGTAACTTAACCAAAAGCTCTGATACCACTTGTCAGTGGTATCACGCTCTTGAACTTACAACCAGGCTCTAATACCACTTGTCAGGATCCTACTCCTCAATAAGAGTACATATGATTACCTTGTATAAGCAACTAAACACGAAATTAAACCAGAATTAACAAGTAACTAGAATTCACAAATGACACAGAATATGAGAGATAATACAATCTATATTAATACTCATCCAGAAAATAATACAATGAAGAGATGCCACACTCTTCCACACCTCTCAGGCTTCCCACACCTGGTGTACAGTAATTCTCTTCAAGAGTTCACTCTCCTACCAAAAACGGTCACAACAAACAACTCAAACATAGAGTTGTTGTTCACCTCCACCAGTCAGTAACAATACTGCCAGTCCAAGTACTCAAAGTACTTCAAGTAAATCTCCCATGAACTTGCAACATCCTGTAACTCAAATGATCTTACTTACCATGTAGATTAGCCCTGATCTTGCACAACCTGCAAATCAAAGATCTTACAATTGGAAGGATTTATTTCTTGCCTTAATTACAATACAAGCCCATAGGTCTATAAATAGATCCCATACAAATAAAGATTAGAGACTCAGACTCAAGACTCAAACTAGTCTTCACATGCAAACACTCGAATCTTCCAAGAATAGATCGAGTCTAATTCTAGAAACCACATGCAAACTGCTGCACGCACATACATGTGATCGACGTCGATCCCTGTCTATCTGGAGATGACCGACATCGGCCGATCCCTGACTGATGTCAGTTGCTCTAGAACTGGATGTGACCGACGTCGGTTGCTCTGCCACTCAGCAACCTCCTTGTTTTGCATCCCTGTGAAGCTTTTAGCTCCACAACCTAACAAATTGGATTTTTAAGTTTCTTTCCTTCAAGTGAGGCTATACAATACACTTTAGGGCTAATATTTTTGGTAATAAGGTATGGACCTAACCAATTCATTTTGAATTTTTCTTTGGTTTCTTCTTTGGTATTGACATTGTGAAGATTTTCTTTGAAAACAAGATCATTAAATTTGAATTATATGGTGTGAACTCGTTTGTTATAGGATTATTTTATACGTTACTGGTAGATGCTAAGATGTTTAGCTGCATGAATGCATGTATGGTCTAACTGTTTGAGCTAGTGTAGAAACTTTTTGTGATACTAGCCATCAGTGAGGATACCTTTAAGGGATACATGGAGAGATGGGATTTCTAATTCCAATGGTAAAATTGCTTCTGTGCCATAAATGAGTGAATAATGAGTGGATCTTGTGGGCATATGAATACTTGTGTGATAAGCCTATAATTCAAAAACCAGTTGATTGTGCCAATCATCTCCAAATTTGGTCACTATTTTGCTCAAAATGTTGATGGTTTTATTGGTAGCCTCTACTTGACTTTTTCCTTGTGGGTAGTATAGAGTGGAGAACATGTGTTTAATCTTATATTTTGTATAAAATTTCCTAATAATTTTGTTCTTGAATGATGTTCCATCATAAGAAATGATAGTTTTGGGTACGCTGAAGTGTGAAATAATGTGAGTCATGAGGAAGATACAAATCTCTTCCCCTATGGTAGATTGGAGTGGAATGGCTTGCACCCACTTGGTAAAATATTATGTAGCTATGATGATGAACTTATGCCCGTTGACAAATTCAGGGTTAGTTTTTCGAATAAGATCAAATCGTCATAACATAAATGGCCATAGAGAGACAATAAGTTGCAATTGTTGTGATGGTGCATGATGTAGGTTACTATGTCATTGACATTTATCACATAGCTTTGCGTACATTAAACATTCATCTTCCATAGTGGGCCATTACCACCCTTATCAAAGAAATTTCTGTGACATGGCCTTTCCATTGAAGTGACCACCACACTCACTATCATGTATCTGTGTAAGAGTAATTTTAGCTTCTGATGAAGTCAAGCATCAAAGCAATTGTCCATCAAATGATCATTTGAAAAGGTCTCTACCAATGATTATATAATGAAGTGCTTGTTTGTGTAACTTGTGTTTGTCATTTCGTGAAAAAGTGTTTGGTCTAATAGATTTATTAGCAAGTTATAGATAACAGAGAACCATTTTGG
This sequence comes from Torreya grandis, assembly GCA_037957365.1. Taxonomy (NCBI): domain Eukaryota; kingdom Viridiplantae; phylum Streptophyta; class Pinopsida; order Cupressales; family Taxaceae; genus Torreya; species Torreya grandis. Next base: position 3,029,743 of record JARHVA010000971.1, read on the forward strand.
GGTTATGGAACTATGTGTAGTGGCTAAGATAGATAGTGCAATCAAATATGTGGTGGACATTAATTGTGATTGCAATCATTTAATTGTGAAAATAGCTTGATCATCATTGATGTTGATAGGAATCAAAGATGCAACACTTGCCATTGCATCTACATGTCAGTTGTCTTTTCTTGGTATACTTTTTATAGAAAAGTCATCAAACTATGATGCTAAACATTGTATCATGTTTTGGTATGGGATAAGATGTTCTTATTTTGTTTGATAGACATCATTGACTTGGTTGATCACAAGTTGGGAATCACCGAAGACTTGAATAGATCTAATTTGGAGGGATCGGGTGGCAACTAGACCTAAGATAAGTGTTTCATATTCTACAGTGTTGTTGGTGTAGAAGAAACTTAATCAATATGAAATAGGAATTGTGTGAATAGAAGGGTCAATAAAGATAATGCCTACCCTTGTACCATATGTGCATTGTGTTGTCCCCAAAAAATGTCACTCATTTTAAGGACAACATATGAGTTATTTTGGTCTTGCAGGACCAAAATTATCTCTTCCCATTTCAAAAATTGTTCTGATCTTTCAAATTAAGAATTATTCAAGATTTTTTAGTTAAGGGACTAACAGGTTTGATAGGTTTAACCAAGGAATAAGTTCCAAACACTTAGACGCTTTTCGAAGCTAGTGGAAGCGCCAAGCAAACAGTGACGTCCCCACGGACGTCAAATTCAAGACTCTTCTAAAGCTTCTCTCAGGATCCAATGGATGCTGCCAAGTGTCGTCTGCCGAGCCCCATTATACCTTGGTCTATTTTACAGTAGAAGTCACCACGTGTCCCTGATTAAGCTTGTTGAAATCCTCCAAGTGTCGACGTCTAGTTCCTTCTTTTTGTTTCACTATATCGAGTGAGGATTGTGGTGGGCCCCAGGCGAATGGCTAAAATTCATCAGAAAGCTCCAAGTGTCACCATTTGAGTAATTGCTAAAGGTAAATGGACCATGCCACATGTCCCATTGAAACTCAACAAAATGCGACAAGTGTCTATATCCGCATTTCAAGCTTCTTATGAGTTTCAACGATTATTTCAATAAGCTTTTTTTAGAGTCCCATGGAAAGCACCAAGTGGCAACAGTGGAAAGTTTATAATTTGTTTCTAAGAAGCTACATAAGTTACCACACGTCCCTGCTAAAGCTCTACAAAAGCTGCCAAGTGTCAGCATCCACTGTTTCTTCCTTTGTCTTCATTTTTGAGTGAGGACTGTGGTGGGCCCCAGGTAAGTTGCTAAAGTAAGTGGAGCATGACACATGTCTACATCCACAGTTTCTCTTAAGCTTCTCTCAGTGTGCGTGGAAGGCACCAAGTGGAAATGGTGGAAGGTTTCAATATGTTTCTCTAAATAGCAGTGGAAGCCACCACATGTCATCATCTAGGTGAATTGCCAATGAGTCCCAAATTTTTCAAAAGGTAGTAAGAGAGCAGTGGAGACTGCCATGTGTCATCTTCTGCAGGAAACTAATATGAGTCCTGAGGACTTTCTGAAGGTAGCTAAAGCACAGTGAAAGCTGACAAGTGTCAACATCTGAGTGAATCTAAAATGAGTCCTGAATATTTCTATAGTATAGCCAAAGCTCAGCAGATACTGCCATGTGTCCTTTTTTGTAGGACTTTAAAAAATGTTTCTAAAGCTTATATAGACAAGCGGAAGCTGCCATGTGTCCCCACTTGTTTCAAAGTGGAAGCTGCCATGTGTCCCTGCCTGTTTCAAAGTGGAAGCTACCACATGTCAATTGCAAGATCAGTGGAAAGTGATCAAAGAGTAGAGAAGCAATTGAACTAAAGCCCTGATTCAACAACCAAGAAAGGAGGAACGATGAAGAAGGACCACAAATATTCATGCATGGGATGTATTTTTAGAAGGTGAAACAATCCACCAGGTGGACATTTGAGAACACAAACATTCAATGGTGTGACCCATTTATCATCATTTAGAAAAGCAAATGGGCAACTACGCCCGATTTCAGCATATCTTCTTGACAGAATTTAAAATGTATTGAATGCAACATGATGTGTTACGGCTCCCAAGTCTTTCCAAGAAAACTATATATTGGACTCTCTCTTATTGTTTTAGAGAGATCTCTCTAGGTTATCAGAAGCAAAACATTACCTTGAAAGTCATTACTGAGACTTTGAGCTCAGATTGTTGATCATATTTTGTTATTGGAATAAGAAAGCAAGTGACTTTTCAGACTTTGTGCTGTAATAACTTGGTTGTTGGGGAAATTGTTCTTATGTCTGTTTCCTTAATACATTTTTTGTCCCTTTAATTAAATAAGTATAATTAGTGAAAGTAGTCAAGAAAGTGTCCTGAGGTCGATTGTGGAGAAACTTTGTGCCTCCACAATTGCCTTTAGTGTGTTTGTCTTTTCTATTCCTGTGTAAAGGATCTTGGGATGACTTTGTGCCCTCACTATCCTTCGTATTCTATTTCTATGTAAAGGACCTTGGGATGACTTTGTGCCCTCATTGTCTTTCGTATCTCACTCTTTGGTAGTTGAGGTGGAGAATTTGTGCTACATTTCATCTTGTTGTGTTACTATGCTTTGTTACAATTACTACCAGAAAGATTCATGTTGTTTGCAAGAACAAGCACTTTTGAAAGAAGAGAAGTGCCTTCTGTCATTTCACCAGGATTTCTACTATCTAGGAAGGGATCTGGATCTTGGTTGAATGTTACTTCTGAAAGAAGAGAAGTACCTTCACCAATCACCTAGGATTTCTCCTTTGATCCTTGAACATCATCTCTGAAAAAAGAGAGATGGATGGTTTATCCTACCCCTGTGTCTTACTTTCTGTTTATATATATAGTATATAGATCCTCATATTTAATAGGGAACCTCCCCTTGATGAGAGGAGAGATTAGTCCCCTTTTGATGTGGTAAACCTGCACATCTGGCTGACCAATCTCCCTATGTTGTGGTGAATAGAACTATTTTGCTCTTCAGTTAGTTGAGTGACAAAATATTCACCCAACACATTGAGAACCATCAAAGAACATGGTCCAAGTGTCCAAATGAGTAGAATAGGTAGTAAAATCATCTCTGAATGTGTCATTAATAGGATTGGTGTCCAAGAGTGGTGCGACTACAAAATGGTCTACAATGATTTGTCCCTTTATTGATTTTTGAAGAACTATATTTAAGTCAAACTCTATTAATAACATAACCAATTTTACGATTGCGACCAGAAAGATGTGGTTTTACCATTAGAAACTTTAAAGGGTCTACTTTTGTGATAACATAAGTCTCATTATTGACCATGTTATGTTAAATTTTTTGTGTGGTAAAAACTAATGCTAGAAATAGTTTTTATATTACGAAATAATTTTTTCGTAATCAACCAATATGTAGTTGATGTAATAATACTGCTTGCTTGGTATGTTGATCATCATGTTGAGCTAAGAGTGCTCTTAATACATGATCTGTTGCTAAGATATATAATAGGAAAGGTCGATCAGGTATAGTTGGCACTAGGATAGGTGGATTATGAATATATTTCTTTATTATGTCGAAGCTTTCTTGACAAGCTTGGTCCCAAATAAAATTTGTATCTTTATTTAATAATCAAGTGAATGATTGAGTTTTATCATCAAGTTGAGCTACAAAATGGTAGATTGCTTGGATCTTACCTTGTAAGGATCGAAGTTGTTTTAAGTTTGTGGGAGGTGGCATGCCGATAATTACTTTGATTTTCTTAGAGACAACCTATATGCCATGCTGAGAAATAATGAAACCTAAGATTTTTCTTGATGTAACTTCAAACACACATTTCTTTGGGTTTAATCAAACATTGTATTGCTTGAGTCATTCAAAGATATTTCATAAATCAATAGCGTGATATTGTCATTATTTGGATTTAGATAATATATCATCGACATAATCCTTGATAATATGGTGAATCAAGTCATGAAAGATATCTGGATTTGGCATTTTTTAATCCAAAAGGCATGAAAATGTAACAAAATGTACCCCAAGGTGTTATAGAAGATGTTTTCTCTTGATCTTTTTCAACGATTTTGATTTGGTTGTATCTAGCAAAGAAATCCATAAATGATAACATTTCATACCCGACTGTGGAATCTATGATCATATCAATATTAGGTAAGGGGAAATCATCTTTTGGGCATGCTTTATTTAAATCTTGAGAATATGAACAACACTAAAATTATCCGTTGGGGAACTATATTGGAAATCCATTCAGGGTGCACTAATGGTCAAATGAAGCCAACATCTAAGAGGTATTGGATCTCATCTTTGACTAAGAGATCCATCTTAGGATGTATTTTGCTAATTTTTTGATTAATTATTTAGCATCTAGGTATAATGGAATCTGATGGAATGTTATAGATGTATTAATTCCTAGCATATCTGAGTAAAATCAAGCAAAGAGTTCTAGAAAATATATTAATGTTTTATGAATATTTAAATCCTCTTATTTTCATAGGGCAGTGGCTAAAAAGATAATGTGGGGATTTAGATCAATTCCAAAATTGAAATCAATTTTTTCCTTGTTAAATAATGTGGAATGATCCAGTGTGTATGGGGTTGTAGGAATAGTATCATTTTAATCAACTATTATGTACTGAGGAGAATCTGAATTTTATCCAAAGTAAGCATGGAATTTGTGTGATGAGGAAATTTATTTTTATGATAGCAATATGGGAGGTCCTCATATGCTCTGAAAAATTATAGGAGGGATTCATCATTAGAGAATTCATCTAATGTGAACATATCCAGTGAAACTATATCATCGATAAGATAGGATAAACCAATGATAATGTAGAGGTATGATTAACTTTATGGTCTATATGTGTAATGGGTTTTCTAAATTTTATTTTTTGTCCCTATGTGAGCCTATTTTTGAAATTTTGAGTCTTGAATGTCGATGGAGCTCCTTACAGAGACAATTTAATCTTTAAACCCTAGACCTTCATTGTGCTTGAATGAAAGTTGAGAAAGAGGGAGGTTAGTGTGTGTAAGATGCACTAAATGTGTATCCACACCCCTTGTGTGGGAATGCTACCTACATACCAATACTCTGAAGAGGGATCAAGTCATATGTAGTTTTCCCACCTAATGTGATTTGTGCAATAGGGTAATGAGGATGCAAAAATTCCAAACTGAGAGTGTTTGAGGTGGCTAGGGACTTGTGTGAGGGTTTGAATATGTTTGCAGCTGTGTTGAATTATTGTATATAGATAATAGAGAAATTTGCCTTAGTGGTTTATTTGTATTCTCACTTGATTTGTAAGATTTTTCACCTCCCTTATAAATGAAATTTGAATGGACTTTTATAGGGATCTATTTGTCATGGCTCAAATGTATTCACGCTAGGCTGACATAATGAAGAATAGGAAATGGTTGTTTGGGCTTGAAATGTGATGGGATAGGAGTGCCAAAAATGGGGCACACTAGGGTTTGGTGCTGTATTCCAATCCCAATGCTCCTATCCTACAAGCTCGAGACCTAGGGGGATGGAATTAACATGGAAAATAGAGTCTGGCTGAGACGAAATTAGGTCTCAAAAGTCTATAGATGATTAGTTATAAGCACAAAGGTATTTGGAAGGACCATGAAAGTATGCAAGAAGGTCCTATGGATTGGGTGTCACAAGCCACACTCAAGCTACCAATTTGGCCATTTCATATGACTACACATAGAAGTTACACCAAAATCAGCCAGGGAATTCAATCCAATTTTTTTTATGAAAGACCAGATGAATAGTTCTTTTATAAGAAAGCATGTTTAGATGGAAATTATAGCATTTATAGTGGTTAAAAAATTGTATCCATGAGGAGTGTGCAAGTGTAATTGGACATGAATTAGTTGGTTTGAGCAAATACAAATATGTGACTGATCAACTAAAAGATGGAAAAGAATTTAAAAGGTGTGAGTTTGTTACGAAAGAGATATATGTTTTAGATTTTATGGTCAAATTCATGGAGAAAATTATTTATGAGTATTCAAGGCACCCACTTAGGGATAAATGGTTGGATGAACATTTCAAGCTAAGTAAGGATAAATTGCCACTTGATTCTATTATTTTAGTAGTCAAATTTACTAAAAATTACACATTCAAACCACAAATGGAAGTTCAATCATAGTATTACAACTCATCATAAGTTTTCATAATCATGCATATATCATTCACGCATATACTTGATATTATAGAGAAAAATAATTTTTTTTTAAGGGAGTACCATTTTTATATCAGTGACGATCGATCACATTGTACATAGTATGTGCAAGGTTGATTTGAGAAGTTCTATGGATAGATGACTCAGAGGAACATTACTTTCAATCATCATTACATTTAGTCAGATAATAACACATTGTAACTCAAGAATGCACAGATGTTTTATTGGTTGAGTAGGATGCATGTTGCCATTGGTATAGAACATATTTGGAGTTTCACTAAGGATGGCCATGGAAAGTGGGAATATGACGGTGGTGGAGCATGTGTAAAAATATTCGTTACAAGGGAGGAGTTAAAATTTGACCATGTTGCTAATTTGATTGATGCAAAAACTATGGTTGAATGGTGTAATGAGAACATATGTCATGGTGCTCAATAAAATTCTACTATTCATAGACATTTTTGGTTAATGGAGGAAAACAAATTGACAAACTATGAGGATTATATGACTTTAATGAGTTCAAGTGAGCTCCACTCATTTTGTAGCTCAAATGTAGGTTCTTAGACTATTCATACGTGACACTTGGCATGATTTTATTCTACATGTATGGACTTTCTTTGGAATGAGTGTGAGTCACAAGAGTTGGTGGATGAATGGAATTCTAGACCTTTAATTTTAATCAATACATATCAGGTTTCACACGCATTATGACTTATAGTTATTACATCATCACATGAATTTGACCATATATCTGATTTAGTGCATCCAAGTAGAAGATTAATCTTTATTTACTATTTTTTCTCATTATCTATCTTCATAGTGTCATTAAAATTTGTTTTTTGTGATGCAATCCATGTTTTTGAAGTTATTGTAGATAAGGATAATGAATAGAGAACAAATTACTACTTATGTTAGTGTGTACATGGAAAGAAAAAATGACTTCCCCAATCGTAGATGGAGAAAACATTGACTATCTCACTAGGTATGTGGTAGTCACTAGAACTTGGCTTCAATGATATCCTATAAAAATTCAAATGTATGATTGTTTGAAGATTTTGAAATGCATAGGAAGATACAACACTATTCAAATTTGGTTCTTGAAATAAATATTCAAGTGAAAAAATAATGTGGAAGGCTAAAAAACAAGAATATATGGAAATTTCATGAGTTAGACCATGAAGCTATTCTTGATACTATCAATATTATAACATATCCTAGTGGTTTGTTGGATTGAAATACATAGGTATGTTGACATGTAAAATGTAGATGTAATCAATTTTATCAAATGTTTTTGATTTTTTAGGTAGTATGTGCATAAATTTTATTTTTAATTACTTACTAAATTTTTTTGTAGGTTAGTGGTGTCAAATATGCTTCCACCTTCACGTGGTTAGCACCATTAGTAAAGAATTTCATATTCTTGAAGCTAAGGGAAGCTTACTAAAAGTACTTAGTGTTTTCACATTCTTGAATAATTGCTCATGACAAGTCTCTTTCCCTTTGTAGCATTCCAAACACATAAACATCCTTATTTATAATGATATAAATGGATTCTATCTAAACCAAATGCATTAAAATTACCTCAAATGGCATTACATACCAATGTTACACACAAAAGAAACACACTTTTCATTGATTTGCATATTTTCATTGGTATGACATTCCTGAACAGTAGTGAAAATGAACTTGTGGGTGGAATTAGATGTCATGATCATTGGAGCACATGTAATTTTCCTATATAGACGTGTTCAAAGTGATGGCTTTTCACCTGCGGGTCTTGAAGTCAAAAATTCTAGTTTGAGGTCAACAAGTTATCTTTTCACTGTCAAAAAGTTGCATTTAGGACTTATTACTGCAACTTATACCATATATTACTCTTAGAGGTGATAAATAATATATCCAAACTATAATTAGAGGGATTTCACATGCACAAAAATTATCTTATGGTTTGTCCATACGACTTACAATTTTGGTTTTATGCATGCTTGAAGTTAGGCTAAAAATCAACATCTTTCTTGTATTGCGAAGGGCATTCTTGAGCCCAAAATGGGTGGTGGGTTTATCGAACAGGTCAAATGGGAGGCCAAGAACCTGGTCTTCTATATTATCTACCCCTCTAAATGTGTTGTCAATCCTAGTTTTCATCCAATAAGAACTGGAAATAGAGTTCTCAGAATGTAGCTTCAACTTTGAAAACATTTATTATTAATGTTTTTGTGCTTCTAAATTGTAGTGAAAATGCACTTGCAAGTGAAATTGGATGTCACAGTAATTGGATCACATGTAATTTACCCATATATATGTGATCTAAATGAACTATTTACACCTGTAGGTCCCAGAGGTAAAAACACTAGTTGGAGATCAACAAGTTATCTCTTCACTACCAATAAGTTGCATTTTAGAACCCATTACTCAACCATAGATTGATATCAAAGGTGATATATAATAGATATAGGTTGAAATTAGATTGATTTAACTTTCATAGGATGGATCTTACAGTTCATCAATATGAATTTTAATTTTTGTTTTATGCATGCTTGAAGTTAGGCTAAAAATCAACATCTTTCTTGTATTGGGAAGAACATTCTTGAGCCTAGAATGGGTGGTGGGTTTGTCTAATGGGGTATATGGGAGACCAATAAATTGGTCCTCAACATTATCCTCCCCTCTAGACATGTTATAAGTGCTAATTTTCAGCCAAAAATCACTAAAAATAGAGTTATCAAACTATAGTTTCAAATTTGACAAGATTTATTGTCAGTGTTTCCATGTTCCTGAACAGTAGTGAAAATGCACTTGTGGATGGAATTAAATATCAAGGTCATTGGATCATGTGTAATTTTTCTATATAGACATGATTTAAGTGATGTATTTTCACTTGTGAGTCTCAAAGGCAAAAACACTAGTTGGAAGTTAACAAGTTGTCTCTTCACTACCAAAAAGTTACATTTTCGGACCTGTTACTTCAACTTCTGCTAAAAATTGCTCTCATAGGTGATACAAAATGGATCAAAGGTAAAATTATATGGATTTTACATTCACATGAAGGATCTTATGGTTTGTCCATATGACTTACTATTTTGGTTTTATACATGCTTGAAATTAGGCTAAAAATCAACATCTTTCTTTTATTGGGAAGGGTGTTCTTGAGCCCAAAATGGGTGGTGGCTTCATTGATCAACCAGATGGGAGGCCAAGAACTTAGTCCTAGACATTATCTACCATTATGTACATGTTGTTGGTAGTGAAAATTTTTAGCCAACAAGCATCAAAAATGGAGTTCTCAGAATGTAGCTTCAACTTTGACAATATTTGTTGTCAGTGTTTTTATACACCTGAACAGTAGTGAAAACATACTTAAGGATGGATTTAGATGTTGAATTAATTAAAACACATGTAATTTTCCTATATATATGTAATCAAAGTAATGTATTTTCATCTATGGGCCTCAGAGGCAAAAACACTAGTTGGAGGTCAACAAGTTGTCTCTTCACTACCAAGAAGTTGCATTTTTGGACCTGTTACTGCAACTTCTACCAAAAATTTCTCTTAGATTTGATATATAATATATCTGGGATGAAATTAGAAGGATTTCACATGCATATGAGGGATATTATGTTTCATCCATATGACTTACATTTTTTGTTTTATGCATGCCTAAAGTTATACTAAAAATCAACATCTTTCTTGTATTAGGAAGGGTGTTCTTTAGCCTAGAATGGGTGGTGGGTTTGTTGATCAGGACATATGGGAGGACAATAACCTATTTTTAGACATTACCCACCCTATGAACATGTTGGTAGTTCCAATTTTTAGCTAACACGCATAAAAAATGGAGTTCTCATATTGTAGCTTCAACTTTGGCAACATTTATTGTCAATGTTTTTATCCTCCTGAAGAATAGTGAAAATGCACTTGCAAGTGAAATTGTATTTCATGATCATTAGAGATTATGTATTTTTCCTATATAAACTTTAAATAAGTGATGTATTTGCACCTATGGATCCCGAAGGTAAACATGCTAGTTGGAGGTCAACAAGTTGTCTTTTCACTATCAAAAAGTTACATTTAAGGACCCGTTACTACAACTTCTACCATAGATTGATCTCAAAGGTGATACAGAATAGATCCAAGATGAAATTAGAGAGATTTCACATGCACATGAGGGATCTTATGATTCATCCATATAACTTAAATTTTTTGTTTTATGTATGCCTGATGTTAAGCTAAAAATCAACATCTTTCTTGTATTAAGAAGGGTGTTCTTGAGCCCAAAATGGGTGGTAGGTTTGTCAACCAAGAAAAATGACATGTAAATAACCTAGTCTTAGACATTATATGCCCTTATGAATGTGTTTGTAGTGCCAGTTTTTAGCTAAAAATCACTAAAAATAGAGTTTTAAGAATGTAGCTTCAACTTTGACAACATTTATTGTCAGTGTTTCCACTCCTAAATAGTAGTGAAAATGCACTTGTAGGTGGAATTGGATGTCATGGTATTGTAGCACATTTAATTTTCCTATATAGATGTGTTTTAAGTGATGTCTTTTCACTTGTGGATCCCATAGGTAAAAATTCTAGTTGGAGGTCAACAAGTTGTCTCTTCATTGCCAAAAAGTTGCATTTTAAGACCCATTATTGTAACTTCTACCATGGATTTATATCAAAGCTGATACAGACTAGATATGAGGTGAAATTAGAGGGATTTCACATGCATAAGAGGGATCTTATGGTTCATCCATATGACTTACAGTTTCTATTTTATGCATGCCTAAATTTAGGCTAAAAATCAACATCTTTTTTGTATTGGGAAGGGCATTCTTGAGCTTGGAATGGGTGGTGGGTTTGTTGACCGGGCTAGATGGGAGGCCAAAAACTTGGTTCTAGACATTATCTATGCATTATAAAGTGTTGGTAGTGCCATTTTTAGCTAACAAGCACTAAAAATGGAGTTCTCAAACTATAGTTTCAACTTTGACAACATTTGTTGTCATTATTTTTGTGCTCTTAAAAAATAGTGAAAATGCACTTGCAAATGAAATTAGAGGCCATGGTCATTAAAACATGTGTAATTTGCCTATATAGACACGATAAAATTGATGGATTTTCACTTGTGGATTTCGGAGGCAAAAACACTAGTTAGAGGTCATTAAGAAGCCTAAAAGGCCTAATAGTCCAAGTGAACCATATACACGTGGCTAGAAGCTAGTGGCATTGGAATTGGGTTTCAAGACATTTGAAATTTTTGTTTTAAGCTTGTAAATGTGTTCCAAGGGTTAAAAATACTTCAAGAGGCTACTAATCAGTTAAGGAGCCTATTAGGCCTTCTAGACCTAATTAGGCTAAATTGCATGCCTATAGGTAATGGAAGGATCTTAACACTAGCAAGGGATAAGTTTGTGGTTAATGAGAGATGAGAACTTTTGTAGGTTTCAAAAATATGAAAATAGACCTAGATGGCCATTTAGGCCTAATTAGGCCTAAATGGCCACCTATAGGGGTCAAAGTGGCTTCAAAGCTTGGCCAAGGGGTATCATGGACCAAATAGAACCAAGTGTTTAAAACTATTGATGCAGGAGCATCATTTCTATAAACTAGTATGGTGTCCATGTGAGAGTTTTAAAGTGTTAATTAGAGTCAATAGTCTTTGTTAGTCCTTTAGAGTCTTCCTACATGTTATAAAGGTCCTACTTATCTTATATGCTTAAAACAAGTGTCTGTTGTATGATTTGCTAAATTGATATAGGTCTTGAGAGAGATTTTTGGAGCCAAAAATAGACACTCTTACCTTAGAGGAATGAACCAAAAGGATAATCATGAGTATCAATATGAAAGGATATTCTTCAGGAATAAACATCAAGCAAGAATATTTTAATCATACCTACATGGGGTGTAAATATGTGTGTTTTCTATTGTGTGACAGTCTGTGTGTGAGAAAGACTATAATTGAACAAGATTAGTAAGAATTATTAAGAATTTTATGATTTTAATTAGAGTATGGTGATTTCAAACCATTTATTGAAATGTACTTGAACTCCAACAATCAAAAGATAGTGAATTCAAGACTTTGAAATTCCTTTTATGTTACCACAAACCAATTTTGGTTAAAAATCGCTATTTACAGAGCTTGTTTGTACGATTAATCTTGTGTATGGTTTGAAATCAAGGATTGGGTGAGTTACATAGGTGAGTGAGGAGTCCTATATAGTTGTTAGATTTCAAATAACCTCTTTTAGCTTTATGAAACAAGGTTAATTAGCTCTAAGGTCCTTAAAGTGCAATAAAACCCTAGTTACAGGGTTTTGATTGAAAAATGGTCATAAATATATTTTTAATCCATAAAATTTGATGAAAATTTATGGATACATATTTAATAAGGTTAGTAAACCATTCTAAGTGTTTTAGAGTCAAAATAAGGTGTATGGATGATGTACTGAGTAATTATCCACAGTAATACTCAGAATTATGAGTTCCTCTAGATAATGAATAGGAAAATTGACCTATCTTTCTTAGTTTTGAGCCCAAATATTCCAATTAAAAGTTGATTCTTATCTAAAAACATCATTCAGACATGATTGAGGTGTTGGTTTAGGAAAATAAGGCATCGTATAAGTTTTCATCTACTAGTGGAACAATTAGGTCTCTTGACAAAAATAGGGTTGAGTCACTGTTTGATAAAAGGAATGCTAAAAAAATAAGAAATTGGTTTATCTATAGTAAAAAACCTATGAGAAATGTGAAAAACCTGTTGAAAATTCATCAAATTGGTCTTTAGCCCTAATACAACACTAAAAAGGTCTTTTGTATCCATTCAATCAAGAAGTCTTGAAAGGGAAAAGAGAGTGAATAGGTCCTAAAGGGCTTAAAGTAAGAATTTTAAGTTTGAAGAGAGTGAAGTGATACATTAAAGTGTATAAACTATCAAGATCCATTAATACCAATCAAAGACTTTGTGCTCTCTCCCAAGGTCTATTTTCCCACTCTCTTAGTTTCAGAGATGGAGTTTGGGGATGTTTTAGAGGGAATGGAGATATTATAGGGTTTACCCCATGGAATTAAGAATTACTAGGCACTTTAAAGGAAAATTGATGGCCTAAAGAGCAAATTCAAGAGCTTTTTGATTGTCTTATAGATGATGTTATCTTGACTTGATTGATATGAGCTTCTTCACTAGTGTAAAACCCTTCCCATTGGAAGGAAAGACTTCATCAACTATTAAAAGGTCTCATATTTGTAATGTATTGAATCTTAATAATCTATTGACTCCCTCATCGAGGCTCTTGAAACATCCTACCTAGCTGAATTGATGTAGAAAAATCATAACAACAAAACCCTTTTCAAATTCTTGTACTTGATTCTCATGGCTTAGAAATGATCTCCTTAGTTACAGATGGTTATAATAGCTTATTTGACCTCTAATTCCTTCATCACCCTTCAAAACAATCTATAATAATCCCTCTCTTTCAACTTAATCAACCATTTCCTTATTCCTCACAAGATCAGTCCTTTACTTGTTATAGGCTCTTATAGGCTACAATGGCCTAATTGGTCTTTTAGGGTATGGAATGCCAATATACTACTTCAAACTAATACCAATGCCCTCTAGACATTTCTTACACTCTATTTCAAACACTCTTTACAATTTCATCTACCAATTCTCTTCCTTTCTTCTATAAGTCTCTTTCTTGGTTCAGTCTCCTAGTAGCCATGTTGCACTACAAAGCTCCTTGTCTTGGGTTATCTAAAGACATTTAAGAAAATATAAAATAATATTTGATAGCCCATTATGGTCTTTATGCTTCAATGACTCAGTATTGGACCAACTCTTCCTCTAAACCCTTGCTCTCATACTCTCAGAATCCCATTAGGCCTCCATTAGTCCTATGACAAAGCTCAATCTTGAAATCTGTACTTGTCCTATCCATACCATTATAAATCTTCTTGATTCTTTTATAACTTGTGAAAACACATCAGATTACAACTTTCCAAGAACTTTCAATGTTTAGGTTTCAAGATATGCACACTTCTAGGTCAAAACCTTAGGTTTGATTTTACCAGTTTCTATATAGGTTGAGAGGGTTTAAAATTGTGTAGTTGAGTTTTTAGACACCTTATTGAGTTAATTCATCTTGTATAGACTCTGTCCACAATAAATTCACATGTTTAAAACAAGATTCTACCTTGACTTTGCCTTATAAGGCTTATCTCATTAAGAACTTAGAGTTTTGGACTTGCAACAAACTGTAGATGACCATGAGCATACAAACATAATTCAAATGCAATCACTGATATTATTTATTTCTTATAAGGGCCTATTTACCTTAATCCTACTCCATACATAAGACTCGGAACTAAGATAAGTGATTAGGTGTCTAACAAATACCAATCTAAGACTAATTAAATCACCAGTGTAGGATTCAATTAACGAAAAGATAGGTTTAACACCCTTATTATTTCATTTGAATTATTATAGAAACAAAGCTTCTTAAGAACAATAAATTCCAATCTTTCTAAATGTAGGCTATGGCATACCAATATAATTTGCAACATTATCCTAACAAGTTATTCTCAATTTCATAACATTTGTAATCCTTAAGAATACTTCAAGAGCAATCATTCACAATACTCTGAACACAAGTACAATGTTTGTAACTTTCATGAACTTGTTTCTAGGTTACAATCACCAGCATATGATTCAATTAATGAAAATATAGGTTCAACACCCCTTGATTCTTCTTTCACTTGCATTCCTATAAAAACAAATCTTCTTAAGAAAAATAAATGCCAATCTTTCTAACTGTAGGCTATGTCATACCAATCTAATTTACAACATTATCCTTACAAGTTATTCTCATTCTCATAACATTTGTAATCCTTAAGAATACTTCAAAACCAATAATTCATAATACTTTGAACACATGTGATTCGAACAAGACTTACTTCATTGGATTTTTTAAATATTCATGTAAAAAATAAGAATGACATGTATGAATGCCATATATAGGCATACAATGTCAATAATACATGCATTACCATATAGACATACCAAAAATTACATCACATCTAACAATATAGTATCTAATATCAGGGGAATACATCATATATGTATTTACAATGCCAAAAATGTGTAAATTACCAGATAGGCATACAAAAAAGTACATCATCTACAACATCCTAAGCATCGAATAGTCTCCCTCTCTTTGCCTTCCTCGAAGAAGACTCTCCCTGGTATGCCTTGCTTGTAGATGGAGATACCCTGAATGCCTTGGATTTCTCCAAAAATAGACTATGGGTACTATGCTCATAGATCATTTGTATCCGAAACTATTCAATTATAAAAAAATATTATAAAATTAACAAGTATACATGAAACCAAGTTAATAAACTCATTTTAAACTATAATAAAAAAAATTATTTAAACATGCACTTCCTGCAAGTTCATGGTCCTTCTCAATTTGATGTTGACGCTCGATTGGGTCAGTTCCAAGTTCAATTGCATGAACATGAGTGTGAAATGATGAAGAAGCATGAGGAACTACCATAGTAGTCATCTGAATTGGACTATCAAATTTTATATGACAGTGTTGCATACACAATACATTTGTGCATATAAGTTATATTTTCTCAAGTATGTAGTAAAATTATTAAAACAAAAGTATTAAATTAAACTTCAAAATTACAAGTGAATATGTACATCTATGAGAACCTATGTAGATGACACTGTAGCAATAATTCCTGAGTTTGTTCTGACTCGCAACGATGGAGGAGTGTCCAACCTAGCCATCAGCTGAACAAATAACCTAATAATTAGTAACTTAGGTAATTCATTGATTAAACAAGTTACTAACAAACTTAGTCTTGCATAAGATATGAAAATATCTAATGAGGTCATGAGAAGCATGAATGTGACAAGTGGATATGTGCAATGTGACTTATAACACCACATTGAAGGCAATAAATGTTAGTTTCAGGAGGGAGAATGACAAGACATCCAAGGCAATGATGCATCTCCTACACTTATTGATGCACGAGCATCATATAAACTTATATATATGGTCCTATAATTAGTCTTAGAAGGGTTGATAGGTGTCAATAAGCCTTGAATGAGGCATTTAGTGTGTGTCTTAGGTCATTTAGAGGTCTTGGAGTGTTTTCCCTCCAATACTTGTTATTTGAATTTTCAAATTTATTTGAGTGAATAATTTCTTAAATTATAATAATTAATGTGTCTAATAGATTCTATAAGGTTTGATACATGGATAAGAGTCTCCAAAGTTTAGTTAATGTCATATCTATCTTTCTTACTCATTTAAATGACTTGATAAGTCTTCAAAGATCAATTTTTCTAATTTGAGATAAGTCTGTTAGAGGAATAAGGACCTAAATTAAAACATCCTAAACTTGGAGGAGTCTTCAACAACATGATCAGTTTGAATCTATCATTTCAGGGATGCACAAGATGAATGAAAAAGTATAAAAGACCAACTTTGCATCATTGGGGGACTGATGAACAGTCTACCATGCGAGAATAGGGGTATATAATATAGAAATGAATTATTTTATTATGAATAAAATGAATTTCTTACTCAAATAAATTGCATTACATGTATTATATTGATATCAATAGAATCCAAGTATTTTTGAATGAGATTTCATGTTATACTGATTAGAAAATCTTCATTCTATAAATACTTTGTTATTCTCTGTATGTAATAAGATACATAGGTCTCATTGCACGTGGAACTTTGTATATGGATTTAAAATGAGTATAGTAAGAGTTGTAGTAAGTTGTTAAGGACATCAAACAAGGATTATTTCGTTGAGAAAGTCTAAATAGGCTATGAACTATCTGTAAGAAGCTCTCAGATTTTGTATTCTGCAAGAAACCCAAGTTACAGGGTAACCTTCACAAAAGGGACTATAAATTTTGTTTGAATCCTTAAAATTTCATAAAAACTTGGGAATAGTTAGACAAACAAGCCTAGAAGATGATTCCAAATGTTTTGGATCTAATAAATCCTTACAATCACATTTATTAAAATCTAAGTTTCATGTAAACCTCTAACCTTGTATCTCTAAGATAGTAAGGGAGGATTTTTGAGTGAATTTTGTAAAATTGAGTCATTGAATGCAAGTTAGGTTTTGAAACATCTTTGATACACATATATACACTAGTTTGGATGCTTGTATAGCTTTGTTGAGGTGTATTTCATATTTTGACCTGATTAAGGTCATTAGGCCTAATTGTCTTAAGGCAGTGACTTGGTATAGTTGAAGATAGTCCTATGAACTATGGTGTCTAAGTTGCTTTGTTTTGAAATTTTGATCATGTTGATGCCTTGAATACTTTGATTATATACATTCATTACTTTTTAGTCCAACTGAGTATTGGTGTGATTAAAAAGCCCTTAGAAATAGTCATTATGATAAGACAAGTAACATGTATAAGTGTTTGTTGAGAAGTTTGTAAATTGATTTTTAATCTTTAAGACATTTTATGGGGGGCATATATACAAGCCTTTTGAGAGTGTCTAAAACCTTATAAAATAGGTCTCATCAAAATCTAAAAAAACATACAAAAAACATACTTGAATATTGTAGATATAAGAGTGAGTGGACAACGTTTTTTACAAGTGCATGATTATGGTTATTGAAAACATAGTTTGAAAGTCAAAATAAAAGCAAAAAAATTGAGATGGAAGATGAGTTTATAATACTACGCCATTCCATGTTAATACGTCAAATAATAAAAAAGTCAAACAAAATTATATTAGGTATTTTATATTTTCTTACACAAAATCTACCAATGAATGCACATCTAGATTATATAAGATTCACTCGAAATTTTACATTTGTAAATGTATATGGTATCGTACTGACATAAATAGATGTATTAGTGGTTGGACCACTACATAGCTTAGTAAATTGAAATTGTGATGTCGAAGGCAATGTCTCCTCCTGGAACACAATATATATATATATATATATATATATATATATATATATATATATATATATATAATTCAATTTAAATGTGTAAATTAATTTTTACCTTTTTAATTTGCAAATATAACTTAAAAATTTAATATGAAATTTATATAAAATATATATGCATGCATGTAGAGACCAATGTATCCAAACCAAACGTGTGTGCCAACAACTCATTAGGCAAGACCATATCTTCCAAGCCCCTTAAAGCACCACCACCATCATCCAAAGGTCCAATGCATATAACACCATAAGATCCGCATGGGTGGGGTCGGGTACACCCATTAGGTGGAGTATCTTGAGCATCTATTTTTGAAAGTCCTCGTATGATGAATGGGTGTATCAGTAAGGACACTAAGTGCATGCAAAGTGTTGATCTCCACAACCTCCTTCACCACAAAGGGAATCTCTAGATGAAGTGGCTTTTGAATAGGGATCCTTGCAAGCTGATTAGGTGTATGATATGCACACAGAGCCTTTCCCTTGGCTTTAAAACTCACCATAGTAGAAATAGTTTTGAATCTCATTGAGGATAAACTCACAGTAAATTTTACTCAAAAATTACAATGGGACCTCATGGTTGTTACATGGTGGATAATCAAACACCATCCACCATTGCTCCCAAAAATAGGCTTTAATCAAATTGTGTCGACATTGATGGATTGGGAAATGTTTAGTAGTTACTAGAAATGGTGCATTGGTGGCTAGGTTGATGAATAAGGCAAAAAAATATTCTTTTGTTATTTCTTTATTATTCACTTCTTATGCTGACAATTTGTCAGCATAGTAATTCCTACAACTATCCCTATATGAGCTCAATTTGTCAATTTGACTCATTATCAATTCAACTTGACCTAATACTAACTCTAGGGTATTGGCCAAATAGGTGCGATGGGTGTTGGTGGAAGTGGGCTTCCTCATTCTCCTAATTATTTGATCAATTTCAATTTTGTTCTCCACTATGTGTGCAACTATATCCTCCTAACTGCCTAGGGGATCTAGTGGGGCTATAGGAGAGTTAGGCGGAGGGTTGACATGCTAACCTATTAAATAAAAAATATAAATTAAATTATGCATAAAACAAACAGTTAACAAAATTTGATTTAATTTATTGTCACTTACCTCTTCTTCATGATGACAACGTCGATTTCGCAAATATGGGATCAAAACCAAAAACGATGAGAGTAAAACCACACCAATGGGAGCAAAACACAAATGGGAGATGAGATAAACACGAATGGGATAAGACAAAATGAATTTGTGATTCGTTTTTTTTTTTTTTATAATGTTTTAAGGAACATGCACACAAATTTTATAATTATAGGAATATGTATGCATTTCTATTGGTAAAGGAATGTGTTTGTGTTCCTTTTGCTAAAAATGTGTACATGTCATAGCCTAGGTATCATGAGCCATAATGCATATGCGTTATGTGATAATGCATATGCATTGTAGGAAATGTCAACAGAATTGTCCCTCAATTTCATGCACATACCCATAGATATTGGCATATTTTTCATGTTAATATTCTTTTTCAAATTTGGAAAGATAGAAATTATGTATTTATTAATCATGAAGATATGGAAATAATTTTTTATGTAAGTAACAAAGTTTTTTTTATCTCTAATGTCATCCTCTAGATTTAGATTCAAATAGACAAAGTTCGTTTGGAGCTTTATCATCTCCATATTCTATAAGATCACTAAGGAAATGCCCTATGCACAATTAGTCACGAGCCTCCAGATCTTCCATGTTTCCATTCTCCTCCTCATGGATGAGGATGTGGTTTTCATAGGTAACATTCTTGGAGCCATCATAGTTATCCCCTCTCCTCATTCTCATCAGTCCTACCCTCATTGCGATGGGTCTAATAGTTCTAACAGAGGAGGTGATGGAGGGGGGATTGGGGCCCTCCTCCACATGACAAGTTTCCATGCTTGGCCCTTGCTAGTTTACCCTAATGACAAGTTGATGAAAATGAGAACAAGTAGAATAATGATGGGTAGGATCTCTTACCTGCGGATGATGACCCCTTGATTAGGGGGGTTAGGGAAGAAATCTACAGGGCCATCCTTCTCTATCGCCCCCTTTGGGTAATATGTTTGTTGTTTCCTAATGAATTTATTTTTACTTGTGTTTTTATGTGCTCATTTTTTTGGATTTTATGCACTTGGGTCGATATGAATTGATGTGATCTTCTATTTGTGTGGTTATTATTGATCCTCTACTAGACTAGTTCATCTCCCAATTCTTTTTTTAGCTCGGAGTGATTTTGCTTATGGGATGTGACTCTTTCCACTCAATTTATTAGATGACTAGTGTTGTATCATATCATTTTTTATTAATATAAGTATAATTTCTAATAAAAAAAACTATAAATACACTAATATTCAATTCTTTGAATTGTTATGATGGGCCAATTCTATTTAAGAGGAGAAGTTGAGGGCTGCCTATACTTCTTGATGACAAAATTACATCACTCATATGTGAGAATTGGTTAATTAATACTTAACATAAAGACCTTAAACATAACTAATGAACTCCACTCCATTAACATTTAGCTTTCCTTAAAAAAAAATTCCTGGCTGATATTATAAATCTATATTTTCATTTAACCAACCTAGTTTTAATTTTACTATTATTTTTTTAATTTTATTTCTTTGGAAGTTGAAAGATCATTTAAATTAAAATACTTTCCAAATATCCAACACTTCTGATTCATTCTACTTGTCATATGCACCTAATATACTAAATTCTGGTTAGATTTCAGTTTGTCATTACTTCAAGCTTAAAAGCCATAGTAGAGAGCATAAAGTTAAATAGAGTTGTACTTGAAATATTAAAAGACTCAAAAATTGATTGATATATAAAAATAAAAATAAAAAATATATCAATCAGCCAAAGAGAGTGTGTGAAATCGTGTCATAAATAAAATATTGACATGCATGTGTAGCCAACAAATACAAAAGTTTGCATTTGAAACAGTTTACATCATAATTATAAAAAAATATCCCCAAAAGCATCAATATAGAAAAAATAGATATATTAACAATGAACACAAATCATCTACTCCAAACTTTACAAAAATTTCTAAAACTAGCATCCAATCCTTCAATGCGACATCCACATAAAAACAATTTCATTGAGAAATAGAAGAACATCAACCAAGAAACTTTTGACACTAAGTACCCCATGAAAGTTAAGAGGATTGCATCAACTCTCACCTTTACCTTGCACCAATATGCATTACTATCTTCCTTGACTTGCATAGCCATGTTTGTGTCAAATTAAAAAAAGAAAATGCCAATGGACAACGAACAAAAATTGAAGCCTTGGGAAAAACATTGATATTGTTAATTATGTTAAATCTTACTTTTAAAAAATGATTATAAAATAAAATTAATTTCCTATAATACAATTCAAAGACACAACTATAACCTTCACCATAGAGTGGAAGTATAATTGTATCTTGTTTAGTTGCAAATAATCAATAATGATGCATAAAGACAAAGTTGTTTTCTGTAACACAACTCAAAAAAGCAATTATAAATCTGATGATGACATAACAATATCATTACATATTATTAAATATTAAATTATTAATAATGATATAAATTGAATCATAGACATAACTTTGCTAAACACGAGGAAAACGTAATCAAATCTTTGTTCAAGAGGTTGCTCGTCACATTTGTTTAGATCCAGGTCACAGATTGGGGAAATATTTTGAAAGACAATTGACAAATTAATTGGGAATTGAAGCTGTTTAATGTGTCATAAAGCTTGGGTTATGTTATAAACCAACCAAAATGGTTGCTTTTACATGCCTTTTTTATAGAAAATTCTTGACTCCCAAAAAGTGATTTGAAGGGATTTGAAATCATGAAATCCCACCCTTATCGCAAAAGAGGTACAATTTTCAGTGATCATTTTAATGAAAAAAAAACATAAGCAAAGGACACACATTCAACAGTTATCAACAATAAACTACCCAAAGCTTCATGTTCCATAAGTGCTATGCATGGAACATCGCATCAAGCCATGCACTACCCCACCTACCTTGTGCTACAATGAAAAAATTACGTTAATTGTTCACAATTTAAAAAATCCTTTGCAAAATAAAATATATATAAAATGACTCAAAGAAATATTAGAAAAAATACATAAAATAGATTTTAATTACATCTCAATCTCATAGTATTATGTATAACAAACTTACCTCTTACCAACCTACAATTTTACTTCATTCCTGAAAATGCTTTGCAAAATAAAAAAAAATGTTAAAAATTATAAAGCCAAAAATTACACTAATAAATGGTAAAACAAAAAAAATAGCTAAGAAATGGTAAATCAAAAATACACCAAGAAATATCCAAAATTTTAGAATGTCCCAGTGAAGATGGCCACCGAAAGCCACGAGGATGATGCCCTTTAGTGGAAGTGGTGTGGCAATTCATTACACATCTCCCACTCACCTGTATTCACGTCAAACATCTCCACACACGAATGTATTTTCTTCCAACTCATGCACTCCCCCTATGACAAATACTTTACCACCATCGTAGTCTTTACAAAACATGGAATTCTGTCTCCACACATGCATAGACGTTGTAGTCTCATGCCATTTTCCCCGTGGATTAAGAAAACTATCTGTGAACTTCAACTGGCCACCGACGATAGAAAACAGAAAGTCGTTGCCTTCTATAATAACTGCATCTACTTGGTTGGGGTTAAACCTAAGTGGTGCAAACACATCCACCTCTGGGTTATAGGTTAAAGCCCAAGCATGGTGTTTTGTTTGCTCTCAAAAAAAATAGCCATGGCTTATATTTGTGAAAGGATGAGGAGAGTGCCCTTAGAATTGCACTGGAAATGATGAAGGAATGACATTTCTTAGAAACAAGAGTTGCTTTGGTAAGATACAATTGGAAGATGCCCTCTTTCTAAAATTACGAAAGACTAGAAAGGAAAGTGGACAACATTTCAGCAAATGGCCAGGGATACATGTTGACAACGGACAAGGGTTCTATTAGCATTGTAAAGCTTCTCAAATGGACACCTTACTTACTCCTTCACCTCTATTCATCATTTGGGAATTGTAACCATGTTTGCCTTTGATGTAGTTTTAATATTAGTCAGACGATGGAAAATCATTCGGTACCGTCGTCAAATACTCCACAATGGGTTCCTCCTCCTTATCCCTGCCAGGAAACAACTTGTATTAGAAGCAACTGGGTTGCTATTTCTATGGGTACTGAACTTCTTTGGCTTTTAAAACCATAGCGAGACATCAATGTCCTGACGCAACCATCACATAAGAGCCAACGATAACAGACTGCACTATGAATTTTGTCAGGGAAAAAAATCTTTCTCACAATACATAACCCTGCATTAAATTGCAGTTATTGTGACTCAATGGTGATTTGATTGCTCTAATTATGATTCAATGGTGATTTGATTGCTCTAATTTAATGCAAAGTTTGGTCGTTATTCTTACATCAGCCGTCTTGTATTCAATACATCACGATATTGAAATCTCTAGCTTATAGAAATTAGGACAGATCAGCATTAAAACAACCTACTATGAGTGTGGCCTCATTGCCAAAATGGTGCTCGTGAGAGCATTGACATAAAGCCACGACTTTGATTAACGTGAAGCCAGGGATAACATATAAATATTTAGATCAATCAACACATGAAATAATAAAATTTACGTTCGAATAATGTTGACATATTTCCAACATGCAAATAATACAATTCGATTGGCCAAGAGAGCAAAGACTAAATCCTAGTTAAATCAAAATGTATCTAATAGTTATCCTTTTGGATTAATAATAATTATCTAATTTAATAATAATTTTTATCATTCAACCTTTTTTTTAATTATTATAATAAATTATTGAGAACTAAAAAACCATTAACTAATGAGCACTCCAAAAACACAGATGATGGATATGTACATGATGTCAAATTAAAGATGATTTCACTGAAAGTAGGATTGTGAGGAACTACAATGTTATATGGATTCGCATATTCGAGAATATCTACTACTATATGTTTCTTTCCATTGTCGTCAAATGTTAAAGCACTAATCTTGGTGCCTTCCACATGATCCAAACTATATCCATTATCAAGAAACATTACAGCGTCTAAAAGACCATCCTTGAAAGCTGAATTCCAAATAGGAATCTTCTTTGGTTTGAAGACAATCTTCTTCTCCACCCATTCATACGACTCATTTACAAGTTTCTCATCCGATTCCATCTTCTTAATGAATTCTGAGCTCGCCTTGCTATAGGAACCAGCATTGACAGTTGTTATGCCTCCCATAACTCTGGCCCTTACCAACTACACTCCATCTTCTGTGACAAATCTCTGAGCCACATAGGGGTAATTGTTAGCTGTCAGGCAAATCTTAAAAAAACATAAGGAGCCCTCAAGTCCAATTCGCCGACATTAGGTCATGTCATGAATGTCAACTATGCTTGTTACGTTGGTTAATATGACTACATGTCATCTCTTTTTCATTAAAATTTATCTCTACCATTGTGAGAAAGATAACAAACTATTGCTTCATGTAAAACCCTATTGATCATTAAAAGTTGGTTGAGATAATTTCTTGTGTCCACATTTTATGTTGGAAGATGAATATGATTATATTTCCCTATTGCTAACATCTGATGTTGGTTGACTAGCCCACACGGCAGGTGCAAAAGTATATTGGTATGGAAGCACTGGCCTACCATCTGATACAAGGTAGCATATACGACTTGATGAGTGGTCAATCATTCCAAAAAATGGTGCAAGTACCGTTCACCATGCTAACAAGTCTGCTATGTGGATATCACTTTGTTATGTTTCGATGGCATTTACATCTTTTGTGTTGGATTTTAATGTGTTTGTAAGGATGGATAGGTTGATTAGATGTGATATTAAGCTAAACTAATGCTTCCATTGACAAAATCTTGAAAAATATATATATATGTATATATGAGTTCATAATTTATGAGATAAATTTTGACAATCCATTTTTATAGCTCAATGTGCATAAAAGATAACATCTTGAAAAGAAATAATCCATTTATCATCTCATCATCTATGAGATAAAGTTTGATAACTCATTTTGGTAGTTCGACATGCGTAGGCTAGAGACTAGGCATGTAGTCATTGTGCATTGAGTTAAGCTCAAATGTGGAAAACATATTTTATTTATCTAATTTTTTAGTTGTCAATGATGTCAATTTTTATATTTTTTCTTTTTAAATCAATACATTATTTCGTGTCATAAACTTATATGTACAGATCTATAGGGTCATGATTTTTTAATTGTCAAAGCCCTTTTTTAACTGGAAAGTGATCGGGGTTAGCATTAGAACAAGGTATCTATAGGAAGTGAAACTTGTAGGCTATTTAGGGAGCATGGTGCCTCACCAACCACAACGTGGGTATTGAAGGTAGACCACTGAGCTAGTTATGTATATATTTTTACATCTTTGATGTAGAAAAAATGACACATATGTGTATTTGTGTGTGTGGGTGTGTGTTTTTGTTATTGACATGGACTCATACTAATTATTTTATATTTCTAGCACATACTATGTTTATAATATCATGTTATGGGAAAATGTTTTTTTGATTTAATGTTTTATCACTTTCTAGAAAATATGAACAAATGCATGGTAAAAAAAAAACAAAAACTAAGTATGAAAATTGACATCATAAGTAAGTAGATGGAAAATCAACAAATAAAAGGTGTAAAAATGTGTGGAGAATGAATTTAAAACATACCCAATGCAAGTACGATGAAAATCTCAAGACAAAACATAAGATACGTAAAAAAATTATAATAAAAAAGTCATAAATCACATCAAAATATAAGACAGATAATAATAAGATGAAAAAAAAAACTGTAGAAAGAGATATCAAATGTTTGAAAATGTGGAAGATAATTAAACAAGGATATATGAAAAGTTTCTAAAATTGTCATCCAATGTAAGAATAGTAATTATTATTTTTTGAATCCAACATAGGGGAAAATATGAAAGTGCTTGTAAAGTACATCCAATGTAAGATAATTAAAAAATAAAATTAAACAAGGACACATAACAAAATAAGCAAAGACCTCAATGAGTTGAAATTATGAAATCAGTCCTTGTGCAAGATAAATGTGAAGGAAAACATGACCATCTAAAGACCTATAATGGAGATGATGCGAAAATGAAATGTGATGGGTGTTTGTGAGGAATGCCTAGTTAATTCCCTAGGTCTTATGATGCAACTCACACACTGAAAATCCAAGAGGTTTTATAAATGGAAGCTAAGGGTAAAATCTAGCAAATAGATAGATGATGGGAATGTAAAGAAAAAGGACATGATTAAATAAAACTAATATCCATCACGGGCATATCACGAAATAAGTAGTAGAGAAATAAGTAAATGAGGTGCCATAAGGATGATGTATAAATCCTTAGTGGAGACAAGACACTCTAATCAAGTAGGCAATGCTAGTAATTGTTGACATCAAGGGCCTAGAGAACCCCACCTAGTAAGCATAAACTTGAGCTATAAAGTGAAGTAAAAATATTATTCCATGAAGGATAAACACATGAAATATAAAAGGATCCTACCTTTCCACAATGTGCTCCTTGCTCCTCAAAACCCCTTATAGAGTCACTAGTCTACTATGAATATTGGTTACTTGCATGAGAAAGTAGGTGGCACTAGAATGTAGTATATGTAATCAATGATGTAATAAGAACTCATACCCTATTCTAATGACCTACTGCACCCTAATGGACCTTTGCTTTATCGTGAATCCAACTATGGAGTTAATCTTCGACGAGAATAGAAGATGTGCCAAAAAGATCATTTATTTTGGTGTGATCTAAATTCTAAGATATGATTTTCCATTTAACATTTCATTTTATTATGATTTATATTTTAACTCTTTTGGATTTTTTTTATATTTTTATCCTCCATATGGTTTAAAAAAACACAATGGGTGCTAAAGATGACTTACACAAGAGATCTTCTACCCAACTGCTAGCGATGATAACCTAAAAACCACACCATGATGCCTAAAGATTTCTAGACTTGCAATATAGAAATGACTGAAATGTCAAAATTGACCTAAGTGTGCCTAAAGTGAAATGAGATGGAAATATGAAGATCATGGAAGATCCGTCCATGTGAAAAATGGTGATATAATGAATATATGCTAGTAGCTGATCACAAGAAGAGAAAGTTTTGCTTCAGAAGTGACTAGGAAAAAAAGGGGATTTAAAAGTACATGGAAATGTAATTCAAACTATAGAAATGAGACTCAAATAATGGAAAATTCTATGAAATATGGTGATCATGGCACTAGAGAATCTATACAAACCTACAAAGAGTCTAACAGAAACATTGATAAGAGCAATCATCTTAAAAGAGGGGGAGTGCAAAAAAATACCAAATAATCACAAGAAAACTAAAGTCAAATGTAAATGAAGTAAAATATGGAAAGATAAAATTTGAAGGTGCTACCAAAGATATAAAAATGAAAGCGAGGCCAATTGTAAATCATCCAAAAAGGACGACAACTAAAATGGTAACAAAGAGCCTAAAAGACAAAAATGGTTAACTGAAAAGTGAAATAAAAGTTGACAATAAAATTTGAATATGCTAATAAATATCTACAACAAAATCTACGGATGACTATAAATCATCCCATAAGTAAAATATAATAATGGATGACTATAAGGTGTGATAGAAACTTGTAAACTAAAGAATATGTTGAAAATAAAATGCTAAAAATAAAAATCATGGTACAAGAAAGATATATACAATAAGTATCAAAAATGCCAAAGATAATAATATGAGATCAATCGTGTAATAATGTGAAATAAAGGCTAAATGTTGTAGTGGAAGAAAGAGATGAAAAAGTGAAGGTAAAGAAGTGCAAAATTTTGCACTTAAAGAGGTCTGTGAAGAGGAGGAGCATCAACAAAAAGAAGAAGACGATAAGATGGGGAAACTAATCTATATACCAGCAATTGAATTAGATAATATGGAGATGATGATGGTTATAAT
The DNA here is from genome assembly GCA_037957365.1 of Torreya grandis. NCBI lineage: Eukaryota > Viridiplantae > Streptophyta > Pinopsida > Cupressales > Taxaceae > Torreya > Torreya grandis. The sequence continues at coordinate 3,057,996 of JARHVA010000971.1, forward strand.
AGAAGAATCAACAAGGATATTTAGGTTTGGATTTTTATTTTTATTTTTTTTCATAAATTATGTGCAGGCATAGCCAAGAAAAAGAGTTGAGAGAAGTTTCCAAGGTAAATCATAAGATTCAATGAATTTTAATCTAAATTTTTGAAAATTGCCAATTTTTTTAAACCTTAAAAAAAAATCACCTAAATCCGACCTAAAACTGCGGCCAAAAAATGTGCTTAATAAACTCTTAGAATACACTCCTATCGGGGATTCAAAAAGGTTGTTTAAATTCTCCACTCATGTAGTGCGTCTCCGCTCCTCCTTATCGTTGTTTCAAAAAGAATGGAAAATAAACCAAGGGCACACAAAACATTGTCAAATAAGAAGTAACAAACCCCAATCTAAAGTTAACTTTGTTTTATTTGTGTGAACTTAAAATTGTTTGTTTGAACATGAATTGGGTGGAAGCAGTCAAACGATACATAACAAGAAGTTATATTTTTAGGTAAATTTTTTTTTAAGAATTAAAAGAAAAGCCACACTATTAACAATGTCATGGAGCACCTTGAGTCCCTGAGGGTTGGAGGTGGGAGGAATACTGTAGATGACATTAGAAAATCACTGACTATAAGCAATAGCAACAGAAAATTCAAGCATTGTAGTTGGCATAATATACTAAAACGAGTTAACATAGTACATAGAACAAAAAGTCATTTAAATTTTGCATGACATAATATTATAGTTACAAAAAATATAAAATGAGTTCACATAGCACATACAATAGAAAATCATTTAAATTTTGCAATTGACATAATAATAGACCATTTGCGTAACAAGAACAAAAATATAATGAAAACTTATAAAATCAGCAGTGTTATTAAGCATTTGCATAATGAAAGAGTAGCAATAACATAAATCATTACAATTGCAGTTGGAAACTGCTATTGGAAATTGTATTGTTTTATAAAAACTGTTTGCATTTGTAAACTCAATTTTTTTGGAATTTTCTCTTGCAGTTGGCCTAGCCAGCGCAATACTAGATCACAAAGAAGGCACTTTAACTCTTCCAAAGACTCTAGGCATTTCAATACTGCAACCATGTTAACAACATTATGAGATATTTAACAAAAAATGCAATAGAAGCGTTAAAAACATGGTGCAAATCATCCTTATCCTCTCTATTATTTCTGAAGGACAAATTATGTAGTCGAATTGTATGAAGAGTGATTACCTTCACAAGGAGTGCGATGTTGTGGTTTGAGTTGAACTTGCATGGTTGCTTTGTTGAGGCAAGAAAAATCCTGAAGCATTTACAATTTATTTGTGAGTATTACTTATAGAAATGACTTTATCTATTAATGTTGTGAATTTTGCAAGTAGATACAACATTATGCAAATACTAAATTGTTAGGCAATTGCATACCTTCATTGCCGATTCAGGGAACATTTTGCTTAATGACATTATTTTTATCAATTTTAAAAATCCCTTGCATGGTAAGTTCTGAAAGCAAATAGATCATGATTTCTTCGTTTTGTAGGTAAGTTGTGTATGTTGTTCTCCTTAGTGTATGGAGTAATTCATCTAGAACCTGATATTTGGCAATGCATTGGAAAATTTCTATTGGCTTCAGTTTTTATATTGTATAGTAGCCGGTGGGAGTAAAAGTAAGGGCATTCTTTTTTATAATTGTTATACTACATTGTTAATTCCTACCCCGGTTGAAAGTGGTCCACCACTATATTGCAGTGTGTGCAAATTGGCTCAAATGGTGTTGAATATGCCTTTGCAATTGATAGAGTACCATGCACCTGATTAGGCATCAGTGGCAAAATTTGCTATTGGCATTATTTGTTTTGTAATGCAATGGAAATCTTGGGTTTATACAGCATTCATTCATTTGAAAATACATTGAACACTTCTTTTGTCCAATGCTCTAAACTAGTTGTGCTTTTACAATCCTATTGAACTATTTAGTGATTTTAAAATATTAACCATACATAAATTTGACAGAATGAGGACATAAATCAAGGCAGACAGGAAAGCCGTTATTATTTTCATCTTCGTAAGACACTGAATACCATCCATAGAGCTAAATTTCAAAGAATGTATGTATATATATTGTGAATACATGTAATGTGTATATTGCATGAACCACAGATTCAACACACCATATCATAAGGAAAAAGTCAAGAAGAAAAAGTGGGTATTAAGGCTATGCAGTGCAAATTGCAGATATGATGTTGATATTGAAGATGGGAAGTCGATATTGTAGGTATGATGAGGGTTATCGAAGTCGATAAGTATGAGAATGACTTAGAAATAATCTTTGAAGGCTGTCGAGATTGAATATGCCCAGAGGTAGAATTTATAAATAATTGAAGATTGAACTCAGATATAGTATCAATCTTGTAGGAAATTAAATTTAATGTATGTTAACTCTAGGTTATAGTAAAGATCGGCATATGAAATTCAAATAAATTGGAATGATTTTGGTAATATCCATAAGATAATAATAGTTTATGGGCCATAAAACCACAACTGTGATCTGATCTAAAGTGTGAAATGCACAAAGAGAAATCAAGGGTTGTGAGATCAAATTTGTGCGATGCAGTTCTCTTCTGGGATGTCATGAGAGTTTTTGTTGGTAATACCCTCTAGTCTACCCCACTAAGCCCTAGGCGATCTCTTAAAAAGTTCATCATATCTTGTATTAGGCCTTTTATGGTGATTGATGATGATGGCTCTTCTATTTTTGGCAGTGACCAAATGAGTGATAATTTCATTCCAGTTTGTTTTGTATTAATATAACTTCATTTCATTATGTGATGGTGGGTCTTCTATTATTAATGTTGATTAGAAATTCCCCCACTTTTGCAATTCAAACCTCAAAAAGGGAAGGCATATAATCAACATTCAATATACAGTGGTAGTTAACCTAGATGTTACTATAAGTGGATGAATATAGGTATGAAAAGCATCTGTCAGGGATAATGAGTTTATAGAATTGATGATTATCGATAGGATGAGTAGAACGGTGGTTGTAAGGTTTTTGTGCAATCTGCAGGACTTTGATAGAGAAGTAAAATAATAAAATAACATATATGCAACATTGTTGTTTTAAAAAGTTCACTGCATGATAAAATACCCTATAAATACAACTTGATATGATATGATCAATAGTTCAAAGGCATTGAAGCAGTTTAGTTTAGTTTAATGCAGTTACATGAGTATGTGAAAATGAGTCCAGGGTGGAATCCAAATAGAAAATTATGCGGAGTTAATAATATTCATGATGAATCTAGTCCACAAAGTATAGGTAGGGGGTGTTGGTTATTGGCTCAACTAATAAAAAATCCAACGTTACAAATACTAATTGATCCTATTAAAAATATACTTTATAGCCTGAGATAGAAACAAAAGTGATTCTTACAAACACACACTATTATTGGAATGAATCACAACATACAGAAAGTAGACATGCTTGCATTGTTAATTATTACAATGAAACTGGAATGTTATGATCCAAATGCTCAATATAAGGAAATATACCTCGATTATTTTGTCAATAAGAGCTTGCAGGCGTTGGAAATCATTTTTTGCATTGACATAAGTGATGAATGTGGACTATGTGTTGCACAATGTTTCGTCCTCTATTTGAGTCCATTTCACTAGATTTTTAAAAAGGAAAATAGTTAGTTCCTTTTTGCATATTTTGATTTCTATGTCATTGTAATGGTGTATAAGCATGTGGGATAAATACACCTATTATTTGAAAAAAATTAAACAAATTATTTTAAAGCACAGGATACAATGTTTTTTTCCTTGCAAAATGATAGTACACAAATTTATGCTTACCTTTGTTGTGTTACTTGGAAAATTGCCATATGTTATGTCGACAGTAAGATGATTGCCTATCTTTTGTGCATATATACAAATGGATGCTATTGTAGCTGTGGCATAGTGCTCTGTCTTGCTCAAAAGTTGTTATATTGTGGAGTTAAGAATAAACATATGTTGAAGGCAAACTTAGTCAATGCACTCTATTATCCTGTTATTGTTTACTAGAAATATAAAATCTGATCTCCTTTGTCATAGTTGCTTTTGGGATAAATGGAGAAGTCCTTCATAGTTATTGAATTTTCTGGTGAAATAATTTGTTCATGCTTCTTTATCCATGTGTCAGCCATATTTAGTGTTATTGTCATTTCACCTATGTTGTTTGTTATGTCTATTCGTAGTAGCTCTTTTCCCTTTTGCCTATTGAGCATTGTTTTGTACATGACAATATCTCCTTCAAAATCTTGTCCACTTTTGTAATTGCTTATGTCATCTATTGTGAGAGACCTGTTGTCTCCTTGTTTGGGCCTGCATGATATTAAAGTAAAGAACAAAATTACGCATAGTCAAAGAACAATTTTTGTTTAGCAATTTTAAGAAAGAAAATATAGATGCATTGATTTGTTTCTTGGATATGTATTCAAAGATAATGTTTAAATAAATATGCAAAAAATTAATTGACATATTTATAAAAAACTTCTTTTATTTAGGTACACTTGCCAATATTAAGTGCATGGAGCACATATTGCAAGAGCTCAATTGGGGAAGCTTGAAATAAATATGTCTAGTTTCAATGTAGTAAACAAATGATAAGTGTGTCACATGGAACATAATAAGATCAAATGGTGGGTAGAGTGTTAATGTTGGCAAAAAAGGAGCGATTTCATCCTATATACAGCAGAGACAACTGTCAATATACATGCAAATGAAGGAGCTCATAGGTAAGAAGCATGGGAGCTATTTAAGGGAAAGAAGACAATGTATGCATACTAGATTTTGTAAATATTAATATATGTACATTATATGGTGGAAGGATAATGAATGCACAAACACTAATTGACAAAATGCTTCAAAGAAAATGTAGTCTCATGGAAATTGTTTAAAGCAAAATATGCACAAAATGGGTTTGATGAAAGAACCTTGAAACCATTTAATAAATGCAATGGTATTTTTTAAAGTTGTCTCCATAATATTTCACACATAGCACAATGGGAGCTTGGAACATGAAAATTTTGAGTGGGACTCAAAAGAACTGTTGTCATAGTTATTTTAAATTATGTATGAAGTGTAGCAAATCATGGAACACAACGAATGGCTTACAACATTTATTCCATGCAATTTCAATGACAATAAAGGTAATACAACTACAATGTAAATGCATACCTTTTTTATTACTGATTTGCATCTGTTCCTTTAGTAGTTGAAGCCATGTAAGCCAAATCACAAGGCATATTGTAACTACATGTAATTTGTGTGCAATTTCAAAATAGGATTATAATAATCAAATTTTAGATGCTTACCTTTTCTTTGATGTGGATGTGTCATATTTGGAGATTCAGCTTCAATTTGTTGTTCTACCTTTGATGACATGTGCTATAAGTTCATGGAAGGAAAATGTAAATAAATCATTTTGGAATTATGCATTAATAATCTAAATATGATATATCTTTATGTCAATTGTTTATGTTCAATTTAATTGAAATTGCATTGTGGTCAGTCTAATATGCATGAAACATAGTCAATTGTATTTTTTATTTTTTGATATTTGTCAACATGTGGCCTATTGTTGTACCTGCCTCCATCATTACTAGACTTGGGAGTAGAAACAAATTATGGTGTTCCATGAAGCAATGCAATTGTTGTTGGGTACTTTTGTTTTGCACCATGTCAAAGTTGAAATCACTGACTATGATGATTTTCATGTTTGGTTCTAGATTCGAAGTGATTTTATGTACAAATGTTAAAAGGTCTACAATAGGGGCTCTTGGCACCAAATATACATTTGATATTTTTATAGACATATGTTCAAAAAATAAGTCAATGGTAATTGTTTCTATGTTCTTTGTCGCAAATATTTTAATGATTTGTAGTGAAGTCATTTTCTTATAGCATATCAAGGGGCCATGAATATTCATTGCAACAGAACAATTGAAGTTTTCAGTGAGAAATTTTATCTTTGGGCTTATTGACATTTGAGTTTCTTGTAGGCAAGTACATGCAAAAAGTTGGGGGATAAAAAAGTGACATAATGAAAAATACAAAGTATTATCTATAAAGGGCATACACCCTTTTCAAAAGGGTGTATTCCATTTTTTTAGAAAAAAACCAATGCTAACATAAAGAAAGGTCGGTCCCAACCCTAAAGGGCCAGTCTCAACACTAAAGGACATTGTTAAGGATCTGTTACTCTCATGAAGACTAAATAACCGAATCAACTCATATATTAATCTGAAACACTCACATTACAAACACCAATTCCTTTTATGGAAGGAACACTCGGTATCATGGGCCACTTCGAGGGGGATAACTCCTTTAGAGCAAGGCTCTATTACAATTACTCTTCTTGGATGATGTGCAACATCACCTACCCCTTTAATTATATTATTTATTAACAACCCATCTCCTTAGTCTAATGCATGTGGGATTATTCATTTGATGCATTTCTATTACATGCTATTAGTTCTACTAGTTATTCCCCTATCTAGGTACATTATAGGCATACACTATTTGCAGTTAAAAGGGTGTACACCATTTGCACTTCAAAGGATGCATTCCCTTTGCAAAGGGTGTACATCCTTTCTAAAGGGCTATGCTCTTTTTGAATTGTATTTTTTTTTCAATTCGAGGAACACACACACACACACACACACACACACACACACACACATATTGCATTTTAATGGTTATTGTTAAGCACTTTGGACTGCAATTTTTTTTGACATGTTTGATGTTTTTAAAGCATATAATTAGTAAAATAAATGTTAAGTATTCTTATATTTTAAATTTATTTTACTAAATATAACAAATTAGGACCACTCAACATCTTCTGAAATTGATTACAAAGCTTTAGGAGTTACCATTTAGAAGATAATTTTTTAAATTCAATTCCAACGAATACTTAGTTTTAAGAATTTCAGGATTAGAAGATAGAATGAGAAAGAAGGTTACAAACCATGTTATGTATGTAATACATCTATACTATTGATGATTACATGTTTGTTTTACCTACTTAAGTATTCTTTATCTACTTTATCTACTTGAGTATGCTCTACCTAATTAAATAATCGAGCCATTGATTGATCTCAAGGAGTATGCCCTACCTGAATACACAAGCCATAACTTGATATTTACTATTCCCTACTTGTGTCAAATTAAGTGTTCCACTTACTCAACATAGTTTACTTCAAGGTCCTTTAAAAACTTGCTTGCAATTAGGTTTCTTCCTAACCATATATTATCTCTTGATCTATCACAAAAGGTCTTCTGAGTATTGGTATTGAAATACTAATGACCTTAGTCTTTAATATTAGCTCGACTTCTTAGCCTCTATATTTAGATCAAAAGACACTTTTAATGACTTAAAATAGGGTACTTAGTCCTAAGATAGTAATCTAGCTTCAAACAAAACCCTTCTTTGACTCCTAAAGCACTCAATTATACATCCTCACCTCTCTAAATAATACTATGAGGGTTTCACATATTATTTGACTCAAACTTCTTAGTACATGAATCACTGCAACTCAAAACTCAGATTACAAAAACTCTACCCTTTATAGGCCAAATTCTACCTCTTAAGGACTTGATACAAAGAAGTCTACAACTACCTTGTTTTTTGGGCTCATTCAATTCAAAAACTCAATGAAAATATCAAGAAAATGATACAAAACTCATAGGTGTTTTTACACAATCTCAAGATACCAATTAGATCACCAAAGTGCCCAAAAAGTTGACTAAGTCCTAAGCATTGCTATAATATTGTGTATAGGCATGTTTGGTCTTGAAAAGGTGTTATTAATCTAAGCTCATCAAAGGATTATTATAAAGCTTTATAAATATGTTTGGAGACCATCTCTGAGGATAAGAAACCAATTTCCTTTACTGCTTTCTTAAGAATTAGAATTCAATGGAAACTCTAATCTTTAGGTCTAAATGGCATAATCTGCTTACTTAGAAGGATATTGACTTGGCTTAACTATCAAATGCTTTGAATCACATTACTTGTAAGTATTATATAGTGTTCACATAATAACATTGGAACTTCATAAGAGGTTTATACTCAATCAACAAAGTTGGAGATGTACTATACTTGGAGTTTCTTATCTTTGCCTTGAAATCTTCTTAACAACCTTATTCTCAACATAGAAAATGAACTTTAATTAATGGGTCTATCAATATGCATAAATGAATAGCCTGCAACATGCAACTTATAGCATATATATATTAATGATACAATCATTCATACATTACATCTACCATATATATGGTACTACATGTAGGTATTCGGTCACTCAGACATGACATCTTCATGTGGTCATGATATGATCACTCATATTAGACATAAATGTAGTTAATAACCCTAGTGAACTCCATTTCCACCTAAACCATTAACCCCTAACCCTAAAAACTAAATCTTAAACCCTAAACACTGAAACCTGAATCCTAAACCCCAAACCCTAAGCCATAAACCCTGAACCATGAACACTAAATAATATACCTAAACCCTAGACCCTAAGCCCTAAACCCTGAACCATTAACCCTAATACATTATCCCTAAACCAAAAAGAATAATCCATAAACCCTAAACTATTTAACCTAAACATATAAACTTAAAACATTAAACCCTATACTTTAAAAACCCTAAACCATTAACCCTAATACATTATCCCTAAACCAAAAACAATAATCCATAAACCCTAAACTATTGAACCTAAACATATAAACTTAAAACATTAAACCCTATACTTTAAACCCTAAACCCTAGACCCTAAACCCAAAAACCTAAATGTAAGCCCTTAACCTTAAACCCCAAACCATAAACCTAAAATACTAAATCGTAAACCCTAAAACTCAAATGTAAGCCCTTAAACCTAAACCCCAAGCCTATAAACCATAAGTCATAAACCTTAAACATTAACTCCTAAACCCAAAATTCTAAACCCAAATCAAAAACTGAAAACCCAAAACCTTAAACACTAAACCTAAATCCCTAAAACATTAACCCTTAACCCTAAACCCCAAACCATAAAATATAAACCATAAAAACTAAACCCCAAGTCCTAAATCCTAAGCCTTAATCCCCAAACACTAAGTTCCAAACCCCAAACCTTCAACCAAACCCCCAACACCAAAACCTTGAACCTTACACCCTAAACCCTAAGTGTGAAACCATAAACCCAAAACCCTAACCCCAAACACCAAGCCCCAAATCTCAAAAGCTAAACTCTTGATCCCTTGAGCCATAAACCATAAATCCCAAACCTTTAAACATAAAATATAAATAATAAGGCCTACAACGTAATACCTAAGCCATAACACTAAAACTCGAACCCTGAATACTAGTCCTTATACACTAAACCCTAAGCTATGAATCTTGAACCATAAACCTTAAACCCTAAATTTATAAATCCTAAACCTCTAGCCATAAACCACAATCTTGAGTTATCACTTATATAGATAAAGGAGAGGGGGCATTGGCTAAGGCATATCTTGAAAGGATAGGGGTCATTCTAACATATATAGAGAAATCAGTGACAAGGGGCATTCATGTAAAAGGCTTGAAGATGGATTCAAGATGAATTCCTAAATAATTTGTGGGTTTTTTAATCAACAAGTCTATCAATATGCATAAATGTCTAGCCTATAGCATTTAACCTATAACAACATATAATAATGATACAATCATTCATACATTAAATCTATCCCATACCTAGTACCACATGTAGGTATGTTGTCACTCATACATGTCATATTCATGTATTCACAATACAATCACTAATACCAAACACAAATTTAGCTAATCGCCCTAGTACACTCCATTAACCCGAAAACCCAAACCCTAAACATCATAAACCTTGAATGTTGAACCCTAAACCTAAACCCTAAACACCATAAACCTTAAACACTTAACCTTAACACATTATCCCTAAACCCAAAACAATAATACCTAAACCCCAAAACCTAGACCCTAAACATAGAACCTTAAAAACTTAAACCCTAGACTTTATACCCTAGACCTTAAGCCATAAAACCTAAAATTTAAGCCCTTAACCCTAAAGCATAAACCATAAGACTAAAATCCTAAATCCTAAACACTAAACCATAAAACCTAATATTCAATTGCCCACTCCCCTATTGGGAACACATATAAGTGTCTATGCAAGAGGTTTGGATGTGAATGTATGATATTTGATTATGTACATGGTAGACTGGTTCCATAACCAATATTATACCTCCACCATTGATGCCAGGAATCTTTTCCATGTCTCTAAACTTGATGAAGCTCTTAGACCAATTCAAACACTTATATTACAACCCTATAAGACATAAAACAACACACCACACACTTGTTTCATGAGCACTTATGGAACACACACAAAAACAAAACCAACTAACTCAAATACAAACTAACTTGAAAGAAACTCTTCCTCAAGAAGATGGAATTGAACTTGTGCTCACCAAAGGGAGTCCTTATGGTGATTTCTTCTTCATAGTCACTTGGAACATCCTCGTGATCAACTATGGCTTGAACTTGTTCATCTTCACTTCCCACAAAATGGGCTCTTTTTCAAAAAGGGATGATGTGGGAGGGTCATGGATAGGCTCATGGGATGGATATGAGGTATGAGGTGTGATGGAGGGATTGTGAAAGGATTGGGGAAAAAGGACCTATTGTGTAAGCTCATGAAACTCCTCAAATTTGGCATAGGACTCTTCAATTTGCTCCTTAAAAATTGCTTTCATCATTTGGCCTTCTTTTAATGCTCCACAGTAGACTAGGGACAAATGAGATCATTGCACTATGAAGGGGGAGTTGGAAATAGGGTCCAACTTGCATTGGATGTGTCCCTAATCATCAATATTCCTCTGGACAAGTGTTCTCATTGTTTGCAATCATAATCACCCTTATATAGACCTATTTTCACATTTGGCACTAAGATGATCATCAGTTTCTCAATCCAATCCATACAAGGAAGGGTATGACACTTGTCAATGGTCCACAAGTCTCTAGATCCATGAGGTAGACCTTAAAAGACCTCCAAATTGGAGTTACCACCTTCTCATTTGGTGATCACTCTCTATTCACTATGCCAATTTGGACTAGCTAAAGTGAAAGTGATTGTATAAGTACTTGTGTGCTTTTATAAGGTAAGAAATGGATATGAGGAGGCTACATCTCATTTTATCTCCTAAAGTGATCCTCATCCTTTTGGGAATCTTCTATACCTCTAAGACATAAAAAATTATCAATAAAATCCATTATGTACAATGTTATTATAGATAAGGTACAAGTCAACTTGATATGAAGGAGACCTAGAGAGTCCTTTGCAAGTCCAAGATCATTTCCCAATCAAACTAGCCCTCCATGATGCCTTTTATTCCACTTCTTCCCAATCAGGTAATTAACAAGGGTTTTAGAGTGTTTTAGGTAGTTTTACCCTTAAGGATGGTTCATAAAATTGTGACATCCTAACCCTAAATAAATTCCACTAGATCCTTTATTAGGACCCTCTCCAACCTATTTTATCTCCTCAGACTCCCATGCTAGGTATCCGTACTGATGTGAGCTTCAAAACTTGGCCTCTCGAGCTCTTCAAGGCATTCTGTGCACCATATCATGTTCTTGATCCAATAAATTATCTCTTTGTGGCCTTATCTACAAAATAAAGGTTCTCACACACCTTATATATCCCCATGGAGGTCTTCCAGTGATCTTCAATGTTCACTTGGTGTTAGAAGTGAGGCTACATCTACTTAGGGCTTTGAGGCCTAGTTAAGGCTTAGTAGGCCTAGTTTGCACATAGCTACTCATCAACACGTATGAGTATTTGTTATGATTTTGATGACTCCCATGTGTTGTATCATGTTCAAAACATCCTCCTACATCTCTTTTCAAGGTTTTGATAGTCTCTAACTCATTTCCTTGCCCTTTTCATACTGAGCCTGCAAGATTTTTCCTCTTAGGAGTGCCCTTTGTATGAGATAAAATAGAGGTCACTTCCCCTATTGTACTAGACAAAATGATGATATTATGGGCTTTTTCAAGTTATGGGTACCCTTTGTACAAATTTTTAGTGTTGGTTCACATTCCTAGCACCTCTAAACCTCATAAAACCCAAGGCAGACTTCCTGATCACTCATTGTGTGCAGGCTTTATGTGTCTACTATAGGTTAAGACTTGAGCTCAATTTCCACCCCTATTTTCTTGGCATAAGTATCTCATTAGGTTGGTATAACCATGGTTAAGGTGTTATCAAGTCTATCACCCATTATTTCTTGCTAGCTCCTCAAAGTGTACTCTTTACTGTCCTAGGCTAAAATTGCAGTCAACTATGATTGTGTGCCTACTCAGAAAAGGTATCCCTGTAGGTGGAATTTCTATCTTAGACCCTTATATACCATGTTACACATATTCTATTGATAATAAACCTAGTGCACTCTATTTCCACCTAGACCATTAACCCTAAACCCAACCCTAAACATTGAAACCTAAACCCTAAACCCCAAACCCTAAGCCATAAACCTGAACTATGAACACTAAATAATATACCTAAACCGTAGACCCTAGGCCATATATTGAAAGGTTGGGGATCATTTAAACCTATATGGAGAAAGGAATGACTAGGGGCATTCATGTAAAAGGCTTGAAGGTGGATTCAAGATAAATTCCTAATAATTTGTGGGGTTTTTAATCAATAGGTCTATTAATATGCATAAATGGCTAGCCTGTAACATTCAACCTATAGCATACATATAATAATGATACAATCATTCAAACATTACAACTACCCCATACCTAGTACTACATGTAGGTATGTTGTCACTCATACATGACAAATTTTTGTATTCGCATACAGTCACTCATAACAAACACAGATGTAGCTAATCAACCTAATACACTCCATTTACACCTAAACCATTAACCCTAAAACCCAAACCCCAAACCTTAAACACCATAAACCTTGAATTTTGAACCTTAAATTTAAACCCTAAACACCATAAACCTTGAACACTTAACCCTAAAACATTATCCCTAAACCCAAAACAATAATACTTAAACCCCAACACCTAGACCATAAACATAGAACTTTAAAACCTGAAACCCTAGACTTTATATCCTAGACCCTAAGCCCTAAAACCTAAACTTGAAGCCCTTAACCCCAAATCCCAAACCATAAGATTAAAATCCTAAATCATGTCAATTAAAAATCATAATGGTGTGTTGATTTATTCTATTTTAGATGGAGTCTATTAGGGTGATTAGCTACATTCATGTCAGCATAAGTTACCGTATTCTGATTAAGGTAGATCTCATGTATGAGTGAATGCATACATATATGTAATAAGTATGCGATAGATGTCATGTATGAGTGACCATATCATGACTATAGGTATGTTACATGATACAGGGCAATCATTTATGCATATTAATAGACCCATTGATTGAAAAACCTATAAATTATTTAAGATTCCACCTTCAAGCTCAGGTATTCAATTGGGTATGGCATACTCAATTAGGTAAAGTAGGTAGGGCATACTCAATTAGGTGAAATATGGGGCATAGTCAATGGTATAGATCTATTACATACGTAACATGATTTGTAATCTCATTTCTCATTCTATCTTTTGATCCTGAAATTCTCAAAACTAAGTATTCACTGAAATATAATTTGAAAAACTAACTTCTAAATGGTAATTCCTACAACTCTGTAATCAATTTTAAAAGATGTTGAGTGGCCCTAATTTTTTATATTTAGTAAAATAAATTTAAAGTATAAGTTTACATTTAATTTTATATTCTTATACTTTAAATTTATAAGTTTACATTTAATTTTATTATTTACATTTAATTTTATGTTCTTATACTTTAAATTTATAAGTATAACTTTACATTTAATTTTATATTACATTTTATAGTCTTATACTTAACATTTATTTTACTAAATATATGCTTGCAAAATATCACATATATCAAAAAAAATTGCAGTCCAAGGTTCTTAACAACCTCTAGTTGCAAAATAGATATACATATGCATCTTTTAACGATCTCAAATTGAAAAAAAAAAAATTGCACTCCAGAAAGGGCGTACGCCCTTTATAAAGGATGCATGCCCTTTGCATAGGGCATACGCCCTTTAAACATTTCAATTTTTTTTGGTTTTCCTTCCAAATCTGCCTTGGGTACAGGCTTAGGGAGGTCCGAACCTACCATGAAACTGGTCATGGAGCAACGTACTTAATTTCTAGGAAATTTAAGAGTCTTTTTCGTCTTTGTCGACACATCTGATCAAGCATGTTTTATTATTTTAAAAAAAATTATATGAGTTTTTAGAGGAGAAAGTATAGTTTTAGAATATATAATTTTTTTAATGTTAGAATATTATTTATAGTTATTACTTAATTTATACATAACATACCTCATTATAGACTATATACATATAGTCACAAATTCTCTTATAACTTTTTAAATATTAATTGAAAGTCTATAAAATTTATATATCAACAATATACACATTGTCAAACATATAGAATATTATTTATAATTATTACTTAATTTATACATAACATACCTCATTATAGACTATATACATATAGTCACAAATTCTCTTATAACTTTTTAAATATTAATTGAAAGTCTATAAAATTTATATATCAACAATATACACATTGTCAACTATGTTTTAAAAAAAATTGATTTTCATGAAGTTAAGGTCAAGTTGTGTTTGTACCCTTACAATTTAAATTTTGCAATTGTCTTGACTTGTAAAATTATTTAAAAATTATACATATATAATAAAAAATATTCTTAACAATCTTCAACAATTCACCTATCTATATATGAAATTTCATACAAAAATTGAATCGTTTACTCAAAAAAATGTGTTCATACACATGCACTTTCCTTATCTTTTTACAAAAAATAACCAACCTATTGTCATAAATGCATCTATTTCACACACTTTTATCATTTTGATATTAAAAAAAAAATGAAAATTAGAAACTACATTCAAAATGCCACAATTCATGTTTTATGTCATTGTCAAATTCATTTTCGAATTATCTCTAACATTCTCCCCAAGTTAAACTATTTTTATTTTCAGAAAAAAGGTATCGCTTTATACTCCCTCTTTTATCCCCCATTATCCTACATCTGCCTAGGCATAAGACAGTTGCTTCGATGAATTGGTGGTTGTGTATTATTTTTTATAAGTATAGTTGTAAGATCCTAGTGTTCAAAGAGCATATGGTGAAAAAATTACAATCTTTTTTGGTCAAATCATATAGAAAATTCCATTGTGAAGAGTTTGCAAGCCTTTGCATTTCACTTTGAACTTCATTCGAGACTATGAAGTTTTGCTCGGTTAGTCTTTGAACAAGGTACAACAAATCAAAATTTTTCACTCTAGACAGTGCAGTATAAATAAGGCCATGGTGGTTTATTCCATGGGGTTCAAAACCCAAAGCATTCATTGTTATCCCTTTTGACCTATGAATTATTCTTGCACATACTATTTGTACAGGGAATTGCTCTCGCATTGTTATTTTTTTTTTCATATATTCTTTTTGTAACTCTTGTTATAGGAGTTCATGATTTGTCTATTTATGTATTGTATAAGGAGTCCATTGTTTACCATTGTAATTTGCCTACATTGGCATCATGGCGCTGTATCCATACAATTTCAGGGGATGTGCCTATGTAATATTAGAAAATTCCATCTACACCATTAACTAAGCCATCTTCTGTATTGTAATTTCCTATAATTAGCTTGATTAAAATGTTTCTTTTTAAAGTTATTTTTTTTGCCAAAATTGTTTGTTTACTAGGTGTATAGTCCTTTTTAATTTCATCAATTTTTATGTGGTTAATTGCAGTTAGTGTATATGTTTCTCCTTGCAAAGCATTCAACATTTTGTTATGAATTTCAATATCTTTGTTTCTATGAAATAAGTATGGAAATGTTGGGTCAAGTGGAGGATTTCTATGGCAGTATCAATTTAAGTATTTAATGTTTGTTATTATCGCATTGTTTGTTCTTATGCAGTTTATAATATATGCAAATCAAATATTTGGTTGTGACATTATTTTTTGCAGTTGAAATCATTTTACATTTTCAATCCAAAATGTGTATGGTTTATCTCACTTTGAATTTTAGGTTCTTTAAATATCCAATTGTCGAGAATTGGTTGTGTCTGGTAGAAATCACCACAGAAAATGACATCTACGTTTACAAATGGCTTTGTTGGTGTGTGCATGAATTCACATAACCTTTTGTCTGTGTTATAAAGCATTCAACTACCTATTAAAGATATCTTATCAATAAGCATTACATGAAGTTGCTCATTTTCTTGATGACAATATCTAGAGTACTAGAATCCAGTGGAAGCATTTTTGACATTTTGTATGGCAATTAGAAAACTGAGTAGTTGCACCATTTGCAATGTATGCAGCTTTGCTAGTATATGCAATGATAATTCCTTTAGATTTTAGAGGGTCACTATTGAGTTATCTATTTTAAAAATGATAGTGTTTGGTAAATTACTTTTGCCGCATATGTCTTCCCTGTTCCAACTCCCCCTATTAGAAATAGGTAAATTGTTTTGTCTAGAGAAATTTGTTTTCTTATTGTAACATCTTTAACAATTTGATATTGTTCAAAGTTCAATTGTTTTTGTGAATTCAAATACTTGTATTTACTTATTAGAAATGGTTGCCTAGTTATTTTGAATTTGTTTGGTGGTGGGGTTTTTGTTGGGTTTTTTTTGTAATTTAATTCATATCAGCATCGATATCATATTCGTCATTTGTAGCAAAATGTCGATCAGATTCATTGTCATTTTCAATGTTAAATATCATTGTTTTTTATTTAAGCATGTGTGTAGCATCAATGTAGATGTCACCCCTTTTTTTGTAATTACACTGTGAATTTGGCCTCTGTATTTTATAAGGTTTCAAAGTGTGCAAGGTAAGTTGCGAGCCATGTACGGAATCTTTTTTTAATATTTTTTTTGGTTCTCGATATGGTATGAACAACATCATTTTCTCTCTACAGTAGTTCTCAGGGTCAATGTGTTTGATGTACCTCACATAGCGTATGATTTGCGGTTTTTGACGTCTCTTCATATTTCTACTTGTTCTTGCATAGCACAATACATATTATGCTAAGCACACATGTTCTAAAGATTATAGTCTTCCATCATATTTGTCCATGACTGAAGAACACATTACATTTTGGGAGTCGTCATACTCATGTGCTAACAATTTAAGACTTTTCAAAAAAATGTTCTATTTTCCAATGGGGATGTATTTATAAAAATTATTTTCCTAGAGCCATAATGCAGTGGTAGTGATATCACTATGTGCACTACTTGTCAACTGGACATTTGTTGATAATTAAAGAGAGTGTTACCAAGTTTTCATACAAATTGGAATTTCGTCTCTTTTTTTTTATGGTTCTCAAAATTTTGAGAAAACCATTGGTAATTTGTGATCGAATTTAGTCATATAAGATGTGTAGTACATTGTAGCAGAGTTTATATCAAGAATATATTGTGTATATGTATTTGCATACTAAAGTTGGGGAACACCAATTACAAAAACATTGGTCCACATGTCCACTTGGTGTCTTTTCAAAATAATTACAAGTCGTGTAGTAACTGATTGTAGTAAATTCAAAAAAAATTCTTTAGTTAAGTTTTCACTTTTTAAGAACATGTCAAATGTTGTATTTTTGTCATACTTTTTGTTTTTTAGCAATTTCAAAAATGTTTTAGCAGCACTTACAATTCCCTGTTGCGTATTTTCTACAGGTTCTAATATTATTGTTTCATCCATTAAAGGTAGTGGGAAGTTGAATATGCATTATGACTTCTTGTACTTCTTATATGTTTTTGTATGCTGATTGGCTTGCATTTGCATTAATGTTTCATCTAGCAATGACGAATATCAAGATATGTATTTTGTCACCAATGATTCAATTTCAGCATTTAAACATTGGTTGTAGATCAATGCATTGCTTATCCAAAGCATAAAGTGAACATGTTCATTTTCTCTATTTTAAAATTTTGTTGCAAAAATATAATCGATAATGTCGCCAAACAATTGCTTGTTTTGTAACATCTTCTTAAATGCATTTATTTTGTGATTGAAATAATCACTACAAATTACAGTATTCTTTCTTATTATCAAATTGATATTGTCTGAACATATATTCTCATTACGCTGGGATTTATTTTGGATATTCATATTACTTAATGCATTGTAAAGGGGACTCCAAACATGATATATGCTCGTCAATGTGACAAAAAATGTAGGTGGCCCTAATTGCTTTATCATCGTAAAGATTTTTTTTTTCATTTTTTCTAAATAGTTGGGTGATATTTGAATGTTTATTAAGTAGAATAAACCTATTGGAAATTTCAAAATCTTTTCTACATTTGTCTTTTTTTTAAGGTTTCTTGCATATAATGTTTTCCTTTTCAATTCGCCTTTTCTTATACATACCCATGTAAAACTGGAAATTTGTTGTATGATAATTTTAATTGCTTTGAAGAATACATTTGTGATATGATTTTCAATGTCATTGTCTTGATTTAATAGTTCCCACTTTGTAATTTTTTGGTAGGAAAAAATTTCCATAACATCAATTGGCTTAGCATAACCATAATATAAAGTTGAAAAATTCCTTTCTTTCGAGTACTTATCTTCGAAAATACCCAATAGATTAAATCCTTTGAATGGTGCTATTTAAATAATGCTTTCCTCAGAGTCTTTTATTGAATGTGAATTGTCAAATCCATAAACAATTGATTCTATAATTAGTTCTAATTCAAATTCAATTGGAACCTAGTCAATATCTTCAGCATTTTGAATTTCTTTTGCTCTTTGGTGAATTTGGTCCTGGAAGATATGTAGCCATTCGTTATCGATAGTGAATTCCTCTTGCATATACAAAGGCATTTTGCAAATCTTAGCTAATGCATTCATCACACATACAGGGCTAACATTTCCTCTTAAATATGCATTGCCATATTCTAATTTCTATTTAACTGCAATTGCAATTATTCAATTGTCATTTTTTATTTTCCCAGGGAATGCTTTTTGGATATAATCAAAATTAACAAGCACATTTATAATTGTTCCAAGAAGTCCTATTTATGCTCGTTTATATCCTAGTTTTCTTATTTGTGCAAAGGCCATATGCATAGAAACTAGCACTTCTTCTAAATAACTTAATGTCTGTCTGAACTGCTTGTATTGGTTGATTTCTTTGTATTTGAAAAGGTGAGGCAAAATTGGGCATTTTGTCATTTTCAAAAGCTAAATTGCATTGTTTACATATGTTTCCTTCAAATTGTTTGCTATCTAATTCGGATTCAACAATATTCGAAGAGAAAATGTCAATAATAGCATTCTCTAGATCAATTACTTCTTTATAGAAGTGTAAGCATTCACATAGACATGGATAAGTACGTGTGTCATTAATTACTTGTAGATATGTTCTAATTACTTTTTTGACTTGATCATTTTCTATTTTTATTTTACGCTCATTGTTTCCAAGTTTACATATTCTTGCTTTCAAAGAGTGTAACGATGTGCATTTTGTAATTTAAGAATCTATCATCATTGGCGTTGCATTGTCAGATGTTTTATTTCTTATTGTTTGAGCTATTGACATGTTTCCAATGTTAATTTGTTCTAGTGTCCTAGTGTTTTATTGTGGCGCATGCGATAAGATTTTCTATTCTTGACTTTCTTTTTTCAGCAAATGTAATGACCTCCGTTGTGTCATTGGTTGTCGAATTTCAATTTTTGTTTATCATGTTGCTTTACTAGTCTTCAAAGTTTGCATTGGTTTGACAATTACGTTTGTATTTGTTTGAATACATATCGGCTTGCATTTGTCTATTCCATGTCCATTTCTTGAATGCATTTTTTTTAGTGAATGGATAGATATGATAGATCGATAAGATCCACTTGATTTTTCTTGGGTTTCTTCTAATAGCTCATAGTGAATATGACTTGTTTCTATTTCAAATGAAATCACATTGTATATGTGCTTGACATTTTTAACATCTTTGTAGTTGTTGCTAACCATTTATGGATCTTAACTTGTAGGATGTTTGAAATCCATATCAAACATAAATGTCCACCTTCTATTTGAGCTTGTTCATATGGCATTCCCAACATATCGATATATGCTTTCCAATTTATAATGCTTTTACTATTAAGTTCCATGAATTTTGATTTGCATGTTTCCAAGCATCACATTGCATATTTGTCCACTATGAAAATTACGTTTGAAAATGATTGAAAATATAATGCCGCAATGATAACACATCAAAATAACCTTTCCTCATGAAACTTATTGCATTAAACAAGCTTTCTCCATAATTGTCATCAAATGGGATTGTTTTATGCAATTGATACTCTATATTTCATTTTCAATTGCATTCCATTTGCCTAAAAGTTTTATACATGCAATTGATAATTTGTTAGGTATAAGTTGAGGAGTGGAACATTCCACTCTTCTTGTAAGCAATGGTTTGTAGTGATCAGAAGTTGGATTCCTATCATGAAATAAGATGGAATATGTTGGAGTCAATGATTCTTTGTTAAAATGCAAGTATTTCTACTGTTAAATACCACAAGCAAAATAATATGTTTAGACATTATGCAAACCACTTAATGCAGAATGTATCACCCCATGCAGAATGTATCACCCCATAGTCCAAACAAACCTGCACTCATTGTGTTATTTATAGAAATTCACATTCTCTAAGTATGTATTATTGTCATATATGCCATGCAAATCATATAGCATGTTAGAATGCAATTCATAGTCATATGAACATTGTGCACTTAGATCATGATTATGTAAACATGATAAAAAGAAATCTATCATCCCATTGTGCAATTCATTAGATGTGTAATGAAAATTCAATAAGACTTGAATTCTGTCAAACAGACAATCACCTACATTATGTTTGAATGAAGTAACTCAGAAAAGAAGATTGCTTTTTAAAACATCATCAATGCGTTGCATCAATGTTTATGGTTGATGTTCATATGTATCCATGTCTACTAAAACTATAGGTGTTTTTCCTTCTTTCTTGTTCCTTTGTTTTTTCATGGTATTCACAAATGCGAAACATGTTTTACAATCCAACTTTTTTTTTTTTTCAAAGTTGACTAAAAGAACAACAAGTCAATTGATCATACCTTGTGCAATATCTCCAACACAAAGAAAATAACACTTGGTGCAACATAGAGAAGAATGCAATTATGCCCTGTAATAATGTATGCAAAAAACATATAAACAACCTTATAATATCAAAAAATGTCTATTCATAACAACAAAAATAGTTACAGATTTATGATAAATTCCAAAAAGTAAATGCTACATTACATAATGTATACATTCTTTATGAAACCTTAGTAACTAAGAAATGGCCTTAGGCACACTGGTCACAATTTGGACTGCCCAATAATCAATTCCATTCCAAGGCAAAGAATAACTAGTTACACCAAAAATTAACTTTCTTAACATTCAAATTCATCAAAATTAATGGAATTTCATGAAAAATTAAGTGTACCAAAAACTATTCTTCACTTTAAATAAAACGACAAGAAAATGAAACCAAAAACACAATTCAAAATAAGGAAAACATAGACTAAAACAAAGCTTTTACATACAGAAAGGAAGAAAACCTTGTTCTTCTATAATGTTTTACCCACACAAATTTTAAATTTCCTCGATCTGCAAATTCTGAGATCAGAATGCAAAACACAGCATAGCTATGGTTCTCTAAGTGCATATATTTACTTCGTTTAGTAAACCAGTCCCCAATTAGAATTAAGTCATTATGCTTACTTGAGGTGATTGATTAAAAGTGATTAGTGCTCAGTTAGCACTAAGTCATTGTGCTTGCTCGAGGTGAATGATTCTGAAACTTGTTAAGAGAACGTTACTTTATGAATACAAAGGTGATGACTTGTTAGACTATTGACAATGAGGCTCATTGTAGAAATATAATTGAGTGGGCAAGGCCTATAAAATGCTTGAGGTAATCGACTTGAATGGTAAGTTGTGGGTATATGTATTGTGGATGATGATACCAGTAACCCTCCAATCTCATTGCAAAGATCTGAGTACCTTGTCAATGGCAAGGAAATACTTGGGTTATTTCACTTGAACACGAAGTCCATATTCATTGTTGATGATACCATTAACCCTCTGACCTCAACTTTAAATATGAGATAATGATACTCCCTAGTTTAAGTTTAATGCATTGATGATGATTATCTCATATGCCTTTGTACTTACAATTCAACCCTCTTGGTTATTATACTTGAAGATTTGAAATTATCTTGTGTTCACATCTTTTCAGTGTGTATCCATTATTGCTTTAGAGTAGTTTTTTTATGATATTTTTGAATATAGGTCCTTTTACCCTATTCTTGTATATTGTAACTGTGTAACATGCACTTTCGAGTTCCATTGGCCTATTTTAGTCATTTATGGATAGTAATATAATTTCATTACATCTACACGAGAGCTCTACTACTGCATTGAAAGAAACAACCATAAAATCTATTCTAAGACATCAAGATGAAATTATCTTCTCAAATAAATATGAATAGATTGATCTAAAATATGCACTCTGTTCCGTATAAATTACAAAGGCATTGTTAAAAGACATTAGGGGTAAAGCAACAATCCAAACCCAAATTATTTGAAGATTTAGCTCTTAGAAATCTACAGTTCCATCAAATTTTTATCATGACCCATTGTCAGATGGAAGTTTTAGCTTGTGCAGATGAGTACAAGCTATTTGAAAGCATTTTAGGGCATGTTAGATATTTCAATCTTGAGAGATATCCCAAATTGGAGTTTACTATTTTTATACGGAACTCAGATATATTTATAGAGTAGGTGAAATAGGATGAAAACTCCTCTCTGCATGGAAACCAATGCATTGAACCGAAAGTGAGATATCTATAGGCTTGAAAGAGCACCATAAATTGATAAATAGGAAGGCTTCTTTGGCAACAAGTCTTATCTTTTGTAGAACCCGGTGGCTCCTTTGGCAAAATGAAGCAAAGAAACATTGACTGACAATAGCTCAAAGAGTCTGATTAGATGGTCAAAAGGATGAATACAGATGAAGCTTAGAGGATAAATAGCTTGCAAACTTGCCTCTTACTACGAAGTTGATTGTTACTCTACTGCTCAAAACAACTAGTCCACATATAGTTTCATTTGCTCCATTAAGAAGAATAAGTTTACTTTTACAACAGAAAAGAAGCTAGTTGATGCAAACAATATCTTCATAGTCAAGCTTAGAAGAAAACAACATATTTGAAGCAATCAATAACACAATTTGGACCGTAATACTAAGGATTCCACATACATTAGCAAAACAAAATTTTCTTAAGTACAGAAGGGTTACATTGGGGTACCATTGGCTATATTTCATAGGCTTGAGAGTAATAATTTAGTGACTGTCAATTGCATAGATGAGCCCAAGCATTGTCGCATCTTGTTGAAGCAAAGGTTGTTCGTAGGCTGTTTGAGGTTAGTTATTAAAGAACTTAATTTTTTTAGCATCGTATCCACTATAATCCTATGATATTTTGATCATAATGCATCAATGCATTTCCGTTCCATCGATTCCATGTCTTGTCTTAAGTTGCTATTTTTTTGTTCTTCGAATTGTTAATTAAAGTACGAGTGTTTTTGGTATGAGTGTGAGGGTGATGGAGTATGTTTTATAAATATGAATTGATTCGTTTCGGATCGCTGCTGATTTTCCTTCTGGTGCTAATAGGGATTTGGGGGGGGGTTTGCTAAATCTCTTTTACTCCTTTTTGCATTACTCTTCTATATAGTGGCCCACTTCACTTTGCTATATCTCTTGAGGATTATATACTTATTGCCACTATCATGTGCTCTTATAGGGTTTTCTTTCTTTCTAGGCTTCACATTTGGTAAAGACGCTTTTGTTGCTTTCTTGGATGGATAATGCTTCAGCCATCCTTTCATTGCTATTATTGTTGTTGTATATTTTAGTCCATCCAAATTTGTTCATTTGTGGATATATACAAGCTATTTGAAAGCATTTTAGGGAGTGTTAGATCTTTCAATCGCGAGTGATATCCCAAATTGGAGTTTACTGTTTTGTAAAGAACTCAGATATATTTATAGAGTAGGTGAAACAGGATGAAAACTCCTCTCCGCATGGCAACCAATGCATTGAACCAAAAATGAGATATCTAATAGGCCTGGGAGAGCACCATAAATTGATAAATAGGAAGGCTACTTTGGCAACAAGTCTTATCTTTTTTAGAACTCGGTGTCTCCTTTGGCAAAACGAAGCAAAGAAACATTGACTGACAAAAGCTCAAAGGGTCTGATTAGATGGTCAAAAGGATGAATACAGATGAAGCTTAGAGCATAAATAGCTTGCAAACTTGCCTCTTGTTACAAAGTTGATTGTTACTATACTGCTCAAAAAAACTAGTCCACATATAGTTTCATTTTCTCCATTAAGAAGAATAAATTTACTTTTACAACAGAAAAGAAGCTAGTTACTGCAAACAATATCTTCATAGTCAAGCTTAGAAGAATCCAACATATTTGAAGCAACCAATAACACAATTTTGGACCGTAATCCTAAGAATGCCACATACATTAGAAAACCTAAGATTTCATAAGTACAGAAGGGTTCCATTGGGGTACCATTGGCTATATTTCATAGGCTTGAGAGCAATAATAGTGACTATGTCAGTTGCATAGATAAGACCAAGCATTGTCGGATCTTGTTAAAGTAAAGGTTGATCGTGGGCTGTTTGAGGTTGGTTATTACAGAATTTAATTTTTTTAGCATCGTCTCTACTATAATCCTATGATATTTTGATCACAATTCATCAATGTATTTCCATTCCATCGATTATTATTAATTTGAATCTCAATTATTCCCTGTTTTAAATTTTTAACAATTTTCTAGTTTGATCTCCATGTGTTTTACAAATGTGTTTTATTACATTCAATGTGCAGTGTCCATTTCTATGGTGCTATACATCTTCAAGAAATGCAAAGTTACCATCTCCTGTATTGTCCATTTCTATGGTGTTAATTGTATTGTCATCTCCTGTTGTCCTTGCATACTTCACAGCATGGAATTTTCCTTTTTTGTATGTGGAGTTGGGTGGGGGAGCATTTCCTAAAACCTAAGTTACCACAAAACTAGTATGGGTATGAGTACGGATACAGTAAACTCCAATTTTTTTGTGACCCCAGATACAATTCATCTTGGAAATGTCTGCACATAAAAATATGGGTTTGGAGGTGATTGGTTAGTTTTTTTTTTGGTGGGTGGGACGGGTGGCGTTAGAAATAGGTAAGGTTATTTTAGGTTAGGTTAAATCTTTCTTTTTTAAAGTTTCAGCAGAATCTGCCACAGGCTCATTTCAAAAAAAGCCGCAGATGCCATTGTGTTTCCTGGATGTTTCCAGAAAGGACCAGCGATTAAGAAGAACTCAGAACATTCGAAGGAGAATCAGAAGCACAATCAAACTAATTCAAGTACGAGGGATTGTTCTGAAGAATCCTGTAATGTAGCCTAAAGTTCATTCCCTCTCTACAAAACATAGTAGAAATTAGGAATTGCCCAAATAACCATTCCCAGGCCAAATCCTTGACAATACCGTACTTAAGCATCGACAAGGAATATAAGGCTCGATAAGAAAAAGAACTTAGCTCAAGGCAAACACAAATGGGTACTAGGATTGAACCATAATCCATGTTTTAAAGCGTTGTTAAGGCCTATTTAGAAAGATATAAAAGGGAAAAGGAAGCTGAAAAAACAGAAAAAAAAGTAATGAAATATCTTGTACAAAACCCCCAAGAAATTAATCCGTGGAATAGAAAAAAGTGATTAATGGAACAAGAAGGATAAGATGGTCAGGCCTAGCAGAAGATTACAGAGAACCACAGTCAATAGGGGCAAACCTTGAAGCGTCCCCAGTTTGCATCTAGGGAATTGAACATGCTTTTCACAAATTAAGCTAAAACATGACTTCAAGTCTAAAAATAGATATGTAAAATATGAGGCATACAGGCTCAAGTGACTAATATTTCATTTTTCTTGCTTAGCAACAAGTTACAAAGATAAAAAGGAAATTAAATATCCTGTACAAAACCCCCAAAAAATTAATCCGTCGAATATAAAACAGTGATTATATCTACAAACAGAAAAGAATTACATAAACGTTCACAAATATTCAAATAATGTCAATGGAATTAAGTACGATAAGTTAAAATTACATGTAAGATTTCTCATCAACGCAATTTGAAGAAAAAAATAGAAATCGTATAGAAATCATATGTATTCTTTCTCAAATAGAAAAATGTTAACTAGTGTAATAATATTTTTAGTGACATTTGTGAAAAATGTTAATGGGTCTAATAGTTTTAGTGACATTTCCCACCCTTGGAAATTTAAAACCCTGGATATGCTCCCACCAAATCTTCTACAGGCAGGGAAGAATCCGACATGAGATCTCAGCAAAAGGTGATCACAGATTAAATAATATCCCAGATCCGTAGGCAGAAGGACGTGCATATTAAATAGTAACAGTTTCAACAACGTGGAGGACAACAGGAGCAACCAGATGCGGAAGAATGCAAGCAAGAGAACGATTTTGTTAGAAGCATAACATGAGCAGAAGATTATAGAGAACCACAGTCAATCTACCTGATTTTAATAGGAGCAAACCTTGAAGCGGCTTCAGTTTGTATTTGTGCTTCGAAGCATATCCCAAAACTATGCTCTGTGTTTCTCAATTTTTCCCGCTGTTAACTCAGATTTAGTAAACCCCTGTTCGCTCTTTTGCTGCAGACAAAAAATGAAAAACAAATTAAGATCAAACAACACCTGGTTAAAATGACATAAATAAAGGCCTTTTAAAAAGATTGATCCCGAAAATTTGCCACGAAGTTGCAGGGGAGACTGCCATTTGCCACTGCCCAACACGCATCGACTATCCCCATCCTCCATAACCGCCTGCCTCCTCTCCACGCTTGTCTAAGCAAAACAATGGACATATTAAACACCAACGCCATCCCATTGGCTCCAACAACAGGGACTATTGGATGGTTACTATTAACAGTGAAAATAATATTATATTGCCCCAACATCCACTCACATAACCAAATCAGAACCGGAAAAAAAAAAATCCTCTTACGATTGGTGATTGCCGACAAGCAGCTCGGGAATAAATGCCTCCACGAAAACCAATAATACCCGTCAGGTAATAATACGGATGATATTTAGGTTTCATTATATATTAAAATTAACAACAAACAATAACATAATTTATCTTTTATCAATTTATATTTTTTTTAATATTTTTTTATATTTTTTATATTGTTATTTATTTTTATATTTTTAAATTTATAGTTTATCTTTTAAAAAAATATTTTATATGTATTTTAATTTTGGTTTTTAATTTTTATAAATATTTTAAAATTTTTGTTATTTATTTATTGATTTTTAATTTTACATCTATTTTTATTTTTTATATATTTTTTAAATTTAAAATTTAGTTTTAATTAAAAAAATTATATTTAATAAATTTTAAAAAATATATAATTTAAATTTAAAGGTGGACATATTATGCCTAAGCAATGGGCAAGGTGAAGACAAAAGAAACAAACTTCAAATATACTTAACGTGATAAACAAAGATGCCATGGGTATTACTCTTTCTAACTAGAAGAGTGGTTCTATCACCTACCTTTCCCTTATGAATAAGAGCTCACAATTTTATTTGCTCACGTAAAGTGTTTGATCCCAGATTATCATAAGTGCACATGTGTCTTTAAGCTTCAATTTACAAAATAGAAAACTAAGCCTTTAGATGCAATCTATTAGATTGCTACCAAGTGGAAGTCCCAACAATGAGCTCAAAGGAGATTTGGACTCAAATTTGAGTGCACAACTCTAGTTTGACATTGTTTCAAGTGAGGACATATGGTTCGTAAGCAACGAATGCAAAAGCCTCATCTTAGGTCACCTGCAAGTGAGATATTCATTTAGTGTATAAAATCCACTAATGCAATCCCATAGTAAGGAATCTTGCACTCTTATGTTTTAATCAAATACCTTTTTTTTAAATATAATATTACATTACAATAGGATACCTTTTTTCAAAAGATATTAAATGGACATTAGATTAATTTTTGTCACTATAAATTATAATTTATTTTAAGAATTTTAATTTCATCCAATTTTTATATTTTATTGATAGTTTCAATTTAAATATTATGGCATTACTTTTTTCAAGACTATTATATTGAATGTAGAAATATGTCATCTCTTTCATATGATTCATTTTGAATCTACAAAGAATAACTTGATAGTTGATTAAACATATAATTTTAAATATAAAAAGTTTTTTTTGATGAAATATATTTATATATTAATATAATATATAATATATAAATCATTTACAAAATAAATAGGTGGTATGGAAGCACGTCTCAACGTTAGACTAGATCAAGTTTAAGAACAGGGAATAATAAAAGCAAAAATAACATTAGGTCCCATTTAAGAATAAGTCATTAAAATATCATAAGAGAGAACATTCAGCGACCAGAGTAAGGTCGGAAGGAGGAAGAACCATATCATCAAATACCATCCTAAGTTTGGCAAGTCATTACCATCTGGAATTGGCTCCCAACTAGAAGCCTAAACAGTGTCCTTATCATCTTCTTGTAGCCAAGTAAGAGAAATGGCCAGAGAGAGCTTGGGGAACTTGTTCAATACATCCAACCAACCTCCAAGTGGTACCCCCCAAGCATCTAGATGCAAAGGAGGAGGAGGAGCATCGCAACCATCCTGCCCAACAAAGGAAGGAGGCGGGGTTACCACCCTCACTACTACCCATGAGGGGTCATGCACTGATACGGGATAACACTATGAGAGTGACACTGAGATTCGCTACATAGGTGTCCACCTCGAGGTAGAATGACAATTTTGTCATCAAGTCTGTTATCCCCAGGCAGAGATGGAGGAATCTGTGCCATAACACAAGGAGTATCTCCCCAATGAGTGAGAAGGTCCTGAAGATGGTCAAGCTCAATGTAAAATTTATTTGCTTGCACTTGTATCTGCAAAAGAACATTGGAAATAATAGAGGACTTGTTCAAAGTAGAAAAATAACAATCTGAAGAAGTATTGTTAAATACTGCATTGTTTCTTTCTTTACATAACCAAAATAGAATTTTCACTCTAAAAGTATGCCAGACTTGGATATATTTGAAAGGCAAGGCAGATTTATTTCCAAGAAAGATATGCTTCCAATGAAAAATTTTAGGCTAGAAGGGCTTGAAGAGGTTGTGAATCCATGTCCAAACCCTTTAAACTTTGGATCAATACTAGAAAAGATGAAGGAGCATTTCCAGATGGCCATAAAATGAACATGTGGGAAGGGAAATTCCTAAGTGCACAAGCCTTCTACCTATAGGTAGGCCCTGATATAAGATACACCAAGAAAAATGAGCTAGTTTAGGCTCCAAACAAGCCTCCCAAACAATGTGAAAATGGAAGCACAAGAACAAACTGAGGAATGCAAACCCTAGTGGGAGTTAAGCTTGTCTACCATAGGTATGTGGGGAGTAAGCCACTCATAGTCAAGCCGAGGGTGTAATTACAAAATGGAATTTTAACATACCACTTCCAGTCCTTCCACCAAGGATGAGCAGAGTGAACAATTTTTTTGTGAAGCATTGAAGGTGGAACAACGTTAAGGATTTCTTGGTAGGATTCTCTATCAGTATTGGCTAACCAAATTTTGATTTTCACCTCTTCCTAGGATAGCTAAGAGCGAGACTACTTACAAAAAATATCTTGGACATTATGAATGGCTCTATGAAATAGCTTGAGAGCATTGATCCAAAGAACCTCAGCGAGAGAAAATTCATTGAAATTGATAACAGGGGACCACCATAGTGAGTGTGAGTTAACAAACAACCCATCTCAAAACCCTGAGCCATTCTAGAGAAGCCATGGTTTGATCTTTTCCCATGCTTTCCAGATACTTTTTACCACAAAGGACCCTAAAATTTGAATGAAAGATTTGATGATGAGTAGATTGGAGAAGCCAAGCCCTTTTCAAGTTTTCTTTCCTTTAGTTAAGCCTGAAGCAATGCATTGTTGAAACAACACCTTTCAAGTTTCCTTGCCATCAATGGCCCGCATAATCCATTTGGCACATAAGGCAATTATTTGGTGAACCACATACCTCTGGCATCCCCTATGAGGTAGCAATGTTCCTAGGCAACCCTATGGAATCCATGGCCATGACAAGAGTTGGCCCAAAAAAATCCTTGACAAATTTTTCAAGTTTCTAGTAATAATTCTTTGAAGGCACCCAACATAAAGAGTAGTAAACATGGGCGGTCACAAGAACTTTCAAGTAGATTTGAAATTTACCTGCTAATGATAAGGGCTTAATCACCTAATATTCTAGGTTTTTTGCTACTCTGTCAACAACATATTACCACAACAAGGGCAAAGAGGCAACAAAAGCAAAAGGGATGCCAAGAAACTTGAAGATTTCACCATGTTGGATCTAGGCCCATCCATATTTGTCAACACACGCCATTGGTGGGAGATGTGATTGCCTATAGCAATGAGTTTTTTTCCATTGGATGCTTGAGCTAAAGGTAAGGTAGAAGGTGTTGATACACTGCAAGGCATTGTCCACATTGTCCTCATCTTTAATAAGAGTAAGAAAAGAGTCATCAACAAAGTGGCCATTCAGTAATTATATAAATTCTTGAGGGTTTTATTTATTTGAAGGGAGATAGATTCCCTTAACAAGGCCCCTAGTTTTGGCATTGCTAAGAAGATATCCAAAACCCTCAACTGCAAGCACATATAGAGTGGGTGCCAAAGGGCATCCTTGGCAAATAGATTGAAATAAATCAAATTATTTAGAAGTGACTTCATTAATGAAGAGGATGACTGAGGCATCTAAAAAAAGCATCTAGATAGTTTGAATGAAATTGGGCCTAAAACCCAAGGCTTTATGCATGGCTAGGATGAACGGCCACTCAATATGATCATGAGCTTTTTCAAAGTCAATTTTTATGAACATAGATTGTTGCTTAGACCTTCTATCCCAGTCTATTCCTTCCCAAACCATAATGATATTGTCTAATATATATATGCTTCTAATGAACCCTATTTGTTAAAGGTGAATTATGTGCAACAACAAATTATGTAATCATAACGCCAAAGCTTTGGCAATGATTTTGTGAGAAACATTCAGGAGGGTGATCGGCCACCAATTATAGATCAATTCAAGATCCCCTTGCTTAGGTATGAATTTAATGTTTCCTTTATTTATATTCTTCTCTAGAGAATGTGTGCAAAAGGCCTCCTAATAAACATGGTGTAAGTCAACACCCACAAAATCCTATAGGGTTTTATAGAATTCACAGTGAAAACCATCAATGTCTAGAGCTTTATCATTTTCCATATGAGCCACTACCTCATGTAGATCATCCACATTGAGGAGCCTATCACAAGCCACCCACTAAATGGGAATGAGTTTGCAAGGCACCATTATGAGGCACTATACAAAGGTAATAGTATGATCTACAGAGGATGTTTGAGATCTGAACACTTGATGATAATAGAGGATAAAAGCTTGAATAATAGACAGGGTCTTTGATAATCTCCTTTCGGCATCAAATATAGTCTAGATTTATTGATTTGTGTTTTTAGCTTGAAGCATTTGAAAGAATTCTTTGGAAGCTTTGTCCCCCATCTTGAGCCAGTGGAGTTTGGATTTGATTTGAGCTCCCTAGGCATTGTAATTATTTGGTATCTAGATGAGATGCCACAAAGAAGAGACTCTAATCTATAAGATCTCATTAAAGGGATTTTTTTCCAATGTTAAAACCGCATAGCTAAGCTCTGAGGAAGTTTTAGAGTAAGAGTGTTTTTCAATTTTAGTAAGTTAGTGGCCATAGATTCTCAAAAAGTGAGAGGTCCTTTTGATGACATCATCCCACCAAAGAATCCAACTAGAATCTTGGGATGGATGGGGATCCAGATTCCAAAGTCTACGAATGTGCACCATAGTGGGCCCATGCTTGAGTAGGGAGGTGTTAAGAAAGAATTATGTTTTATGGACCTTAGGTTTCATGAATTTCCATGTCACTCAAAACCAAATGGGGGAGTGATCGAAATGCCCAAAATCTGATAGCACCTACATCGAAGGAGAAAAATTGTTATCAAAGGAAAAATATGGTTGAGTCGACATTTTTAATCTATCTAGGCATTTTAGAATTTGAGTGGGGCCCTCCTTGAGTTATTCCAGGTGTACCACACTCTATCTACAGGTTGATGGATTAAATTAGGGTAATAAAATTTCCATTTAGTGCACATATAATATCATGCCTCCCTTTCACCAACTGATCAATGCATTGGTAGGTGGCCCACTTTATATTCAAGGGATACCACCATATTAAAGTCACCACATATGACCCAATGAGCATTGAGGAGATCATCTACAATCCATCACCACAAACGGTTATGCTCAATGGCATCATTTGAGACATAAATATTAATAAATCCAAAGGAATGGATTTCAATGCTAAAAAAGGTCCAAACTAATTGGTTGGTGGGGTCCATGCCATATTGCACTAAGTGCAGCCACCACCTTGGAAAAATAAATGTGATCACTCCTGCATGTCCTACTTTATGATTACTATGCAAGATAATACTATGGTGCTAGATAGAGTTACTGACCATCGTTAATAAAAGATCTACCACCTACACTTCTTGTATACAAAGAATGTCCATCTTAGGAAAGGGTAGATACACAAAGTTGAGGGACAAAAAAGGTGACACAATTAAAAATACAAAACATTTTATGTAAAGGGCATACGCCTTTTTTTTAAAAAACCAATGCAAAACACATTAAGGGTCGGGCCCGACCCTAAAGGGCATACACCCTTTGTAGTGTACACCTTTGCAAAGGGTGTGTGTCCTTTTCATAGGGCATCTTCCCTATGCAAAGGGTGTGCATATTTTACAAAGGGCGTACACCCTTTGCAAGCCATGTTAGTTTTTTTTTGCAATCAGTCTTTTGAAAGCCATGTATTTTTTTTCTATTTTACAATTAGAGGTATTGGTTTTGTAGGCATATCTTTAGTAAAATAAATGTTAAGTATAAGGTTACATTTAATTTTCTTATACTTTAAATTTAATTTTAAAATATAACAAATTATGGCTACTCAACATCTTCTGAAATTGATTACAGACCTATAGGAATTACTATTTAGAAGATAGCTTTTCAAATTCCATTCTAACCAATACTTAGTTTTCATAAGTTTATGATCAAAAAATAGAATGAGAAACGAGGTTAAAAATCATGTTACATATGTAATCGATGTAGATACCATTGAAGATTACATGTTTATTTTACCTACTTAAGTATTCCTTATCTAATTTATCTACTGGAGCATGCTCTACCTAATTAAATAACTGAGCCATGGCTTGATCTCAAGGAGTATGCCCTACCTAAATACACAAGCCATATCTTGATATTTACTATTCCCTACTGGGGTCAAATTAAGTGTTCCACTTACTCACCTTGTCTACTTCAAGGTCCTTTAGAAACTTGCTTGAAATTAGGTCTCTTCCTAACCATAGATTATCTCTTGATCTATCACAAAAGGTCTTCTAAGTATTGGTATTGAAATACTAATGACCTTATTATTAGTATTATCTATTGAATTTTTACCCTCTATATTCAAATCAAAAGACACTTTTAATGACTTAAAATAGGGTACTTGGTCCTAAAATAGTAATCTACCTTCAAGAAAAACCCTTCTTTGAATCCTAAAGCACTCAACTATACATCCTCACTTCTTTGAACAATACTATGAGATTTTCACCAATTATTTGACTCAAGCTTCTTAGTGCATGAAGAACTTCAACTCAAAACTCAGAGGATAACAACTCTACCCTTTATAGGCTTATTAGGCCTAATTCTACCTCTTAAGGACTTGATACAAATAGGTCCACAACTACTTTATTTTTTGGACTCATTCAATTCAAAAACTCAATGAAAATATCAAGACAATGATACAAGACTCATAGGTGTCTTTACACAATCTCAAGATACCAATTAGATCACTAAAGTGCCCAAAAAGTTGACTAAGTCCTAAGCACTACTATAATATTATGTATAGACATGTTTGGTCTTGAAAATGTGTTATTAATTTAAGCTCATCAAAGGATTCTGTTGACGCAAGAGATTGCACTCGGGGCAAGGAGGTCAAACTCCCTACCTTCTCCTCGCAACATGGAAACTCCCCTCTCGCCTGTGGGACCGGTGAAGCTGGAGGGGAGAGTCTATAGATAAGGGCTAGCTCCCTTTGATGCATCGTGTTTGTTCCAGCAAGTGTAAATACATACATATATATAGATATAAAATGGGGGGGATGAAAAAGGACAAAGATGCAGGAAAACAAACTACTCTAAAGAGGTGATGCACCAAAATAAGGTGACCTTCACACATCCACTCTTGAAATCAAACAAATGCATACATACACTTCACACTTAGCAGAAGGACCAGGCTGCTAGAAACTGGCAGGGAGGCCTTAATGGAAAATGCAAAAAATAGGGATCACCAAAGGTGTTGTGGGATGCACACTTATGTAGTAATTTCTTCTATTTTGCACTTCCAAATACTGCTCTTCTCATGTCAGCTGCAGAGATGGCGCCTTGTAGATAACAGGTATGCTGGTGTTGAACCTGTGACAGCATCAAGAAACAATGACTGAACACAAAACAAACACTCAAGACATATTCAGATATATCTATCCAAAATAGAGAAAAAAACTACTTTTATTGATTCGGGTGGAAATTTTGCTAAGGCTACGCCTTTACAAAATGTGGAAGATCTTTTTTACAAATGACAAGTTCGTAATATATAGGAGAAGCAAGGAGGCTCATTTGGTGCTCCTTTTTACAAGTGGCTTATGCGTCCCTTCATTGGGAAGAGGAAAAACACTGTTGTCGATGTCATCCTTCTAGAAGAGGCCTGTTGGAACCATGCTGTATAATTGCCAAATTTGACTTTGGCATTCGAGCATTAATGTGAAACATAGGCTTCACCCTCTTTTTTGCAAACAAATTGAGATTTGTCCCCTTTTAAATGCATAGGCCATGTCGTTCGCTATTTGCACCATTTGGGGATTGTCAGGCAATAAATCACCTTCCCCTTGCCACTTGGACTGCTTTGTCCCTTTCTACGCCTTGTCATTTTGTCTTTTCTCAATTTTGGCTCTATCTCGCTCCTTCGGCCCTTGGAACGAACATTCTGGTGGGTCGATTCATTTTGGGCTTTCTTTAGTGCTCTCTTAGTTGAAAACAAATGGCCATTTCATTCCACTAAATTTGATGTTCATATGGCCGTCATTGATTTGAAACCAACGGCTAACTTGTTCTGTTAAACTTGACGTCTTTTGGGATGTCCTCGGGCCTGTCAAAATGTCATCGGGTCCTCAATGCTAGCCTTGTCCTTCTTAATTCTTCTGCAGGCATTCTTTCCTTTATCTCTATCACCCTCCTGTTGAACCAAACCTGTTGAACCAAAAATGGTTCAATGATTCAATTGGTTCAACCATTGTGCACCGATGGACTAATGAACCAAGCTGATGAACTCATCCCTTTGAACCAAGTCTATTGAACCAAGCCGTTGAACCAAGTCGTTGAACCAAGAATGAACCAATTGGTTGAACCAAGCGATGGTTGAACTATCGATTAAACTCTGTAACCTGAAGATAATTGGCATTAAATAGCAGAGGAAGAAGGTGACCAAAATTTTTCTTGTGGGCAAAATTGGTCAACAGATTGGTGACTCACAGGGGAAGCATGCCTGCTATGCTTAGAAGCCAGTTGCCTTAAAAATCCAATGGGCATGGAGTCAGATGCAGCTATGAAAGAGTTAGAAACAACCCCAAAAGATCCAAGAATCAAACATGAAGCCTTTTACCCCACACACAAAGGGAAACACACAAGGCTAAAAAACACTACCTGTGCAAATTGCACTTAAGGAAAATAGGAAAGACAACTGAAAAAAACTATTATGTACAGCTAACCAGGAATGCTTGCCTCCTTCCTGGATCAAAAGGAAAATTTCTTAAGTTCCCATCTTGGCAAGAAGATTATGGTGCCAGGCAAGTCGCTGAATGAAAAAGAGAGTTGGTGACTTGCTCTTCTTGCCTGTCACCTGCATTGGCTAGTATCCAAGTGAAATAGATTCGAACATGCCTCTAACATACATGTATTCTTCTTGTCCCTGGAGGCCTGTTGAATGCTGGTCCTTCATATTGGTGCTCTTCACCAAAAAATCAATGGCTGCTGGTTTATCACCGTTAGCCCTTTGACATGTACATTCCCTTTGCAATGCATCATGGTCCAACCCATTTCCTTCTGCTTCATTGCAGGCTCTGTTAGACTCATCCTCTACTTCCTTTTGGCCTTATTGAAGAAGGGTGACTATGGTGATGTCTAAAATGGATTCACAAAATGATTGCTCATCCCACAGAACATCACCTCTCTGTTCAAAACTTTCTTCTTCAAATTTTTCCTCAAGGAAGATAGACCTCTCCTTTTCCTCCTCCAACTCAGGCTCTTCAGCATAGTCATCCTCATCATCAAAATAGCAAGGAAGTTCATCAAACAGAGGGAAAGAGAGCTCACCATGCTTTTATTCCTCTTCGTATTGCTAGAACATCTGCATATATACATGCCCTGAGTCTTCTCCATTGTCGATGAGGTCTTCACAAGGAGCATTGATGATGATTTCTTCTTCATTATCACCCATGATAGCCCCCTGAAGAACTGTAGATTGGATCTTCTGCTCCTCACTCACCTCTTACAGAACAGGTTCCTCCTTGAGAAGGGGTGAAGTGGAGAAAACATGTGGAAGAGGAGGCAGTCCTTGAGCTAGAATCGAATGATTTTCCTTCTTCCACTTGGTCAACACTTCATCAATATCAGGTGTGGCTTGATAGTTCTCTTGGAGGTGTGTGGATGAGCTAGGTTCAGACAGGTCCACCACACGTTGGCTGAGGAATCTCATTTGGGACTCCAACTCTACAATTAT
The DNA here is from genome assembly GCA_037957365.1 of Torreya grandis. NCBI lineage: Eukaryota > Viridiplantae > Streptophyta > Pinopsida > Cupressales > Taxaceae > Torreya > Torreya grandis. The sequence goes on from JARHVA010000971.1 coordinate 3,095,230, forward strand.
CCTGGTTAGATATTTTTTGAAAAGCCTTTCTTGGAGATCACCAGCATCATCATGTTGAATAAGAGCAGTTTTGAGAGAGATGTGTTGGCTAGTGGTATTCTCCCCAATGGAAGATTCACAATCTAAGGAGTTGAAAAGATTGATCTCCATGGGGGGTTGCTTTGATGCCCTCTGGTGTTAGAAAGCTAGGCGCATGGAATTGAGAGCAGATGCATCCGATGAGCTAGAGTGGGCGAGTGCTATCTAGTAGAATGGATTTGGCACAAAAGAGAGGGCTTTCTTCAGATTAGGAAGGGGCGCGCAAGGTTGACTGCCTTGAATAAATGGATTTTTCCATCTTTCTACCTCCTCCTCCATGGACTACAAGGCCTATGCTTGCCTAAACAAGCACTCCTCTTTATACATCAGCTCCTGCTGATACCCATATTGCTCTTCCAGTCTGTCAATCTCCATTGTCTGCCTCTCAAAATCTAGTGCCATTTCCCTTATCATTGCAGGGCAACTAGGAGAGTTGCTTGAGGCAATTCTCTAAAATTTTTGAGTCTAAACGAAGTCATATGAAGGAACACAAGACCCATGATTTTGTGTAAAAGAATTATACATACAAAAAATGATTTCTGAATGGCACCAGGCTGCTTAACCAACAGATTCAACTCAAATTCGCCATTGGTGTTTGATGCAAAGCCTCCAAAGGTTGGTAAGTTGAAGAATACACCAAAAATTCTTCAACTCTTTGGACAAAACCTGTCCTAGTTGGTCCCACCGGGCGTGCCAGAACTGTTGACGCAAGAGATTGCACCCGGAGCAAAGAGGTCAAACTCCCTGCCTTCTCCTCGCAACATGGAAACTCCCCTCTCACCTGTGGGACCGGTGAAGCTAGAGGGAAGAGACTCTAGATAAGGGCTAGCTCCCTTTGATGCATCGTGTTTGTTCCAGCAAGTGTAAATACATACATATATATAGATATAAAATGGGGGGGGGATGAAAAGGGAGAAAGATGCAAGAAAACAAACTACTCTAAAGAGGTGATGCACCAAAATAAGTCAACCTTCACACATCCACTCTTGAAATCAGACAAATGCATACATACACTTCACACTTGGCAGGACCAGCTGCTAGAAACTGGCAGGGATGCCTTAATGGAAAATGCAAAAAATAGGGACCACCAAAGGTGTTGTGGGATGCACACTTATGTAGTAATTTCCTCTGTCTCACACTTCCAAATACTTCTCTTCTCCTGTCAGTTGTAGAGATGGTGCCTTGTAGATAACATGTATGTTGGTATTGAACCTATGAGAGCATCAAGAAATAATGACTGAACACAAAACAAATACTCAAGACATACTCAGATATATCTATCCAAAATGGAGGTAAAAATTGCTTTTATTAATTCAGGTGGAAATTTTGCCAGGTCTATGCCTTTACAAAATGTGGAAAATCTTTTTTATAAATGACAAGTTCGTAATATATAGGAGAAGCAAGGAGGCTCATTTGGCGCTCCTTTTTTATAAGTGGCTTATGCATCCCTTCATTAGGAAGAGGAAAAACACTGTTGTCGATGTCATCCTTCTAGAAGAGGCCTGTTGGAACCATGTTGTATAATCACCAAATTTGACTTTGGCATTCGAGCATTAATGTGAAACACAAGCTGCACCCTCTTTTTTGCAAACAAATTGAGATTTGTCCCCTTTTAAATGCATAGGCCATGTCGTTCGCTGTTTGCACCATTTGGGGATTGTCAGGCAATAAATCACCTTCCCCTTGCCACTTGGACTGCTTTGTCCCTTTTTGCACCTTGTCATTTTGTCTTTTCTCAATTTTGGCTCTATCTGGCTCCTTCGGCCCTTGGGAGCAAACATTCTGGTGGGTCACTTCATTTTGGGCTTTCTTTAGCGTTCTCTTAGTTGAAAACAAATGGCCATTTCATTCCACTAATTTTGATGTTCGTATGGCCATCATTGATTTGAAACCAACAGCTAACTTGTTATGTTAAACTTAACATCTTCTGGGACATCCTCGGGCCCGTCAAAACGTCATCGGGTCCTCAAGGCCAGCCTTGTCCTTCTCAATTCTTTCGAAAACATTCTTTCCTTTGTCTCTATCACCATCCCATTGAACCAAACCTGTTGAGCCAAAAATGGTTCAACAGTTCAATTGGTTCAACCATTGCGCACCGATGGACTAATGAACCAAGTCGATGAACTCATCCCTTTGAACCAAGTCTGTTGAACCAAGAATGAACCAATTGGTTGAACCAAGCGATGGTTGAACTGTCGATTGAACTCTGCAACCTGAAGATGACTGGCATTAAACAACAGGGGAAAAAGGTGACCAAAATTTTGCCTATGGGAAAAATTGGTCAACAGATTCTTGTAAAGATTTATTAAGATATTTGGAGACTATCTCTGAGGATAAGAAACCAATTTCCCTTATTGCTTTCTTAAGAAATAGAATTCAATGAAAACTCTACTCTTTAGGTCTGGATGGTCTAATCTGCTTACTTGGAAGGATATTGACTTGGCTTGACTGTCAAATGCTTTGAATCACTTTACTTGTAAGTATTCTATAGTTTTTACATAATAATATTGGATCTTCATAAGAGGTTTATACTTAATCAACAAAGTTGGATATGTATTATACTAAGAGTTTGTTATCTTTGCCTTGGAATCTTCTTAACAACCTTGTTCTCAACATAGAAAATGAACTTTAATTAATGGGTCTATAAATATGCATAAATGAATAGCCTGCAACATGCAACATAAATCATATATATAGTATTGATACAGTCATTCATACATTACATCTACTACATACATGGCATTGCATATAGGTATTCATTCACTCATACATGACATCTTCATGTGGTCATGATATGGTCACTCATATTGAACACAAATGCATCTAATAACCCTAGTGCATTCCATTTCCACCTAAAACATTAACCCTAAACCCCTAACCCTAAACACTAAACCTTAAAACCTAAACATTGAAACCTAAATCCTAAACCCCAAACCCTAAGCCATAAACCCTAAACCATGAACACTAAATAATATACCTAAACCCTAGACCCTAAGCCCTAAACCCTAAGCCATTAACCTTAATACATTATCCCTAAACCAAAAACAATAATCCATAAACCCTAAACTATTGACCCTAAATATATAAACTTAAAACATTAAACCTTATACATTATACCCTAGACCTTAAACCCTAAAACCTAAATGTGAACCCTAAACCCCAAACCATAAACCTGAAATCCTGAATCCTAAACCCTAAAACCTAAATGTAATCCCTTAATACTAAACCCCAAGCCTAAAAACATAAAACATAAGTCATAAACATTAAACATTAACTCCTAAACTAAAAATTATAAACCCAAAACCTTAAACACTAAACCTAAATCCTTAAACCCTAAACCCTAAACCTAAAACCCCAAACCATAAACTCTAAACCATAAACACTAAACCCTAAGTCCTAAATCCTAAGCCCTAACCCCAAACACTAAATCCCAAACCCTAAATACTAAACACTAAGTTCCAAACCCCAAACCCTCAACTAAACCCTGAAGACCAAAACCTTGAACCTTACACCCTAAACCCTAAACCGTAAGTGTGAAACCATAAATCGAAAAACCTAACCCCAAACCCTAAAATCTAAACTCTTGATCCCTTGAGCCATAAAACATAAATCCCAAACCTTTAAGCATAAAATATAAATAATAAGGCCTATAACCTAATCCCTAAGCCATAACACTAAAACTTGAACCTTGAATGCTAGTCCCTATACACTAAACCCTAAGCTGTGAATCTTGAACCATCAACCATAAACGTTAAACCTTAAATTTATAAATCCTAAACCTCTAGCCACAAACCATAATCTTAGGTTATCACATATATAGAGAAATGAGAGGGGGCATTGGCTAAGCCATATCTTGAAAGGATAGGGGTCATTCTAACCTATATCTAGGATAAGGGTCATTATAACCTATATCTATAGAAAGGAGTTACAAGGGACATTCGTGTAAAAGGCTTGAACATGGATTCAAAATGAATTCTTGAATTATTTGTGGGTTTTTTGATCAATAGGTCTATCAATATGCATAAATGTCTAGCCTATAGCAGTATTCAACCTATAACATACATATAATAATAATATAGTCATTCATACATTACATCTACCCCATACATAATACCACATGTAGTTATGTTGTCACTCATACATGACATATTCATGTATTTTCTTTACAATCACTAATACTAGACACAAATTTAGCTAATCACCCTAGTACAATTCATTTACACCTAAACCATTAACCCCAAAACCCAAACACCATAAACGTTAAATGTTGAACCCTAAACCTAAACCTTGAACACTTAACCCTAATACACTATCCCTAAACCTAAAACAATAATACATGAAGCCTAAAACATAGACCCTAAACATAGAACCTTAAAACTTTAAACCCTATACTTTATACCCTAGACCCTAAGCCCTGAAACCTAAACTTTGAACCCTTAACCCTAAATAACAAACCATAAGCCTAAAATCCCAAATCTTAAACACTAAATCATCTCCTCCTCCATGGACTGCAAGAACTGTGTTGCCTAAACAAACACTCCTCTTTATACATGAGCTCCTGCTGATACCCATACTGCTCTTCCAGTCTGTCAATCTCCATTGTCTGCCTCTCAAAATCTAGTGCCATTTCCCTTATCATTGCAGGGCAACTAGGAGAGCTGCTTGAGGCAATTCTCTCAAAATTTTGAGTCTAAACGAAGTCATATGAAGGAACACAAGACCCATGATTCTATGTAAAAGAATTATACATACAAAAAATGATTTCTGAATGGCACCAGGCTGCTTAACCAGCAGATTCAACTCAGAGTCGCCATTGGTGTTTGATGCAAAGCCTCCAAAGGCTGGTCGGTTGAAGAATACACCAAATATTCAACTCTTTGGACAAAACCTGTCCTAGTTGGTCCCACCGGGCATGCCAGAACTGTTGACGCAAGAGATTGCACCCGGGGCAAGGAGGTCAAACTCCCTACCTTCTCCTCGCAACATGGAATCTCCCCTCACCTATGGGACCGATGAAGCTAGAGGGGAGAGACTCTAGATAAGGGCTAGCTCCCTTTGATGCATCGTGTTTTTCCAGCAAGTGCAAATACATACATATATATAGATATAAAATGGGGGGGGATGAAAAGGGAGAAAGATGGAAGAAAACAAACTACCCTAAAGAGGTGATGCACCAAAATAAGTCAACCTTCACACATCCACTCTTGAAATCAGACAAATGCATACATACACTTCACACTTGGCAGAAGAACCAGGCTGCTAGAAACTGGCAGGGAGGCCTTAATGAAAAATGCAAAAAATAGGGATCACCAAAAGTGTTGTGGGATGCACACTTATGTAGTAATTTCATCTGTTTCACACTTCCAAATACTTCTCTTCTCCTGTCAGCTCCAGAGATGACGCCTTGTAGATAACATGTATGTTGGTGTTGAACCTATGAAAGCATCAAGAAATAATGACTGAACACAAAACAAACACTCAAGACATACTCAAATATATCTATCCAAAATGGAGGTAAAAATTGCTTTTATTGATTCAGGTGGAAATTTTGCAAGGGCTATGCCTTTACAAAATGTGGAAGATCTTTTTTACAAATGACAAGTTTGTAATATATAGGAGAAGCAAGGAGGCTCATTTGGCACTCCTTTTTTATAAGTGGCTTATGCATCCCTTCATTAAGAAGAGGAAAAACACTGTTGTCAATGTCATCCTTCTAGAAGAGGCCTGTTGGAACCATGTTGTATAATCACCAAATTTGACTTTGGCATTCGAGCATTAATGTGAAACACAAGCTGCACCCTCTTTTTTGCAAACAAATTGAGATTTGTCCCCTTTTAAATGCATAGGCCATGTCGTTCGCTGTTTGCACCATTTGGGGATTGTCAGGCAATAAATCACCTTCCCCTTGCCACTTGGACGGCTTTGTCCCTTTCTGCACCTTGTCATTTTGTCTTTTCTCAATTTTGGCTCTATCTGGCTCCTTCGGCCCTTGGGAGCAAACATTCTGGTGGGTCACTTCATTTTGGGCTTTCTTTAGCGTTCTCTTAGTTGAAAACAAATGGCCATTTCATTCCACTAATTTTGATGTTCGTATGGCCGTCATTGATTTGAAACCAACAGCTAACTTGTTATGTTAAACTTAACATCTTCTGGGACATCCTCGGGCCCGTCAAAACATCATCGGGTCCTCAAGGCCAGCCTTGTCCTTCTCAATTCTTTCGAAAACATTCTTTCCTTTGTCTCTATCACCATCCCATTGAACCAAACCTGTTGAACCAAAAATGGTTCAACAGTTCAATTGGTTCAACCATTGCGCACCGATGGACTAATGAACCAAGCCGATGAACTCATCCCTTTGAACCAAGTCTGTTGAACCAAGTCGTTGAACCAAGTTGATGAACCAAGAATGAACCAATTGGTTGAACCAAGCGATGGTTGAACTGTCGATTGAACTCTGCAACCTGAAGATGACTGGCATTAAACAACTGGGGAAAAAGGTGACCAAAATTTTGCCTATGGGAAAAATTGGTCAACAGATTCTTGTAAATATTTATTAAGATATTTGGAGACTATCTCTGAGGATAAGAAATCAATTTCCCTTATTGCTTTCTTAAGAAATAGAATTCAATGAAAACTCTACTCTTTAGGTCTGGATGGTCTAATCTGCTTACTTGGAAGGATATTGACTTGGCTTAACTGTCAAATGCTTTGAATCACTTTACTTGTAAGTATTCTATAGTTTTTACATAATAATATTGGACCTTCATAAGAGGTTTATACTTAATCAACAAAGTTGGTTATGTATTATACTTAGAGTTTGTTATCTTTGCCTTGGAATCTTCTTAACAACCTTGTTCTCAACATAGAAAATGAACTTTAATTAATGGGTCTATAAATATGCATAAATGAATAGCCTGCAACATGCAACCTATATCATACATATAGTATTGATACAGTCATTCATACATTACATCTACTACATACATGGCATTGCATGTAGGTATTCATTCACTCATACACGACATCTTCATGTTGTCATGATATGGTCACTCATATTAAACACAAATGCATCTAATAACCCTAGTTCACTCCATTTCCACCTAAAACATTAACCCTAAACCCCTAACCCTAAACACTAAACCTTAAAACCTAAACATTGAAACCTAAATCCTAAACCCCAAACCCTAAGCCATAAACCCTAAACCATGAACACTAAATAATATACCTAAACCCTAGACCCTAAGCCCTAAACCCTAAGCCATTAACCTTAATACATTATCCCTAAACCAAAAACAATAATCCATAAACCCTAAACTATTGACCCTAAACATATAAACTTAAAACATTAAACCTTATACATTATACCCTAGACCTTAAACCCTAAAACCTAAATGTGAACCCTAAACCCCAAACCATAAACCTGAAATCCTGAATCCTAAACCCTAAAACCTAAATGTAATCCCTTAATACTAAACCCCAAGCCTAAAAACATAAAACATAAGTCGTAAACATTAAACATTAACTCCTAAACTAAAAATTCTAAACCCAAAACCTTAAACACTAAATCTAAATCCTTAAACCCTAAACCCTAAACCTAAAACCCCAAACCATAAACTCTAAACCATAAACACTAAACCCTAAGTCCTAAATCCTAAGCCCTAACCCCAAACACTAAATCCCAAACCCTAAATACTAAACACTAAGTTCCAAACCCCAAACCCTCAACTGAACCCCGAAGACCAAAACCTTGAACCTTACACCCTAAACCCTAAACCGTAAGTGTGAAATCATAAATTGAAAAACCTAACCCCAAACCCTAAAATCTAAACTCTTGATCCCTTGAGCCATAAAACATAAATCCCAAACCTTTAAGCATAAAATATAAATAATAAGGCCTATAACATAATCCCTAAGCCATAACACTAAAACTTGAACCCTGAATGCTAGTCCCTATACACTAAACCCTAAGCTGTGAATCTTGAACCATCAACCATAAACCTTAAACCTTAAATTTATAAATCCTAAACCTCTATCCACAAACCATAATCTTAAGTTATCACATATATAGAGAAATGAGAGGGGGCATTGGCTAAGCCATATCTTGAAAGGATAGGGGTCATTCTAACCTATATCTAGGATAAGGGTCATTATAACCTATATCTATAGAAAGGAGTTACAAGGGACATTCGTGTAAAAGGCTTGAACATGGATTCAAAATGAATTCTTGAATAATTTGTGGGTTTTTTAATCAATAGATCTATCAATATGCATAAATGTCTAGCCTATAGAAGTATTCAACCTATAACATACATATAATAATAATATAGTCATTCATACATTACATCTACCCCATACGTAATACCACATGTAGTTATGTTGTCACTCATACATGACATATTCATGTATTTTCTTTACAATCACTAATACTAGACACAAATTTAGCTAATCACCCTAGTACAATTCATTTACACCTAAACCATTAACCCCAAAACCCAAACACCATAAACCTTGAATGTTGAACCCTAAACCTAAACCTTGAACACTTAAACCTAATACACTATCCCTAAACCTAAAACAATAATACATGAAGCCCAAAACATAGACCCTAAACATAAAACCTTAAAACTTTAAACCCTATACTTTATACCCTAGACCCTAAGCCCTGAAACCTAAACTTTGAACCCTTAACCCTAAATTACAAACCATAAGCCTAAAATCCCAAATCTTAAACACTAAATCATCTCCTCCTCCATTCAATTTCCCACTCCCCTATTGGGAACACATATAAGTGTGTATGTAGGAGATATGTATGTAAATGTATGATATTTGATTATGTGCATGGTAGACTGGTTCCATTAACCATATACTATACCTCCACCATTGATGCTATGAATCTCTTCCATGTATCTAAACTTTATGAAGCTCTCAAACTAATTCAAACACTTATATTACAGCCCTACAAGACACAAAACAACACATCACACACTTGTTCTTCATGAGCACTTATGGACCACACACAAAAATAAAACTAACTCAAAGATGAGATCATTGCACTATGAAGGGGGTTGAAAACAAGATCCAACATGCATTGTATGTGTCCCTAATCATCAATATTCCTCTGGACAGGTGTTCTCATTATCTGTAGTCATAATCACGCTTCTTTAGACCTATTTTCACATTTGACACTAATATGGTCATCAATTTCTCAATCCAATCCATACAAGGAAAGGTATGACACTTGTACCTATAAGACAAAAAAATTATCAATAAAATCGATTATGTACCATGTCCATATAGATAGGGTACAATTCAACTTGATAGGAAGGAGACCTAGGGAGTCCTCTGCAAGTCCAAGATCATTTCCTAGTTAAACTAGCTCTCTAAGATGCCTTTTCTTCCACTTCTTCCCAATCGGGTAATTAACACGGTTTTAGAGGGTTTTAGGTAGTTTTACCCCTTAAAGATAGTTCATAAAATTATGACATCCGAACCCTGAATAAATTCCACTATATTCTTGCTTAGGACCCTCTCTAACGTATCCTAGCTCCTTAGACTCCCATGGTAGGTATTTGTACTGATGTGAGCTTCCAAATTTGGCCTCTTGAGAGCTTCAAGGCATTTTGTGCACCCTATCATGTTCTTGAGCCAATAAATAATCTCTTTGTGGACTTATATACAAAATAAAGGTTCTCACACACCTTATATATCCCCATGGAGGTCTTCTAATGCTCTCAAAGGTTCACTTGGTGTTAGAAGTGAGGCTACATCTACTTGGGGCTTTTAGGCCTAGTTAAGGCTTAGTAGGCTTAGTTTGCACATAGCTACTCATCAACACCCATGAGTATTTTTTATGTTGTGATGACTCCCATGTATTTTCCCATGTTAAACACATCCTCCTACATCTATTTTCAAGGTTTTGACAGTCGTTAACTAATTTCCTTACCCTTTTCATACTGAGCCTACATGGTTTTTCCTCTTGGGAGTGCCCTTTGTTTGAGACAAAATAGAGGTCACTTCCCCTATTTTCCTAGATAAAATTATGATATGAGGTGATTGGGAAAGTTATGGGGACCCTTTGTAAAAACATTTAGGGTTGTTTCACACTCCTAGCACATCCAAACCTCATAAAACCCAAGGCAGACTTCTTGAGCACTCATTGTGTGCAAGGTTTATGTGTCAATTGTAGGTTAAGTCTTGAGCTCAGTTTACACCCCTATTTTATTAGTCTAAGTATCCCATTAGGTTGGTATAACTATGATTAAGGTGTCATAATCAAGTCTATCACCCATTCTTTCTTGCCAAATCCTCAAAGTGTACTCTTTAATGACCTAGGCTTAAAGTGCAGTGAACTGTGACTATGTGCCTACTCAAAAAAGGTATGCATATAGGTGGAAATTCTATCTTAGACCCTTAAATACCATGTTCCACATCTTATATAGATAATAATCGTAGTGCACTCCATTTCCACCTAAACCATTAACGCCAAACCCCTAACCCTAAACATTAAACCTTAAATCGTAAACATTGAAACCTAAACCCTAAACCCCAAACCTTGAACCATGAACACTGAATAATATACCTGATCCCTATACCCTAAGCCATATCTTGAAAGCATAGGGATCATTTTAACCTATATAGAGAAAGGAATGATTAGGGACATTTGTTTAAAAGGCTTAAATGCGGATTCAAGATGAATTCCTAATAATTTGTGGGTTTTTTAATCAATGGGTCCATCAATATGCATAAATGGCTAGCCTGTAGCATTAAATCTATAACATACATATAATAATGATACAATCATTCAAACATTACATCTACCCCATACCTGGTACTACATGTAGGTATGTTGTCACTCATACATGACATATTCCTATATTCATGTGCAATCACTCATATTAGAAATAAATGTAGCTAATCACCCTATGACACTCCATTTAGACCTAAACCATTAACCTTAAAACCCAAACCCCAAACCTTAAACACCATAAACCTTGAATTTTGAACCCTAAACCTAAACCCTAAACACCATAAAACTTGAACACTTAACCCTAATACATTATCCCTAAACCCAAAACAATAATACCTATAGCCCTAAACCTAGACCCTAAACATAGAACCTTATAACCTTAAACCCTAGACTTTATATCCTAGACCCTAAGCCCTAGAACCTAAACTTTAAGCCTTTAACCCTAAATCCCAAACCATAAGCTTAAAATCCTAAACACTAAACCATAAAACCTTAACCTTATAGGTCCTTAATATTAAACACTAAATCTTAAACACAAAATTCAAAATCATGAACCTTAAACCCTAAACACCAAACCCTAAACCCAAAACCCAAAACCCAAAACCTTGACCCCTAAACTTTTAACACTAAACCCTAATACTAAAACCCTAAGCACTAAACCATAAACCTTGAAAGTTGAACCCTAAACCACAAAATTAGAACCATAAAACCTCAAACCCAAAACCATAGACCTTAAATCCTAAAACTTGATAAACCCTAAACCTTAAAACCTAAATGCCAGAACCCAAACAATCAACTCTAAACACTTAACTATAAACTTTGAACCCTAAACCCTTAACCTAAAACCCTAAAAATGAAACCTAAATGATAAACACTAAACACGCATTGTGGAGACCACACTACATAGGAATGATGTAAGCATTGGTATTTTAGCTCAAAGCCCTCTCCACTTTCCTATCATAATTCCTACATAAGCACAAAGATTTCAATGCAAGGAGAAAACATGCCATAAAAAAGTTAGTGACACAAATGTTAACAATTTATACTCATGACCCACATCAGTTTTTGAGAATAACTCAAAAACACGAGAAGATCCAAAATGATCCAGCCCTTTCACTCAATTATTTGAAATTAATTGTGTCTTGAAGAAGGATTTCACCTCATACGAAGCAAGCGCAAAGAGGTAATTTTTTTATCTATCATCATTTTTCATCATCCCTCATCGTTCAAAATGATTTTTTTCCATGCAAGTGCAAAGAGGATATTATCTTATTTTCACTATGTAAATCATTCAACAATCTCCCTAGAGTAATCCATCATGACCCTATCTAATCTACTAGACATGAATGAGAATAATCACCCTAATACACTCCAATCAGAATAAAAGGAATTAAAACACCATTCAAGATTCATATGAAAAAGATATTGTTTAGTTTGAAACAAATTTATACTGACTACTGGATTGGAACACACTCTACTAGATAAGGGATTGACTAGGGATGATGATAGAGTGATTAGGTGTGATGAGTGACAATGAGGGAATTGTTAGAGACATTAAGTGATGAGAACAAATGAGGAGGGGGTGATTAGGGATGATTAAGGATGATAAGGGTTGATGAGGGAGTGATTAGAGATGATGAGGGGTCAATTGAAAAATGATGAAGGATTGACTAGGGATGATAAGAAATGATGATGGTTAATAAGGGAGTTATTAAGGATGACGAGGGATGATGAGAGTGTGACTAGGGATGATGCTCAAGATGATGAGAGAGTGATTAGGTATGATCAGGGTTGATGAGGTTTGATGACCTGGAGTGTTTAGGGATTACCAATGATAATGAAGGATGATGAGGGAGTGACTAGGGATGATGAGGGTTGATGAGGGAGTGATTAGCAACAATGAATGATGATGATAGCCAATGAGGGAGTGATTAGGGACAATGAGAACCGATGAGGGAATTAATAGGGATGATAAGCACGAATATGATAGTTGATGAGGGAGTGATTAGGGATGATGAGGATCAATAAGGGAGTATCCTATGTGAATTTAGAGTGTTAGAATATGACGTTATTCTACATGACTTTAGAATAATGCATGAGATTGGAATTGAAGAATGCATGGATTGACCATCTATTTGACATTTATTTTAGAGTGTGGTATCTTTTTAGAATGAATTTGAATGGTGTGTTGATTTATTCTATTTCAAATGGAGTCTATTAAGGTTATTATCTATATTCATGTCAAGTATAAGTTATCATATCATGATTATAGGTAGATGTCATGTATGAGTGAATGCATACATATATGTAATAGGCATGCGATAGATGTCATGTATGAGTGACCATATCATGACTATTGGTATGTTATAAGTTACATGATACATGGAAGTTATTTATGCACATTGATAGACCCAATGATTGAAAAACCCACAAATTATTTAAGAATCCACCTTCAAGCTCAGGTATTCAATTGGGTAGGACATACTCAAGTAGGTAAAGTAGGTAGGGCACACTCAATTAGGTAAAATATGTGGCATAATCAATTATATAGATATATTACATATGTAACATGATTTGCAACTTTATTTCTCATTTTATCTTTTGATCCTAAAATTTTGAAAACTAAGTATTGATTGGAATGAAATTTGAAAAACTAACTTCTAAATGGTAACTCCTAAAGCTCTGTAATCAATTTCAGAAGATGTTGAGTGGTCCTAATTTATTAGATTTATTAAAATAAATTTAAAGTAATTTATTTCACTAAATATATGCTTGCAACACATCAAACATGGTAAAAAAAAATTTAGTCCAGGGTTCTTAACAACAACCTCTAGTTGCAAATAACACACACACACACACACACACACACACACATCTTTCAACAACATAAAATTGAAAAAAAATTACACTCTAAAATGGGCATACGCCTTTTATAAAATACGCATGCCTTTTCTAAAGGGCGCGCGCGCGCGCACACACACACACACACGCGCGCGCGCGCATCTTTAAACAACATAAAACTAAAAAAAATGCACTCTAAAAAGGTCATATGCCTTTTATAAAAGACACACGCCCTTTAGAAAGGGTGCACGCCCTTTAGAAAGGGTGCACACCCTTTAGAAAGGGTGTGTATCTTTTATAAAAGGCGTATGCCCTTTAAACATTTCATTTTTCCTCTAAATCTGCCTTGGGTACAGGCTTGGAGAGGTCCGAACCTACCTTAAAACTGGTCATGGAGCAGTCCACTTAGTTTCTAAAAAATTTAGGTGTCTTTTTTATTTTTGTCGATAGATCTGATTAGGCAACTTTTATTATCTAAAAAGAATTATATGGGTTTGTAGAGGAGAAAATGTAGTTTTAGAATATATATATTAATGTTAGAATATTATTTATAATTATTACTTAATTTATACATAACATACCTCATTATGGCCTATATACATATCATCACAAATTTTCTTATAACTTTTTGAATATCAATCAAAAGTTTATAAAATTTATATCTCGACAATCTACACATTGTCAATTATGATTTGAAAAAATTAATTTTTATGAAGTTAAGTTCAAAAAATTATGTTCGTACACTTGTAGTTTCAATTTTTCAGTTGTCTCGATTTGTAAAATTATTTAAAAATTATATATAAAATAAAAAATTAATAAAAAATATTTTAAACAATCTTTGACATTTCACCTATCTATATATAAAATTTTATACAAAAATTCAATCGTTTACTCAAAAAAAGTGTGTTCTTCCACATGCACTCTCCTTATCTTTTTATAAAAATATCAACCTATTTTCATAAATGCATCTATTTTACACACATTTATCATTTGGGTGTATATATATATATATATATATATATATATATATATATATATATATATATATATTAAACTCAAAATGTCACAATTCATGTTTTTATGTCATTGTCAAATTCATTTTCGAAGTGTTTCTAATATTCTCTTGAAATTCAACTATTATTATTTTAAAAAAAATGGTGTTGCTTTATACCCCCCTTTTGTCCCCTATTATCCTGCATCTACCCAAAACTTCCTTTTGAAATCATGCACAATAAACTTGCATTTTGGGTCTGTAAGACTCCGAACATTCCATGAAAAGCAATTCATATATGACAGATGCCATAAGACATATCTTCAGAGTCTAGGCCTTCTAAGGCATCATAACGGTTCTGTAAAAAATGTCCACTGTTGGCATTTAAAAAATCATCAAATCGTTTCCTCACATCAGGATCAACCTAATACTCTCCTATCTCCAACTCTTTGTGCCTCTTAAGAGAGCTACGAGAGCGTTTGGGTGCATCCCATCAAGCAGGAAGTGGAAGACCAATTCGCAATGAGTCTGAAAAATTGGAAGAACTGGGTAAAGGATCCCTGAGACCTTGGGATAAAACATTGACAATAAGAGGGGTATTGAAAACCCTAAGTTTTTCTATTACTTTCAGGGCTTTAGCCTGAGAAGGCTCTTTCTCCATAGGAGCCTGGTCCTGTAGGCCATTACTTGTTGATGACTTGCCTCCTTTAAGATTCCTTGCACTTGAGCTCGTGACTTTAGTGCAACTGTTATTTCCTACCATAGTCAAATCGTCCTCCGCTGGATTTTTACTAGCTTTTAGAGAGGGTTTGGGAGGAGAGGATGAGTAGTTGGGCACATTATTGTCAGCTAATTGAAGGGGATAGTCCCAAATTTTACGATCGGTGGCTTGGCAGTGAAAATATGTGTTAGGCAAGTTGATATACAAGGCTCGTTGGGAGTGTCTTACATCCCCAACTTGAATTTCCACAAACTCCTTGAGGTCCCAAGAGAGGTCCACTTCTGCACAAACCCGCTTTTGCGATCTAGTAGAGTAAAACTTGTTTTTCTCATGGTAGACACCCTGACCTATGGAGGAAGCTATCTAATGAATAAAATGCCAATAGGGGAGCAAAAGACTTGAAAATTCTATCCAAACTGGGACCTTGAAAGTATTGTGCTCTGAGACAATAAAGTCTCGTGTCTAGGGGGAGAGAACCATGAGTGAGTACCTAACATACCATGTGGTTGACTTATGGAGGATACCTCCTATATGGGAAGGGTCAGAAAAATGAAACAGAAAAAACCATTGGTCATATTCTGGACACTCTCAAGCTTTATGCCATGAGCTATCCAGTGGGCTTGAATCCATGACCTAAGCATACTTTCAGAGGAAATTTGACCCACAAAATATCCTATCAAACAGAATTGTTCTAGCCATTGACAAATAGAGTTAAATTCTGGAATGGAAAAAATAACATCGGGTGTTAAAGAGTTACCTTATGATAGACCTTCAAGACAAACTTCCTTAGATGTTTGTAGGTGGCCATTGCTCAATGCTCTATCGTTCTTCTCCGCAATTGAAATAGCTGGAAGAGAATGAGAAGTCATTAAATATGCTAGCCTTGCTCAAAAGCGAGAACCCCTAAAAGACAATAAATGCAAGTCACACAAAAAATCTAATAAAAACCGTGATATGAAATAAACTGAAATAACAAAAAATCAAAAACCGATTCTATAATGCACATGAAAGAAACCCTAACAAAATTTTTAAAAAACCCCAAAAAAAATCATTTTTCCTAATAAATATTCTTTAATAAATGTTAATTGCTCATATATGTGTTTGGAGGGCACAAAGCACGGGAGAGGATATTTCAATATTATGTTTATATTAGAACATATTGACCATATATTACATTTACTTCTATGCTATAGTTTACTTTGTGTGATGATTATATCATTTTTAATGTAGTGTGAATTTTAAGTTTGAGAAAATCACTTTCAATTTTATTCGGTGAATTTGTGGTTTTGTTTCAAGTTCTTCAATAAATTCTTTTATTTATTTTAGGTGGTTTTATGTATTGCTATATAGTTTTATACATAGGACTTTGAAAATTTCTTTGGAATTTTTTTTTCTGTTTCAGTTTAATGGATTTATTATCGTATTTACTTTTTATTAGATTTGTATTAAAAAAAATTAAATTATTATAAAAAAATAATTTTTAAATTAATCGTTAAAATTATAAAAGTTATGTTAAAACCAATGATAAAACTTTAATAAATAAATAAAATTAAATGCACCCTATAATTATAACATATACATCTATCAAGTTGAAGTATAAATTTTAATTTATTTTGATTATTCAAAATAAATAACAATAATTTATATAGAATGTCATTATTGAAAATCATTTACAAAGCTTAAGTTCAAATTACATATATTATATTTTATTTTTTACCTTTTTTAAAAATTATGTTTAATTTTATTCATTATCATGTTTTTATATTTAATCTAATTCTCTCTATACATATATTTATTTTATTTTATTTTTTATTATTTATTTATTTTTTAGATAGTTTTTTTTTTAATTTGGGAGAATCTTCTAGATTTGTGAGAAGCAATGCCACTTGAGGAGTCAACTACCAATAACAAAAAATTTAGTTCTCACAATTCATCTTACATTAGTATATGGTATTTAATATATCTTCACACATATCATTTTATTTTTCATAAATAAACTATCAAACATTTACAACAAAATTAAAAAAAAATAAAAATTGAAAAGTAATTGAAAAGAACATAAATGCCACAACACAAAACACTTATACTCTAATAAAAATGCAATTAAATTAAATTTAAAGTTGTAAATGTGTTTTATATATTAATTATATAGAGTATCAACATAAAATGTATGTATGTATATGGTCTAGCCAGCTACATGTTTGACCAACCAAGTATTTTTTTTCCATACAACCTATAGGCACTGTGACAATTTGTGGCGCTTTTTAAAACACATAAATTGTATTGTGTTGGGATCATTTATGATCTAAAGTATTTTATAACCTAATTTGTTTTTAAATTTGTTTATGTTTTCCGTTGGCAGGTTGGTTATACCAGTGAGTTGGTTTTCCTTAACCAACTGCTTCCCCTGTAAGCTTTTTAAGCTTACTCTTGTACAAAAATAAAATGATAAGATTTTACATAGAATATATTTTTTTGAATTTATCCCCCATTTTACCGGGTAACAGTAGTATCACAGCCACATATTAAAGGAGGAAGTCATGGATTTGAAGATAAAAAGATAGAGATGCAGCTGGAAATTTTAGAGGATAAAATAGTCTGTCAAATCATTCAATTCCCTGATGAATACAGAGATATCAATGTGTGAGTGTTTGTTTTATTTTTTACACAACTGAGAGAGCATGGTGAACGACGTAGCAATATGATGCATACTCAAAAAGTTTGCAGACCTGATACGACAAGCTTATAATTTAGATTTTATTTATTTTTATTTGTGATTGATCGGTGGGCCCAATGAATCACAAAGGTAGGATAAGGTGGACTGATGAGGCAGTGCTGAACCCCGAGAGCAAGCTTGTATGATTGCTGAAGAGCATTTAATACCAGAAATATGGCTTCCAATGCATAGTCAACCTAAAATAATCAGTTTTCTAGCGATGATCTGCTAACTGATCTGATACATAAAGTGGAGGACTGAATAAAAATTGTATGGTGCAATAAATTGCCTCTATTTACCATCTGTAGCAACGTATTTCTTCATTATGGCTTTTCAAAAGACCAACGAACCCGAAAAGAGGCATGGAAGGTGTATGGCAAACAAGGAAAAATATTAAAACCCTAATATTTTCTCTCAAATGTTGAAGTGGGTCCAACAAAGGAAAAGATAAATCGCTGAGAGTAAATATTCGGTAAAAGTTTTAATATTCTTTTGCTTTTCATCCCACAAAATAAGATGAATTAGCGTTTTGTTGTCTTTCCTTATTTCAAATTGACTCAAGGCAATATTGGTTAGTTACATTTTATTTGTCACTTGCTCAACGAAAGGTCGAGGATTCAAAACCCATAGATGTATTTTTGATCAAAATTTATTTTTTGGTCTTATTTTTTTTTTCTAAATGGAGTTATAAAGATAAAATAAGCAATGAAAGAACAAGTTGTAATGGTAAAATAAAGATGTGATAGGCATTATAAGGTGTAATTTTTTACAAGTCTCAGGTATCTCTTGTATTCAAAAACTACTTTTGAAGGTAAAAGTAAAACCTCAAAATATTATTTCTTTGTCTTGTTTTGACTTGTTTCTTTAGCACCATGGCAAAAATGGTAAGTTTGATTTTTGAAAATGGTAAACTGTCACCTAAAAATTACAAAAAATGGAGTAGGAACATGGAAAATACACTCATTTTTAATGACCTATGGGAAATCACTAAGAAAAAAATCACACCACCAATTAAAACTGCAAAATTGATTGAATATCAGAAACGTGATAAACGTGCACTCGCACTTTTGAAATCATCTTGCACTGAATAGGTAATCATTTATATTGAGGTGGTTAAAACTGGTGCATAAAAAACATTAAAAGATATGTATGACAAACAACTTGCATACAAAACGATTGACCTTCTTATGCAACTATTAAATAATAAACTGACAGATGATGAAGATGTCTGAATATCTTTCTCGCATGAAAATATTGAAACAAGAATATTGTACAACTGATAGTAAAATTGATGATGATATGTTGATTTCTATCACATTGAATGGTTTTAATTCTACATACACCAATTTTGTTGAAATGCTACAACGTAGTGATAAACTTAATGGTGCCATATTTGACTCTATTTGTGAGTTATTAACTCAACATGAGAGACAATTTGCAAGGAAGAGTATATCCATGGAGGAGGCCCACTATACCAAAACAGAGAATCTATTATATGAGCATAACAGAAAACATTCTTTGAAGCACTATCAAAGCATGACACACTTTCAGACATAAGCATCATTTTGGACATAGGGATCATTCAGGTTCTTCGACGCATGAGCATCACCACAAACATTCACATGGACACAAGCACAAGTACAAAAATTCTTCTTCATGTGGCTATTCTTCCTCTAGTTCTAGTGGATGTGAGAGAATATGCTACAATTGTGGTGGCATGGGACACATCTCCACATAGTGACCTTCCAAAAAGAGCTCCTCTCGACATCAACAAAAGGTAAAAACAAACATTGATGATCACCCCAGTCACTCTAGTCATGCTTCTATCTATTCTTTAGCGTATTTTTTTATGGATGGAATGACTATGAAATTTTTTGCTTCGTAGTTGATGACTATATATTCTGAGTTGATAACACACCCATCTTGTACGAGCTGCTAGGCTCAATATCTTTGATGTAGAGCATTTTAATGATTTGTACTTGATTTATTTGTTACACAGTTTCTCACCTCTCATCTGATAGGAAAGAAGATATTGCATATTGATTTTCGATCAGTCATTGATGGTTGTGGTACAAGTCATCATTGAATTGCTAGCATTGTTAGTGTTGAGCAAAGGCTTACAAGAGATGGTGATTGTTGGGCATCAATTTGAAATGTGCCATACACAGTATAAGGGACAATCACTTGTTGGACAGATTCTATGTGAGGATCGATGTAGTTAGATAGTGCGTGTTCGTGTTCTATTGCAGTGCGAGCATGATCAGGGTGTTGATCAGTTCAGAATGTACAGTATACCAGTTGCAATTGTCGCAGAGTCTACTTGGATGACTCATAGTTCATTGTTTCAATCTTTCTATACCCCTTTGGATCAAGGGAGAGTTTGTTAGGATCATTTATGATCCAAAGTATTTTATTACTTAGTTTTTTTTTAATTTATTTATGTTTTCGATTGGTAGGTTGGTTATACTCGTGAGTTAGTTTTCCTTAACCAATTGCTTCTCTTGTAAGCTTTTTAAGCTTACTCTTGTACAAAAATAAAATAATAAGATTTTACATAGAATATATTTTTCTGAATTTATCCTCCATTTTACCAAACAACATATTGTATATTTAAATTTAATTACATATATAATATTTTTAACTAAAATTTATCTATTGAACTAAAGTTTATCTACTGAAGAAAATATGAAATATAATCAAAAATCTATCCATATGAACGAACATACAAATTAAAATTGAAAATTATTTACATAAGCACATTTAAATCTAATTGTATACATATTACCTATAACTAAAATTTATCTGTAGAAGAAGATCCGAAATATAACCAGAAATATATCTATATGAACAAACATACAAATTAAAATTAAAAATTATTTACATAATTTATTTGAGATGGATTGCTTTTTATTTAACAATTTACTTGGAGTTGGAATGTTTTTTATGTTGGCATATGCTCTTTGAGGATATGAAGTCTCATATAAAGTCCCATATACATGCACATATTATAAACATACATGGTTAATACGAAGGTAAAATCAATATAAGAACATAATAAATTATATTGTAGAGATTGAAATAATTATCTTCCAAGCATCATGGTAATAGCTTGTGGATTGGTTTTAGGGCTATTCATTAAAATAGAATTGTCTATAATTCTTAGATTTTTTACACCTTTAATTCGGTGTTCTTTGTCAATCACGGAACCACCCTGACACCCTCCATGAAAATGCCAAAATGTGCCTAGAGTATCTCTACAAAACTTAGTTAAGGCTTCATCATCTGATCGATTTTGGGGTAACATTGGACCAAGAAATCGGATGCCCTAGAGTTTCCACCACTAGTAAATAAAAATTCTTAAATGTAATGTGTCATGCTAAGATTAGCTATTATCTTCACACTAAACATACATTCTTTCAAATCAAAAGGGTAGGAAAAGTAATTATATCTAACTGAGGGGTCATCTCGGGGATCCTTGCTATTGAGATGCAACTCACCCCTTGATAATGGAAATGCCACCTTACTAGCAATAACTTCAAAATATTGAAAATTTGTGGCATTATTTTGTTGGATGAAGCTCCCAGACTGTATACCCACTACTTGTATACTAGAATAGGATATTCTAAAATGAAAGTTATACGGGGTAGATTTTGAATCTTTTTTCCTACTGAAATTAAATCTAAAAGTACACTAATATTCAATTCTTTGAGTTGTTGTGATGAGCCATTTCCACTTAAGAGGAGAAGTTGAGGGTTGCCTATACTTCTTGCTAACAAAATTACATCACTCTTTTGTGAGAATTGGCTCATGAACTCTGCCCCAATAGCTTTTAGGTTTCCTACAAAAAAATTTCATAGCCAACATTAGAAATCTATTATTTTTTATTTTATGAAATATGACATTTCAAAAATTGAATAGAAGTTGAAAGATCATTTAATTTAAAATATTTTTGTGATACAATTTTAGGTTAGTGTTTCTTAAATTTTTTTAAAAAGAAATATAAATTTCTAAATAACATTTTAAGGAAATATTCTTGTTTTTAAAATCTAATTTTAATATTATATTTGAGAATGATGGTGTAAAAGGTGTTGCGTAGCCATTCACCAAAGCACACATTTTAGGAGATATAAAAAAAGATGAGGCCCGGATCTCGTACCCCATGTGAATCTGGAAAATGAATACCCTCCAATACTTAACACTAAATTGAAAAAGCTAAACCGAAGAAGCATTATATACACCTAATCCATATAAATGTAAAATTTCAATAAATAAATAAATTAAAATATAGACAATTTTTTAAAAAAAAAAAAAAAATTAAATCATAATAAACATTGTTATATTTTAAAATAAAAATAAATATAAAAACAAATAAATTAAAAAATAAAGAATCCAAAAATCAAATATACCGAGATTTTTAATGAGTAAAACTTAAACCGAGTTATTTTTACCAACGAGATAACCCAACCAAACATACTATGAACAAGAATAAACTAGCATGCAACAATGGTTTGACTGATTTTGGTACATGGAACTTAATGATAATTCAAGTACCTGATGCCAAACTGAAGATGATTTTGGTGACGGTAGCATTGAAGAGAACTACAATGTTATCTGGATTCGCATATTGGAGAAGATCCGCTGCTGTATGTCTCTTTCCGTCGTTGTCAAATGTGGAGGCACTGATCTTGGTGCCCTCAACATGATCCAAACTATATCCATTGTCAGGAAGCACTCCAGCTTCCAATAGGCCGTCCTTGAAAGCTGAATTCCAAATAGAAAGCTTCTTTGGTTTGAAGGCAACCTTCTTCTCCACCCATTCATACGACTCAATTACAAGTTTCTCATCCCATTCCATCTTCTTAATGTATTCCGAGCTCGCCCTGCTATAGAAACCAGCATTGATAGCTGTTCCGCCTCCCAGAACTCTGGCCCTTACCGACCGCACTCCATCTCCAGTGACAAATCTCTGAGCCACATAGGGGTAATTATTGGCTCCCGCGAAAATCTTCACAAAACCTTTGGCGTCATAAACGTCGGGATTTCCATAAGGAGAACCTCCCCTCTCCAATACCAAAACAGAATAGTGTTTTGACAGAGTGGCTGCCAGGGGACACCCGGCTGTACCTCCTCCAACGATAATGTAATCATATGTTTTTGCAGATATCTTTTCAGCATCCATTGTCATAAAAGAATATGGGTACTCTGCATACATCAAGCACAAACGATGTCGATTGACACACAATATCAGGAAAAAAGAAGATTAACATTCGTAAGATTGCAACGCATCTATCTATCTAACAAAAGGGAAATTTCCTTTGGAAAAATGTACTGACCCAGATTAAGTGTTGCTGCCTCTGAAGAGGATAGCTGCTGATGGTTGGTCAAAATTAGCAGGCACGAAATCGCAAGGAGAAGTATTTCCATACCCACTAATCAATCTAACTCAAAATTCTCGAGATTTGAAATAGATCAGAGGAAAATTCAGTTCTTATGATCGTAAAGTGCTTGCACTAGGGGAATTTTTATAAATGTCCATTCTTTGTGTGAGTTTAAAAATCGTGTGTAAACAACGTTTATTTGCAATTAATTTTAACCAATAACTTGTAAGGATTTGTTACTTTTATTAAAAATCAAATACCTGCAATCATTATCTACATTAATTGGTCTAAATTAATCTGTACATAAATCTTTCAAAAAATTATATAGATTATTAATTTCAACTAACAACAGGTACTATTCTTAATTATTATTAAAAATTACTATTTATATCTATTAATTTAAATCAATTTTATATATATATAAATTAATATAAAATTTAATTTCAACCACTCAATTTAATCATAAATTATATATCAATTATTATTTTTATCTTCTTTTATTATTTTAAAATTCTAATTATTTTTATTAAAATTATATACTTATATTTATTGATCTAAATTTTAAATATTTAAAGTGCCCTCTACTGGTGATCCAGGTACAGGTTGTTCATTTAACACATTTAATTCTTTTTATGATTCATCCTTTTGTCAGTGCAATTTTAAAACCTGAGCTGCATCCTATCATAACTAAATTGTAAGTTAAAGCTGAAAGGATCCAGGCCTAACTTACACTAGCTCCAGCCTCCAGCGCCCCTCCTACCGGTGGTACTAGCTGTTCATCAACCAAATTTAACTCTCTTCATGACTCGTCCTCTTTTCTGACTCATTGTACCGTAGTTAATAACAAAGACTTAAATATCCACCGTACCAAGTCCAATTCGCCAAGTTCATTTGGTCATATAATTAATGTCAACCATGCTTGTTAGTGCTATTGGCCGATGGTTAATAGGAGTAGAGATGTGAGGAACAAGTTAGTTCCCTTACAAGTGTCATTTCTTTTCAGATTTTTATAAGTGCTCTTATGGGAGCGGAGCTCCTAATTTTTTTTTAAGAAGGTAATGCAGGTAGAATTTAGGAATATATATATATTAAAAGTGGTTTTATTGAATAAAAATTCAAAGTGTACGTTGTTATTATAGGGGATAATATTTAAAATTATTATATTTTTATTTATAATTAAAATATACATAAATTTTATTTATTTATATATTTACAATTCTTAAAATATCTTCCTACAAAATAAAAGTATATATGGAGAACTTCATACCTCTTTTTTTTCAACCCTTCCAACTTGCTTCCTAAAGCGCCTCACTTTTAGGAAAAGATTCTAAAATTCCCTTCTATCACGCATTTCATTTTTCATGGGGCCATTCGCTAATTAAAAATAGGAGCATCGACGCCCTCCATGGGACTCTTGCCTTATCCTCTGAATAATAATACCAATTCTAACAAAGTCGGTGGGAATTGTTGTCACAATGTTTCTTTTTAAAAAAGGGCTTAAGTTTTGAAGTTGTTTTTAATTATATCTCAATTGAATATTTTTTTGAGTTGAAATTGAAAATGTTGTGAAAGGTATACTATATTATATGTATTATTAAATATTATAGTAAATCCTTCGAGAGTTTTTTTTAATAATTTTTTATATTATATGTATTATTAAATATTATATTAAACCCCTGACAAAGTAAAAGGTATTGAACTTACTATAAAGAACATAATTGGTTAAATAATTTCAAAATAATTTGTTCATATGGAAGGAAAGGGGAGAATATCTATCCAACGTGTTCCACTTCTGTCTCCAATGAATTTGTTTTTCACCGCAATTTCATACAAATTTGGAGTGTACATTGAGTGGGCAACATTTCAAAAAAACACTTTCATTTACATATGATACAAGAGGCCATAGAGATTCAATCACTATATACACATTAATATTACAATACATCAATATTTAATAATCCAACACATCTGATGTTATACAACAATTGCGTTCTACATACAAGACCATAAGTATTTCCACTAGTTGGTATTATTCTTAGGAAGAAAAAGTGTCTAAAATAATGAATTTATAGAACTAGGCACAAATAAAAATCATAAATTAAAAGCACCAGTAGATAGACATCATATTAAATGCAAAGAAAAAGTTATTTTCTGTACATTTATATACAACATAGATGCATAGTTTTATCGAACATAATACCAGAAAATCCAATAAAGCGTGCAATATTTATGGAAGAATAGAGACAAGTATTTATGATGAACAAAAATTCAAATATCAATTCAATTTAATATATTAAAATTACTTATTGTAGTTTGGAAAGCTTCAAACATTTCCAAGAGCTCCCAATTGTGTCGGTCATTACCACCCATTAAGACTAAATTAGCCTTTGCCAAAGAACAATAATCAAACTAAATTTGTGCAAGGGGATTTACCCATTTACTTATATGCTCATAGAAAAATAATCCTCTGTAAATTTGCCTCCCTTAATTTGTAGATGATAATTATTCTTTGAGCATATGCGTAATTGGGTAAATCCCCTTGGACAAATTTAGTTTGCTTATTGTTCTTTGGCCTTTATTTGCAGAGGATTTCATAAGAACATTCAAAATATCTATCAGACTATTTCTCAGCAAAAAGACAACCAACACCAAAAGAAATATTAGAATCTGACCACTGAGCCTAACCAACTTGATTTTTTTTTTAAACAGTGATGTCACCAAAAACTAGACAAAATGTCTCTCATCCCCTAGTTAGAGGTGACCTTAAACTCAACAAAAAGTATCCTACAACATATCATCCCACCATCCCAAAAGTAGTTAACAGTTGAAACAATCTTCTGTTCACTATAAATTATTAAATAACATGCAAAAATCTCCATCCAGTTTAAATTCCAATGAAAATGCACTATAGTAAGAATCTACCTGCATGAACAGATGATTAATTTAACTTAGCTACAACTATCTCACTACCTACAATCCCAAATGTTGTGAGAGTCAAAATAATCCGTTGTTCATTATAAATAACCACATAAATTGCATAAAAAAACCAATTTAAGTATTTAGCAGTGCAGTTCTCACAAAATATAATTACTAAAAAGCCCTTTCTCAGAACACGCAAAACCCTGCATCATATTGAATCATAGATCACCACTTCCCTCTTTAATCAGTAATCCCACAATGATGGCATTTGCCAGTAACCATGTAAAGCCCCAACACTTACCCAAATACAAATTTATAAGACCTTGACATAACACACATGCCAAAGAAGATGACATTTGCATATGATGATGTCAAACACAAAGGTTAACATATCAAGCTATTTAATAGATTCCTATGAACTTAGCAATCTCTGTATTGGAAATTGTAATGGCTCCGCATAAATAGGTTAATGCCCAAATACAAATCTAGAGGGACAAACAAACAAATAACAATGGCAGTGCATAGACCTTATGTGACTCCTTGACCCTGCAATTCATTCCTTCCCTGAACATAACTAATCATCGGAATAGGTTAATGCCCGAGTGGTAGATCATAAACATCTATTAAGTTGATCGCAAAACCCTTGTTAATTTCCTTACCCTAACATGTACTGCAGGACCTGGTAAGTGGTGCCAACGATTGAATGGGCAAAACAACATATTCTTCTTTTTTTTGGTCTCATGTGAGATGAACCTAAGGTGTGCGCAGTTGCCCTGAAGATGCAAGTCACAACAGAAGAAATGTTTATTTAATTTTTGTGATATTTTTTCATAAGTATTTTCTTTTCATTTGTGGAGTATATTCTCATTTTAAGTGTATGATATGGGCACTCCTACTGCATGATAATTAAACCAATCAACCATATGTCACCTAGGAACGATTGTCAATAGACCATCTCTTCTCTCAATTAGTGAATCCTCTACCATGACATTCATCTTGTATCATGAGCAATGCCCCTTTATGCATCCATTTGGCATGCACTTTGAAAAAACTTCATTGTATTGTTGATTTGATCCATACATCGGACGTTGAGTCTTTTAGTAATTAAATTGAAAATAATCAATAAAAGATGCTACCATCTTGCAAGATACAAACCCCTTTGTAATGGGTGCAATGTATGTAATATGGACAACAGAGGAAAACAATGCCATGCATTAATGTGTAATTTCTTAGAAAGTTGTCGGTAGATAATCTAGTGAAACGTTTAAGCGAGGAAGGTCCTTGAAAAGTACACTTTGCATTACTAAACCTACTTCATTGGTAATACCAAGATATAGATGACATTATTAAATTTTCGAGACATTTTGGATTAAAGAGTTTTAGTCTAACAATCTAAGAGGTTGCTTACAAATTCTACGTTTATAGAGTATAATTATTATTATAGTTAATAAAAAATGAGATTTTATGGTACCTAAATAATCAAATGTTTGATGAGCCCTTGATTTTTTATCAACTCGATATAATATACATAATATTAATTATATAAATAAAAATAAATATTACAATATTATATTTTAATAATATATTATTGATAAAGACACAAAGACACTGATGATAAAAAGTTCATAAATAAAGAAAATTATTAAATTATTAAAATGTAAAGGCGATGTATAATTTTCAACTATGGTAACAGTCCCTAAAAACCTATCGGCCCCAAAAATATCGTTTATTATTATTTGTTTTTTAATTTGCATATTTGCCCTGTACGATTGAAATCGGGTTTCAATTTTGAGTTTTTATATTTATTTAAAATAGCAATTTTGCTCTATCGTATTGGAACATATAAGGTTATTTTGACTGTATAAAATTATATGCTATTTAGTGCGCAGTAAAGGAACAGGTGGCTTGTCAAGCGTGCACGTGCTAGCCACCGAAATGCAATGCAACTGATATTAAAGCTTGTTTGACAGGGATGATCATACTTGAAACAAGTGGTCTGAACCATCATCATGGCGTAGATCAATTTCACATTGCCCCTCCTGCCATTGCCAAAGCCGTTTCTGCGATTCACAAAATAGGGGAAAAAGGAAACCGAAAGGGATAATTCTTCAAAAGGAAGAGTCTCCATGACATACAGAAGAATATGAACATACATATTCAGGTAATGGTCATACTTAACAGTGAAATTGTGGGGTCGAAAATCTTTCTTAGTTTGATAAGTTTAAAGAAATGTAAGAGATGACTTGTCTGGGTTTCAATATTTTCAACTCAAAATGTTTTGTTTTTTATTTGGGAATTATGTTTTCAGGGATTCATCTTTTAAGATCTCTGATTTTTGCAAAACAATGTTGGCATATTTATTGTGGGCTCTCTCCAAAGTAGTTAGAGGTTGCATGTTTTTTCTAGGTATAATCTTGATCTGTGTAAGAATTTGTTGAAGATTGCCTCTTGATTTTTAAAAAAATAAAATTAAGGATGGTCTTTTAATCCCTTTTCTAGTTTATAAACACTTTCGATCCAACATCCAACCTCCATTCAAAACCTTCAATATCTAATAATTCACTTTTTCCAACATTAATGTATACATGTTTTTTCTGAGTTTCCAACAAAATATCGGTAAAGTTTATTTAATTTTACAAGCATAGTTAATTTGTAATTTCTGACCTGTCATATAAAACATATTATTGAATTAATATTACAGGATAATTACATCTGTATACCAATTCATCGTTGACATGGCTTCTTTTAAGATCTGTGGACCCATCATCAGTTATGTTGGCGGGGGGGCGGGGGGAATTCATAGAGGGATAAAATGGGATCAATGGCCATGAATTTGCATTTATTTTCTCAATCGTATGACTGTGGAGGGGATACATGATTCCAACCCTAGTAAACTATTATTAACCCACCTCTGTTGCACGTATGCCCACTAGACGGAAACCCCTGTTGCTCGTAGACCATTGTAAGCCCCCTAACCACTTGCCCACATCCAAACCAACAGTATGGAAAACTGGAGTAGCATATTCTTTTTTTTCCGTCTCATGTGAGACGAATCTTAGGGCTTTGCCCCACCGAGCCCTTGCTTAAATAGAACTAGTAGTTGCCTTGAAGGTGCAAGAAAAGATGGAGGTTTTGTATTTTTGTTTTTATGATTATAATGCAGGAATTACTACCAAAATTCACATCATATTGTGCTTGCCAAGTGTTTTCTTTTTTTGTGAGGTATATTTCTCTTTTAACCAAAATTTAACTCACTACATTCCCTCCCACTTGGGACCAATCGTCTAGCAAGGATCTTTTCTCTTAAGTTGTGAGAGAAATAAATAGAGGGATTCAATCTAGAGTTTTTGTCAATAGAAGATGGCACCATCGTGCGAGCATGTCCCTATTAAGCCTTGACAATAGCAAATGTTCAATCAAAGAATATGTCACCATACAATTTGCATACCTATGTGTCATGGGTGTAAGTCATATAAATCAAATAGCTTCCTTAAATCCATATAATCTTCTAAGCACTTAAACATAAGTTCAAATTCCAATGGGCACAAATGCAATCTAGAACAAAATTTGGATGACACATTTTACCTATTGTACCTTGGATATGGGCATTATGCATTACTAGTTGTTTTATGATGTAACGATCCTAAAAGGCTACAATTGGAAAAAATTGTAAGACAAATTAAATGTCCATTCTCAATTTATTGTACTCTTAATGCACATAAATTAAAATATACTTTTAATACTTATAAATTCAAAGATAGGAATACCCACTCTCCCCTTTTAGCTTTTTTTTTAATTTTTTTTAATTTTTTTTGAATTTTCAAGAGGTAGATTATTTGTGAATCCAATCTCTCAATTTGAATGGCAAATGTTTAGCAATTATTTGTATAAGGGCAACAACCCGTTTATTAATTAAATAAGTTAAAATATAAAAACCCTGGACCCAAAAAAATATTATGCGACATTTTCTCATTCTGTTAATAAGTTTGACTGGGTTTGGTGGACAGGACTGGTTTTGGTGGACAAGAGTCAATTTTTATATTATTGTCAATGAAGAAAAGATATTTGTTTTTTTAATTTTTTAAGAGACAATGATTAGTTGCCACATTAATCGTTAAAATCGAACAGGGATCCTGTCGTGAGAGCTCTTTGCATGTGGTGAGAGCGCCAAGTTCACCAATATGCTTTTTGTTTCTTGAAACCGGAGGATTTTGTGGGATTTGATTGGAAAATTATCGTTATAAGCTTTTTGTTTCTTTCTTTTTTGTTTTTTTAGTTCAATGTTAGAAAAGAATAGGAGGGGTTTCTGTGCTCTATTTCCAAAGAAGTGTTGCAATCGTTGGAGGCCTTAGATATTTTCACAACTATTTTATAAACATTACTACGTAGAACAATATATTATAACATCGAATACATTAAAATATTTATTACAACATAATATTAAATGTAAATATGTATAATACTATATATAATTTAAACACATATAATAATAACATAATACTATAATATTAATAAATATTATTATAATATATTATTTATTATATATATCAATATTCTAATATAATATATTAAAATCATTTATATATTATATATCATATCAATATTATAATATAATATTAATTTAATTTATAATATTAAATTATATTATAATAATATTTTTCTAAAACTTTTAAACCAGTTTTGTATCAAATATGAATGTTTGGAGGTTCTTCAACAGATTTTTTTTCCATATAAATAGTAACGGTTAGAGCATAGAAATTAGTCAAATATTGTTCCAGCGCAAGGCACTGAATTTAACATTTTGAATGTTATTTAGGGTGAGGATTAAAGGAGTTAAAGTCCCTATAGTATCAAATGCATTCCAAGTGATTCAGGGCTCACATCAGGTGAGATGGATCGACAGCTACAATTTGGAGATGACAAGATAATCGATATCAAATTAAAAATAATTTTATGTGATAGGAGTTGAATAGAAATTGTTGTTGTCTCAACAATGGATAAGCGGGATAAATCTAACATTCACTCAAAACTGTTGCCAATAATTACACGGGCAGGAGATCTCCAAAAGGTACATTAGCATATAAACTCATACTAGTTGTTCCCTATACCTAATCTTATGGGATGGCGAAGTTAAAAAGGTGACAGTCCACCATGACATGCTCTTCATTCGAAGAGTTTCACATTCCCAATGCATGCTACCCAGAGGTTTCCATTGAGCGCGCCTCACAAAATGAGGCACAACACGATGGCGCCAATTTATTACGCGCGCGACACCTTACCCTCAATGCTATGTAAGTGGTAATCTGGCGACTGCACTTATTGCTCACCCTTTTTCTCTTACCATTTCGACCGTATTCCCTCTCCAAATTTTTGTGTTCCTCTTCGAAAGCGTAGTATGCAATCAATTTCCTATTCCATACTGCAATGTGCCGATTATGTATATACGATTTTTTTTTTGCCATTCTTGGAGCAACAGTGCTGCTGATGAATCATATGGTCTAAATAGTGCCAGAATGTGGGTCAAGCAAACAAAACTCCGAGAAAATCCAGTGAAACAACTCACAAATGGCAGGTAAGACAGTTTTATTCATTGCTTTGTTGTCCTCCTTCAGTCTTTTTTGTAGATACATTTGAACCTTTTTATAATCTGAAGCATATCAATGAAGGTTTATTATATGACAAATGTGCGAGGCACTGTAAGGAGGCCTACAAAGTTATTGCGAAAAATTGATCCTCACCTACAAAAGTGTTAACCATCACGGAACTCCTACTTATGTAGGTTATTCCAACATAATTGTCGTCAATTACAGGCTAAATGACTTTGATATCGAACACAAAATATTGCTGTACATTAGAAATTTCAATCATATATATTTATTGTTTTTTTTTGAAAACTTGCAGGTATGTATTGCGTTTTCCAGAAAAGCTAGCACTGGATGCAGGGGCTCCATTGTTGTGCATAGGAATAACAGTATACAGTCCCATGAAATATTATGGGATGATAGAAGCTCCACAAGGCAAGCATTTGGGCATTGTAGGTCTTGGTGGCCTAGGGCACGTGGTGGTAAAGTTTGGCAAGGTGCTTGGCATGAAGGTGACCGTCATCATCACTTCTTCTCACAAGGAAAGAGAGACGAAGGAGCTGCTGGGCGCTGATAATTTTCTTATCAGTAAAAATGACCTGCAGATGTAGGTAGATAATTGACAGTGATTTCCTTTCCCATCGCAATGCTTCTAAAAACTGCCGAGAACATCAAAACCTAAACCACTGAAGCCGAATATTATTTACCTTGTGCTGCTGCTACCGCTGCTTCATGGTCGCCACCTCCTGCAACTGGTTGTGAAGAAGGACCCATTCACTGGTCTTTGAGGGAAAACTCAGTTTTATTCACTTGAAACTTTCACATTGTACTGCAGGGAGCGGACATCTGTTGCGGTCGTCGAAGGTCACCACAGCTCCGCCCACGCGTCGACTCTGCTTTCTTTCAGCATAGACCTGACCAAAACTATGAAAAGTGTCCATCTTGGAATGGCCGATAACAGCATTCTTTTTTTCGTTGTGAGACGAATCTTGGGGCTTCGCCCCCTCCGTAATAAGCCTCCGGCTTAATAAATTGTTTTTTAATCATATTATACTATTTTTTTTATTTTGACGTATTGACATATTCTTTGTTGTTCAACCCCATTATTATTACTTATTCTAATTTGATCACACCAATCAACAAGAAGAAATTATAAGAACTGATACCCAACCAAATGCTGAAACATATACTATTTTGATATTGGCATATTGTAAGGAAAACAAGATCAAAGAAGCACAAAGGCTATTAAATAGGATGTTCAAAGCCGGATTACTTCCTAAATACATTTCCTCCCCAAAAAAACAATCATTATAACAATAAATTAAGAAAACAAAATAGTACAAAATAATAATAATAGACATTGTTTTCTTCATAAAGAATAGTAAAACAAAGCATAGAAAATATATTAGCTGAAATTATTACTCAAATTTAGTTTACCACAACTAAGTTTAGTCTATTTGAGTTAGTTTATTTGAATAATAGAAGGGCTATGGCTTACCAATAGTTTTTGTATTTAGCAACAACAAATTTCAATAAAAATTTGTTCACAAGAAACCAACGATTCCTTGCTATTGAATAATATAATATTGTAAAAAACTATGAAAACATAACAAGTTCTTTGCATTATTTAAACAAATGACAAGTGTTTATAGAGTATGCCTTAATTTAATATTGACCTTGACAAGAATTTTTCCCTACAATTAACCATGATACATGTTATCTAACAAGATAAAATAGATCTATAAATTTCTTTGCTATGAAATCCTTAATCAAGCTTGCTCTCAACGTAATATTAAACTTTCCCTCATAGATGAAAAACTTGCATTTATATTGCACTTTTAAAGTATAATATTAATGATCTATAGTTTTGACTTTTTGAAATATTAACTACATTATTATAGCCATGCACCCACTGGATTGAACCTCACATTCTGTATGATAGTCCAAATGAGATGTTGAATAATAAATATGATCATATTTACCTACCTCTGATGCATGGAACATATTAGTGCAGTTGGTTCACATGGCTTCAAGATGACATACCCAATCAATGGTCCTCATTTGAAGTTGGAAAATGAATATGATCATGTTTCCTTGTTGTTGATGTGATGTAAGATTTTGTGTGACCTCATCGCAGAGATTAAAGGTTGACGGCAAGGATGCATTGGTATGTCAAAGATGAGGTGATTTATATAGAAGGATGAAAGGTCACTAAAGTTTATTAATGACATTTATTGTGATTTTACATCAGTGGGAAGGTTGCATAATTTTTTTTGCACTGTGAAACATTTGTTTTATTTATTCAGTATGCTAAATCTACATCAATACACTAGGGATTTAATGTGCAACAATTTTTAGCTACGTTAAGCTCAAATCAATTTGTCTATGCGAGTGGGGTGAGATTTTTTTGTATTTGTAAGTTTTATTACACACATTGGTACAATTTTTTGTTCATTTGTAATAATGTTTGTAGTGGAAAATATATATGAATCGATATCTCTATCCTCATGGTAAAAAACATGGCTTTACAAAGGTAAACAACATTAAATTAGAAATTATTTGTGGTTATAATTTAGTATATTGGCCATTTGCCCAAGAGCGCACATCTATCAAAATAGTATCCCTTCACTATCTCCCTAAATAAATAAAAACCATCAAAACTATGCAATACTTAAAATCCATAATGTCATGAAAATACTATATAAACCACCTTTTCAATTTCTATTGCAGTTGCTTCACAGACCATGGGGATTTCGATCAGGTGTGCATTGGCCCGTTGATAATAAGGTGGAAGCTATGTAAGGATGCCACGTCACTAAAGTTCATAAATGACATTCGTTACTATGTTTCTTTGAGGGAAAGGTTGTGAATTTTTTTTTTTAATAATTATCTCTACCATTATGGTAGAGAGAAAAAGTTATTGCTTCATGTAAAACCCTATTGTTCATTAAAATTTGGTTGAGATAGTTTATTGCATCCACATTTTAAGTTGGAATATGAATGCGATCATGTTTCCCTTTCATTGACATGTGATGTTGGTTGATAAGCCCATACCATAAGGGTGAAGGTCTACTGCTAGGGATGCATTGGCTTGTCATCAATAAGGTAACATATAGAAATTGGTGAGTGGTCAATAAATCTAAGGCATGGTGGTAACTCTACTATGTGGATATCAATTTGTTATATTTTGATGGCATTAAAATTTTTTATGTTGGATTTTAATGCATATGTAAGGATGGATATGTTTATTTGATATGCTACTAAACCAAACTAATGATTCCATTAACAACATCTTGAAAAAATATAAATATATGAGCTCATCATTTATGAGATAAAATTTGACAATTATAGCTCATCATGCATAAAAGATTTATATATATATATATATATATATATATATATATATATATATATATATATATATATATATATATAATTAATGTATGATCTCGTCATTTATGAGACCAAGTTTGATAATTTATTTTGGTAACTCAACATGTATAGGAAAGAGACTAAGCATGTAGTCATTGTGAGCTGAGTTGAGATCATCTCAATGTCTTTGCATGAATGTGGAAAGAATATTTAATTTGTCTCATTTTTTAGTTGTAAGTGATGTCAATTTTTATTTTTATTTTCTTTTTAAATCAATACAATTCTTCATGTCATAAATTTATATATAGGTCTATAAGGCCATGTTTTTTAATAGTCAAATCTATTCCTTTTTACTGGAAGGTGATCAAGGTTAGCATTAAATCAAGGTATCTACACCAAGTGACATTTATAAGCTATTTATGGAGAATAAAACCTCACCCAAAACCATGTGGTGATTGAACGAATTAATGAGCTAATTATGTATATATATTTTTGTATCTTTGATGTAGAAAATAATGACATGTCTCTCTCTCTCTCTCTCTATATATATATATATATATATATATATGATTGAAGGAATTAATGAGATAATTATGTATATATATTTTTGTATCTTTGATATAGAAAATAATGACATGTGTGTGTGTGTAATTTTTATTATCAACATGGGATTGTAATTAAGGTTTTGTA
Source organism: Torreya grandis (assembly GCA_037957365.1). NCBI lineage: Eukaryota > Viridiplantae > Streptophyta > Pinopsida > Cupressales > Taxaceae > Torreya > Torreya grandis. Next base: position 3,131,265 of record JARHVA010000971.1, read on the forward strand.
TTTCTACCATGTATTATGGTTCTAATATCATGTTATGGGAAAATGTTATTATGATTTAATATTTTATTCTTTTCTATTATATGTGAAGTAATGCATTGTAAAAAAGAAAAGAATCTAAGTATTAAAAGTGACATGTTACGTAAGTATATGCAAAACTTAATGAATAAAATATGTGTAAAAATGTGTGAGAAATGAATGTAAAAAATACCCAATGCAATTAAGATGCAAATCTTAAGATAAAACATAAGAATTGTAAAAAATTGTGAGCGATAAGTCATAAATGACATCAAAATGTAAGACAAAGCTAATCATAATATGAAAAAAATAAATAGGGAAAGAGATATCCAATGTAATAAAATACTATAGATAATCAAACAAGGATATATGTAAAATGAATGAAAATGCCATCTAATGTAAAACAAGTAATTTTTTTTAATCGAACATAAGGGAAAACAGTAAAGAGATCATAATTACATCCAATGTAAAATATGTAAAAAATAAAATTAAATAAGGACATGTAACAAAATAAGAAAATTCCCCAATGAGTGGAAACTCAAAGTCAATCCCATTGCTAGAGAAATGTGAAGGAAAACATGACCATATAAAGACATGACAAATATAATGGAGACATGCGAAAGTGAAATGTGGTGGGTGTTTATAAGGAAGGCATGGTTAATTCCTTAGGTCTTATGATGCAACACACAAACTAAAAAGCTAAGAGGAATTGCAAATGGAAGATAAGGGTAAAATCTAGAGAAAATAGATAGAAGATGGAAATGTAAAGAAGAGGGAAGTGATTAGCTAAAATTAATATCCATTAAGGGGATATAGATAAATAAGTAAATAAGGAACCATAAGGCTGATGTATAAATCCTTGGTAGCGTAGACAAGACACCTAATCAGGTGGGCAAGCCTAATAACTATTGACATCAAGAGCCTAGAGAACCCCACCTAACAAGCATAAACTTGAGCTAGCAAGTGAAGTACAAATATAATCCTATGAAAGATAAATGTATTAAATATAAAAGCATCCTAGCTTCCCACAATATGTTCCTCACTCCTTAGGACCTCTTACAGAGCCATCAGTCTACTATGAATATTGGTTACTTTCATGAAAATGTAGGTGGCACTAGAATGTAGTATTGATACATAATGATATAATGAAACCTCCCAACCCATTTTACTATCCTATTACACCCCAATGGATGTCGGATCTATCATGAATCAAACTATGAAGTTTGATATTTTAATATAAAGGAGATGTGCCAAAAGATCATTTCTTTTGGTGTGATCTAAATTCTAAGATATGATAATTTTCCATTTTGCATTTCATTTTATTATAATTTAGATTTAAAATTTTTAGATTTTTTTATATTTTACTCCTCCATAGAAATTTAAAAAATCCAACAATGGGTGATAGAGATGATTAACACAAGAGAACCTACACCTCACTGCTAGAAAGGAGAACCTAAAGACCATGATGCCTAAAAACTCCTATATTTACACTTTATATTGGAGAGAAATATTTAAACTAACCTAAGAGTGCCTCATGTGAAATTAGATGCACATATGGGGGCTGTGAAATATTTTTCCATGTGAAAAATGGTGATAAAATTAAGATATGCTAGTAGCTGACCACAAGAAGGTAGAGTTTTGCTTCAGAAGTGACTAGTTAAAAAGATGGGATCTAAAAGTACATGGAAATGTAAATCAAATCACATAAATGAGAATCAAAGAATGGAAAAATCTATGAAATATGGTGATCATGTCACTAGAGAAGCCATAGTAACCTAAAAAGTGTCTAACACAAGCATTGATAAGATAAAACATACAAAAAGAGAGGTAGTGAAAAAATATACCAAAGAATCACAAGGAAACCAAGGCCAAATGTAAGTGAAGCAAAATGTGTAAAATTAAAATTTGAAGGTGCTGCCAGTGATCTAAAAGGGAAACGAATGCCAAATGTAAATCATCCAACAAAGGGGAAAGCCAAAATGGTACCAAAGAGCCTAAAAGACAACAATGTATAACTAGAAAGTGAAATAAATGTTGAAAATAAAACCTAATGTGCTATAAAGATACACAATGGAAGTTGTGGTTGACTGTAAATCATCCCATAAGTAGGGGAAGCTAAAAATATACCAAAGATCCTAAAATACAATAATGACCAACTGTAAGGTGTGATAATAAGTTGTAAAGTAAATAATCTTCTAAAAATAAAGTGCTAAAAGTAAAGATCATGATACAAGAAATATATATAAAATGAACATAACATACACTAAATATAATAATATGAGATCAACTCATATAATAGTGTGAAATAAATGATATGAATTAAAGGCTAAATGTTGTAGTGAAATAAAAAAAGTGAAGGTAGAGAAAGAAGAGGAAAAAAATTCACTTAATGAGGTTTGTTAAGAGAAGGAGCAACAACAACAAGAGGAAGAAGACAAGGTGGGGAAGCTAATCTATAGATCAACCATTGAATTTGAGAATTTGGAGATGGTGATGATTATAACAAAGGAATTAACTAAGATATTTGGGTCTCTTGATTTTTAATTTAATATTTTTTTAGATGAGTTGTGTGTAGGTGTAGCCAAGAAGAATATGAGACCAAAAAAATTCAGGAGACCAAGGTAATTCATCTCCTAGTCTAGTAAAACTTTAGATAAGCAATGAAAAAATCTATAGTGGATTTTGGTGGAGGTATGTCTATTAGAGGTCAAATCCCTCAAGAGATGATAAATGTAAAATAATACCTTGGAGGAGGTGGACATACTATGCCCAAGTAGTGGGAAAGGTGAAGACAAAAAGGAACATGCTTCATATGTACTTAATGAGATGGAAAGGGATGCCATGGATATTACTCCTTTTAGCTAGAAGAGTGGTTCTATCACCTACCTTTTTCATGTGAGCAAGATATCACAATTTTATTTTCTTAGCTAGAGTGTTTGATGCCAGAGTATCCTAGCTAGATGTATGGCCTTAAGCTTTCATTTAAAAAATAGAAAATTAAGCCTTTAGATGCCATCGGTTAGATTGCTACTAAGTGGAAGTTCCAACTATGAACTCATAGGATATTTGGATTCAAATTTAAGTGTATGACTCTAATTTGACATTAATCTTATCTTGAAGAATAAGATAACATGTGTTGGTAATTAGGAGAGGACACCTAGTAAGTAATGAGTGAATGCAAAAGTATTCTCTTAGGTCACCTCTAACGAAGATACTCATTTAGTGTATAAAATTACCTAATGCAAGCCCAAATTAATGAATCTTACACACTTATGTTTGAATCAAATACTATTTTTTTTGGTTTAAAAATATTAATAGTGTTTCACTAGGCAGACCAAAAAAAATAAAAATAATAATTTAGAAACAAATTTAAAAAAATATTTAACGACCTTTTTTAAAAATTGAAAAAATGTGTATGTATTCACTACATCTTTGTATACATATGCTAAACCACACATTTGATTAATACCAATGACCCAAACTCAAGATATTTTGAGAGAGATTGGAAGTGTATATGTCCTCTTTATGCCAAAAATTATAACACGATACATTTTTTCAGATAAAAAATGGGACACCAAATTAAAATTTTCCTTTTATATTACAATTTATTTAAATAACTTTAATTTTGTCCAACTTCTCTTTTTTGTTGATAGTTTCAAATTGAATATTATGACATTGCTTCTTTCAAGGCCATTATATTGACTATATAAGCATGTCATCTTCCCATATGGTTCATTTGGAGTTAAAGAAATACTAGCAACCCAATAATTGTTTAGAGATGTAGTTTTACTTGTAGAGAGAATAAGTTTTCACTGGTAAGTTCCCTTTAATAAGCGTTAATTGTTCATATAACTTATTATATATATTTTTGGTATTTTAATATTATGTTTACATTAGTGTAACATATTGGTTATATATTACATTTACTTTTGTAGTGCACATGCTAAGATCACAATTGTTATAGTTTATTTTTTCATTCCCTAGTAGTTTTGGGAGAGTAGGGTTACCTAGAAACCCCTTAAGAAATTTTTGGATGATTATATCATTTCCAATATAGCTTAAAGTCTATCATTTGAAAAACCACTTTCAATTCTATTTTGTGAATATGTGTTTCCTTTTAAGTTCTTCAATTATCAGGAGAGGACATTTGGTTGGTGATCAATGAATTCAAAAGTCTTCATTTACATTATCTCCAAGCAAGATATTCATTTAGTATATTAAATCTCTTAATGCATAGACCAAAGTAATGAATATTGCACTCTTATGTTTTGAATCTATTATTATTGTTGTTGTTGTTGATAAAGAATAATATTGTGTCCCTCTAGATGGACCTAAAAAATAAATAAAAATAAATCTTAAAAAATATTTAACAATTTTTTTAAAAATAGAAAATTATGTATGCATATATATATATATGTGTTACATCTTTATATACATAAGCTAAAATGCATATTTTTATTAATATCAATGACTCAAATCAAAATATTTTGAGGAGAGATTGGAAGTGTATGTGGCCTCTTTATGCTAAAATGTACAACAAGATACATTTTTTCAAGAGATATCAAATGGGACATTGGATTGAATTTTTCATTTTGTATTACAATTTATTTAAATAATTTTAATTTCATCCAACTTATTTTTTCTATTGATATATTTAGTTTGAATATTATGACATTAATTCTTTTAGGGCCATTGTATTGACTGTAGAAGCTTGTCATCTCTCCTATATGGTTCATTTGGAGTCCACAAAGACAAATAACCCAATAGTTGTTTAGAGATATAGTTTATATGTAGAGAGAAGTTTTCATTAATAAATGATAGTTGTTCATATAACTTGTTTTATATATATATATATATATATATATATATATATATATATATATATATATATATATATATATATATATATATATATATGGTATTTCAATGTTATGTTTACATTAGTGCAAGATATTGGCCATAGATTACATTTACCTTTTTTTAGTGCACATGCTAAGATCACAATTGTTATAGTTTATTTTTTCATTCCATATTAGTTTTGGGAGAGCATCTTTACTTACAAACCCCTTAAGAAATTGGTGAATGATTATATCATTTCCAATATAGTTTAAATTCTAACATTTGAAAAAACCACTTTCAATTCTCTTTAGTGAATTTATGTTTCTTGTAAGTTATTCCACAATTAGGAGAGGACACATAGTTGGTAATTAGTGAATTCAAAAGTCTTCTTTTGGGTCACCTTCAAGCGAGGTATTTATTTAGTGTATAAAATATCCTAATGCAAGTTCAGATTAATAAATCTTGCACTCTTACGTTTGAATAAAATAGTATTATTATTTTTGTTTATAAATAATAATATTGTGTTTCATTATGTAGACTAAAATAGAAATAAGAAATTAATTCAAAAATAATTTTTTAAAAGCACTTGATGATTTTTTTAAAAACTAGGAAAATGTGTATGCATGTATGCACTCATCTTTATATACATAATATAAAATACATGTGTTTAATTAATATCAGTGACTCAATTTCAAGATATTTTTAGAAGATATTAGAAGTGTATATGGCCTCTTTATGCCAAAATGTATAATAAATTATATTTTTTCAAGAAATATCAAATACGACACTGAATTGAATTTTTCCTTTTATATTACAATTTATTTAAATAATTTTAATTTCATCCAACTTATTTTTCTTGTTGATAGTTTTAGTTTGAGTATTATGGCATTGCTTGTTTCAGGGCCATTGTATTGACTATAGAAGAATGCCATCTCTCACATATGGTTCATTTGGAGTCCACAAAGACTAGCAACCCAATAATTATTTAGAGATGTAGTTTTACATGCAAAGAGAAGTTGTTTTCACTGGTAGGTGCCTTTTTATAGAGAGAAGTAGTTTTCACTAATAGATACCCTTTTATAAGTGATAATTGTTCATATAACTTGTTATATATATTTTTGGTATTTTGATATTATGTTTACATTAGTGTAATATATCAACCATATAATAAATTTACTTTTATAATGCACATGTTGAGATTGAACAATTATTATAATTTAATTTTTCATTTTGCAATAATTTTGGGATAATAGGGTTACTTAAAAACCCTTTAAAAATTGTTGGATAATTACATCATTTCCAATATAGTTTAAATTTTACTATTTGAAAAAACCACTTTCAATTTTCTTTGGTGGATTTTTGTTTCTTATAAGTTTTTCAATAAACCCAATTACTTATCTTTGGCAGTTATATGTACTTTTATATAGTTCTATGGATGAGGCCTTGAAAAAGATATAATAAATTTAATTGCATACATACTACCTTTGACTAAAATTTATCTACAAGGCATAATAGAATAATATATCTATATGAAAGAGCATGCAAGTGAAATTTGGTATTTTTTTAATATTATTTATTTTTAGTGGCATAAAAAGTTCCAATATGATTTTAGAAATTTATTTGGAGTTGGAATGTTTTTTAATAATCTTCCAGGGATCATATTATAGTTTGTGTCCTTATTGATTACATAAAATCTACCAAAAACATTTTTGGGCCTAAAGTTATGTGGAGTATGATGGTCCAATGAAGGTAGACTTGAGGTTGTATGGCCTCCTAGGGTGTTCTTGGTGGTGGAGTAATTAATTTCTCCATAATATAGTTTTTGGAGAATTTAAAGGGATTATGTTAACAATTTCCCCATCATCAACTATCACTTTTTTTACGTAAATGTTATAAATCTATACTTGTAAAAATAAATATGAATCCCCATTTTTAGGTATGTCAATGTTTTTGGGAAGATTCATAAGGTCAAAAAAGTTGCCAACATTTCTCAAGTTTTTCCCAAGTGGAAACATATCCAAATAATTATGGTTAATATGGGCCTGTGGTGGGGGTCTGACACTATCTACATGCCCCAAACTTAATGCATCACATAATGCCAAATGATGGGCATGAGATTTCTTGAGGAATTCTATGAAAGAGATATGGAATTTTTTTTTTTTTAGTTTGGAAATTAAATCATAATTTCTTGCAGGTTAGGGGTTGATGTCAGTCTCTAAAACATTTAGAAAATGGGGAGTTATAGGTTGTTACTCTTTTGCACAAGTGGTGATGTTTTTATCTTCATCCATTTTTAATTATATAATTCTTATTAATTGAGTTTTCGAGGAAGTCCCAATTGGGGAGCCACATTAGGGTTGGATGAGGCAGAAGTATAAGCTTCAATGTCATAGGTTTTAAAGGGTGGAGGTTGGTTAGTTTGGATACCTTATGGTTAGTTTTTAATGTTGCATTTTTGGTGGTTAAGAAATGAATTTTGGTATATGCGCAAGTTGACATTTTTAGGTGCCATAGGTATGGTTGGTGTATCTTATGGGTTTACATTAGCATTCCCTAAGAATATATCTAAAGATGCTTATCATAAGGGATACTTGTGGCAATAATATAAGATCTCTCATATATCACATTTTTCATTTAGAGTGGTGAATTGAGATGAGATATAATCCTAAGAACCCTTAGTGTAAATAGAGATAAGATATCAAATTTATTGGCCAATACTAGGTATGGGGAATTGGGTGTATTTGGGCTAAGTAACCCTAGGGAATTAGTTGACTCTATCAATTTGAATATATTCAATCAATGCCATCCACTCAAGAAATGAAATGTGACAAGGCTAGTCATGAGGAAGAATGAAGGAAGAGGGAAAAATTTGGACTTAGAGGTTGTTAAACTATTGAACTAGCATATGAGGGGGTCTAATTATTGATGGTTATTTTACACAGGATTTATAATAAAGAGATTCAAGGTGGTGAATTATTAGATGTAGAATGAGATTTGAATGAAATATATCAATTATAAGCTCAACATCGATATTACTTTGGACGTTACTAGCATAAATAAGAGATCTAACTCTAAGGAGGACGTTTGCTCTATTAAGGTATGGTCACTTTGGAAATGTCATCCAAGGGGAAAAGAATTTTTTTCAAAGCATATATACTATCTAGATTATGATTTGGAATAGTGTACATAGTATTTTAAATGATTTAAAGTAAGGTTTAGGTTTGTACATGTTTTGACAAAGCTTTGTTTGATTCTATTTTTGGTGTTTTTAATAATGTTTTATAAAAAAAGTTAACTACACTACTTGATAAAAATAAAGTATTTGAAATAATGAAATGAATATATAAAAATAAAATAAATAAATATGATTTTATTTTTGTTCTTTCAATATTTCTAGGAATGTGAGTGCTAAAAAAATGAATTCTAGATGAATTATACAAGATTTGATTTTAATTTTTCCTAGTTTGATAGAAAGCTTTAACCATGAACTAAATTGAATAATTTATTTATTTTTTAGTTTTAAATGAAAATAATTAAATTTTACTATGAAATTGATGTTTTTAACAAGCAAATGAATAACTAAAATCTAAAACTAGGGTTTGTTTTATGATATGTAATTTATAGTTCTTCTTGTCATCTATTCTAGTATGCAAGCTAGAATGCATTTTTTTTGGATTTTTGATGATTATATTAAGTTAAAACTATTTAATGTTAGACTGAATGGATTTTTATAATAATAATAATTATTTTTATTTACATAAGTTTATTTAACATGAAAAAATAGAAACTATATCTAGCATTTAAATTCTGATTTTATAGCTTTTGGGTGTGTGTATGTGTGTGTACATGTTTATTTTATGAATATATATTTAAGATAAAAATAAAAAAATTATGGATTTATGTGGATGTAATTAGTGATAATATTCACCTAATCCACCTTATATTTAATACAAAACTATTGTTTTTTGAAGCTATGATATACAAATACAACTAAGAAATCAAAACTACTTTTTTTTGGCAAAGGAAAGACCAAAAATGATTTATTTTATTTTATTTTATTTTGAAATTTTATGAATATGAATATATATAATGAATAATAAAATTAATATAATATATTTTAATAAATTAAAAAATTGAAAGTAAATCCTCTAACTTAACCAATGGTGAGATCAAATGAAGGTGAAGAAGTAATTGGTGTGGTTATATGATCTTAAAATAACTAGCTCCTTTGCTTAATATTGATATTGGAAGCTCTTTGATAAAATATGATAAGAGAATAGAATCAAGATACACATAATTTTTAAGAAGAAATCAAATGGATTCTATCTATATTGATTCACGAACAACAAAGAATAGGTTGAAATTTTCATGAATTCCCTACTGAAAAATTGTGTAGAATGACACAAAGATGATAGAAGATTGAGTAAAAGCTTCTCTAAAACAAAAAAAGTTGTTATGGTTTTTTATAAACTGTAAGTCTTTAATATTTAGTACAATTTTTGGATCTGAAAACCTTAAGAAAGTGAGATACTTGTAAGGGAACAAAGTAGGTTGCATGTGGGAGTTAATTGAAGCTTGACTGGGAGCTTGGTAAAGTTAACTTCACAAAGATTTATAAAAATAGGAGTAAGATTGATTTGATAAACCTTGAATATTAACACAAAGTAAAACATTGAATAAATATAATTGAAATCATGCAAAACATGTGAAAAATTAAGTCTCAAACACTAAAATTAAAAATACCTATATGGTGATGAAATTGGCACGTTGTGTAGGTGGTGGAAATGAAATTCCAATTTCGGATAATGGAAATACCATGGAAAAAGATATAATATCCATGGAGATTATTTTAAAGCCATGGCACTTTACGAAACCACTATGAATTTTAAATTTTTCCTGTGATAGTTTAGTCACCTTGTCAAGGTTTTTTAAAATTTGAAGCAAAACATAGAAAAAGAGAGATTTGACAAATGTTAAGACTAGGAAAGGGATAAAAATAATCAAAATTAGAGAGAATTAGGTATGAGCATTATTTTTTTAGATATCCTTTAATTAGCATCATATTTTTCATGAAATGTCACACCATGAAAAATTTGGGTGTATACAAGTCCTTTCGATGCAGATGAGAACCTATAGCACAACCAATGATCACTAAAGTATTATAAATATCTCAGGAGGAATACATTCTAAAGGGTTATACACTTACAAACTAAGTTAAACAATATAAAAAAATTAACATTAGTGGTGTGTCTAGGTTCAATGCATTTTTAGAATAATGTTGGTTCCTTATTAGCAAAATTGATCATGATGAAGCTAATGATTTCCATTATTAAAAATTTAGGAATTCATCCACTATATGACAATGTTTTTTGGGTTTTATCATTGTCATCATATGAAATTTACCTTGATGATTATATGATTTATGATGATATGCCTAACATTTAGCTACTTTAGTTTGGTATAGATCAAATTGGGTTGGGAAACACACTCTACTAGCTACCATATTAGAACACACTCTACCAGATTGGTGATTACCTATCTATCTATCTATAAATCCACTCTAATATGTATAAAATATCAATGACATATAGAGAAAATGAGAATTCAACTATGGGATTTGGATTGGAATTATCAACTACTGTTTAGTCACCCCTATCTAGATAGAGATACATTTGGATTCTTAAGTCTAGGATTATAATTCTTAGATGCCCAAATCTCAATCTATATATGTAAGTAATAAAAATTTATCCCACCTTTTCTCACTTTCCTACCTATTTATTCTAACTTAGGGATTTGGATACACACTCTCTCCATGGTCTAGGCATGGATTGCATATAGATGTTCAAATCCCACTAGACAATTCAATGGTAGATTTGAGTTCTTATTTGGGTGAAATAACATGAATTAAAGAAGACTTTCCTTGGGTCTTATTTGAGTGAGAAAAATTTGGAATTGAAACATAAGCCAATTGAGGTATTGGAAGGAGTCACTGGATATGAGGAGGGAGTGAGTAGGGATGATAAGTGACGATGAGAGAATAATTAGGGTTGATGAGGGATGATGAGGGTCAATGATGGAGTGATTAGGATTATGATGGAGGGATTAGGGATGGTGAGGGATGGTGAGGGTCAATGATGGAATGATTAAGGATGATGAGGGAGGGATTAGCATTGGTGAGTGATGGTGAGGGTTAATGAGGATGAAGAGGGAGTGATTAGGGATTATGAGGGATGAAGTGGGAGTATTAGGGATGATGAATGATGATGAAGGAATGGTTAGGGATCATTAAGGAGTGATTAAGGATGATGAGGTGTGGTGAGGGTCAATGAGGGAGTGATTAGGGATGATGGAGTGATTAGGGATAATGACGGTTAATAAGGGAGAAACTAGGGATGAAGAGGGAGTGATTAAGGATTATTAGGGATGAGGAAGGAGTGATTAAGGATGATGGAGTGATTAGGGATGATGAAGTATAATGAGGGTCAATGAGGGAGTGATTAGGGTTAATGAGGGAGTGATTAGAGATGATGAGGGATAATGATGACATACGAGGGAGTGATTCAGGTCAATGAGGAATGAGGAGATATCGATTAGGACTAATAATGGATGAGGAAGAAATAACTATAGATGAATGAGGGATGATGAACATGTGAAATTAACACAGTGGTTGTTTGATGTGCATAGGTTATCATTGTAACCTATGTTTCCCCAATCACACCACTTTGGCTTGAGTTCAAAGTGATTTGTTTTCAAAATTTAATTTTGACAAACCTAGGACTCCTAAAAATGTCAAAAATTAATTTGAAAGCACAAAAACCTAAAAAAGTTATGAAAAAACCTAAAATATATGTTGTTTCAATCTAGGTTTCATATTTAGGCCACTATATGCTATAAATATACATGCCTATATATTCTTGTGTATCTTTTTTTCATTGATCCAAATGCAAAAAAAGTTATGTTGTTACAAAATAGCCTAATTCTACATGTATTTAAAAAATGTTTCCATTCTTTTTGAGGTAGTTGGGGGGTCGCATGATCAACTATCCATTTTTTTGTCAATTTTTAGGATCTATTTACTTGTAAAATTAATATTAAAAAATATTAATTTAAAAAATATAAAAAATATAGGTTAAAAAATAGATAATATTATCTAAAATTTCACCAAATGGTTCTAAATAATATTAAATGATGCTAAAAAAATGAGGGACTGCACAACTAATTTTTTACTTTATTTTCCTTAAAAAAATAGTTTGTATTAAAACTATAAATTTTGACCGAGTTATTCTTAACATTTTTTTTAAAAATAATAGTGTTTTGGAAATTAGACTCAAAATGATATAATTCATGTTCTTACAATATCCTCAAATTTTGATTATAACCATCTAAATTATCTATAAAAGTTTAGATTTCTCAAAAATTCAAGAAAAACATGTCTACATATAGGCCCCTTTTTATCCCCCAACTTTGTGCACTTACCTATATAGATGTGTGTGTGTGTGTGTGTGTGTGTGTGTGTGTGTGTGTGTGTGTGTGAGAGAGAGAGAGAGAGAGAGAGAGAGAGAGAGAGAGAGAGAGAGAGAGAGAGAGAGAGAGAGAGAGAGAGAGAGAGAGAGTAAAAAAAACTTACATTCTTTCTCCAAATCAAATGTATCCTTAGTTTTGCTTGTTTGAGAACATTTTGGCTTAAATAAGGGATATAAATGTGTACTAATAATTATTTTCCAATATCAAATAATTTGGTTTGGAAAAAATAACATTTATTTTTTTTGGAAGTATTAACTACTTTCCTTTTACTAAACATTTTGCCCATTTATTTTGTAGGTATGCTTTGAATGTTCAAATATATCTTAAGATGCACAGATCTGACCATGCACTGACAAAGGTTAAAAATGCATGGATAAATTTGGAAGTAGTAATTACTTTATTAGTTATATTCTTTCATGAATATTTTAATTTAATTTTTCTCTACCTTAGCAGGTTATGTCAAGTGGTATTTCAATTAGTGTTTGTGGGGTGGTTTAAAGGTTTAAGAATAATATTCAATTTTCCAAGACTTTTGTGATAGGTATCAACAAACTATTACCATTATAAATTAGAAAAATATCTTTTGTATGCATATGGGAAGATTTGATGAAGCTAAATCAGTGCTAGTAGAAGCTTTGAATAAGGCACTTTTCTCCCCCTTAAGTTTATGTTTACTTTAATTGTCCCTCATCATCTTTAATCACTCCCTCATCTTCCCTAATCACTCCCTCATTGGATCTCACCATCCCTAATCACTCTCTCATCATCCCTAATCATCACTTAATCATACTTAATCACTCCCTCCTCATCCCTAATCACTCCCTTATCAACCCTCACCATTATTCATAATTTATAATCTCACCGTCATCATCCCTAATCACTACTTAATTATACCTCATCATCTCTAATAAATCTTTTTTCATCCCTCATCACCCCTAATCACTCCCTCATTAACCCTCACCATCCCTAATCACTCCCTCATCCTCCCTAATCAATCCTTCATTGACCCTCACAATCACTCATCATCCTTATGGACTCCCTCATCATCTTTACTCAATTCATCCTCATCCCTCCTCATCCTTAATCACTCCATCCAATACCTTGATGGTGGTAATTAGTTGGGATTTAACAATGTTAGGAGCTACAAGTAGATAGCTGAGTGCTAGTATAAAATATAAGACATAGTGATCAAAATTATGTGGAGGCAAATTTGAAACATAAATATTTAACACATATTAAAAACTATAGGCCTATTTAAAATTATGTAATTCACAATTGAAAATATGCCAGAAAAAGAAAAGGAATTAAAACCACCATAGCACCAAAAATTGGTAGTAAATACACGAGTATCACCAAGCTTACCAAGCTATGTGATTTCCTAAAATCAATCAATTACTTTCCATATGAGGACATTTTATGATCTGAATAATTACATGTAAGGCCTTCTATTTGTATGTTTATTAATTGAGTCATCATACCAGATAGTGGAAAATAATTTTCAAATGATTAGAACAAGTAGTCCAAGATTGGAAAATGATGCTTAATTCATAACTTCAATATTCAATCCAATGAAGAGTGTCAAACTATGAGCTCTCTACTTGCACATCTCAAAAAGTGGGTACAAGTTATCTAACACTATAAAAAGGTAAGTATATAATATATTAAGAACCCAATGATATGGTCGATACTAAAAATATCTCTACTTTCCCCAACAGGAAATTATAAGAATTAAAAATATTGTTTCATTAATAAATGTATATCAATGGTGAGCCAATACACCTCATCATTTCCAATGGAAGTTAGAGGAATTTATTTTCTCCTAAAGCATATTTTCAAAAATTGAACTTGAAATTTATACATCATCCATAACCATATGCTAGTGTATGTTCTAGTATAGGCCTTGATAAATAGATCACCTAGTAGTGTCACTTGGTGTATAAAATCAAACTTTTTATAGATACAATCCTTTTTGACATCTCACCATTAGAGGTGTGTGATGTTTTACATATGGTCAACCATATATTTACCATTGACATGTAGTCTATGAAGTACATCCTTAAAATGTTGTGATAGATTGTCATGATCTAAAATACCATAGATCGTAGTTAGTTCATAAGCTTTTAGTCATTAGTGCCAAGAAGTGCAAGAATATTATTAGTTCTAGTAAGAAGTATACTCTTGATGGTAAAAAATAAATGTAATAACATCATTATGTCACCATATCATAGTGTGGTTTATTCAATAATAACAAAGAGAAAATAATTGAACCATAAACTAGATGAATACAAGGATATATTTTAGTCATCTAAATAAGTTACTACATACTGTATACTAAACAATACTATTGATTTGATCCCTTAACTAACTCTACCTAAAACCACTTTATACAACATATCATTTCTAGATAATGAATAGATCAAGTGTTGGATCCATGAAATCATGGATAATGGACACATCATGCACAAATTATTGCCTTGTAGAAGCCCAATTGTGCTTGTGCCAAAGTTGTGAATCAATTAAAAAAATATTAACAAGATTAAAGTAAAGAAATATTATCCTCATCTAAATATTAAGGAATTTTTCTTCCATATCCATGGTGTATAATTATTTTCCAAAGTTGATCTTAAGTTTGGGTATCATCATATTAATGTTGAACCTGTAGACATCTAGAATATAGTCTTAAAAACAAAGGAAGGATTGATTAAATAGTTGGTTATGCCCTAGGTTAATTCATGTAGCAAATTCATTCATTGAGATGTTAAACAACATCCTCATGCCATTTACCTATGTAATTTTTTAATCTACCTTGATGACATCTTAATCTTTAAAAAACTTGGGATGAACATCTATACCATGCTGAACTAGTGCTTCACATTTTGCAGAAACATATTCTTATGATAACATGAATAAATGTTCATTTTTCATGTAAGAGATAAAATATTTGGGGTGCATTACAAACATAAGGAGTACATGTGTGAACCTAGCCAAGATTCAAGTCATACATGAATGGGAAACATTGAATAAATTTGCATCTGATTCAAATATTCTCATAATTATAAAATTATACAAGAGATTTATGTTTAAATTTTATCTTTGAACCAAGCTACCAAATATGGAACCAAATAAAGTTTCATCTAGTTAGCTACACAAAAAAGATAATTTGATGAACTAAAATTTATACTCTATTTTATGTTAATACTTATGTTACTTGATTATAAATTTAGAAGATCAACCAATTCATTTAGTAATAAAATTGATTATCAAAAATAGGTAGTAACAACACAAGTCCTAGAAAAGAATTAATTTATATTATAATGGATTAAATAACATATGATCAGAATCAAAGATATCTTTAGAGTATATACTTACATCAGATGATTAGGGAGTGATTAAGGATGGTGAGGGTCAATGAAGTAGTGATTAACGATGATAAGAGATGAAGAAATATTGATTAGGGACTATAAGGGATGAGGAGGGAGTGATTAGGGATGATGAGGTATGGTGATAGTCAAATGAAAGAGTGATTAGGGATGATAAGCTCAAGTGATTAGAGATAACGAAGGTTAATGAGGGAATGATTAGGGATGAGGAAGGATTAGGAGGGAGTAAATAGGGATGAGTAAGCAATTAGGGATGATGAGGGATGAAGCAAGAGTGATTAGGGATGATGAAGGATGGGGAGGGAGTGATTAGAGTTGATGATGGATAGTGAGGGTCAATAGGGGAGTGATTATGGATGATAAGGGAGTGATTAGAGATGACTAGGGATAATGAGAGTCAATGAAGGCATGATTAAGAAAAATGAGAAAAGATGAGAGAGTGATTAGGGGTAATGAGGGATGAGTAGGAAGTGATCAAGGATAAGAAAGGGATGATAAACAAGTGAAATTAACAAAAATTGGTCATTTGATGTGTGTAGGTCATCAATATGACCTCCACTACCCCAATCACACCACTTTAGATCAAGTTCAAAGTAAGTAGTTTTCAAAATTCAAATTTGACAAATCTAGGACTCTTATAAATGCCAGGTTTCAATCTGAAAGACACAAAAACTTTAAAAATGACTATATGTTTACCAAAAATAGATATCAATTGCAAAATTTATGTACTAAAATCCCTAGGTTTAATACTTAGACCCTAAAAAATGCCTAAGTATTGACCATATTGAATTTTGAAAAACTATTTTCCATATCGTAAGGTGTGCAACTATGAGACCAACTCTATCAGATGTAGAGTGACTCTAATTTTTTATATTTACTAAATAAATTTAAAGTATAAATTTATATTTATATTGTGTTGACATTTATATTAAATATAGGCTTCTAGCCAAACTTGGCTTCATGTGCATGTACACATACTTCTATGTCCAAAATAATATGAATGCAATGGGTTATTATTTTTATATTAATGTGATCGCATTTTGCTTTGTCTACATGTAAGATGATCACATCATCTATTAATACAATCACACCATCTATTAATGAGATTGCCTCATCTATTAATGCAATCACATTGTCTATTAATGTGATCGCATAATTTATTAATGTGATCACATTATACATTAATGTAATTACATTATACATTAAAGCAATTGCACTATTTGAATTTGAATTCAAATCTCACACCTTTTGACTCAGGAATGGCTTAGATTCCTGAGCCAAAGGCTTGGGCCTCTCAATCTACAATTGAGTCTAAGAGTTATGATAAAAAAATCAACTTTGATCATGACATTCATTATAAATTTTAACATTAAAATTCAAAAAATTAATACCATCATGATGAACATGTTCTCCTCTTTCCAAAAATATGATTTTTATAATTTTTGGACCAATTTAAAATTTAAAACTATGTTGATTTATAACTATACCTTTTTTAGGCCACTACATGCTGCAAACATACATGTCTATACAGGTTCATGTAATCTGTATTTCACTGATCCAAGTGCAAAACAAGTTATATGATCACAAACGAGGCCTAATTTTACACATATCAAAAAAAAACTAATTTTTATTTTTTTTGAAGTAGTTAGGCGCGCCACATGGATGGCTATCCATTTTTTTGTTAGTTTTTAGGATCTATTTACTTGAAAAATTCAAAAAAAAAAGTATTCATTGAAAAAAAATATATAGGTCACAAACTAGAAGATTTTATCTAAATTTTTTTTGAAGTGTTTCAAAAAATATTAAGTACTGCTCAAAAAATGGTGCATTGCATGGCTGTATATCTAATTTATTTTATTTTAAAAATGTGAAGTTCTTCTTCAAATTTTATATGTTTGACCTAGTTATACTTAGCTATTTTTTAAAAAATTAGTGGTTTGGAAACTAGACTCAAAATTCTACATTTCATGTTCTTAGACCATCTTCAAATTTGAAGTGTAGATATCTCAAATTATCTATAAAAATTCAAATTTCTGAAATTTCAAGAAAATCGTGTTGACAAATAAACCACTTTTGTCCTCCAACTTTGAATACTTACCCTTTATAAACTTATTTCATCTATACAATACAAATCAAGTTTTTGCCCATTGAACTATAGTTGAAAAAACTTTCCATTCCATAGATTTAAAAGTATAAATACTACTTACTACACTCTAAAACCCTAAAAAAAAGGCATATAAGTTTAATTCTCATCAAGAAATGGCCTACCTTTTATGTAATTGGCTCACACCCTTTTTTAAGGTTTACGTGTCTTAAACAGTCATTAGTGGAAACTAACATGGTTGTAAGGAGTTTTAGTTTAGTAAATTGTTAAAGTCATTGTATTTTAGCTAGTTTTTTCAAATGAAAACTCTAAACTCTTCTTCCATCTATAGGATGTGACAAATGTTGATACTCTCATTAATATAGTGGTTTTAAATCTTCCTCTGGGCCAACTAGCTACTCTTTACCTTAGGTAGAAGAAATTTCAAGTGTTTTCTTGTTTTACTATTGTTCTTGATTATATAAGGAAATCTTTTATTATTTTGTTGAATAATAAATTGAAACCACCTATAACATGATAAATAACATATAAATTTAGTTAATATTTTCAATAAATATTTTATATGGTAAAATAAAATGTTGCATGAACAACTTTTATTCAACAATGTTTAAAAAAAAATGAAAAAGAAAAAAAAACAATGAAAAAAAGTTTTTTATATTGAGTTTTTATATGCATAGAATATGAATACATCGATGACACACAAAAATAAATTCAAAGTTGATCTAAATGTATGCCTTATATAAACATATAATCAAATATGATGTGACATTAAAATACCTTTCTAAATATAATTTTTTTTATAAAATTAATATCATAACTATGGTTGATAATAACAACAACTACTACTACAATAATAGAGATGGGGTGTATTAGTAAAGCAACTTGATTGTTATATGCACCATCCAGGGTCAAATCTCAGAGGTATTGGAAGGCCGGTTATGACTGTTTCACTAGTATAGGTCGGTTGTGGTTGTATTGGTGGTAAAAACACCAATTGTGGCGAGAATGTAAACACCAATTGTGGTGAGAGTATCGTGGCAAGGAATGTAAATTCTAGTTGTGATTGTGGTAGAAATGTAAACACCAATTATGGTGGGAATATAGTGGCAAATAATGTAAACACTGATTGTGGTAGAAATATTGTGACAAGGAATATAAATGCTAGCTGTGGTGGGAATATTGGTATTCGTTGATTATGGCAGTAGTGTTGGTATCAATCAGTTGTGACTATTGATATAACTAGTTAATTACTCTAGTCAAAAGCTTCGTATCTATCTATCTAATAATAATAATAATAAGTAAAAATGCATAAATTTATGTACTATTAATTCAAATTAATATTTCCAGTAATGGTATGTCAGAATAATCTAATCTATATATGAGCTTGTCATCTATAAGAGTAAATTTAACAATTTGTTTTTGTTTTTATTGTGAGAAACTAAAGGCTTGATATTTTAATGGCCAATAGAGACATGTTGGACCATTGGTAACCAAGTGGTAAATAGAGAAGATTAACAGGTCATTAAAATTAATTAATCACAATTATTTTGATTTTCCATTGGTATGAAAGATTTACAATAGTTTTTTTTTCTTTTTTTGTGTTTTTGCACAATGAAACATTAATTTGATTATTCATCCCTACAAGGAATGACAAAATAAAGGTTGTTTGTTTCCTTGTTTCATATATCGTTAATTTGCAAAGGTGAGAGACATAAATCTCAAAATTATTTTTGGCTATGATTTTGTTTGTTGACCATTGATAGTGTAGTATTTTTGAAGATGAGAATGGAGACTAAAAATATTTTTTAATAATTTTTTAAAAGATATTTTATGTTGAAAATGTAGTGTATTTTTGATAGATTGACATGGATAGATGAGAATTTGTGTATGTAGTAATTATGTTTATAGTTATCTAAGTTGTTGTGCGAGAAGGCTAAGAAATTTGTTGTGATTTGGTGTATTTGTTGTTGGTGATAAAATATTTTCAATTATTTAAGTGTTTTTAGATATTTTTGATGTTGTCGTGGGTTTTAAAAGTCATGTAGTTTTAATAGATCAACATGCATATATAATATTTTGGGCATTTAGTCATTCTCCATTCACTTTTTTGTTTTTGAGATAAGGTATCCGATGGAAAATATTCACATATAGTCCTTTCTTCGTTGTGGTGGAAAGGCTTGGTTCACAACATAGAGAGATATAAACCTCAAATCATTTTTTTAACTATTTAAGATGACATCAAAGATTGAAAAGGGGATTTAGATCATTTTTTTGACCCACCACTGATTAGGTGGTAGATATAGAAAGTTGATAGGTCCATAAATTTAATTAATGATATTTATTGTGATTTTTTATTAGTAGCCAAGCTACTAAAAATCTATTTTTTGTGGTTTTTAGAAAATGAAACATAGATTTTTCTTATTGAGTGCAATAACTTTGTATTCTTATATCATGGTTTCATATACATCAATTAAGAGGTGAATTAAACTCGATATCTTTCTCTACATGAATACAACAAGAATATTTTATAGGTGTAAGTTTTATATTTGACATGCCGGTTATGGCTATATTGGTGGTAAAAACACCAATTGTGGCGAGAATATCGTGGCAAGGAATGTAAATTCCAGTTGTGATTGTCGCAGAAATGTAAACACCAATTATGGTGGGAATATCATGGAAAATAATGTAAACACTGATTGTGGTAGAAATATTGTGACAAGGAATATAAATGCTACTTGTGGCGGGAATATTGGTATTCGTTGATTATGGCAGTAGTGTTGGTATCGATCAGTTGTGACTGTTGATATAACTGGTTAATTACTCCAGTCAAAAGCTTCGTATCTATCTATCTAATAATAATAAGTAAAAATGCATAAATTTATGTACTATTAATTCAAATTAATATTTCCGTTAATGGTATGTCAGAATAATCTAATCTATATATGAGCTCGTCATCTATAAGAGTAAATTTAACAATTTGTTTTGTGTGAAACTAAAGGCTTGATATTTTAATGGCCAATAGAGACATGTTGGACCATTGGTAACCAAGTGGTAAATAGAGAAGATTAACAGGTCATTAAAATTAATTAATCACAATTATTTTGATTTTCCATTGGTATGAAAGATTTACAATAGTTTTTTTTTTTTTTTTTTTTTCTTTTTTTGTGTTTTCACACAACGAAACATTAATTTGATTATTCATCCCTACAAGGAATGACAAAATAAAGGTTGTTTGTTTCCTTGTTTCATATATCGTTAATTTGCAAAGGTGAGAGACATAAATCTCAAAATTATTTTTGGCTATGATTTTGTTTGTTGACCATTGATAGTGTAGTATTTTTGAAGATGAGAATGGAGACTAAAAATATTTTTTAATAATTTTTTAAAAGATATTTTATGTTGAAAATGTAGTGTATTTTTGATAGATTGACATGGATAGATGAGAATTTGTGTATGTAGTAATTATGTATATAGTTATCTATGTTGTTGTGCGAGAAGGCTAAGAAATTTGTTGTGATTTGGTGTATTTGTTGTTGGTGATAAAATATTTTCAATTATTTAAGTGTTTTTAGATATTTTTGATGTTGTCGTGGGTTTTAAAAGTCATGTAGTTTTAATAGATCAACATGCATATATAATATTTTGGGCATTTAGTCATTCTCCATTCACTTTTTTGTTTTTGAGATAAGATATCCGATGGAAACTATTCACATATAGTCCTTTCTTCGTTGTGGTGGAAAGGCTTGGTTCACAACATAGAGAGATATAAACCTCAAATCATTTTTTTAACTATTTAAGATGACATCAAAGATTGAAAAGGGGATTTAGATCATCTTTTTGACCCACCACTGATTAGGTGGTAGATATAGAAAGTCGATAGGTCCATAAATTTAATTAATGATATTTATTGTGATTTTTTATTAGTAGCCAAGCTACTAAAAATCTATCTATTGTGGTTTTTAGAAAATGAAACATAGATTTTTCTTATTGAGTGAAATAACTTTGTATTCTTATATCATGGCTTCATATACATCAATTAAGAGGTGAATTAAACTCGATATCTTTCTCTACATGAATACAACAAGAATATTTTATAGGTGTAAGTTTTATATTTGACATTGGTACACATTTCAAATCCAAAACAACATGGAAAAAATATAAAACTCCTTTTTATCTCAACTATCATCTAAAAAAATAAAAATTACCGAATATTTTAACTTTGCTCTCATATATGATGAGCTTGCATATAGATTGGATTTTTTCATTATGTTATTAATAAGTCTTGGATTTCCTACTTGGCTGATAGTTGACATTACATGTTAGATAATTTATACATTTAAAAAAAATTAAACAAGGTTTGTGGTTGAAATTTTTGTAGATGGTTGTCTTTATCCTCATTGTGGAAAGTGATAATTTATACAACCAAGAGCCATAAACCTTGAAATGATTTTTGGATATGATTTGAATTATGTTTTTTTAGCCATACAAGTTAGTGTCTAATCAAATTAGGATATTTTGTTTGACTAACAACAATAATTGGCTATGTTTTCATTATTTTTATAGTATTATGCTCTTATTTCCTATTTTGACACATGGTTTTTTAGTCAACCCCATTTTTACTAGTTAGTATAATTTGTGCATACCTACCAACAATTAAAAAAACCATAATGAATGATATCCAACCAAATATTTAGAGCTATATTATTTTAATCTTGGTGCGTTGCAAGGAAAATAAGATCAAGGAAGCACATACACCATTAAATAGAATGTTCAGAGCCAACTTACTTCCTAAATACACAAAAATGGTTACCAAAAGATTAAAATATATGAATATATTGATTTACTCATTTTCTAATTGATAAAAAAAACTAAGAAAATAAAAATAACATAAACCAAAATGATTAGACATTATTTTCATCTCAATGAATAAAAAAAAGAGGCATGGGAAACATATCAGCTTAAACTACTACTCAAATTCAATTGACCAAAACTAAGGTTAGTCTATTTGACTAATAGAAGATCTACAACTTGCTAATATCTTTTGCATCAAACAACTACTTTAACTAAAATTATATTCATAATAAACTAATGATTCTTTGCCATTAAATAATAAAATAATATAAAAATAACTATGAAAACATAACCAGTTCTTTGCGTTGTTCAAATAAAATACATGCATTTATGGATTGTACCTTGATCTACTACTGAACATGATTGGAATTTGTCCACATAATTAACCATGAAACACATTCTCTAACAAGTTAAAATAGATCTCTAAATTTCATTTCCTTGAAATACTTAATCAAACTTTCTCTCAGTGTAATATTAAACTTTTTATCATAGATAATGAGATTGCATAAATAATATATTATTTCAATATGTTATTAATTAATTTGAGTTTTGATTTTTTGAAATATTAGCTATGTTAATTGGCATGCACCCACCAGAATGAACTTCAAATTCTATATGATAGTCCAGATTCAACGTTGGAGAATGAATATGATCTTATTTACCTAATTTTGATGCATGGAACATATTAGTGCAATTGGATCACATGCAGTGAGAGTGATGTACCTGATTTACTATCCACATTTGAAGTTATAGGATGAATATGATCATATATCCATATTTTTGACAAGTGGTGTGTTTTAGTACATCCTCATCATAGGGATTGAGGTTAGTTAATGGGGATGCATTGGATTATTAGAGGCAAGGTGGTAGAAATTCAAGGATGACATGCTACTAAATTTCATTAATGGCATTTATTATGATTTTACATAGCAGGAAGGCTAAAAAAAAACTATTGTATTTTTTATATTTGCATATAGTGAGACATTCATTTTATTATTTAGTGTGATAGATTTGCATCAATACACTAGGGATTAAACATGCAACCATTGTGAGATATGTTAAACTCATATGTTTTTTCTAATTGAGTAGGGTGAGAATATTTTTCATGTGCACGTTTTATTGCAGACATTAATACCTTTTTTTTGTAATAAGGTTTGTAATGGATAATATTTATGGATGGGTGTCTTTATCCTTGTGTTATAAAGTGTGGCTTTTCAAAGGTAATAACCATAAACACATATATTATTTATGGTTATAATTTGGTATGTTGGCCATTTATCAAAGTGTGCACATCTATCAAAATATTATCCCGTTATTGTCACCCTAAATAAATAAATAAAATCAAAACTATATGAAATTTTAAACCCATAATGACATGAAAAAAATATCTAAATCACCTTTTTAATCTCCACTACAGCTACGTCACATGGCAAAGGGATTACCAATAGGGTTGTATTGGCTTGTTGGCAATGAGGTTGAAGATATGCAAGGATGATAATTCACTAAATTTCATTAGTGGAATTTATTATGATGTTTTGTTGGGGGAAAGGTTGTGAAAAATATTTTTGCATAGTTATCTCTACCATTGTGGAAAAAATCAATAGTTATTGCTTCTTGTAAAACCCTATTTTTTATTAAAAGTTCATTGAGATAATTTCCTATGTCCACATTTTAAGCTGGGAGATGAATATGATGGTGTTTATTTATTGCTGACATGTGATTCAAGTTGATTAGCCTAAACCTCAGGGGTGGAGGTTTGTTCATAGGGATGTATTGGACTATTGACAACAACATAAGATAGATAGATTGGTGAATGATTAATAAACAAAAGTGATGGTGTAAGTACCTTTTGCCATGATGGTAAGTTTTATCTATGGATATTAATTTATTGTGTTCAATGGAATTAAAATCTATGTTGTTGGATTTTAATGTGTATGCAAAGATGGAGAGGCTCATACTATGTGTTTTAAGCCAAACAAGTGTCACCATTAACAACATCTTGAAAAAATGTAATCTAATATGAGCTCATCATTTATGAGAGAAAGTTTGATAATCAATTTTTATAGCTCAACATGCATACAAGTTAAAACCATATTTAAAAATATAATATTTATATATACAGTTCATCATCTATGAGATAAAGTTTGAAAATTTGTTTTGATAACTAGATATGCATAGGCTAGAGACTAGGCATGTGCTTTTTGTGATCTGAGTTAATTTCAAGAATAAGTGTCTATGTGTGAATGTGGCAAGCATATTTTTTTTGTCTCATTTTTTTTGGTTAGTGATGTTAATTTTTATTTTTTTTCCTTTTTAAATCAATATGTTTTATTTGTGTCATAAACTTCTATATGGGTCTACAAGGTCATGAATTTTTTCTTGTTAAAGTGGCAAACATATTTTATTTGTCTCATTTTTGTTATTGTCAGTGATGTCAAATTTTTCCCCTTTTTAAATTAATATGTTTATTTATGTCATAAACTTATATACAAGTCTACAGGGTCATGATTTTTTAATTTTTAAAGCCATGTTTTATGACCGAAAGGTGATCAGGGTTAGTATTAACTCAAGGTATCTACATGCATAGCCATAGTTGTAGGTTCTTTAGGGAGCATGGTCCCTTGCCCACCACCACATGGGGATTAAAGGAAGGAAATTGAGCTAGATACGTATATATTTTTGTATCTTTAATGTAGAAAATCTCTCTCTCTCTCTCTCACACACACACATGCACATGCACATGCACCCACACACACACACCACTTTTTTACCACTTGGGCTTGTACTTATGTTTTTATATCAGTACTAGTATTCTCATATCATCCTATAGCAAAATGTTGTTGTGATGTAATATTTTATTATTATTTTTAAAAATGTGAACAAATGCATGGCCAAAAAGAATAAAAACTAAGTATGAAAAATGACATCTTAAGTAAGTAGATGGAAAAGCCAACTAATAAAAGATGTGAACAAATTTTTGAAAAAATGAATATAAAACATATTAGATGTAAATATTAAGAAAAAACATAAGATATGTAAAATACTATGAGAAAAAAAGACATAAATCACATCAAAATGTCATACAAAGCTAATTATAAGATGAAAAAAATACTTTTATAAAGAGATATCTAATGTAAGAAATTGTGAAAAAATAATCAAACAAGGATACATGATATATGTTTGAAAATGTCTTCAATATAAGACAAGTAATAAAAAAAAATTAAATAAAACACAGGGAAAAGTAATAAAGTGATCATAAACTAAATCCAGTGTGAGATAGGTAAAAAAATTAAAATAAACATGGACATGTAACAAAAGAAGCAAATACCTCATTAAATGTGTTGACGCTTCTAAATGTACCATAAGTGCCCTTAGTGTTTAGAGAAAACTTATTGTATAATTTAGAAAATTCAAAGCATGAGTTGCAAATTTTGATAATCTGGTTGCCTATGATGAATAGTAGTAGAGTAAGATAACTGTTCCACAATATTTATATAATTTGGTGGTTGGGAGCCACCTTGGCTAGTTATTTGCGAATATTTTCTAATACTTAGTGAGTTACATTCCTTATTTAAGCTACAGGGTAATTTAAGTGGATATTTATAATGTTACTAAACTAAAGTGATCTTGATGTAAAAAAAGAGCAAAAAGGAGGATAGAGCAGAAAAGAAGTGAGTGATTACCAATTTTAGTCCTGAACATTATGACAAAGTATCAATGACAATTGAATACACATTTAAAAAATATATAATGAAACATATCCCGAGCTCAAATATCACTATATATCAAGCAAACTTCAAAGGAAAATGTTTAAGAATCACAAGTAAGAACCAAGTTTACTTTAGGGATTTACTACTATTATAAAATAGCAATTGCACATCTGAATACAAAGCAAAATGAAATGAAACAGAACCTAAGATCTTTCAACTAATCTAGCATAAGCACAAATTAGAAACCCTGTGATTAAAGAATGCTATTTAGAATTCAAAGACACTATTCAAATTCAAGACCTCTACTAACAATTGAGAGAAAAGTTATATTAGCAATTAACACATCAAAAAAGGACAATCCTTGTAGAATTCCTTGATATTATTAATTGATTCAAGTTTACAAAATTTGCTCAAAAAATATCTCTTTTTTTTTACAATGGTCATACATGCCTTTATAGGAAGACTAGGCAGTATATTGATCAGTCAAAAAATATAGGTGTGCAAAGATACGAACAATTGTCTTTACAAGTTCTAAAATACAAGTGCTTTTCCAAATTATATTGACCTAGAGGCAAATATGCTAACAAACTAGCATATGCCATTACAATGGGATATTCTACTTCAAAATGTTACAAAACTTTTACAAAATAGAATATGCTTAATTTGATGGTGGCACCCCTGGGTGTCGCTAGAGGATGCTCATGGATCTCTCATGTTGTTCATCAATTAATTCTAGGTCCACAATAAGTTTCATGATTTGTTCTTTCTCTTGATATGACAGGTCATCAAATTATTTATCATTTCTATCCATGGAATCTTTGATACTCCTAGATTCATTTATTCTTTCCCCTGCATTGAATATCATGCCCAAGATTTTGTTATTTTCACCTCCATATCTACCTTGGCCTTTTCCTTTAATTTCCTGGGTTACCAAAGTAGCCATATGCTTGAATTCCTCATCACTAATGATCCCAAGGGCATTGGGTTGTTTAGGATCTGTAAGCATGGTCCCAAGAAGTTGTTCAATTATTGCAATTATTGCCTTGTCTTCTTTCAGGACCCTTTCTATGCCATTATGCCATGCACTCAAACTTTGAACCTTTTCAATTATAATTCCCTGGATTGTGCTTAAATTGCCTAAACTGATGGTCTTGAATTTTAGAATCTGCTTCTTTGATTGAATATTTAGGAGTTGAGCTATCTTATCCTTAGAGGCTTACCATTGGGTGAATAGACTCCTGGGTAGTTCAAATTATCCTTCTAATGTACCTTGCCTTAATTTCATTAACTTAAGTACCTCAAACATGTCATAAAATGACTTATCAAGTAGCTTGATTATTGTATCTGGCACTGATAGAATCACTTGTTTTCCCAAGTTTTATATCTCTCTTTCCAAGTTATGGTTCCTCTACTTCATTCCTTGGACTCCAGATTTAGCTTGTGTTAAATGGGCTTCAATTAGACTTTGCACATCTTCCTCATGAATTGCAACCTCTCCAAGCTGTTGGCCACCCACTGGGGTTAGTCCTAAAAATGGTTCCACCTTTTGAAAGGTGAATTATTCTATCCCAACCATAGATATCATGATTTTTATTCTTTCCAATCAAGCTATCTCAGGGTTGAAATGAATAGTAGTGACTAGTTCTTTGCTGGGGAGGCTCTGGGACCTCCAAACTTGAGATAATAGATGGTCTTGGAGCATCTATCTTCTTTCCTTTTGGCCCTTTAAAGACCACAATTCTTCTTTCTTATTTCTCTTTCATTATAGCCTTTATCCAAGGATTCATATCATCTTGTATTCCCACATCAGTGACCCTTGTCATGGCTCAAGATTGAGAAATAGAAGGGATCTTCTACAATTTACCATAGGTGAATCAGCTAAGAATGATTAGTCTATGGATTGGAAATTAATCACTAAAGAGATTGACTTCACTAGTGGGATGAGTGAAGGTCAATCTAGGTTTCTTCCTTGGTCTTACTTAGACCAAGGCCAATTCTACCTACCTCTTCTCTTGAGGTGCCACATGAATTAGCTCATTTCCTATTGCTTCCTATAAAGGGTCCTCCTCTCCACCTGAGCCATAAGACTCGACAAGTTCCTTGAGGGCACCCTCAAGTGTCTCTTTTATATCTAAGGCTATCATGTCAATGTACTAGATTGGATAAGGTGGCATTTGTTGCATGGTTAAAGGTAGTGGCCCTTCTCTAGGTCTTTCCTCTAATCTGATCTCTCCAGCATTCTCCTTTCTTTTGCCTTGATCACCCTGAATTTGCTTGACCTATTTTTGGGTTTATGGCTGCTCTATCTGAAGTGGCTCATGGGCTGTTCCAAATGGCCCATGTATTAAATGGTATTGCAAAGGGTGCATTTTCCATGTTTCTCTAGATGGCTTGTTGCCCCTAACCAATTTGTGCTTGATATTAATGTTATGGCCTTAGATCCTAGCCAATACCTATTCATAGTTCTTAGCCCTAATATATACAGTGTCATAGACATCAAGTTGATGTGCATATTTTGGATTTGAGAGATTTTTTTCCTTAGATGGTCATCAACTACAATCTTTGGATCCCATGTCTGGAGTTCATCTAGTTGGAATCCAAATGAATCCCTATGTGTGGACATAACCTCTACCTATTTCCAGTCCTTTATTATGGTTTTTCCATTAGTCAAGGGGAAGGGGTGGAGTAGGCCTTTCCTTTTCTCTTTTCAAGTCCTTTCAATGCCATGAATAAGTTGGGAAGCAATTTCCTATTCTACAAGCTTATTTGGAACATATACTGGCAGTTTGTAAGGTTGAGTCATGATTCCTTCTACCCTGATGACTATGCAATCAGGATAATACCACATGTCCCCTATCATTTCAACATATCTCTAGATGAGGGGGTGGATCCTAGGCATGGGAACACCTGTGATGGATTCCACTATAGTAGGGTAAACATAGTCACAAATAAACTACATGTGATTCTCGTACTTAAAGATGTGCATATTGGAATAGTAGTGTGAAATGGTTGTCCTACCCTCTGTGGACCAATTCCTAATCCTAGGGAAGGTGGTTGAGGCTATAAGGGCATCAAATAGGTATGACATCATAAAGAATTAAATTGAGGTTTTTCTTTTGATGGTGATGAATTTCTTAGCAAGGAAGATACTAATCAAATATCAAATTGGAGGGATAATTTTTTCCTCCACTAGAAAGTGCACATATGAGACTCAAACCTTATTCACATAAGTGGTCGAAGGGGCACCAAAATCTTTGTTACACAAGGTCATTATCACCCTAATACCTTATCTGAACTAGATGATAGGGATTTTTCCATCAAGGTTTCTAAAGATGTGAGGTCCTTGGTGGATCCAGGGTCTCAAGATGGAGTCCAGGTCATGGTTATTAGTCTATTCCCTCATTTTTGGAAGTCTACATGGGGAAAGGGGAGTTTATAGTATTTTAAAAAATAACCAAGGTAAATGTATGGTACCCCTTTTTATTTGCCTTCCCTAATGATCCACTCAATGTCTATCCTATAATCAATAAATATGGGGGCAAAGATGTCAATGTAGTGCAATACCTCTAGTTTCACCATTGTGTGATAAAGGCCAACTATTTGGATTGCAACTAAGTCAAAGTGTCATCTATTTTTGGTGGCATTTCTCTACTCCTCCCTTGAGATGGGTTTCAATTCTTCTATCATAAAGAAGATCTCAGACCAATTCCTAATGTCTTAGATATTCAACACTATGATGTCCAATTCTATATCCTTGAATATCTAACCCTCATTATCCATTGTCAAATAGAGTTCATCCTCTTCCTTTAATTACTACTTTTTAGCTGTCATGTCTCTATTCCTTGCTAATTATTCATGCCACATTGAAAATGATCTTTGTGAAAGCTCTCTTGTGCTCAAAATCACAATTAAGTTATCCTTTGATTGAATTATATCAAATTGGATCTATTTGGGTCACTTTTTGCATGGTTTAGGGTTTCAGAGCTTTAATTGTGGAAGATATCCAAGCTTCAGCTTATACATGTTTTGGATTTGATTTTATCTAGGCGTGGTGCTTATGTGTCTCTATTCTTGACCTTTCATGGTATTTTTCATAAATGCCATTTAAACACTAGCCATTGTTATTTAAAAATACCTCCTTCATTTTGCACCATAGGATCAAAATCCCAGATTAGCATGATCCATTGATTATAATCCCAGTCCTTGGATCTTAATTGGGTCTCTCTATTGTAAACCCCATGATCATGACACTTGGGACTTTACATGCCTCTTCCATACTTCAAATATTTTGGTCAGTCATTCATCGAACGAGCATCAATCATGTGGTGAGATTACAGGCTATTGAAAATTCATTGGTGCCCTCACATCATTGAATCAACTCTAGTGATAAAGTGATAACCGTAGATCTATAAATAATGTCCTAACATTAAGTCAGTTTATTATTTAAAGTCCTGAATTAGACTTACATTCCTTAGGCTAAGGTTTGTTCATGTTTATTAAGCATGGGATAAACCTTAGGCTAAGGAATTTAAACCTGAGTTGTGATTATAAAAAGGGAGGGTTCAAGGTATAAATACTTTAGGTTAAATGTATGCTTTGTGTTTAATAAACACAATGAAAACATTAGGCTAAAATATTTATGCCATGTGCCATGAACCATGTTCAAAATAATTTCAACATGAAATGACAATCTAACTTTTACATCAGGTAAGTTTATGATTTTAGGTCCGTTATGTAAAACGCAATGTGAATCTTGAAGCATAGACTTAGGCTAGGTATATTTACCATATGTCCTTGTTTTTTAGATTGAATTCTTCCATTTTGAGCATATTTTGACAATTTTATTTATATTATGAAGCCATTTCTGAGTTTAAAATAGGATTTTGGAATGTCATTTGAACACTAAGTAATATATTTCATTGGGTTAAAATTGATGGTCTCAAAGACGTCAAATACACCCTCACAGGTGTTAATTAATGATTACGTGGACATCAAGATTAAACTAGTGTAATTTTTATTTTTTTGGGCTTAAATTTAATGATCGCATGGGTGTCAAGTTTATCTTTTTAGACATTTGGATGATGATTATGTGAACATCAATTTTAAGTTCATTAAAATCTTCAATGCCAAATGCAAGGATGCCACTTGGCAATTCCATGGGTCTTCCCAAGGTCTCAGTGTTAATTAGCCCCATTAGATCAAATGTCGTGATAAGGCAACAACCATAACATCTTGATTTGTGGACTTACTATTGATTGGCAGTCATGTTAGGTGGACCCCTTTTCTTTTTAATCTTTAAATGTAATGGATCGTGTGTCCATCTTTTGGGTTTCCTATTTCCCTTTGACTTTTCAATTACGCGTCACTTCGTTTGATTGGGATTCGATGAGTAAGCGTGGATCATTGGATCACTAAAGATACATGCTTCTTAATCCAATTTTGGGTTATCCTCATGCCATTGGATCAAATCCCATGATAAAGTGACAACCATAGGATCTTATAAAGCACAAGGAAGTTAATGTTAGGACTATGGAGATAATAAAAACTTAGGCTTAAGGAGTTAAGACTAAGGTCATGATTGTATTAATGAATACGTCAGGGCCTTAGTATTAAAGTCTTAGGATAAGTTGGGGAATATAAAAGGACCCTACATAATGACATTTATTTAGACCATAAGGAACTTAAACAGGGGGAAATAATGAAGGGGGTCAAGTTTCTTAGTCAAGTTGTGTTAAAAACATGACTAAATCTAGGATATGCATTTTGTATTTATGTTTATAAATGGATTTTAAAATAGTTCTCACCAATTTGGTTCTTGACTTTAGTCAAATTTGAATAGAGGTTTTGCTGTGGTTTTGGAATGCAAAACCCATGGGCATGCATGCCATGGGACCTGTAACTAAAAATCAAATGAATTTCATTAGAAATGTTAGTCCAGATTAAAGTAGATTAAAACCACATAGACATGTCTCTTAACAAAGTGGATGATCTTCAAATTCTATAAAAGACATTGATATGTTAGAATTTCCATGTTTTATTCTAAGGGCTTCTCAAAGGTCCCAATTCAAAAAATGGGGTATGTTGGTTCCAACAAATGGTGACTCATGGGGGAAACACATAATATGTTAGAACCTAGAGACTTTGATCAGACAAACAATTAGGTCATCCACATTATTTGATCAATATCATCATCTAGACTAGGCCATAGTTGAAACAAACCTTGCACTTGTGGCTTTAAGGTCAAATGCCAAGACATATCTAGACTATGTGTGTGCTTTGATTCCACTTACTATTTTCGATGGGGTTCAAAAAACAACTTCTAGGTTTCATGTCCTCAACCACTTATACTGACTTATAATACGTTAAAATGTTCATCATGAATCACACTTTTAACTTAGGGAAGGCTTGGGAATTGATTTACTACTAGCTAGGCATCCATAGCCCCAAAAGAGATGCCTTTGGCTCCACTCGCGGCCTTGCTCCACTACCAACTAGTCATCCATAGCCCCAATGGATATTACTAGAATTACCTGTATTTGAAAGCTTCTATTTTTGCATTGTATCCTTATTTTTGTATGTTCTTAGATCTTTAGGCTTTCAGTAAGGTTAGGAGCCAAGATAGCCAGATTTTAGGATTTAGTCAAGTACTTGATCTTTGTAAAATCACCTATGGTTTCAAATCTTATCCCAGCCAATAATATTAATTAAGTGTTATTTTTGGGTATATCCTGATAATTTGAGTTTTTATCCATAAGTGCAAGTCTTCTTAAAACTAGTTTGAGGTCAAGACAATGGTTAGGGTATAATGAAATGGTTGGCCTTTCCATTGGTCTTTGTCAGTTTCTCTAAGATATAATATCATGCTTTGTATTTTAGAGCCATGGTTACTCCATGTATGGGTTTATACCTTCATTTTTGAATTGGAGGGAATATTTTCAAGCATACTTCATAACTTCTGAGCTCAAGATTGTCCCCAAGGACTTATTGGGATCAAGGAACCAAGAAACATGAAAGAAACACACAATAGAAAGAAAGACAACAACTAAGGAAAACAAGCAAATATGTACATGAGTATGTATAAACAAGGGACAAGAAGGAAAGAACATGGAAATAAACTAACTAGCCTACCTATACTAATCTAATCATTTTACAGTTTTACTCCATGAAGACCCTAGGGGGAGCAATAGAGAAATAGTGTTTGAGGTATTACCCATTGGTGGGCAACATAAACTCTACTCCTTGTAAGTCTTTGAACTTGAAGGTATTGTTTCCCAATGTTTCTACAATCTGGTATGGGCCAATCCATAGGGGTGTGAATTTACCATGTTTTCTCTTTAGTTCAGATACTTTATCCTAAAGGAGAACCAGGTCTCCTTGTCTAAACATTTTGATTTTGGACCTTTTATTAAACCATCTCTCAATTGCGGTTTGATGCCTACTAAAATCAGCAACGATTTTCTCCCTTGCATCTTCCATCTAAATTATATCAACAATCTAGAATTGGCTAGCTCTTGGCTCTCCTCCATGTATTCTTGCATAAATATGTATTTAAGAAACTTGAGAGTGATGGGAAAGATGGGCCCCTATCCATACACCAACATAAATGGTGAGGTTATTAAGGCTTTCTTGATTCTTGTCCTATCATCCCAAAGTGCAAATTTAAGGATCTTGTGCCAAGTCTTGGGCTTGTCTTTGACAAATTTCTTGATTGCTTTCATTATGTTCTTATTTTTTTACTAAGAGACTCCATTCCCTTGGGGATAATGGTTGGACACAAACTTGAGAGTTATGTCATTATCATAAGCCCATTTGGTCCTCTCTATGGATGTGAAGGCAGACCCATTGTCATATACTAGAGATATTAGAGTTCCAAACCTGGTACAAATGTTTTTCTCTAAGAAGTTGATCACTTCCTCAGTTATTCATTATTTGGTGGCTACAACATTATTCCATCTTGTATAATAATATGTGGAAGTAAGGACATACTTGTGACCTTCAGATGAGTTGGGGTTGATTACACCAATAAAGTCCAAACCCCATTGAGCAAAAGGTTTATCAATCATGACTGGTTGTAGAGGCATTGTTGTCTTTGGCTCCTTAGTGCTAAATATTTGATATGAGTGGCATTATCTTACATGTTTATGGGCATCTTTGTAACTAGTTGGCCAATAATAGCTAGATCTAAGAATCTTATGGGTTGTGGTCTTCCCAGATGGATGTCCACTACCCAGATTTTCATGAAATGTACTCATGATTTGGATGGCTTCTTCTTGAAAAACACACCTTAGGTAGACACCTTTAAAATTAATCCTATATAAGACCCCATTCTTGATCAAGTAGTGGGTTGCCTTTAACCTCAGGGCCCTCTTTTGCTCCCTAGATAGACCCACAGGATAAGTACCATTGACTAGTAAATGTATGATTGGATCATACCACTCATTAGCTTAAAAGTTTTATTGATCCACCTGCATAATACTTAGCATAGGGTTAGTATTAGCAATCATTTGAATCAAACCTTGGCACCTTAACAATTTTGTTATTTTCATCTCTAGGTCATATTCATGCAAGATTGACATCCATATACCCCTACGTTCTCTCAATTCATTCTGAATTAACATAAGTTTGGTGACAGGGTCAGGCAAGATGGCATGTACCTTATTTATAAAGATGTAATGTCTAAATTTCTTAACTACCTTGACTAATGCATATGTTTATTTGTCAATCAATGAGTAATTTAACTCAACATTATTGAAATTAGTGCTCATGAAAGTTATTGGGTGGTCACACCCTTCAATTTTTTGAGTTAACACTGCAACCATAGTGTGATTAGATGCAAAGGAATAAAGGTAGAAGTCATTTAAAAAATTAGGACTTATAATGACTAGAGCCTAACTTATGGCCTTCTTGATATCATTAAATTCCTTTCTATAAGCCTTATTCCATGTGACTTTGGCATCCTTCTTTAGCATGTCATTCAATGGTTTGACTATTTCTACAAATCCATAAATAAACTTTCTTACAAAATTAATTTTACCAAAGAATGACTTTAACTCCTTTTTAATATTTGGAGGCTCCATTCTATAAATTGCCTCCACTCTTTCAGGGTCTATAGAGATCCCATCTTTGGTTATATCATGACCCAATAAATTTTCTTTAGTCACACAAAATATAATTTTCTTAAGGTTCAAGTAAATTCCATACCTTCTACATCTTTCAAAAACTTGTTGTAAATGCATGAAGCGATCTTCCCTATTTGTAGAAAGAATTTTTAGATAATCTATATAAATAATGATGCATTTACCTATCAGGCCTTCGAAGGCATGATCCATAGCTCTCTAGAAGGTGGCTCCTGCATTGATGATTCCAAAGGGCATTCTCTTGTATGTGAAAGTCCCCCACTTTATGGTGAAGGTTGTCTTCATCTTGTCCTCCCTATCAACCAATACTTGGTTGTAACCTAAAAATCCATCAAGAAAGGAAATCATAACTAATCCTAAAACAACTTGAATTACATGGTAAAAGGAAGGAAGGGGGTAGTTGTCCTTATTTGATGCTTTTTTTAAAATTTTGAAGTCTATACAAAGTCTAATCTCACTATTATTCTTCCTGACTGGCATCAAATTGGCCACCCAGGTAGAGTGCCTAATGGGGAAGACTATCCTAGGATATAGAAGTCTCTTAACCTCTTTAAAGATCATTGGTTCCAATACAGGGTTAACAGGTCTTTATTTCTACCCAAATGGGCTAAAACTTTCTTTAAGGGTTATGGTATGTGTGATGACCCTTAGATCAAAGATATTTAAGCCCACATAGGACCATGCTATGACATCTCTGTATCAGGCAAGGAGTTCCTTAGCTTTCTTATTTTCAATGTTTGTACAGGCCTTCCTAACATTTTCCAGCTGAGGCTGATCATAAATGCCTAGATCAATAGTATTATAGTCCTTCCCATTTTCCTTGATAACCTTAGAAGTATCAACAAGCTTGTCTTGAACAAAAATTCTTTCTAAAGTAATCATCCCTTTCAAAATTTTATTGTCATTCAACTAAATGACCTTGCCATCAAATTTATCTTCCCTAGATGTATTTTCATCATCTTCATCAATAATATGGGCATCAATGCCCCATTATTAGTTATTAAATCCAATATCTATTGATCTACATTGAATAATTGACAGTGATTAATGTTTTTAGGCACTGAAGGATATGGGATCAGCTCAATGCTGAAATTTGGAGAATCTTGGTTAGGCATGAGGTTGGTTGTAATAGATGTTAGCTCATTAGTAGTTTGGTTTTCCTCCCTTGGGTTGGAGGTGATGCTAAAGGCATCAAAAGACTCAATTAGGTCCCAAAATCTAAACTTATATCTTTTCAAGTATGAAATTTTACATTGGTATTTGCTTCTAACCTAGTTAACCACTAGTTATGAATCCCCATAAACTAGCATCTCTTTGACCTTGTTTTTTTATGGCAAACTGTAAACCTAGGACGAGTGCTTCATACTCGGTAAGATTGTTAGTACAAGGTAATTGGATCCTATAGGAAGCATGATACTTTTTTTTAGTGGGATCAGTCAAGACAACACCAAGCCCTAATCCAACACTATACTTAGTGCCATCAAAATATAATTTCCACAATCTAAGGACAACTTGAGCATTATTTGGATCACATATCTTATCAACCTATAGGGTGAAGACCCCTAAGTCTGAGCCAATTATGTTGACCCACTCATTTACAACATTGTACTCAGTTATCATATGCTACATTCTTGGTTCTCTTTCAACCCTTATTTGATTGGGGACCCCCTTCTAAGGTAGCCACATATGTGAGCAGTCTGTAGACATGTAACCATTCAAAGCCTTGGTCATTTCCATACTTAGTAATATTCCATAAATGTCAAGTATTTCAACCAATATAATATCAGTGAATTATTGTATCGTAGGCTCAAAATCTAGTTTCACATGAACATTTAATAATTCTCCCACAACCTTAACTCTATATTTATCCAATTGGGTGACAACCCTGTCAAAATTTATAGGTGTTACTAAGTTGATTGCATATACCTATAGACATGATATTGGTAGATGCTCCTAAATCTAATAATAAATTATGAACATTCTTACCAAACATCCTGATAGTGAGAAAGAAAGGAGGAGACTCAACTTTGGCTTTATGCACAATCACGTTGGCATGATCAGTCTTTAGTGGATTATTGTGATTATTTGATAAGGATTCTAACAAGAGTTCTCTTTAATCTGTAAACTATGTGAGTTCATGCAATGTGATATTATCCTTTATCCTTTTCATGTCCCCAACTATGTTATACCCAATCTTACTAGAAGAACTAGGAATTTCAACAATGATTTTAGAAGTACTCCCTCTTGGTGGCTCTAGATTGTTGCTTGAAGAGGTATCAAGAGGATTTCCAAAACTATTTGTAGGTGTTAAGGTAGCCAAATATTTCCTCTAATCTTTATTCCTCAAGGGTTAGATTTTCTTCAAGAAATGTTGAAAGGTCTAGACTTCTATAGGGATTTCATCAGGCTCATTTTCCTCTTGAAGGGGGAAGTCAAAGGTGTCTACCATGAAGGCCTGCTCATATGGATTAGATCCAGAGGGACCAGCACCAATTTATTTGTTAGGGACCACTTCAAATGTATCCAATTCCTCTTGAAAAGCCTCAAAGGCTTTGAAAAATTCTATACAATCAATTTCCCCATGCTTGGCTATGCAATGTACAATAGTCAGGCAATGTAATATCAGTAAGATTAATGTCCATATTCTTGTTACTAGAAGATGGTTCATTAGCCTTGTTATTGTGAAAACTATCATTCTAAAATCTATTGCTTGGCCTATTAAACCTTTGAAATGATAAATTCCTACCAAAGTCCTCTTTGGTATTGCCTACTTATTTCTACAACGAAAGGAAATCAGTGCTTAATTTTTGAACCTTTTTCAAGATAGATTCATTCTCATTTTTTAGAGTTTCAAAATTATGCACCTGATTATTGTTAACACTTGTAGATGGTACTAAATCTCATTGATCACCTACATTAAATCCATTATTAAGATGACTCAAGAATCTTAGATGTTGATTTGGGGACGCATAACTTAAGGGCGATTGATTTAAGTGTGGAAGTTGTTTTAAGGTTGGGACATTTTGGTTATTGTTAGGGAACAAGTTCATCATAGGCATATGTGGGTTCACATTTGGTATTGAGTAAACCATTTACCATTGTGGATGCATTTGATCATTAATGGTCATTGATTCAAAGTAGGCTTGGGCCAACAAAACTATAGCTAGGATGGATCTTTTTAAGAATATAGAGGTTATAGGATCCACTGCATCTTTATAGATCTCTAAAGCTAGAACATCATCAGGTTTATAAGGCTCTATGGTTCTGTTATACATCTTTTAAAATCTAGAATTAAATGACCTGATAGGTTCACTGGTATCCCTTCTAATAGTGGTGAAATAACAATAAATAACATAGGGACTGAAAATATTACCAAACTGATCAATGAACACATTACTGAAATCATTCCAACTTTTAATGCAATTATCAAGCAAGTTTAAAAACCACTCATAAGCTGTCTCTTTAAAAGTGAAAGGAAATAACCTACATGCTACATCTTCATGTATTACATTAAGGAACCTTAAGGTAGCTTTAAATTTTTTTATATGTTCCTCAACAGTTATTATTCCAGTTGGACTAAATGTAGGAAAATATTTCTCAAGATTCTTTGAGAGATCATGAACTACCCCTGGTACATTAATTGAAGAATCCCATAACCATGCCATACCTAGATGAATGTCGAAGGCAGAGGTACCTTGAATAGGTGAAGTTGGAAGAGACTTGGATCTCTTGCGTCTACCTTTATCATGTTTGGCTCTCTTATGTACTTCAAGTTCAAGTAAAGGATTTTTGGTTAATGTGTGAGATCTTATTATGATCTTGGGAAATTATATCTTGAAATTCAAATATCTTTCTTGAAATACAATGTGTCAAATTATCTTTTATGAAGAACAAGAGTTAGACCTATACATTGAGATTATTTTGTAAAGTGGCATGAAAATTTGTAAAAAATGTTGATCCTTGATTGAATTAATTTAAAGGTGTGCTCATATATGTAAATATGGTCTATCTTTGAAATTCTAAGACTAAAGGAACTCATATCTATGAAAAATATGCCCACCTTTGATCAAAACAAACCATTCTAACTTTAGATACTATGGATTTTCAACTTTAAAGCTAAATTTACTAGAAACAAGCAACTATTCTCAAAGGACTTCAAATAAAATACAAAGGGGTGATGGAAAAAATAAAGGTCAATGATATTTATACTTTTAAGGAAATAATTCACTCAAAAACATGAAGATATATTGATCTTTAGGTGAAACAAGATTAAGATCAGTAAGGATTCAAAGAGTTTGACCCTTCTAGTACCAGTGGGAGCTGTCCTATTGATGATTCTAAATGTACCATAGGTTCCCTTAGTGTTTATAGAACACTTCTCATTTTAGAATTTAGAAAATTCAAAACATGAGTTATGGGTTTTGACAATCTGGTTGCCTGTGATGAAATAACAACAAAGTAAGATAACTGTTCCATAATATTTATATAATTTGGTGGTTTGGAACCACCTTGGCTAGTTCTTTGTGAATATTTGATAATACTTAGTGAGTTACATTCCTTATTTAAGCTAAAAACTAATCTAAGTGGATACTTATAATGTTACTAAACTAAAGTGATCTTGGTGTAAAAAAGGAGCAAAGAGGAGGGTAGAGCAGAAAAGAAGTGAGTGATTTCCAATTTTAGTCCTAAACATTATGACAAAGTATCAATGGAAAATGAATACACATTTAACAAATATATAATGCAACATAGCCTAAGCTCAAATCTCACTATATATTAGGCAAAATTCAAAGGAAAATGTTTAAGAATCACAAGTAAGAACCAGGTTTACTTTAAGGATTTACTACTATAACCAAATATCAATTACACATTTGAATACAGAGTAAAATGAAATGAAGCAAAACCTAAGATATTTCAACTAATCTAGCATAGGCACAAATTAGAAACCCTATGATTAAACAATGTTATTCAAAATTCAAAGACATTATGCAAATTCAAGACCTCTATTAACAATTGAGAGAAAATCTATATTAGCAATTAATGCATCAAAAATGGAAAATCTTTGTAGAATCCCTTGATCTTATTAATTGCTTCAAGTTTATAAAATTTTCTCAAAAAATCTCTCTTTTTTTACAATGGTCATACATGCCTTTATAAGAAGACTAGATAGTATACCAGTTAGTCACAAAATACATGTGTATAAAGATAGGGATAGTTGTCCTTATAAGTTCTAAAATGCAAGTGCTTTTCCAAATTGTACTGACCTAGAGGCAAATATGCTAAAAAACTAACATATTTTGTTACAATGGTATATTCTACTTCAAAATGTTAAAAAACTTTTAAAAAATAGAATATGCTCAATTTGATGGTGGGACCGCTGGCTGCCACTACTGGAGGATGATCATGGCTCTCTCATGTTGTTCATCAATTAATTCTAGGTCCACAATAGGATTCATGATTTTTTCTTCCTCTTGATATGCCAGGTCATCAAATTCTTTATCATTTCTGTCCATGGCATCTTTGATACTCCTAGCTTCATTTATTCTTTCCCCTATGTTGAGTATCATACCAAAGATTTTGTTGTTTTCACCTCCAAATCTGCCTTGGCCTTTTCCTCTAATATCCTGGGTTATCAAAGTAACCATATGCTTAAATTCCTCATCACTAATGATCCCAAGGGCATTAGGTTGCGTAGGCTATATAAGCATGGTCCCAAGAAGTTATTCAATTATTGAAATTAGTTCCTTGTCTTCTTTCAGGACCCTTTCTATGCGATTATGCCATGCACTCAAACTTTGAACCTTTTCAATTATAATTCCCAGGATTGTGCTTAAATTGCCTAAACTGATGGTCTTGAATTTTGGAATCTGCTTCTTTGATTGAATATTAAGGAGTTGATCTATCTTATCCTTAGAGGCTTACCATTGGGTGACTAGACTCCTGGCTAGTTCAAATTATCCTTCTAATATACCTTGCCTTAATTTCATTGAATTAAGTACCTCAAACATGTCATAAAATGAATTTTCAAGTAGCTTGATTATTGTATATGGCACTGATAGAATTTCCTATTTTCCTAAGTTTTCATTCTCTCTTTCCAAGTTCTAGATCCTCTCCTTCATTCCTTGGACTCCAGCTTTAGCTTGTGCTGAATGGGCTTCAATTAGACTTTCCACATCTTTCTCCTAAATTGTAACCTCTCCAAGCTTTTGGCCACCCACTAGGGTTAATCCTACAAATGGTTCCACCTTCTAAAAGGTGAATTCTTCTGTCCCAACCACAACTATCTTGGTTATTATTCTTTCTAACCCAACTGTGTTAGGGTTGAAATGGATAGTAGTGACTAGTTCCTTGAATTGGAGAGGCTTTGGGACCTCCACACTTGGGATAGTAATGAGTGGGTGGAGCCTAGGCATGGGAATACCTGTGATAACTTCCACTATGGTAGGGTAAGCATAGTCACAAATAAAGTACATGTGATTCCTATACTTGAAGATGTGCATATTGGAATAGTAGTGTGAAATGGTTGTCTTACCCTCTTGGACCAATTCCTAATCCTAGGGAAGATGGTTGAGGGTAGAAGGGCGTCAATTACGTATGATATAATAAAGAATTGATTTGAGGTCTTTCTTTTAATGGTGATGGATTACTTAGCAAGGAAGATATTGATCAAATCTCCACTTGGAGGGGTAAGTTTTTCTCCACCAGGAAGTGCACATATGAGACTCAAACCTTATTGACAAAAGTGGTCAAAGGGGCACCAAAAGCTCTGTTCATCAAGGTCATTATCACCCTAATACCTTCTCTAAACTAGATGATAGGGATTTTTCCATCAAGTTTTCTAAAGATGTGAGGTCCTTGGTGGAGCCAAGGTCTCAAAATAGAGTCCAAGTCATGGTTATTGGTCTATTCCCTCATTTTGGGAAGGTCTACATGGGGAAGGGGGAATTTATAGTATTTTTTTAAAGCAACAAGGGAAATGTATGCTACCTCTTTTGAGCTACCTTCCCTAATGATCCATTCACTATCTATCCTACAATCAATAAATATGGGGGCAAGGACATTAATGCAGTGCAATACCTCTAGTTTTTCCATGGCATGATGAAGGCCAACGATTTGGATTGTAACCAAGTCACAGTGTCATTTGTTTGTGGTGGCATTTCTCTACTCCTCCCTTGAGATGGGTTGGAATTCTTCTATCATAAAGAAGAGCTCAGACCAATTCCTAATGCCTTGGATATTCACCACTGTGAGGTCCACTTATATATCCTTGAATATCTAACCTTCATTTTCCATTGTCAAATAGAGGTCAGCGTCTTCCTTTAATTACTACCTGCTAGCTGCCATGGTCTTTATTCCTTTCTAATTATTCACACTGGATTGTAGATGATCTTTGTGAAATATTTTGCATGCTCAAAAACATAATTAAGTTATCATTTGATTGAATTATATAAAATTGGATCCGTTTGGGTCACTTTTATGCAGGGTTTAGAGTTTTGGAGCTTTAATGGTAGAAGCTATCCATGTTTCATCTTATACATGTTATGGATTTGATTTGGACCTTTGCCTTTATACCTTTGTGTTTTTGAGCCAATAAGATCTTGAATTTTATCCTTTTCTACTTACATGGTGCTTATGTTGCTCTGGTCTTGACCATCAGTGGCATTTTTCATAAATGGCATTTGAACACTAGCTGTTGGTATTTAAAAATACCTCCTTCATTTCGCATTGTAAGATCAAAATCCTAGATTAGCATGGGCCATTGAATATAATCTAGGCCCTTGGTTCCTGATTGGGTCTCTCTATTGTAAATTGACCTTTAGTTGCATTTTTCATAAATGGCATTTGAACACTAGTCATTGGTATTTAAAAATACCTCCTTAATTTCGCATCATAAGATCAAAATCTTAGATTAGCATAGACCATTGAATATAATCTAGGCCCTTGGATATTGATTGGGTCTCTCTATTGCAAGGTTTAGAGTTTTGGACCTTTAATGGTAGAAGATATCCATGTTTCAGCTTATACATGTTCTAGATTTGATTTGGACCTTTGCCTTTATACCTTTGTGTTTTTGAGCCCATGAGATCTTGAATTTTATCCTTTTCTGCTTACATGGTGTTTATGTTGCTTTGGTCTTGACCTTTAGTGGCATTTTTCATAAATGAAATTTGAACACTAGCCGTTGGTATTTAAAAATACCTCCTTCATTTCGCATTGTAAGATCAAAGTCCTAGATTAGCATGGGCCATTGAATATAATCTAGGCCCTTGGATCCTGATTGGGT
The DNA here is from genome assembly GCA_037957365.1 of Torreya grandis. Lineage (NCBI taxonomy): Eukaryota > Viridiplantae > Streptophyta > Pinopsida > Cupressales > Taxaceae > Torreya > Torreya grandis. The sequence continues at coordinate 3,175,109 of JARHVA010000971.1, forward strand.
CTTTCTATTGCAAATTGATCTTTAGTGGAATTTTTCATAAATGGCATTTGAACACTAGTCGTTGGTATTTAAAAATACCTCCTTAATTTCGCATCGAAAGATCAAAATCCTAGATTAGCATGGACCATTGAATATAATCTAGGCCCTTGGATCCTGATTGGGTCTCTCTATTGCAAGGTTTAGAGTTTTGGACCTTTAATGGTAGAAGATATCCAGGTTTTGGCTTATACATGTTCTGGATTTGATTTGGACCTTTGCCTTTATACCTTTATGTTTTGAGCCCATGAGATCTTGAAATTTATCCTTTTTTGCTTACATGGTGCTTATGTTGCTCTGGTCTTGACCTTTAGTGGCATTTTTCATAAAATGGCATTTGAACACTAGCCATTGGTATTTAAAAATACCTCTTTCATTTTGCATTATAAGATCAAAATCCTAGATTAGCATGGGCCATTGAATATAATCTAGGCCCTTGGATCATGATTGGGTCTCTCTATTGCAAACCCCATGATCATGACACTTGACACTTTACATGACTCCTTCGTGCTCCAAATCTTTTGGTCAGGAATTTGTCAAATGAGCATTGGTCATGTGGTGAGCTTACAGGATTTTAGAAATTCATTGGTGCCCTCGTACCATTGGATCAATTCCAGTGATAAAGTGACAACCATAGATCTATTAATAATGTTTGAACGTTAAGTTAGTTTATTATTTAAAGTCCCAAATTAGACTTATGTTCCTTAGGCTAAGGTTTGTTCATGTTTATTAAGCATAGGATAAACCTTAGGCTAAAGAATGTAAACCTACGTTGTGATTATAAAAAGGGGGGTTCAAGGTATAAATACTTTAGGTTAAATGTATGTGTTGTGTTTAATAAACACAATGAAAACATTAGGCTAAAATATTTATGCCATGTGCCATGAACCATGTTTAAAATAGGTTCAACATGAAATGATAATCTAACTTTTACATCGGGTAAGCTTGTGATTTAAGGATCATTATGCAAAAAGTGATGTGAACCTTAAAGCATAGACTTAGGCTAGGTATATTTCTCGCATATGTCCTTATTTTGTAGATCGAAGCCTTCCATTTTGAGCATATTTTGAGCATTTTCTTTAGATTAAGAATCCATATCCAAGTTTAAAATAGGATTTTAGAATGTCATTTGAACACTAAGATATTTCATTGGGTTAAAATTGATGGTCTCACAAACATCAAATATACCCTTACGGGTGTTAATTGACGATCACATGGATGTCAAGTTTAAACTATTGCAATTTTTATTTTTTTATGCTTAAAGTTGATGATTGTATAGGTATCAAGTTCATCTTTTTAGACATTCGGTTGATAGTCTCACGAATGCCAATTTTAATTTCATTAAAATCTTTAGTGCCAAATGCAAGGATGCCACTTGGCAATTCCACAAGTCTTCCCAGGGTCTCAATGTTAATTTGCCCCATTGGATCAAATGTTGTGATAAGGCGACAACCATAGGATATTGATCTAGGGACTTGCTATTGATTGGTGATTATGTCAGGTGGGCCCCTTTTCCTTTTAACCCTTGAATGCAATGGCATTGTGTGTCCATCTTCTGAGCTTCTTGTTTGCCTTTAAATTTTTAATTATTCCTCTCTTTGTTCAATTGGGCATCGGTAAGTGTAGATCATCAAATCACCAGATATGCATTCTACTTAAGCTGAAGTTTGGGTTATCCTCACACTATTGGATCAAATCCCATCATAAGCGACAACTATAGGATCCTGTAAAGCATGAGGAAGTTAATGTTAGGATCGTGGAGACAATAAAAACTTAGGCTTAAGGCGTTAAGACTAAGGTCGTGATTGTATTAATGAATACGTCAGGGACTTAGTATTAAAGTCTTAGGCTAATTTGGGGAATATAAAAGGAACTTGCACAATGACATTTAGTTAGGCCATAAGGAACTTAAAAAGGGGTAAATAATGAAGGGGGTCAAGTTTCTTAGTCAAGTTATGTTAAAAAACATGACTAAACCTATGATATGCATTTTATATTTAAGTTATAAATGAATTTTAAAATGGTTCCCACCAATTTGGTTCCCACCTTTATTCAAATTTGAATTGAGGGTTTGCTAAGGTTTTGGAATGCAAAATCCATGGGGATGCATGCCATGGAACCTGTAACTAATAGTCAAATGAACTTTATTAGCAATATTAGTCTAGATTAAAGTAGATTAAAACCACATAAGCCTGTCTCTTAGCAAAATGGATGACCTTCAAATTCTATAAAAGACCTTGATATTTTAGAATTTCCATGTTTTATTTTGAGGGCTTCTCAAGGGTCCTAATACAAAAAATGGGGTATGTTGGTCCCAACAGAATGGAAACTCAAAATCAATGCCCATGCTAGAGCAATGTGTAGGAAATCATGATCAAATAAAGACATAATGAATATAATGGTGATGATGTGGAAGTGCAATGTGATGGGTGTTCTTGAGGAAGGCCTAGTTGATTCATGATGTCTTACAATATAACTCAAGAATTGAGAAGTGAAGAGGCATTATAAATGGAAGATAAGGGTCAAATTTGAAGCAAATAAATAAAAAATGAGAATGTAAAGATGGACATTGTCACCTAAAATATATATCCATCTTTCAAATAATGGGAAATAATTAGTGGAGAAATAATTAGATGAGGTGCTACAAGGGTGATGTATAAATCCTTAGAAAAGAAAGACACTCTAATCAATTAGTAAGGGTAAGTACTATTAACATCAAGGGCCTACAGAACCCTAGATAACAAGCGTAAGATTGTGCTAATAAGTGAATTACAAATATCATCCCAAAAAGGATAAGTGAATCTAAAATAAAAGGAACCTACCATCCTACAACATGGTCCCCACTACTCAAGACCCCTTACATAGTCGTCAGTTTATTATGAATATTCAATACATGTGTGAGAAAGTAAATGGCAATAGAAAGTATTTGTATCTATGTAATGAGACATCCTACCCCAATATACTAACCTACCACACTCCCACAGACTTCAGTTCTATCATGAGGCCAACTATGGAGTTTGAGCTTTGACTAGAATAGGAGATGTGCCAAAAGGATCATGTCTTTGAGTGTGATCTAAATTCTAAGATGTGATTTTACTTATAACATTTCATATTATTATGATTTAGTTTTTAATTTTTTTTTTCTATTTTCCTCCTCCATATGGATGTGGAAAAACCAACAATGGGAGCTAAGATGACTAACACAAAAGAGTGTACACCTAGCCACTATAGAGGAGAACTTAAATACCATGATGCCTAAAGACTCCTAAACTCACTTTAGAAAGAATTGAAATAATGAAATTGACCTAAGTGTGCCTCAAGTGAAATGATGATATGGAGAATGTGGAAGATATGTCCATGTGAAAAATGGTGATATGATAATAGATAGATTTTTACTTCAGAAGTGACTTATCAAAAAGAGGGGATTTGAAAGTACATGGAAATGTTATTCAAAGCAAATAAATATGATTAATAAAAAGGAACATTCTATGAAATATGGTGATCAAGTCACTAGAGAAACCATAGTAACCTATAAAGGGTCTAACAGAAGCACCAATAAGATAAATCATCCTAAAATAAAGAGAGTGCAAAAAGATACCAAAGAATCACAAGGACTAAGGTCAGTTGTAAGTGAAGTAAAATATGTAAAATTAAAATACAAAGGTGCTACCAAATATACACAAGGGAAATCAAGTCCAACTATAAATCATTTTTAAAAAGGGGGAAGCTAAAATTATACCAAAGAGCCTAAAAGACAACAATCAGTGACTGAAAAGTGAAATAAATGTTGAAAATAAAACTTGAAGGTGTTATCAAAGATCCACAAGGGAAGATAGGGATCGTTGTTTATAAACCATAAGAGAGGGAAGTTAAAAATATATCAACGATCCTAAAAGACAACAATGACCAATTGCAAGGTGTGATAACAAAACTATAAAATAAAGAATATGCTGAAAATAAAGTGTTATAAATAAAGATATTCATATAAGAAAGATATATATTAAACGAGCATCACATATGCTAAAGATAATATTATGAGATCAAATCATGTAATAATGTGAAATAAATAATATCAAATAAAAGCTAAATGTTGTAGAGGAGGAAAGAGATGAAGAAGTGAAGGTAGAGAAAGTTCAGTGAAATAATTTTCAACTAAATAAATCTATCAAGAAGAGGAGCAAAAACAAGAAGAGGAAGAAGACAATGTGGGAAAGCTAATTTATTTATCAACATTTTAATTTGAGGAGATAGAGATGGTAATGGTTATAATAAAGGAATCAATAGGGATAATTGGGTCTCTTGATTTTTGTTTTAATATTGTTTTAGTTGAGTTGTGTGTAGAGGCAACAAAGAAGAAGATGAGAGTAAAGATTCAAGTAGACCAAGGTAGCTCATTTGGACAAGCAATGAGAAAATCTCTAATGTATTTCTATAGGGGTATGGCTACGAGAGGTCAAAGCCCCTGAGATAGGAGATATGTAAAAGAATACCTTATAAGAGGTGGGCATATTATGCCCAAGCAGTGGGTAGGGTGAAGACAAAAAGGAACAAGCTTCAGATGCATTTAATGTGATGGAAATGGATGCCATGTATATTAATTACTTATTTATAAGATTGGTTATTTCACCTACCTTTCCCTTGTGATTAAGAGCTCAATATTATTTTTCTAACTGGAGTGTTTGATGTCAGAGCATCCTAACAGGATGTATGGCATTATGCTTCCATTTTAAAAATAACAAACTAGAACTTTATATGCCATGGATTAGATTGATACCAAGTTAAAGTCCCAACTCTGAATTCGAAGGAGATTTGGATTCAGATTTGATTGCACATAAATAGTTTGACATTGATCTTAACTTGAAGAATTAGATAACATGCGTAAGAGGACACACTGTTGCTAAGAAATAAAAGCAAAAGTTTTACATTTAGTTCACCTCCAAGCGAGATATTCATCTAGTTTATAATATCCTCCAATGCAATCCCAAAGTAATGAATCTTGCACTCTTATGTTTAAATCAAATACTATTTATTTATTTTTTAAGTATAATATTGTACTACAAAAAAGATACAATTTTTCAAGAGATATCAAATGAGACACTAAATTGAATATTTCCCTTCAAATTACAAATTATTTCAAGAATTTTAATTTCACCCAACTTCTGTTTTCTGAAGATAGTTTTAACTTGAACATTATGCCATTATTTCTCCTAAGACCATCATCCATCTTTCCCATATGGTTCACTTAGACTCCAAAAAAACCAACCCAATAGCATCTTTCCCAGTTCACTTAGACTCCAAAAAAACCAACCCAATAGTTGGTTAGAGATGTAGTTTTACTCTCGACATTATTTTCATTGGTAAGCTTCCTTTAATAAGTGTAAGTATTAGTGTATATGTGTGTGTTTATATATATATATATTATATTACATTTACTTTTGTTAAGATCACATTTGTTTTAGTTTATTTTCTCATTCCATAGTAATTTTGGAGGAGTAAAATTACTAAATAAAAAATAAAAAACCTTTGAGAAATTGTTTGATAATTATATTGTTTTCAATATAATTCAAATTAGGATTATATCATTTCTAATATAACTCAAATTTTAGCATTTAAGAAAATCACTTTCAATTCTCTTTATGTATTACATTAGTATAACATATTTACCAAATATTACATTTATTTTTACTATGATCATAATTGTTTTAGTTTATTTTCTCATTCTATATTAGTTTTAGAAGAGTAAAGTTATAAAAAGAAAAAAGAAAAAAAAAACAACTTTCACAATTTTTTAATTATTATATTGTTTTCAATATAACTCAAATTAGGATTATATCATTTCTAATGTAACTCAAATTTTAGCATTCGAGAAAACCACTTTCAATTCTCTTTAGTGAATTTTTGTTTCATGCAAGTTCTTTAATAAACCCCTTTATTTATCTTTGGCAGTTTTATGTAATTATTATATAGTTTTCAAAATGAGGCTTTAGAAAAAAATTTGTAAATATTTTTTTCCAATTTAATGAATTTATGATCATATTTACCCTTTATTGAATTTAAATAAAATCCTTTTTTTAAATCGTTATTATATATTATTATTTTTTATTTACTATATTTTTAATCTAGATGCACTTTATAACATGTATTATTTATTAAAGTGTTGTATAAAATTTATACTTATTTTAACTGTTCAAAATAAATACCACTACTAATTTTAATGTAGCATATTAATATTGAAAATGAAATTACATGTATTGCATTTTCCATTTTACGTCTTTTCATTTTTATTTTTAATTCTATTTCATTATAATATTTTTATATTTAATCAACTTTATATTTTTTTAATAATATTAATAAATTTAATTTACAAAATTCATCAGTCATGTGATATTTAATATAAATTCCCATAAGTTATTTTACCACGAAACCTTTTTCTTTTTTTGGGCACACAATCCAAATCACTCAAACATTTATGAACACTTATATTCGAATAAAAATAGAATTAATTAAATCTATAGTTGCAAAAGTGTTTTATATGTAATTTTATATAGTATTAAAGATAAAATGTATGTATGTATTTAGTCTAGGCAGCCACATGTTTAACAAACCCAAGTATTTTTTTTCCATACAACCTGTAGGTACTGCGACGCTTCATGTTTTTTTTAAAAAAGAACAACACATAAATTGTTTTGTACATTTAAAATGTATATGTGAAAAACACACTAAATATAATCAGAAATCTATTTATCAAAATGAATATATGAATGAAAAGATTAAAGCCATAATCAAAAATTCATCTATATAAATGAACATATAAATAAAAATTAGAAATTGTTTGCATACATATTATTTTTAATTAAAATTTATCTATACAAAAGATTTTAAAACATAACCAGAAATCTATTTATATAAATAAACGTATAAATGAAAATTAAAAATTGTTTGTATACATATTACTTTTACCTAAAATTTATCCATGAAAAAGATCCTAAACCTAATCAGAAATATATCCATATAAACGAACATATAAATAAAAATTAGAAACTGTTTACATAATTTATATGAGATGGATTTATTCTTGACATAAAAAATGTGACTTTGATTTTAACAATTTACTTGTGGAGTTGAAATGTTTTTTTATGAAATTTTCATAAGCTCTTTGAGGATTCGGAGTCCCATATACCTGCACACATCATAAATGTACATTGTTAATATGCAGCCCAAACCAATATAAAAACAATTGAAATTACATCGTACAGATTCAAATAATTACCTTCCAAGCATCATGATAGTGGCTTGTGGATTGGTCCCAGGAGCATCCATTAAAATTGAATTATCTACGACTCTTAGATTTTTGATACCCTTAACTCGATATCCTTTGTCAATCACAGAACCTACATGACACCCTCCATGAAAATGCCAAAATGAACTTAGTGTATCTCTACAGATCTTAGCTAATGCTTTATCATCTGATTTATTTTGGGGTAATGGTGGACCAAAGAATCGAAATGCGTTGGAGTTTCCACTATTAGTAAATGAAAATTCTTGAATGGATTGTGTCATGCTAAGATTAGTCATTACCTTCACACTAAGCATACATTCTTGCAAATCAAAAGGGTGGGAAAAGTAGTTATATCTAACCAAGGGGTCATCTTGGGGATCCTTGCTACTAAGACGAAGCTCACCCCTCGATAATGGAAATGCCACCTTGCTAACAATAGCTCCAAAATATTGAAAATTTGTGGCATTATTCTGTTGGATGAAGCTGCCAGACTCTATGTAGAGTTGTGAATCTTCTGTTATGCCTACTACTTGTATACTAGAAAATTCAAGCGGTTTAGGAGATTCTATAATGAAAGTTGTACGGGGTGGATTTTGAATCTTTTTTCCCACTGAAATTAAATCTAAAACTACACTAATATTCAACTTTTTGAGTTGTTGTGATGGGCCAATTCCACTTAAAAGGAGAAGTTGAGGGCTGCCTATACTTCCTGCTGACAAAATTACATCACTCCTGTAGAAAAATTGATTAATTAATACTTGATAAAAGAGACCATCAACATTGCTCATGAACTGGACTCCACTAGCCTTTAGCTTTCCTAAAAAAAATTCCCACCAAAGTTAGAAATCTATATATTAATTTAAACAATTTATTTAATATTTTTTTTTCAATTTCATGAGATATGACATTCTAATTTATTATTTAAATAATTGTAAAAGTAATTTCTACAAACAATTTAACTAAATTAATATATATATATATTATTTTAAATTATAAATTTATATTTTAAATCTTCATAAGATGACTTTCATTAATAATCATCTTCTTTTCTCAAGTTTTACTTATTATAAGAAATTAATGAGAAAAAAAACCATTAACTAATGAGTATCCAAAAAAAAAAAAAAAAGGAAAAGAAAAAGATTGATATGTACCTGATGCCAAATTGAAGATGATCCTGGTGACGGTAGCATTGAGGAGAACTACAATGTTATGTGGATTCGCATATTGGAGAAGATCCGCTGCTGTATGTCTCTTTCCGTCGTTGTCAAATGTGGAGGCACTTATCTTGGTGCCCTCAACATGATCCAAACTATATCCATTGTCAGGAAGCACTCCAGCTTCCAATAAGCCGTCCTTGAAAGCTGAATTCCAAATAGAAAGCTTCTTAGGTTTGAAGGCAACCTTCTTCTCCACCCATTCATACGACTCATTTACAAGTTTCTCATCCCATTCCATCTTCTTAATGTATTCCGAGCTCGCCCTGCTATAGAAACCAGCATTGATAGCTGTTCCGCCTCCCAGAACTCTGGCCCTTACCGACTGCACTCCATCTTCTGTGACAAATGTCTGAGCCACATAGGGGTAGTTATTGGCTCCCGCGAAAATCTTCAGAAAACCTTTGGCGTCATAAACGTCGGGATTTCCTTAAGGAGAACCTCCCCTCTCCAATACCAAAACAGAATAGTGCTTTGACAGAGTGGCTGCCAGGGGACACCCGGCTGTACCTCCTCCAACGATAATGTAATCATATGTTTTTGCAGCTGTCTTTTGAGCATCTGTAGTCATAAAAGAATACGGGTACTCTGCAAACATCAAGCACAAATATATATCGATTGACACAATATCAGAAGAAAAGAAGATTAAAATTCGTATCCGCAATGCATCTATCTATCTAACAAAAGGGAAGATTCCTTTGGAAAAATGTACCGACCGAGATTAAGTGTTGCTGCCTCTGAAGAGCATAGGTGCTGATGGTTGGTCAAAATTAGCAGGCACGAAATCACAAGGAGAAGTATCTCCATATCCGTAGACCAGATGAAAATTCAGTTCTTCCGATTGTGAAGTGCTTGCTTGCACTCAATGAATTTTTATAGATGACCAGCAAGGGCACGTTAAAAATGACAAATATGATAACATTTATTTGCAATTAAAACAGTTGTCATAGATTAATAATTTAAAATTTGGAATGCTGTACGTATTTTGAATCTTGTTGAAAATCACTACTAACATTTAATAATCTAAACCAATAACTTGTACATGAATCTAATAAAAAATTATATAAAATCATGCACATTTAATCACTGAGTTACACAGCAAGTACATTTATGGTGAGTCTTCTTTTTATTGTTTTAAAATTCCAACTACTCTTGAGGTCGAAATTCCAAATATTCTTGACTTTTATGGAAAATCTGTTTATGCATTTAGTGATCTGAACTACATAATGACTGACGAACATGTACAATTCACAAATTAATTTCAACCAGACTATAAATATACACCACTAACGTTTTGAACGTCTCTCTTCGAGGAATGATTTAGTTACTAATCTAATAGTCAGCACGCTGCTTCCAGCGTTTTCTTTCATAATTTAATATTATTAAAATCAATATATAATCTTTTATATATATAATTTTATTATCATATATAAATAATATATAAATGTTAATTTTATTTAAATATTCATATATAATATATATTAATATATACTAAATAATATGTAAAATATAAGTGTCGATTATATATATAAATAAAATTGACACTATATATATATAGATAATATTTTATATATATATATATATATATATATATATATATATATATATATATATATATATTTTATATATGTGTACATTTAATTACATAAACAAATAAATAATTCTTATATATTATTTAATGTATATTATCATATATATATATATATATATAATTTAGTGTATATTTATATATAAATAACTTATATATTATTTAATGTATATTATCATATATATATATATATATAATTTAGTGTATATTTATATATAAATAATTGATACATATATTGTATATATTAATATATACTAAATAATTGACCTAATGGTGATATCTTAGTGGTGAGTGAGTTGAGTGTTAGAAGTGAGAGGTCTTAAGGTCTATTCTTGGGATGACCATTATCTAGCGTTGTTTTTACACTAAGCTACAACGGATTATTTGTGAAAAGTATTTGATATAATAGGCTACCAACTTGGTATTCAATGCAATAAGGGTCAGCATGTGGTTTGAAACTTGTGTTCAATGTGATGAGGCAAGTCCACAACTCATACCTACAATGGGTTATTTGTGAAAAGTATTTGATATAATAGGCTACCAACTTGGTATTCAATGCAATAAGGGTCAGCGTGTGGTTTAAAACTTGTGTTCAATGTGATGAAACAAGTCCACAACTCATCCCTAGGAATACTATTCACCGTTGGTTTGGGCATTTTGACCTTATAAAAATATTTGCAATTCTAGCTCCGTTTAAAAAACCTTGTTACCCAACATTTTACTCTTGTTAAAGGGTCGATGGTAGTTTTGACTAAAAACTGTAATCGAGCTTTGGCCATCTGGAGACCTCCGAACCCAGGGTAGTATAAACTCAACTTTGATGGTGCATGTCGAGATAATCCAGGGGCTTCTAGAATGGGTTGTGTGATTAAAGATTGTAGTGGGTCTATAATTCATGTAACATCCTATACGCCGATGGATGGGACTAACAATGAAGCTGAAGCACAAGTAGCGATCGTCGATATAGTCTTAACAATCTCATGTGGAGTGGAATTTTTGAAAATAGAGGGGGATTCTTAAGTGGTGATCTAGGCATTTCTGAAGCAAAAGGCTAATCCATGGCATCTTGAGAAATTTTTATCTCAAGCTTGGTCATTATTGGGGCAACTCAGAGGTTGGTATAGTTCCCATTGCTTTAGGGAAAGCAATAGGGTGGCCAATTTTTGGTGAATGTGGGTATTAACCAAATTGAAAATATACAGGGGGATTATTGTAAAGAACATTGGCATGATTGTTTGGGACTTGAATCAATGGAACTAGTGTAATATGTCTTTTTGAGGAGTATGGGAGTAAGAGGCAAGTGTAATGATGGAAGCATTTATGGTAGAGGGTGGTAATTCTAATCTCATTACTCTCAATTGTGCAATGCTTTGAGTTGATGGGTATTAAGGGAATCCCCCTCTTTCACTTTAGGGTCTAAGAAGATGTGGAGTCTGGTTTTGGAAGGTATGATGATGGATTTTGAGCTGGTAGAAACGTTAGTTTGGTTGCTTTGCTTTGGAGGAGGCACTTATAAGGATATGGATTTCGCAAGGAAAGTTTTAAAGACCAGGGTGAGTAATGTCTTTTGGGTTTTGAATCTGAGGTGATAGAGGCTGTTGAAAAAGTGATGAGAGAAGAGTTGTCGAGAGCTAGTAGAAGGGTGAAGGCTAATTCAGATTTGGCAACATTGTTTGCTTGCAATTTGTTGCTAGTAATTTTTGATAAATCCCAGGTAAAATAATTAGTTTCCATTTTTATCTGGCCAGATAGTCGAGGAAGCTTGCTGATAGAAATGAAGAAGATGAAGGAAGGTCCATTTATGGAGCTTCCCTTTTTTGGGAAAGATGGTTTGGGGCTCATTCTTGTTTATGTGTTTACAGAATTAGAGGAGCATTGTGCTTCTTTGTTGAATTTTATGGAGGAATTAGATCAACATGGTGTTTTGTCAAAGAGGCCAAGGAAGCAAAGTGATAAATGGTTATCCATTTTCTAAAAGATTTCAAATCCCCTTTTCCTCTTCTGTCAAAATCGCATGTGGTTCTCAAGGCCACAAAGAGGCTTTAGGTGGTGAAGACTCTGACTCATGGGTATGTGCATGGGTGGTTTCTAGTTCCATCTTGGTTTGAAGAAAAGGGTGTTAAGAGGCAGACAGGGGTTGGTTCGCAAGAATAAGAAGGTGGTGGCTAGGTGTCTCTCGATAGTGGTTACAAACCTTGTAAGCTCGATGGTGATGAAGATGGACCATGTTGTTTCCAATCTAGAAGTGGAGGCAGTTGCAAGTCAGGTAGAGCTAGAAAATGACCTGGCAATGCTGGACAATGAAGCCCTAGGAGTAAATTGGGGGGAGACTGAGGTCTCTATGTTAGAATAAGAGCTGGGAATTTGTTATAAGCAGTTTTTTGGAAATTGTAATGTTGATAGATATAAAAACACCTATTGTTGATAGTCTCTATGTAAATTTTAAACTATTATATTTTGATTATAATCGATAATAGATATAAAAACACCTATTGTTGATAGTCTATATTGTGAATTTTGTTATTCAAATGCTTTGGTGGCTTTTGTTATCAAGTCAAGTCTGTCTTTTTAGAATTTTGGTTTTAATTGGGTAAGGGCCCATAATCCCAAACACACACACACACACACACACACACACACACACACACACACACACACACACACACACACACACACACACACACATCATTGACTATTTGGTGATAGGGTCTTCTAGTTTTAGTTGGGATCTGTTGAGTTTTCTTATTTCTAATATGTTCTCATATTATGTAGTCTTACATATCTTTTTTTATTTGTTCTTAGTTTTGGGGCCCTGTCAAAACCCACCATTTACCCATATATATGAACATTATTTAAAGAATGGGATTTGTATATGGGGAATAATTTAACTTTTGATGATCAGTAGGACAAATGAATGAATGAAATATTTTGATAGTTCATCCATTAGATTAAGAAGATTATGAGACCTGAATTATGCAATCCAAAAAAGAATTGGCGATGGAGCACATGGTGGTAGAGATGTAGGAGCGAGAGCATGTAAAGGAGGTGAATCGACACATTGAAGATGGGACAGAGTGTATTTTGTCTAAAATTTTAAAGATGAAGGGTTTTTTGGAGGTTAACCATAAGATGGATCTATGACAGGGATTTTGTGTCAAGCTACAGATTAATGTGATCATGAATTTACGCAGTGGGTTGGTGTCAAGTGTCTCCTTTAGGTGAAAAAATGGGTTTCGTGGGAGGCTTTGGTGTTAGGCTTGGACGATTTTGTTGACAATCTAGATTTATAGGCAAGTGATATGCTGGGAAGTCAACGTGATGATGATGGGGTAAAGGTGCTTATAGGTTAGAAATAGGTCTTGAAGTTTGTTGACAATGTTGAGGTATGCTAAGTGGATTTTTGAAATGGGCATTTTCAAGCATTGGTTGAAAGACCGACATATACCCATGTTGGTCCTCCATGGGTCGTGCCCATCTTTGGTCCACCTTGCTTTAACTCTAGAGATAAATCCCTTGGATGAGTGATTGGAGATATGAAAGATTCAATTTTAATTGAGGGAAAATTTGATCTATAAGGACATAGGGGTTGGAAGTTTCATTTTAATTGTTGGTGTATAGGGTTTTCCTACACTTTTATTCAGTTGTGTGTTTTTTGGTGTATATTGAGGAAGTTTATCCCACATATATGAGGATGGTGGCTTGATGTTCTTATTCCACATATTTTAAGGAAGTTAGTCCCACATACATAGTGTGATTGGATTACACCTATCTAACACCTATATATGTACCAATTCACCTAGTGATAATACAATGCAAGGTGAGTTATTCATATGGAGTATTGATATTTTGCTCTCAATCCTTTTACAACAATTCTCGTTTATGATTTCATTTATTTGTAACTTCATTATGGTGTGCACTTACTTGATTCGTGTGATCACTCAACCTATACATTTTCTTGATTCAGAGATCCTAACATCCACTCTAATATGGTATCATAGTGCCAATCCATTTTTAATGATTGTCTCATTTCTTTTTGTTTGTTATGGAGGAAAAATTTGTTTTTTTATTCTATTGTGGTGCTAATATTGTAGTTAGAATGCCATTACTATAACCCCAACATAGCTGGGATGTCACATTTTTTTGTCTTGGAGGGTTTTAGAACAATAAAATCACATTTTTCATCCATTTCTACAAATTGTTCTCTAACTATACAGAATCATGCCAAAATGTTTCTAGGTTTTGTATAATTTGTTTTTATCTTTACAAATCATTTTAAATTTTTGAATTTTATTAATAAATGCCAAGGTTATTGCAATTTTAGTAACTGTTATTAGAAAAAAAACAATATAGTACATAGATTGTTGCTAAAGATTTTTTATTTTATTTTTTAAATAAAAATAATATATTGTGGGAAGATTGTTTGAGACTTTGTAATGTTTTGTGGTTTAATTTTAGTTCCAATGATTGATTGCAAGGCTATGTCCTCTCCTTTTTACTTAAGTACATTTAATTTTTGTTTGCAAACTCATTAAAATAGGCCATTAATGGCATGAAAATGGATTTTGTAATAACTTTTGATTAGATACTTGGATTTGATTGCCACTTTTGTCAAAAGTGTATGGGTTTCCATGACCATTCTATTGGTCTCATTTATTTTATAATCGCATTAAAATTATAAAATACCAAAATTGGGGGTGGGGTTGGGGTGGGGTACACCATTAATAGTTCAGGGGGGTGTCTTTATGGATCTTATTAATGTTATATGGTTTAATTCAAAGAACTATTTGTCTTGAAAGAATGGGATAATGAATCATTACCAGGAACATGATCTACTACCCTATCTCCTTAGACTCATTCCTAAGCCAAATGACTATGAACAAAAACATGTGTGGTTTAATAATTATGACATGGTTTATGGAATAATAGGTCACACTATTTCTAAGGATATTTTGTATCATATTGAGTACATTGAGTGTACTTTCACTACTTGGACCTTCATTCAATGACTGTATGGAGACATTGATTTTTCATTTGAGAATGATGCTTCCTTGGAGAACCATTCACATGTTCATGATATTGATCCTTCTCCTCCTTCAAATACCCCTATATGATTGAGGATTTTTGAATTTTAAAAATGGTATACTCATCCAATGGTTTTCAAATAATGGACTCACTTGTATATGTTTCTACTTTTGAGTTTAGTATCACTTCATCAAGAACTTCCAATGATTCTACACAGCAGGACATTTTATGGGATGTATAGTGTAGTTCCATGACATGCACTGGCATTCCACCCCCCCTATTTTTCTTGTTGTCACTTGTATTTTCACACTTTGAGAAGATTCCTAAGCTTTCCCATTCCAAGTGGCAAAATGGAAACACCTGTAGGCTTGTGGGTAGCCTAAGGATGAGGTGAATCTCTAGATAAGGCTAGCTCCCTTGATGTACCACTTTGGATTGCAACTACACCTAAACTTTGGGGGGGAAAGGGAGAGAGATAAATGAAAGAAAACTATTCTAAGGGAGGTGATACACCAAATAATATGATGACTTCCAACAAGCATCATGTTACACATGAGAACAAAGGACTAACCAAACATACACTCTTTCAATCTGCATCTTCTCACATCAATGTTACATTATGAGGTTATGGATGAATGTGTAAAACTATGAGGACTAGATATGAGGCCTTGAATGGTACTAGTGAATATAATAACTCACTCAATCCTTGAAATTTCCTAGAACACTTCACATTCCCTGAAAGAAGAAGCTTTCTAACTGCAAATAGGGTAAAAGAATGAGACAACATGCTAAGGAATCCATAGTCTTCACTAAGAAAGAGTCATCATCCAAGTAAAACACACTCATGAATACGTAAAAATCAGTATTATTATTGATTAAATTTTATTCAAATGAACAAATATTTATCATAATCAGGTGGACCATAAGTTACAATGGCCAAAATGGCTAGTTCTTATAGAACTTGAGAGAGAGAGGAGAAGAGAGAAGTCCAAGGGTCATAAGGACACTTGTCAATATGATAAAATTAGCTACTTATGCATGATAATAGTATATTTGATGAACCATGAAAGGTTATAAGGAACAAGTGGCTATCCAAGTCATCAAACTCTTGCAAAGTGACATAAAATTCTCTTAATTGGCTCAAAAAAATGCCTTCATGATTTGGGATTCTTAAATGCCTCATAACTATCTATAAATAGGTCTAATGATTGAAATTAATGTTAATTATTTTATAAATGCCTCTATATGTATTGGTTATAGTCTTTATCCTTTGGAATCATCTGAAAGTGAGCCATTATCATTTACAATCCACAAAACTCCTCTTTCATGCACCCTGCACACTTGGCCTCAAATTTAGCTTCATTTTACCATGAAAATCCATGGGAGAGTGTGGATGAAAATTTTAAATACCCTCCATGGAATTAGAAGAATCAGGGAAACCTTAAAATCAATGCACATGAAGTTTTCCACCCTTCTCACTAGCTTGTCGACTAGGCTAGTTTTGACTGGCTGAGGTAAAGCTATTTTTTTCATACTTAGGAGTATTTTAAAATAATTAAATGGTCATATGGAGTTATAATAAGTATATATATTCTTTCCAAACTTTATTTCATCTTTATACTCCTTCTAAAACCTGTAAAACACATAAAATAGTAAAAATACCCTATTTTGCACCCTATTTGTACAACTCAAAAGGGTGGGAAGGAGCATGAGAGAGTCCTATACAATTTAAAATCATAATTTTGATTAAAATGGTCTATTATATCAGCTATCCAACTCCATTTCTCCAAATTGATCACTGGCAAGGGTTTAGGAGGGTTTTAGGCCTGTTTTTGTTCTTAAGGTTTGTTCATAAAGTTTTGACATTGGAGTTGCAGAAAAATTCCATAAATTAATTTTTAAAGACCTCTTATAACTCTTATAAACCTATTTATCTCCCATGTAAAGTATCAAGATAGATATGAGTATTCAAACTTATCCTATCGAGCCCTTTCCTCCTTTTCCTATAGGCTTAACATTGATTTTGAGCCAAAAAATGGACTTTTCATAGTTTTATCTGCACCCTAATAGCTTGAACACATCTTTTATGACCCAAAAATCATTTATAAATGTTTTATAATGCATATCTCATGTGAAAAGTGAAAGTAACTCCCCATTTGGCTTCTAGGCCTAAATATTGCCTAGTAGGCCTACCTGCACTCTTATGGTTTAGACCATCCAACTAAGTTTATTTGTATTAAAATGGATCATACACATATAATATTATCCTAAAAAAATTATCCAATTATTTTTAAATCTCAATTATATCTAAATGTAAAGGTGATCTCTTATTTGGATTCTAGGCCAAAACCTTGCCCTTAGACCTGACTGCAACTTTAAGAGCATGGAACACCCTGTTGGGTTTCACCTTTATATGATTGGTTTATCATGTTGGTATGGATGTATTACAACTACACATACATATCCTAAATGTTAAAATATATCCTAAGACCATCCATCTCTCCCATCCTCAAACTTGCCTGCCTATGCACAAGGGGAAGCACCCTTTTTCTGAGACAAAATAAAGGGTACTTCCCCTATTTCCTTAGAAAATTTGAATATTGAAATTTCATAATCAAGTTAAAATTATTTACCACACAAAAAATAAGCCGTTGGTTTTATTTCTAGGTATTCCAAAAGCATTCAAACCAAAAATAGACCCTGGTGATAAGGACTAGGTGCAGGATTTTTCCAATGGACTGTGTTATGCATTATTAAAGATATTTATTTATTCAATATCCAATTATGAGGTTAATATTAAATTAATTAATGTGATTCAATTCTTCACAACACTTAAAACTCCCACATATCACCTCCCATACCTTGCCTAGTCAAGGCTGAGTACTACCTCTGACTATTTTTTGCATTTTGGAGTGTACATGTAGGTATAAGTGCATGGTTTGACTTCAAAGGAAGTGTTAAATACCTCATATGATTCCCATAGAGTCATATTTAATTTTTTAATTTCTAGTTTCTTCATATTCATGTCTTATCCACCTCAAGAACTGAAGTATTGCTCTCTGCCTGCTCAGTCAACACAGTCAACTATGTTGAGGAAGATGAAACCCTGTAGGTGTTGATTTGCATTGGCCATGATGTTTGAAGGTTTTACATGAATAATGAGAGTTAATAATAACATAATTCAACTTATATTGGCTCAAATACATATAAAACACCAAGTTTAGTTCACTCTCTGCCTAATTTGCTATAGGTGGACATTTCCTGTGAGGAGGCACCTGTAGGTGTCCATGGGGTTTGGAATACCATACATCAATGTCATGATAATGGTATTAAAGTCATTTTTTTCATAATTAAAACAATAATTCCATTTTATCCATGAGATAACTCTTAGTTTTCAAACTTAGGGTATCAACAGTCACTCAAAACTCCAAACTTGGTGATGAGACTGTTGGGTTTCAGTGTTATTTTAAGCAACTTTGAAGCTCTTTACCTCCATCTTCTCCTCACTTTATGACCCTAATATTTGGCATGGATCCTATCTAGTCTAGGGGTTACAAATTTCACCTATCTATATGTTCCAATTATCTTGGAAAACATTTTATAATATATTCATAAAACCTCTTGAACCTCTGTTTTTGCATTTTTTGGAAGGTGTCTCTGAAAACATAGTCACCTTATAATCATGATTTCTCATTTAATTTTGTCAATATATCCTCTCAAAAATGTCTAAAATGATCTAAAAATGATTTCAAGACGTCAATTAGGGCTTAAAATCATGTACAAACTCTCTTATATGGCTCCTTAGACTCTCTGATAAGGCCACATGTAAGTAGGCATTTTCCACACAGGGAGTAAGTCTGAGTTTGGGCAATGAGCATGTTTTATGACCTATTATGAGTCTTAAAATATTCTAAAAACCCACCAATGGAATCCTTTAATTTTTAATTACCTTGTATATCTTTAAATCTTCCTTCTAACTTGATGATTCCTATAAAGGCACTTGTAGGTGTATGTGGATTGTAGGTAGGCAGTGAACAGAATTGGAATAATGTTTATATTGAATGTTCTCATGAACAATATTGAGATATTAACCAATTATTAAAAATTATTCTATCACTATCAAAATTTTTAAACAAGTCTTAAATCCTCAATTTAAATATTTAACCCTTTGCAAGTACCTAGCTAATTGGTATGACAGTCATATGGTAGATTAACTATATGGTATTCTATGACTGCCTTCTCATGGAGATTACTTAGAGAAATAACAAGAAATTAAATGAGATAAAACCACATTTGAACATGAAAATATTCTTATCACAATTTCCTAGAGCTATTTTCAAAGCATGAAATCTTGAACATGGTGAAAAACTACCTGTTGCATAGAAAAGTGCTTCCTCTTGCAACCTAAGATATTTTGTTCATCAAAATATCATGAAAATTGAAACCAAGCATGGAGGGAATATGATAATAGATAAAACATACTATGGATTCAACATCACTAATTGGTTCATACGGACTTGCCCAAAATGGAGTAAAACCTATAGGGTGCATGAAACAACAAGCAAAAAAGTATAGTCAACTTCATGAGGATGGTTTATGAAGCACGAACCACCATCATTCAAACTATTTATATGAAAATTAAGGTATATAAGTGTAATTTCACCTCCCCAAGGTGTTTGATTTGAAACCTCCATTACTAGCCGTACTAATACAAGCCTAAAGATTGCTTTTACTTGCTAAGAAGGGTGAAAAAGCAGCAAAATAATTTTGGGCCAAAAATAGAATTTTCAAAGCACTTCAAATGTGGAACTAAGTTTTAGAAAGCTTAAGGGACATTCTATGATCATCTTCCATGTAGCACACTCTTCCATAGACCATACAAGTGCCAAACTTCTTATTTTTCCTTTGATAACTACTCTTTCTTCTGAATAACCTACCACTTTTCCATTTTTTTAGTTGATTAAGATCTATTAGGACACATGTCATGTGACATCACCTTTTATAACCCTCAAAATTCCTAATAAATTTGTACAACTCATTAAATGCCCCTTTTTGACCTCAAAATGACTAAAAGGCCTAAAATGACTAAGGACCAAGGCTAATATAACATTAAATGACATTAACCTATAAAATACCTTGTGACATATTTATTAGACCTATAAAACACATAAAATTCAATTTTTTATCTATAGGGGTCCTAATTTGACCTAAAAGTCAAATTTGGTCAACAAATTGGTGATTCATAGGGGTAGTATGCCTGCTATACTAATTAGACCAATAGACCTATTAGTCTATTGGGTTTAGGGAGTCATATAAAGTCTAAGAAACAATAAGAGAACTTTTACCATAGCTTTGATCAAGACAAGACCACTTGATTACCTCAACCACACAAATCAAAGCAAACAAACTAACAAGACACACACACACACATGTGCTGAAGGCACTTAATAAAAATAGGAAACCAACTATTATACACAACTAAAAACTAAACATACCTCCTTTTTAGGATGAAAAGGAAATTTTTTTGACTCTTATTCTTCATAAGATGAAACATAGTGCCAAGCATGTTTCTCCTTAGATTGAAAGTCTTGTAGATCAAACCTATCCCTTGGCACTTCACTTGATCTGATCTCAAGTAGATCATCCTAAAATAAGTCTTCAATGTATATATATTCATCTTAAAAATTTTCACATACCTCATACTTCTTCCCACTCATCATCTCATTGTCAACTTGTATCTTCTTGGTAGGCATGGCTTTAAGAGGATTGGTTTTTTTTTACTTAGAAGATTGAGGCCAATAGGAGCTTGTTCCATCCTTTAAGAGATGATGGGTTCCTCTCAAATGATTGAGAGGATGATACACAATTTTTATGACTTCAAACATATCATCATCAAATGCATATTCCTCTTGAAAGGATATATTTTAAAGGTTGATTTTCCTTTGCATACTCACTTGAGTGCCAAGACTGCCTTCTCCATCTTTGAATAGATCATAGCCTCCTTAAACAAGAGTATATACTGATCCAATGATTAAAAAAATATCATCCCAAGGCTGATTAGGAACTTTTTATTGATCATCTATGACATTTTGGATAATGTCATCTTGATCACCATCACTTACAATCAACTCCGAAGAATTTATAGAACCCTTAAGAGACTCAAACTCATTGCAAATGTTTTCAAAATTCTACCACAAGTCCTCATCCTCTTTTTGATTAGCATCATGAAGGAGAAAAAAAAGATAAGATCATTCATCCTCTTCCTTATAATCGAAAAGGACTTCATCTAAGATTTCCTCTTCAACACAAGAAAAGCATTCTTCACTATCAACCAAACAAGAAGACTCAAAATAAGGGCTCACCTCTTATTCAATACTTAGGACCTCTTGAGGGTTCTAAAATTATGTCTCAGCTATCATAATCTGATATTTATTATAAAGGGTTTTAATATCTTCCATCTCTTTCTCCTTTTTGGTGATGCCAAGACTAGGCATTTTAAAATCCGATGACCTAGCCCAATGAGGCTACCAAGGAGTTACACTTTCTTCAAGTAAGAGTTCTAAATTTTCCTCAACCAAATACTCTTCTTTAGGTTCCCATACCAAAGTTCCATCAAGTAAAATGGTGATGGGATGAGGACAAGAGGAACTAGTTGGTAGAGGTGGAACATAAGGCTCAAAATCAAATTAAGAATGCAAAGTTGGGGATTCTTTTAGGAGCTCTTGAGGAAGCGGAGGCAGACCTTGGGCTAAAACAACTTAATTTTCTTCCTTCTACTTAACAATCACTTCATTCACATCTGATTTATCTTGAGTAATATCTTGAGGAAGAGTAAATTGGGTGTGTTTAGGCATACAGTCTTCTTTTGGGTCTAAACCTTCCATCACACCTTAACTTAGCAATTTAATAATTGCCTCTAAATCTTCAATCTGCTTGGCTAGATTCTCTTGGAAAAGTCTCTCTTGAAGTTCATAGGAATAATCATGAGAATCGGGAAGATAAGAGCTCTAACATGGAACACAAGAAGCTTCTTGAGGAAGGGTGAGAGGGGTTTGTATAGGATCAAGCTACTTCTCAACTTCACACTCTTTATCAAGATTTTTCTCCTCTTTCTTTCCCCATGACTCCACTATCTTATTCCAGCTTAGGATGTTAGGATTAAGAGTCCTTTATTGAGGTATTGATGCATTTTGAAGAGTGGATGAAGTGATCAAAAAAATTGGGCTCTCCTTAGGCTTGGAATGGCATATCTAGGGGTCTTTTCTTGAGGTGGGGTTGTAATAGGAGAGGGAAATGAGAGCTTGAATTCCACTTCCTTTACTGCTAACATTGACTAATACATATGCATATTAGATAACTCAATTTTCATATAAATATTAGCTTCAAATACAAGGTTCCTCTTTTCAACTCTCTCTTCTAACTTATTAGGAAAATGATGACTTTGATATCCTTGATTGGGCTCATGAGCAGGGATCAAATATGGCTGATAGGAAACTTGGGAAAGTGGATATGAAGACTGATAGCTTTGGTGAGGTTGCCTTTCCCCATGAAATCTTAGCCTATCCTCTAAAGGAAGAAACTAGGCCACTCAAATCAAGAATATCAATTGAGAGCATTTACCATTTGGCTCTCTCAATAGGTACCCACTCTCTTTTGACCAACTCTAATGCATCTCTCACCTTATGAATACGATGACTAGGAACCTCTTGACCATATCCCATTTTTGTGTCAAGATCTAACATATACCTCTTATATCCCAAAATAATTTGTTTGAATGTGGAAATATATTGACTTGAGAAGTGACTAGGCTAATTGTATTAATGATACACTTCATGAATGGGATGATAAATTTCATGACAGGGCTGGTTAAGAACTTGTTCATACTTATAAGGATTAGTACAAGATTGAATTGTCTCACCAACTTGTGTAAAATAGTTATCAACACCAAGGTTAGCCATGAAAATTCATTAGAAATCAAGAACATAAAGAATGGTTATCAACAATCTTCAAAAGGAATACATGGGCTACTTGACTAACTGATGTAACTTTAGAGTCGCCATTGATGCTTTAATATATGCCTCAAAACGTTGATTGTTGAAAGACAAAACCAAACTAGCATGTCAAAAACTATTGTCACTTGGATTTGCACCCTTTGAGGAGATGCATAAGCTCTCCTCATCCAAGTGGCACAATGGAAACACCTCTAAGCTTGTGGGTATCCAAAGGATGAGGTGAATTTCTAGATAGGGCTAGCTCCCTTGTTGTACCACTTTGGATTACAACTACACCTAAACTTTGTGGGGAAAATAAGAGAGATAATGAAATAAAACTATTTTAAGGGAGGTGATACACAAAATAAGATGATGACTTCCAACTAACAACATGTTACACATGAGAACAAAAGACTAACCAAACATACACTCCAATCTGCATCTTCTCACATCAATGTTACATTATGAGGTTATGGTTGAATGTGTAAAACTAAGAGGACTAGACAAGAGGCCTTAAATATCACTAGAGAATAGAATAACTTACTCAATACTTGAAATTTCTTAGAACACTTCACATACCTTGCAAGAAGAATCTTTTCAACTACAAATAGGGTGAAAGAATGAAACAACATGCTAAGGAATCCATAGTCTTCACTAAGCAAGATTCATCATCCAATTAAAAAAAACTTATGAAAAGTCATGAAGAGGTAAAAATAAGTAGTATTATTGATCAAATGGTATGAAAATGAGAAGGATTTTTCCATACTCAGGTGGAGCATAAGTTACAATGGCCAAAATGGTTAATTCTTATAAAACTTGAGAGAGAGAGGAAAAGAGAGAAGTCCAAGGGTCACAAGGAAACTTGTAAAGATAAGAAAATTATTTAATTTTATATGATAATATAATATGGGATGAAAAATACAAGGTTAAAATTAATAAGTGGCTATCCATGTCATCCAACTCTTGCAAAATGGCATAAATTCTCTTAACTGGATAAAAAAATTGCCTTCATGATTTGGGGTTCTTAAACACCTCATAAATAAATAGGAATAGGTAAAATGATTTGAATTAAGGTTAAGTATATTATACATGCCTCTCCATGCATTGGTTTCAGTCTTGGTCCTCTAGAATCATTTGGAAGTGATCCATCATCAAATGCAGTAAAAAAAACTCCTCTTTCATGCACCCTGCACACTTGGCCTCAAATTTGGCTTAAGTTTCCCATGAAAATACATGGGATGGAATATATGAAAATTTTTAAGACCATAAATGGCCTTAGAATCATTAGGGACACCTTAAAATCAGCTCACATGAAGTTTTCCACCCTTTTCATTAGCTTGTCCACTAGGCCAGTTTTGACTGGTTGAGATGATGTTTTTTATTTGCATACTTAAGAGTATTTTAAAAGAATTAAATGGTAATATGGAGTTATAAAAAGTATATATATTCCTCCAAAACTTTATTTAATCTTTAGACTCCTTATAAAATCTATAAAACACACAAAATGGTCAAAATACCTTGTTTTGCACTCTGCTTGTACAATTTTGTATAACTCAAATGGGTGGGGAGGATCCTGAGAGAGTCATATACAATTTATAATAATTATACTAAGTAAAATAGTCCATTATAGAAACTATCCAACTCCATTTCTCCAAATTCATCACTGGCAAAGGTTTAGGAGGGTTTCAGGTTTGTTTTCATTCTTAAGGTTTGTTCATAAAGTTCCAAGATTGGAGTTGTAGAAAAATTACATAAAGTGATTATTAAAAACCTATTATAACTACTATAAACCTATTTATCTCCCATTAAAATCATCAAGAGAGATATGAGTATTCAAACTTGTCCCATCGAGCCTTTCCTCCTTTTCCTACAGGCCTTGCATTGATTTTGAGCTAAAAATGGCCTTTTCATAGTTTCATCTACATATTAACAGCTTTAAAACATATTTGGTGACCCAAGAAACATGTATAAATGGGTTAGAATTCAAATATCATGTGAAAAATGAAAGTAATTCCCCATTTGGATTCTAGGCCTAAAGCTTGCCTAGTAGGCCTACCTGCACTCTTGTGGTTTAGACCATCCAAATAAAATTATTTTCATTAAAATGGATCATACACATATTATATGATCCTAAAAACATGATCCAATTAGTTTTAATTCTTAATTATATCTAAATGTAAAGGTGATCTCTTGTTTGGATTCTAGGCCAAAACCTGACCCTTAGGCTTGACTGTAACTTTAAGAGTATGGAGCACCCTGTTGAATTTAAAATTTATATTATTAATTTATAATTTTGGTATGGATTTATTAAAAATCTGAATACCTCTCATTGAGGTTCAAATATCTATTAAGACCATCCATCTCTCCCATCCTCAAACCTGCTTGCCTATGCACAAGGGGAAGTACCCTCTGTCTGACACAAAACAAAGGGTAATTCACCTATTTCCTTAGACAATTTGAATATTTAAATGTAATAATAAAGTGAAAAGGATTTACCACACAAAAAATAAGCCCTTGGTTATATGTCTAGGTCTTCCAAAAGCATTCAAACCAAATACAGACCTTGGTGAAAAGGATTGTGTGCAAGATTTTTCCAATGGACTGTGTTATGCATTATTAAAGATATTTATTTATTAAATATACAATTATGAGAGTTTTTTGAGGTTAAAATGACCATATTTAATGTTATTCAAGTCTGAAAACCACTTAAAACTCCCACATATCACTTCCCATACCTTGCCCAATCAAGGTTCAGTATTACCTCTATTAGAGTTCTACCTTTTGGAGTGTACCTATAGGCATAAGTACATGGTTTGACTTAAAAGTTAGTGTTAAATACCTCATATTATTCCCCTAGATTCATATTTAATTTTTTAAGTTATTTTTTCTTCATCTTTATGTCTTCTCCACCTCAAGAACTCAAGTATTGCTCTCTGCCTGCTCAATCAACATAGTCAACTGTGTTGAGGAAGATGAAACCGTATAGGTGTTGATTTGCATTGGACATGATGTTTTAAGGTTTTAAATGAATAATAATAATTAATTATACTATAATTCACCTTATATGGGCTCAAATACCACTATAACACCATGTTTAGTTCATTGTCTGCCTAATTTGTTGTAAGTAGACATTTTCCTTTATGGGGACACTTGTAGGTGTCCATGGGGTTTAGAATACCATACATCAATGTCATGTTGATGATATTCAAGTAATTTTATACATAATTATAATAATAATTCCATTTTATCCATGAGATAATTCTTATTTTATAACCTTAGGTACTAACAGTCACTCAAAACTCCATACCTGTAGATGAGACTATTGGGTTTTAGTGTTTTTTTAAACAACTTTGAGGCTCAAAATCTCCAAATTCTCCTCAATTTTTGACCCCAATATTTTTCATGGATCCTCTCTGTGCTAGGGGATACAAATTTCACCTATCTATATGCTCCAATTATCTTAAAAAACATGTTATAAGATATTCATAAAACCTCTTGAACCTATATTTTTGCATTTTTAGGAAGGTGTCTTTGAAAACATAGTCACCTTATAATCATGATTTCTCACTCAATGGTCGACCATGCTCTCATAATCACCTCAAGACTTCAAAGATTGATTAAAATCATGTACAACCTCTCTTATATGGCTCCTTAGACTCTCTGACAAGGCCACTTGTAGGTAGGCATTTTCCACACAGGTAGTAAGTCTCAGTTTGGGAAATGAGCATGTTTTATGACCTCTTATGAGTCTTAAAATCTTCTCAAAACCTACCAATGGACTCATTTAATTTCCAATGACCTTTCATAGCTTTAAAGCTTCCTTCCAACATGATGAGTCCTATAAAGGCACTTGTAGGTATATGTGGATTGCAGGTAGGCAATGAGAATAATTGAAATCATGTGTGTATTGAATGTTCTCATGAAAAATACTAAGATCTTGAAAAATTATTCAAAATTATTATATCACTATAGATTTTTTGAAACAAGTCTTAAAACCTCACTTTTAAATATTCAGTATGACAGTCATATGTCAAATTAACTGTATGGTATTCTATAACTGCCTTCTCATGGAGACTACTTGGAGAAAGAACCTAAAATTAAATGAGATAAAAATCAAATTTCAACATGAGAAGAGACTTATCACAATCCCCTAGAGCTATTTTCAAAGCATGAAATCTTGAACATGGTGAAAAACTGCATGTTGCATAGAAAAGTGCTTCCTCTTACAACCTAAGCTATTGTGTTCATTAAAACATCATGAAAATTTAAACCAATCATATAGGGCATATGAGAAGAGAGCCAAAATCCTTTGGAGTCAACAACACCAATTGGTTCGTATAGACTTGCCCAAAATGGAACAAACCTATAAAGTACATGAAACAACAAGTATAAAAGTACAGTCAACTTCATGAGGATGGTTCATGAAGCAAAAACCACTATTATTCAAAATATTTATATGTAAATGAATGTATTTGAGTTTAATTTCACCTCCCCAAGGTGTTTGATCTAAAAACAACTGTATTAGCTATACCAAGTACAAACCTGAAGACTACTTTTACTTGCTAAGAAGGGTGAAAAGGAGCAGAATGGCTTTGGGCCAAAAATGGAATTTATAAAACAATTAAAACATATAAATAAGCTTGTGGAAGTTTATGGGACATTCTATGATCATCTCCCATGTGGCACACTCTCCCATAGGCCATACAAGTGCCAAACTTCTTCTTTTTCCTTTGATATCTGCTCTTTATTTTGAAGAAGCTACCACTTTTTAGTTTTGTCAGTTGATTAAGACCTCTTAGAACACATGTCATTTGATATAACCTTTTGGAACCCTTAGACTTCCCAATAAATCTATACAACTCATTAAATGCCCCTTTTTGACCTCAAATGATTCAAAATGACTAAAAGGCCTAAAATGACTTAGGACGAAGGCTAGTATAACATTAAATGACATTAGTTAACCTATGAAACACCTTGTGACATATGTATTAGACCCATAAAAAACCTAAAAGTTAAGTTTTTACCTATAGGGGACCTAATTTGACCTAAAAGTCAAATTTGGTTAATAGTTCCTATAGAGTTCAGAGTTACTACTTCAAGAGCTTTTAGTGATTCTTTATAGTAGGATTATCTGCGTCTTCTAGATTAACTTATTGTGGTAATTTTCTAGGAGACATCTTTTCTTTTTTTGTAGAGGCTCATATTTTGGATCTAGATGACACCATTGAGGACATTTGTCTTCTCTTTGATGACATCACTGATGGAGTTGCATATTATTATATAGATGTAATGTGGGTACTTATAAACCCTCCTAATCTCTCTCCTCCATTTTATGTTTTGTTATTGATATATTATACAGTTAGGCCTATGATACTTGATCATACTTTAACACTTTTGAGCATTTTAAAGAGATCTACATCCTTATTCCTACCTGAATTCCACTTGATTGAGAATTTAATAGTTTAATTACTCAGGGTTTATTTATTCTGAAAGGAAGAGACACCATTTATTGCATAAGGACCCACTAAAAAATTCACCATGTGACATTCTACATTTAGATTAATCTCTTCTTTGTGAAATCACACATGGACCCTATTTTGTAGGATACATGGTGATTACAATAGTTGTAGCTTCTAATGGGGTATTTTTGCCCTCACTTATTTTTTTCTCTTTTTGATGGAGGGGGGGTTTTTCTTATTTTCTCTACTTTATGAAAGACTACTTTTTACTTGGGTACCTCATCAAGCCTTGTTGCTAGGACCCATTTCTTCTACCCACCTAAGTTACGCTTAAGGGAAGGTGTTGGTGTTGAGTTCAAAATGCCCCAATTTTCCTAAAAATGGGGACCCCATGAAATTTTGGGTCATTTAACCTAGGACATACCTTACTATTTATTATATATAATAGAAAACCCTTTGTTTAATCTTGAAATTTTAAAAGCCATGTTAGTTCATGAATAATATTAATGAGTACCTTTTAAAATGTTTCACTAAATGTAAGTTCATCAACTTTATAATGATCTAACTTATTTAAAAAGTGTTCTTTCATGGGTTTGTAAATCAAAATCCAATGAATGTTTCCTAAAGCATTATCAAAATCACTTAATTAATGATTTTGAACCATAACATTACTTTAACTATGTCAAAATTGTATTTAATGCTAGGATATACCTTGACTTTAAGTTTTAAAAGAGGGTCTTAGTCAGATTCCATACTTGAGATTTATGAATTTGGGCTTACCCATTTTTTATTTACATGTGCAAATCACTAAATTTTGTTTTTAAGATCTTGATGCTAGCTTAGACTTAATCGACATATAATAGTGTTGCATGTGCATGCATCGATCACTTGGTCATAAAGTTTGGGACTTAGTTGCATACCCTTTAGCCTTTGATAATGGTCATGAGATAATGACTGAACAAGAACGTTCCACTTGGCACTCAATCATAGCATTTTAAGTTCAAAGGAAAGTAGGAAGGGTTTGTGGCCCCACGATCTGACAGGAGTCTACCACTTAACACTCAGTCATGGCATTTATAGATTTAAAGAGAAGTTACAAAGGTCTACTATCCAGTGACTTAGTCACAACATTCCACTTGGCATCTTGTCATTATCTCCTAAGGATCCTACTTGTTTCTCAGATCTCATGATCAAGCAACTCAATGGGAATGTTCCACTTGTCAACTGATCAATGTGTTTCATCTTATGGAGAAGAGTAACCCAATCAGAGCATGCCATGTGGTGCTTAGTCATGACCTCTTAAAACCTTAGTTACTTTCAAAGTTATGTAACATAGCGATCCAACTGCATCATGACACTTGACACTCAGTTGTACTCTTTGCACCCTAAGAGGTAAGCTACAAAGTTCAATTCTAACAACATCATGAATACATGATAGGGTGACACCTATCACTCAGTCCCCCAATATTGGATAGGATTCCACTCAATGGATAGAGCCAATAGGCTGATGACACATAGACCAATTACCTTAGGGTAATATATGATTAAAGGGAGCTACTCAACCTAACAAAAAGTGATCTAATCAAAATATGCCATGTGGCAAAGTCCATCAAAATTCCCATATAATAAATCCATGTGAATCTATGAGCTAATGAAATCATACCATTTGGTAAGAGAGTAGGGGTCTTGAGACCATGTTAGCCCAAAATAAAGGGGAGTCAAACCATGCAACATCAAAAAGGAGATGCAATCTAATCAAAGGATGCCACTTGGTAGAATATCATGCAACATACCTAGGTAAACTGATACTCAAAATAAAAGGTTGAGGTACACAAGGTAATGCCAAGAATCAAATGTTTGTTAATTATGATACCTAATTATCATATATATATCCATGAAGTGATAGTTTTTGGTGTGAATTGAATGATAATAGGGCTCATTTTGGTGGTTCTAAAGCCAAGTCCCCTCAAGGGGAAAGTCAAGATTATGATGGGAAGATGCATGGATAAACCAAGAGTGGTGATTGGCTAATTCTAAAAAGTGAATTTTCAAAGATATTGGAACATAACTAAAGAGCCACCCTAGCTTAAAATCAAAGAAAGTAAAAGATACTTTCCATTTATGACTCATATCTTGTAGTTCAAAATTCCAAAAATCTAGAGTTTAAAGCTTGTGATTGCAAGGATTTGCATTCAATTTCAATTTTTATTTGTTGAAATCTAAAGCAATCTTGTTATTTTATAGAGCAATTTTGTACATCCATCTGGCATTAGGATAATATACAAGCTCATCAATCAAAATTTGAAATCCATGGTTGAAGCAAGAATGTCTAGAGCCACCAAGTCATACCATGGGACCTCTATTCATATAGGACAAACATAGTCTTTTGAGACACCAATTTCTATACCATTACATTAGACATAAAGGATAAACACTACAATGACTTATTCTACCATGTGGAGAGGATGGTAGACTAGGACAGTGATGATGAGGAAAATCCTAGTGTTTTAGAAGAGAGGTCTGACATCTTGGCACTTAAATCTATAGGAATACATGAGGCTACATCTAACCCAGAGTTACTCCCCTATCTGGACTTGCTCCACCAAATATTCATCCATTATAGGTGCATATATAATATGATCAAGTCATTTAATTTAGGTAATGATATCACTTTCATAGTTGAGTTAGCATTCCAAACCTACTATGATTTACCCAGGCCTAAAATTATTTACAATCAAGAAACTATAACCCAATGGCTCAACTCACATAACATTAGAGAGGTCTTGAGAAGCTTGGAAAAAAATATAAGGAAGTTCATCTCCAAGTCCAAAATCAATTAGATCCCCATCACCTAATTCAAAAAAGGGATGATAATGGGGATAGCCATGATGAACAGGTTATATGGAGTGAAAGACACTAACCACATGGATGAGAAGTTGGTTCTACTCCTATCCATGATAATATATGATGACACCACTCCTCCTCTTAGGGAAATCATTTCTTGTAATTTAGTTGCCCAAATCAAGAAGACCATCGCCAACCAATGAAATCATTTCTATATGATGTTCTACTTGGTTGATACCATCTATGCCACTTTGAAGTTCCCCTAGTTCACCAATTGGGATCCAAACTTGAAATAGACCATGCCCCATGTCATCATGAAGTTTATAATTGATAGGTATAAGTAAGAGATGTAGGACATTGTCGAGTAGTTCTACCTGGTTATATACAGGACCATCTACAAAAGGACTATGCCTAAGATATCTAAAGAGATCAGAGCAACACTTAGCACATTGGGATCCTATTGGTATTACCCTAATTACACTATAATAAGAGTTTAAGGAATCAAGACATCCCCATTTAGGTTTCCCACCACAGTGCTAGACAAGGTGGATGAGTAGGAGATTGCCTTCCAACTACTCAAAAATGTAGATGGACTGTTCAAGAACAAAAAAAGGGATTAGTCCATCCCTAATTAGCCTACATCAACTAATTTAAAGTTGAGAATTGGCACTTAGTCATGGATACTACAAAACATAGGTTCAATTTCAGTCTAGAAAAGGATACTGATAAAGAATGGGACCCTATGCACTTGACATCCAATCACTATGTCAGACACAAGGTAACTCTTGGCATTGCATAACATCATGAGCCCAAAGATGGATACCAATTCTACCTCCATATAGCTAATGATGTAGAAGTCAAGTAAAGCCTGAAGGCTAAAAATATCACATAGGTGAAAGGAAGACTAGATGGTGCATGAGATTTTTGGGTGTCTGATTAATAAGATACTCTTGTAGAAGAATCAATATCTCATGTCCATGCCACCAGTGCTAAACTAATCCTCAACTCAATTGAAGAATACTCCAAGCATTGTCTCCCACTTTGGATAAGGAAGGAGATAGTGTAAGGGAACAAGTTGAGCAAACTTTCATCTTAGGGGTATCATCTGGTAGCCTAGCCCAAATACAAGGTGTCACCTCTACACATGCAACACCTTCAATGGAGGTGATAATAACTCCTACACCAAAAAATTTAATTTAGCCATTACCTTCCCTTCCTCCTACCAGAGAAGGGCTGAGTATTATAGGTTAGGAACATATTTCCTTACCTTCCCCTTTCCTCTATGATAAACTCTTTATCATATTTGGTCAACCCTTGAATCTAGGCCATGTCAACCTCTTACCTTACAAGCCTCTCACCAGACCTATAATTAGGCTTGAAACCATGCCATTACTCATTTCCACCCTCTTTAACATATTATCCACCTCTAAAATCTTGATAATGGTGAATTTTCTCCTAATCATGCCCAGACCCATGCCTAGACCCAGTCCATAGTTTCCTAAGAAGAGGCCCACTATCATCATCCCACAATTTCTCTTATTATCCACTAGTTCTTCAACTAGCACTAGTGATTCTTCATCCCGTAGCTATACATTAATATGAGTCATCACCATTGATGCCTCCTAGATGTCTACCTTCTAAGGGTTGACTCCAGCTCAGCCATTGCCTCCATCATCAGAGTCCCCAAGTGATTCCTTATATAAGACATGGATCAAGTAGATGTAATTGGCTACAAAGCGGAACCCAAATTTGGCCATAGTGAACCCCTTATAGGTCACATTGAAATTTGACAAGGATGATGGGGAAATGAAGAGGGTGACTAAGAGGAAGGTCACCCACCTAAACCAGACAATCATGTATGAGTTAGAGGAAACCTTGTTTGAGATGACAAATATAAAAAGGCCAGGCAAGGCCAAGAATAAAAGTATGAGGAGGACCCCCTCTCAGCTCTCCAAACAACTATGGATGTGGCTGATGAATTGGTTAATGGAGTGTAGTAAATAAAAAATGACTTAGAGTAGCAACACAAGGACACCTTACCATATTAGACCATAATAAAAGTGGAATGGGTCATATAAGAGATGTTTGACATGTTGAATACCTTGGCTCAGTATAAGTTAAAGGGAGATGAAAAATATAATAAAGCCCTCAAGGCAAAATATGCATATGGGGAATATGATATTAAAATAATCAGCTAGATGAGGTTAATAAAAATGAAAAAATTCAAGGACCTAAATCTAATTCCCTTAGAGGACTTGAGCATTACTTAATCCTATGTGATTGGTAGGAGGAAATCCCTAAACTAGTGGATCGATGAAATGAAGTCACTAGGCTAGTCTCTCACATAACAAGGTGACAAAGTCAACATCCTATTGAAAGATGCTGAAACTAATCACCTTGCTAACAAGGATGTCTCCATTATCAGTAAGGATACCTTCAAGGCCCACCCATAAAACTTTGTGGTGAATTTTAAAAAACAAGCCATGGCTAGAGGGGTGACCTTAGGACAAGAGATGGTAGATTTGGAAGCCTCTTCCAATCATATGATAGAGAAGGCTATATCTATCAATGAAAATATATGACCTTTCCTAAGCAAACATTATGCAATGGTTAGACTCACCACCAATATGCTGAAGGAGCCTATCATCGATCTAATATTTATTGATAGTGACGATAAGAAATGCTTTGAAGGTTGAAAATGGAAAGTTGAGGCTAAAAAATAAACTACCATTGTAGGACCCACCACCTCGTCAACCCCTCTTGAATTTTATTCTTATTCAACTGGGACTAACACTCCATCTTCTTCTATAGTAGGAGTTTCATCATCAACTACACTAGTGGGATCCTAGCCCAATGCTTCAAGAACAAAATAGCCATTTATTGGGCTCCCTCTCAACAAAATTCATGCCCCAAGGTACTTCAAATTGTATTCTAAAATATTCTCTTATTTTGAATGAGGAATATTATCTAACTTTAGGACATAGGAGACCTTGTCTACTAACAGGTGTCATATCATCTGATTCCTTTTGCAACCAACTGAAGCATTCAAATGGCCTATATATAGGGTTTTCCCCATTCATTTTATTTTTCAGAGACAAAATTTTGTGAGATTAATGGCAAAAGAAAGGAAATTATTGTAATTGACCCACTGATTTTTCATTATTTTAATGCATTCCTATTTCTCAATCTTTTTAAATGATATATGATCTCATTTCTTCAATGGTTAAAATCTGGCATTGGTGTTTCAAATATATTCTGTTAGTTTGTGATTTCAGTTAGGCTAACAAAGTTTGTTATGCATGTTTTATTTTCTTCCTACTCTAATAGTGAATGTGTTTAAGGCAATTTATTGTAGGTAGCATTTTAAAGCATCTTTTCTAGATATGTATATTATATTCCCACTAGAATCTTAACTGCATTTATGATATTCTAAGTCAAGCACTGGGATCTCATAGTTAGTTTTATTTGCATTATTGTTAGAGGAACTAAAGAGGATTTGTTGGTCTTTGTTATTGTAAAGAAAACTTTATTTTTTGCCCTACCCTGCTTTCTCTTTTGAACCTTTTAATCTGAATCAATTTAGATTAAATTTCACTGTATATATTAATTTTTTTGTTTAAAGAGTTTGGGCTTATATTGGAAAATAAAAAACCAATTTACATCATAGCAAAATTTAGGTAGATTATGTCACTGCCATATTCCTATTATCCCTACAATAGGGTCTGCCTGTAGACTAAAAAGGTGGTAACCACATGATCTCTTTAGCAAAATTGAGTGAAGCCCCAAGGTTTTCTAGGACCTATACTATAATCTAAGAAATGTTATTCTGTTGTTCACATTATGTCCCTGATACAAACATACATCAACAAAGAAGATATGGTACTAGAAGGAGGGCCTTTGAGTAAATTGTAGTGTATTTCAGTTAGAATATATAATAATTTATTTAAATACAAAAAGATTAAAATAAACACTATGCTTCTTTCTCAATTTCTGTAATATCTTTGCAACCTTTGAAAGATCCCTATAAAAAGTGTTATTCCAAGACATCCTTTGAATATTGACTCAAATCCAATGATATTCTGACATTACCCCTCTGCTTTGTTTAAATTTCATCTCAAAGGCTAAAGATAGGTATATCATTTAATAATTTGAATAGATTGGGCTCTCTTTAGTCCATATTTACAAATACTTTCACTATTTGAACTAAGGGTTTTTAGTTTACAACAAATAAGTGTAAAAATCAGTGTCCAAGCAAATTATTATGTGAAATATCACTAGACCAAGGCCTTGAAAGTTTAGATAGAATATATACACATAGCTTTGAGGTGTTCTTTATAAATTTTCACTCTAAGACACTTTTACAAGCTTGATGCACCAAATATTACTTAATATATCGTGTCTAAAATTGATCTTTGTAGGATTAAATCAAGTTTATAACAAATTTATGTAGGATCTAAATCTCTAAAAGATACATGCCAACAAAGGTAAATAAAAACACTCAACTTAATTATAGAACTTTCTATAGGGTTTCTTTTGTGTTAATTTGGCCAATCCTTACATACTTTTGCAATATTCCGTAAGCCTTTATGGTATTGTGAGCTTATAACATAGATCTTTGTTTAAGCACCTTAGAGTTGCCTAGGATCCAAACCAGATCTCATTATGAGACTAGAGTTCCCCTTGAATCTTTAAAAAACCATTGTAAGACTGGAGCTCATAAAAAGAGATGTAGGAGATATAAATCCCACCCTTATTCTCCATTAAGCTTAAATTTGCATCCTCTATTTCACATCTTCCCAATCATGGCATGGTTAGGAGGATCTTTCATGAATGTACTCGATCCTATGCATGATTTACCTAGAAACCCAAATAAATACCTCCCTCTCTTCAATACATTTGAGGGTATAACTATAAAAGATCATATCAAGTCTTTCAAGGCTACCCTTAGACTCCTAAATGTCATCCATGAAGACGTAGCTTGCAGACTCCTCCCATTCACCTTCAAGGAAGTATATTATGATTTGTTCCTAGATTTACCAAAGGACTCCATCATAGGATGAAGCCTATTCAACGATACCTTCATCACACAATTTTGAAGGGTTGTTAATCCTGGAATCAATTACCAGTAGTTCACCATTCTAAAGCAAGACCTGAATGAACCCATAAGAGATTTCAATGCTAAATTTCAAAAGATGTATAGCCTCACCACAACTCCCTACCAGACTGTAGATGACCTAACACTTGAAATCTACAAGAATAATCTAGATCTAATTACTGTTACCTTTCTACGTAGGGCCATAAACATTAATATGATAACATATCCATATGCAAATGCCATACACATTGATGAGAAAATGCACTTGTAGGAGCATCTTGCCTTTGTTATCCCAAACATCAACCCAATTTTATCCATTCTAACTTTAGTCCCAAATGTAAGTCAAAATATGCCTGCATTGAATTAGATACCTAGCTTCAATCAATTACCATTGAGCCATGCTCCTCTTAGCCAAAAATTAAGATTTTTCAATCAGTCTAATGTTGGGGATCATCCCCAAAATAATAACCAAGCTTCTATCTTTGTTAACAACTCTAACACCCAAAGCACTATATAGAGCCAAGTCTAGAGAACTAATCTTGACTCTTTGAAAGGAGACTTAGAAGGAATTCAGAGGATGGTTCAGAAACTAGGTGGTGATTTTTTGAACTTACAAAGGCAAATGGGAAACATGGAAGAAGGTTCTAATAGAAATTACACATTCCAAAATTACAACAGACCTTTCAACATGTCTAATAATAATAATAAAAATAATGAACCCTCAGCTAATAAGATGCTTGACATAAATATCTATGAATTAGCCTTGCCTAATTGGTATAAGGTCCATAACATAGCTTAGCATGGATAATTAGATTGTATAGAATTTTGCAATGCTTTTGAGATGTTCTGAGGTGAACTAGAAAGTTATGATTTTAACCTTGACAACCAAGGTAATACTATCAATTTGAGAAACACAAGAGCAATTGATAGTGGGTCCAACCCCATTAAAATTACCCTCATGGTTGAAACTTACGAGTCTCCTAACTAAGAATAAAATGAGCCTGAAAGGAACATAAACAAGATCCACACTTTCCAACAATATCAAAAAAGCAATTATGCCTGGAGTAATAAATCCTAAAAGGAACTTGTAATGACTTCCACACTGCCTAACAAAGCTAACACTCCCCCAAATCATCAAACCAACAATGATCATCCTCTTCCAAAGGGAAAGGATACTCAACCTATTATAGAGTCAGCCACAACTGGGTCCAAAGGTGGATACAACATCATGGAAGATATGAAGAAGATCAAAGCCAATATTACTTTGTATGAGCTTGCTTAAATCACTAAGCAATGTGATCTACTACTCAAATCATTAACTGAGAAATTAGATAAATGTAAAACTAAATCTGTAAATGTGAATATGGTGATGTATAAAAGTAAGGCCGAGGTCCCACCATTTTTGTTGACTGTTAAAAT
Source organism: Torreya grandis (assembly GCA_037957365.1). Lineage (NCBI taxonomy): Eukaryota > Viridiplantae > Streptophyta > Pinopsida > Cupressales > Taxaceae > Torreya > Torreya grandis. The sequence continues at coordinate 3,213,056 of JARHVA010000971.1, forward strand.
CTTTGGAAAGAATGTACATAATTATTTACTCAATTTTGGATCATCTTCTAACATAATGCCTATAGGTATTTGTGAAAAGTGAGGACTAAATCTAATTAAATTTGATAGAGTTATCATCCAATTGGACAAGTCAAAGGTTAAAGTGGTAGGAGAACTATTGAATGTTCATATACAACTAGATTATGAACCCTAGATTTAGTATTTCATTGACATTCAGGTCATAGAAATCCTAGAAGCATATGGGATATTACTAAGTAGAGATTGGATGAAATCCTTGAATGGATATATGTCCATGGACTACTCAAACATGTGGTCACCTTGAAGGGGTATGCCTAATCAGATCCAAATCAAGTGAGCACTAAGGATGAAGTTCATGATAATATAGTACAATGCCAAGAATGAGAAGGTGAATTTCCAATTCATCGACTTAGGTGTATATGCTCTTGATATTGTTGGCTTGTATGAAAGCAATCATATGACCAAGGATGAAGGATTATAGATGATGTACTTCAATGGTGCGAGAGCCAAGCAAGGCTCAGGGGTAGGTATCATATTAATGAACTCAATTGGTAAGCAATACTTAACATCTTATATTCTTTAATTTTCATGCACTAATAATATTACAAAATATGAGGCCCTAATCTTAGGACTTTGATTTTACATCAAGTAAAGGAAAAGACATTGTTGGTACTAGGTGATTCAAAGTTAGTCATCAAGCAGGTACGTGACCAATATCAGTGAAAGATTTCTTATTTGAAGATATATAAATTTAGATCATGGGATCTAATCAAAAGATTTGAAGTGTTTAACATTACCTCTATGCCCAAGGATCAAAATCATCTCATAGATGTATTGGCATCCACAGAAGCCAATCTAGTCCCACCTGAGACCTTAGAACTACAGAAACTCATGGTTGAGATGATATTTTACCCTTCTATCCCTAACAATATCAACCACTTATAGGTATTTAATGATGATAGGAAGATCTTCAAATTCATGACTAATTTTGGAGTCTTTGAGTCACATGTAATCAACGATCAAGATCAAGAATTCATGAAGGAAATTGACACTGATGATGATGGTATAATTTATCTAAAAAAGAATAGAATCCTTAAGGGCATGATCTATCTAGAGATGATATTCGACTAAGACAAGACAATGAGTGAACCCAAAATACCCAAAGTGAGAGGCAAAGATTAAAAACAAAATAACTTAGGTTCATTGAACAATCCATAGCATATTAACATCAGGCTTATCTGCACCAAATAAGAAGTGGCTAAGGCCATTGAGATATTATCTAGATTCAAGGATGTCCTTGCATAGTCATATAAAGAACTCGGAGTCTTTGACACCCAGGTAATCACTCATACGATCCTTTTAAAGGAAGTGTGTAAACCCTTACAAAAGAGGCAAAGACCCATCAACCCAGTGCTAGAGCCCCTCATCTATAAATATAATTGCAAAGATAGTTTTTCCTATCAAACACTCAACATGGGTAGATAAATTAGTCCTAGTTAGAAATAAAAAGGTGAGATTAGACTTTGTGTAGACTTTCAGAACCTCAATCGATCCTCAGAAAAGGATAATTACTCATTGCCCTCTTTGGATGAGGTAATTGAAATGGTTAATGGATCTTAGATGATGTATTTATTAGATGATTTTCTTGGTTACAACTAGGTGGTGGTTACTAGATAAGATAAAATCAAAACTAACTTCACAACCAAGTGGGGAACATTTGCATACAAAAGGATGCCATTTGGACTTATCAATACTTGGGCTACCTTTTAGCGTACCATTGACCATTAGTTTTATGGATTTATTAGTAAGTGCATGATTATATACATGGATGACTTAACCCTTTTCTCTAAATATATGAAGGACCATATGACACACCTTTAACAAGTTCTAGAGAAATGCAGAACCTTTGGTATATCTCTAAACCCTAAGAAGAGTATCTTTTGTATAATTGAAGGTAAGCTCTTAGGACACACAATAACAAAGGATGGCATGGATATTAACCTTGATATGATTAACACTATTTTTAAGGTTGATTTCCCTAATAGTAAAAAATAATTAATTTTTTTTAGAAAAATTAACTTTGTGCATAAATTCATTTCAGGTTTCATCAAAATTGTCAGACCTCTAAATGCTATGTTGAAAAAGGACACAAAGATTGAGTGGACATTTGAGGCTAATAAGACATTAAATAAGGTATAGTACAAGTACCCATTCTAATTAACTTGAATTTGATTTTTATCTTTATTCCTTTGCTTCTGACCATATGATTGTTATTATATTAACACACAAAGTAGATGACAAAGAGCATCTAGTCACCTTCATGAGTATAAACTTAAAAGACATAGAACTAAGATACCCACTCCTAGACAATTTAGCATACACCTTGGTAAAAGATATAAGTAAATTCAAACATTACATCCTCTAAAATAAAACTCATGCCATTGTACTTGACCCCACCATTAAGCTCATGCTTAACCAAAATGAGTTGGGAGAAAGATGAGGAAAATGGATGATTATGTTCTAGGAATAGGACATAGAGATCAAGTCAGCTAGGATGGTATGAGGCCAAGGTTTAATTTATCTAATCACCAAGACTGATCCTTGGTTTGATGTTTTATAAGTGAAAGTAGACTAGGTTTTGAGGGAGGAATGGTACAAAGACATCATCTACTATTTGTTAAATGGCACTTGCCCACCATAATTAAAAGGAGAGAAAAGAAGAGAACTCAGACTCAAAAGATCGCATTTCATGATCAAAAGAGGAGTGCTCCATAGAAAAAACTATGAGGGCATCCATCTAAGATGCATCTCTAAGGAAGAATCTGTGGACATACTAAATCATTTTTGTGAAAAATTAGGAAGTGGACACCCTTTGAGTAGAACTAATACCCAAAAAATAATTAGAGAAAGATATTATTAACCTACTATATTAAAAGATGCACATTTTCATATCCAAACATGTCACCAATGTCAAGTATTTGATAGAAGACAAGTAAGAGTAGCTATGGCTTTACAATCAGTGATTGAAACTAGACTATTTACACAATGGGGGCTATCCTTCATTAGAATCATCAATCCCAACTATCGATAGGCCACAAGTTTGTGTTGATAGCTAATGATTATTTCACCAGGTAGACTGAAGTAGTTGCCACTAATAATTGCAGATAAATTGATGTCATCAATTTCTTAGAAGATAACATCACAATGAAATTTGGAACTATTTTGTCGCTGGTGTGTGATAATAGTCTAGATTTTTGATATGTAAAATTCATAGAATGGGCATATGACAACAAGATTGCCATCAATTTTTCCTCAAATCATTATGCACAAGGAAATGGTGTTGTTGAGTCAATAAATAAAAACCTGATGAATGCAATAAAGAAATCAACAAATAAAAATTGAGGGAGTGGAAGTCATTATTGAAATATGCTCTCTAGGCAGATTGAACTAAATATAAACAAGCCTTGAAGTCATCTCTATTCTTACTAGTATATGGGCAACAACCAATATTTTACATTACATTACAATTACCTACTTATGAGTTCATGGCTAAATACATGGATAATGATGAAGGAGTCTAGTCCAGAATATTAAATATCATTCAGATAGAGGATGCTAGAGATGAATTCCTCAAGAACTTTAGCAAACACCAAGACATAGTCAAAAGGTGGTTTGATAAAAGGGCTAAAATTAAAATGTTTCAAATATCAGACTTGGTCTTACTGTGGGATAAAACCCACAAAAAAAATCCATCATGATAAATTTGTGCCTCTTTGGATCAGACCATATCAAATCACAGAGATCCTAGGTGATAACACATTTAGATTGAAGGACTTACAAGGGAATAACCTAGTTTTATTGGTAAATGGATAGTACTTGAAGCACTACTTCTAAGTTTTCCCTTGTACCCCCACTGAAGGATTATGAGTTGGTTTAGTGTAGTGGTAGGTAAGAGTAGACTAAGTTTTATTTCTACTTTGCTTTCTTGTTATGTGTTTGCTTTCTATCATTTTATTACCTTAGAGTAGTTGTGTGTTTGATTTGCTTTCTCATTTTGTGTAGTTGTAGCCTAGTAGTAGGCCCTCTAGGAGGGGTAACAAATTTCTCTTGCATTTATCCCAAGTTATAAAATCTGAAGAATTGAAGTGTTGAAACTCATGGGCATCCTAATAGATAGCCATCTAAAATAGGATATTGTGCCATACATTGATTTAGGAAATATGGAAAAGTTTCATAATAAAGTTGTCATTTCATGGAATATGTGCTTTTATTCTAATTATAATCCAAGGCTAAAAAACATACGTTTGATTGGATGAAGGTCTTAAAATTATGGAGATCCTTACATACTCGAACTTAATTCCACATCATAAGATTTCCTGGATAGAACTTAGTCAGTGTGAAGTAAATGGTTCTTGAACATAAGTTTTGAAACTCCTTCAAACTTAGATAAAAAATTGGTTCCCAACCTCTAAAGGTTTGTAAAAAAAAATAAAAATAGGTGTATCAAGTTGAAATAGACTTGGCACTAGAAAATTCATTCCTTTGAAGGTCATTCAGGTAAACTCCACCAGGGCTATGGATGTTTGGCTAGTAGTGGATCAAGGCCTAGAGTAGATCTAAAGGCACCTTTATCATAGCTATGAATGCTTGGTTGGAATCAGATCAATTCCCAAGCCATCCTCTTTAAATTTGAACATATATATATCCATCCTTTGATATATATATATATATATATATATATATAATGATGATGATCAACTTTAAATATGATGGCTTGGGAATTGATCTTCTTCCAACCAAGCGTCCATAGCCCCGATATATATATCAGGGCTATGGACGCTTGGTTAGAAGAAGATCAATGCCCAAGCCATCATATTTAAAGTTGATCACAATATATATATATATATATATATATATATATATATATATATATATATATATAATATTTGGTTTTCTAGATCTAACAACTTTTATCTTGAAGGATTAGAGACTAAAAACCTAAAAAGAATTCATACTATGTGTGTGCTTTGAATTGATTGACCAACATTCCTTTGGGTTTCAAAATTAGTAGCTTCCAACTTTATGGCTTTGAACATAAGTTCTGGGTAAGCATTTTTAGATACACACACACACACACACACACACACACACACACACACACACACACACACACACACACACACACACACACACACACACACACACACACACACACACACACACACACACACACACACAAATGCTTACCAAGAACCTATGTTCAAAGCTACTAATTTTGAAACCCAAAGGAATGTTGGTCAATCAATTCAAAACACACACATAGTATGAATACTTTTTAGGTTTTTAGTCTCTAATCCTTCAAGATAAAAGTTGCTAGTTATAGAGAACCAAATATAATATTTGTTGCATTTACCAAGGGGTGGTTACTTAATCATTATAGTTTAAACTAGGATATATGAATTCTAACATATTGCTATGTTTCCCATAGAGGTCACCATTTGTTGAGTTTAACATGCCCCCATTTTCCTAAAAATAGAGACCCCATGAATTTTTTTGTCATTTACCCTAGGACATACCTTACTATTTCTTCCATATGATAGAAAACCCTTTGTATGATCTTGAAAGTTTGAAATCCATGTTGGTTCATGACTAATATTAATGATTAACTTTTAAAATGTTTCACTAAACATTTAAGTTCATCGAATTTTTAATGATCTAACTTGTTTAAAAAGTGTTCTTGTAAGGGGTTACAAATTGAAAACCAAGGTATGGTTACTAAAGTGTAATCAAAATCACTTAATTAAGGCTTTCAAACCATAACATTGCTTTAGCTATGTCAAAATTGTATTCAATGCTAGGATATACCTTGATTTTAAGTTTTAAAAGGGGGTGCAGGTCATATTCTATAATTGAGATTTATGAATTTAGGCTTACCTCTTTTTTTTAAATGTGCAAATCATTAACTTTCACATCTTTTAGCTTTGTGTAGGATCTCAATGCTAGCTTATCCTCAATCAACATGTGGTAGCATTGCATGCATCAATCACTTGGTCATAAAGTTTAGGACTTAGTCACATACAATTTAGCCTTTGAGAATGGTTGTAACCTAGTGACCTAATTAGAACATGCCACTTGGCACTTAATCACAACATTTCAAGTTCATAGGAAAGTATGAAAGGTTTATGAACCCACAATCCAATAGGAATATACCACTTGACACTTAGTCATGGCATTTATAGCTTTAAATAGAAGTTACAAAGGTCTACTATACTCAATCGTAGCATGCCACTTAGCATCCAATCATGATCTTCTAAGGATCCTGCTTTTTTTTCAAATCTCATGATCAAGTAACTTAATAGGAATGTGCCACTTGTCATCTGATTGTTGTGTTTTGACCTATAGAGAAGGGTGCCATAATTAGAACATGCCATGTGGCACTCAATCACAACCTTTCAAAACCCTAGTTAATTTTAAAGTTTTGTGATAGAGTGATCCAACCGTATCATGACACTTAGCACTTAGTCGCACTCTTCATGCCTTGGGATCTAAGTTACAAAGTTTAATTTTAACAACATTATGAATGCATGTTAAGGTGACACCTGTCACTCATTCCCCTAATCTTAGACAATTATATGTTACCTATAAGCCACCTGATAGCTAGAGCCAAAAGGCTGATGACATGTTGACCCCTTCCCTCATGGTAATACATGATCAAAGGGAGCTGCTCAAACTAAAAAAGAGTGATCTAATCAAAAGATGACACATGGAAAAGTCCATCAAAATTACCATATAATAAAGTCATGTGACTATGTGAGCCAACAAAAGCCTGCTACTTGGCAAGCTAGTAGGGGTCTCAAGACCATATTGGCCCAAAAAAAAGGGAGGTCAAACCATGAAACATCACAAAGGAAATACGAGCCAATAAAAGGATACCACTTGATAGAATATCACATAGTACATCTGAGTAACTTGATACTCAAAATAAAAGGTTGAAGTACACAAGGTAATGCCAAGCATAAAACACATGTCAAGTATGACACCTAAAAAACACATATCTATCTATGAAGTGTCAATTTTTGGTGCAAATTAAATACTGATAGAGCTCATTTTGGCAATTATAAAGCTAAGTCACCTCAAGGGGAAAGCCAAGCCTATGATGGGAAGATGCATGGACAAATCGAGAGTGGCAATTGTTTAATTCCCAAAAGTGAATTTTTTAAGGCATTGGAACAAAATTAAAGAGCCACCATGGCTTTAAGTCAAAGCAAGTAAAGATACTTGCCATTTATGATTCATATCTTGCAGTTCAAAATTCTTAAAAACTAGAGTTTAAAGATTGCAATCTCAAGGATTTGCATTCACTTTCAATTACTATCTATTAAACTCTGAAGTGTTCTATATTATTTATTAGAGGACTTATTTTCATCCATCTAACATTAGGATAATATATGAGCTCATCAATCAAAATTTAAAATCCATGGCCAAAGTAGGAACATATATATCTACCAAGTCAAAACAAGTCCTGTTTCTCTATTCATATGGGATAAGCATAGTCTTTTGAGACAAAAATTTCAATACCATTACATTGGCCATAGAGGACAAACATTACAATGACTTATCCTACCATGTGGAGAGGATGGAAAACTAGGATAGTGATGATGAGGAAGATCGTAATGTTGTAGAAGAGAGGTCTGACATCTTGGCACTTAAATCTATGGGATTTCACAAGGCTACATCCAACCTAGAGTTACTCCCCTATGTGGACTTAGTCCACCAAATATTTATCCATCTAGGTGCATAGATAATATGATCAAGTCATTCAATTCAGGCAATGATATTACTTTCATATCTAGGTTAATATTTCAAGCCTATATGATTTATCTAGGCCTAAAATTATTTACAATCAATAAACCTATTGATTCCTCTATGTATACCATAAATGTGCTTAGTGATAAAGAAAACTTCTCATTTTAGAATTCTAGGAATTCAGAGCATGAGTAAAAGGTTGTGGCAACTTGATTTTACCTAAGGTGAAATAGTGGCAAAGCAATGTTTATCTGTCCCATAAATTTATGTTAATTAATGGTTTGGAGCCTTCATGGTCTGTTCTTCATGAATTATGAAATATCTATGCTAATACTCAGTGAATTATGGTCCAATTCAATCTTCAGACTAACATATATGCATATTGATAATGAAATCTAAGCTATAGTGATCTGGTGTAAAAAAAGAGCAAATATGGAGGGTAGGGTATAAATAAAATGAGTGATTGCTTGTTTTAGACTCAAACATTATGACAAAGCATTAATTATAACTGAGTATGCATTTAAACCAATATAGAGTGAAAAATAGCCTAAGCTCATATTTCACTCTATAATAGACAAACTTAGAATGAATGACATAAATAATCATAAGTAAGAACCAGGTTTACTTTAAAGATTTACTACTATAATCATAAATATAAATATAGAGTAAAATGAAGTGAAGAAAATCCAAGATCCTTCAACTAATCTAGCATATTCAAAAATTATAAACATTGTGATTAAGGATGCAACCCAAAATTCAAAGAAACTATTCAAATTTAAGACATAAAATTTACAATTGAGAGAAAATCTATATTAACAATTGACACATCAATATGGATAATCTTTGTAGAATTCCTTGATTATATTAATTTATCCAAGTATGAAAAATTTGCTCAAAAATCTCTCTCCTTACAAATGGTAATATTGACTTTTATAGAAAGGCAAGGATTTATACCAATCAGTTATGAAATACAAAATTTACAAAAGGGTAGCTGTCTTTTTTTAGAAAGTTCTAGAATACATTTGCTTTTTAAAGCTAGACTGACCTAGAGCAATATGCTAACAACTAGTATATGGCTTACAAAAGAATATTCCCTATTTCAAATATTATAATGTTTAAAAAAAAGGAATATTAGTTAAGCTGGTGGGCCCATTATCGAAGGATCTCCTTATGGTTCTTGTAGAAGTTTCATGACCCTCTGATGTTGTTGATTCACAAGCTCTAGATCCATAACTGGCTTTAGGAGGTAGACTTATTCTTGATCAACTAAGTCATCAAAGTCTCGATCATCTCTAGTCATAACTTCTTTTATACTCTTAGCCTCTATTATCATTTCTTATACTATGAAGATCATGCCTAAGATCCTACTATTGTCACTACCAGACTAGCCTTAAATGACCCTATGTTTATACTCTACATCATCAATAATTCCTAGGGCTATCATCTTGGTAGGATTACCAAGCATAGTGCCCAAGAACTACTCAATCCTAGTGATCAATTCCTTGTCATCAACTAGGAGTCTATCCAAATTATTTGTCCATGCACTTAGACTCTGGATCTTGTCTACTACTACCCCTAATATGGCATTCAAGTGGGCCACATTGATAGTTGTAAACTTAGGGATTATATCCCTAATCAAAATGCTAATTAGATCCATTAATCTTGGTCTCTTCCTCCTACCACTCTAATATTAATCCCTTCACTATTTCACCTTGTTGGCTTAAGGCATCCTATCTTAGTTTTATTGATTTCAAAGAATCAAACATATCTAAGAATGATGCTTCAAACATGTCTATAATGGCATCAAACACTGATAAAATGGTATGTGTCTCTAAGTTTTCCTTTTCCTTCTCCAAATTATAGATCTTCTATTTCATTCCCCTAATTCCAACCTTTACTTGAGCTGTCTGGGCCTCAATTAAGCTCTTAACATCCTCTTCATAGATGGGATGTTCACCTAGTTATTGTCTTTCAACCAGAGTCAGACCTACAAAAGGTTCAACCTTTTGGAAGGTGAACTCTCTAGTTCTGACAATAGATTTCCTTGTAGTGACCCTCTCTAATCCAACCATTTTTGGATTGAATTATACAATGGTGACTAAATCTATATACTTTGGAGGCTATGGGACCTCAATTCCTATGATGCTTGATGCTACTAAAGCATCTATTTTATTTCTCTCTAGCCCTATAGTGGCCACAATTCTCCTTTCTTCTTGTTATTTCATTAAGGCCCTGATCTATGGCTTGATTTCTTCATGAATATCCACAATGATGGATTGGGTCAAGAAGCCCAAGAGTGGGAGTGGGAAGGAATATTTTACAACTTCTCATATAGAAACCAATTAGGGATGATTGGTCCATGGATGGGAAAGTCTTCACTAATAGGTTGATTTCACTTGTGGGTTGAGTGAGAATCAACCTTGGCCTCTTCTTTGGTCCAACAGCGGCCAATGCCAACTCTGCTTTCCTCTTTTCTTGGGGTGCCACTAGGACTATATCAAGGGATATTTCCTTACCTTTCTCTTTCTCAGCTTCCTTTGCATGAGCCTATGCTTCTTTAACCTATGCTTCCTCTTCCTCGAAACCATATGCCTCAACTAGGTCTTTTAGGGCACCCTAAACTAGTTCATGAGGATCAAGGGAAATTATCTCTAGGTGCTCAATTGTGGATGGTGGTCTTTGAATGGGAGATAAGGATGAAGGCCCATCACTAGGTCTTTCCTCCAAATTTTCTTTGCTAGTTCCCTATACAATTTGTTCTTGGGGCTATGGGAGTTCTATTTGAGGTTGATCTTGGAAGGGACAAGTAATAAATGGTATTGAAGGGGATGTAACTGCCATATGTTCCCTACTAGTTTGGTATCATTGGTCAGTTTGTGCACAAGCTTGAGGTTGGTTCCCTTAAACCTATATAATACTGCCTCAAAGCTACTGGACTTTTGTATAGAGTGTTATGAGGGATTAGTTCATGCTCATAGACTGGTTTGGGCAATTGATTATTCTTCAATTATGGGCTTACCACATTCTTAGGATCTCACTATTTAAGATCATCCAGTTGAAATGAAAAAGAGTCCACATGTTTGGATATGGTGTCCACCTGATTCCAGTCTTGTAACATTATCCTTCCAATTATTATAGGAAAGAGATGGAGGAGGCCCTTCCTCTTCTCCTTGCATAATACATTAACATTATGAAGAAGTTGGGATGTAATATCCTATTCTACTAGATTAGGAGTGACGCAGATAGGTAATCTATAAGGCTAGGTTAGAATTCCTTCAATTCTAATAACTATGCAATCTGAATAAAATCAAATATCACCCATCATCTCCACATACTTATTGATCAAAAGGGGAACCTTAGGAATGGGAATCCCTATGATGGTCTCCACCAATGTAGGATATACACAATCACATATGAATTTCATGTGGTGTCTATATTTGAAAATGTGTAGTTTTGAATAGTGGTGGTAGATAGTGGTCCTGCCCTCAGGAGACTAGTTCTTAATATTAGGGATCTTTGTGGAAGATAACAGGGCATCCAACAAATAAGACATCATGTAAAACTATTTACCTATCTGCTTTTTGATTATAGTGAATTTATTTCCTAGAAGACATTGATCATATCCCCTATTGGTGAAGTGAGCTTCTTTTATACCATGAAATACACAAAGCAGACCCAAATCTTGTTGACATAGGTAGTTGAGGGGGCTCCTAATGCTCTATTCAATAGGGTCATGATAGCCCTAATCCCTTACCTAATATAGACAATGGGGATATTTTCCTTAAAGTACCTGAATACATGGTTCCCTTAGAGCAATTATGGTCTGAGAATGGTGTCCTAGTCATGGTCAGTAGGCCATCCTTTGATGGTGGGTAGGTCTACATGGGGTTTTGGCAATTTATAGTATTTTTAAAAGGCTAAAGTGGAAATATAGGAAAATTTATTATAACTTCCCTCATCGATAATCCAATCACCATTAATCCTATAATCAATGAAAACTATAACAAGGATATCAATGTAGTGAAGTACCTTTAGTTTGGTAGTAGCATGATGAAGGCCGACCATTTGAACCATAACCAAGTCATAGTACTTTATGATTACCATAGAAATTCTTTGCTCCTCCTTGGTTATGGGTTACAACTCTTCTATGGTGAAGAAGAGTTCAGACTAATTCTTATTTCCATTATTCAGGGCTATGATGTCTAGATTAGTATCCTTGAAAACTTTTCCCTCATTATCTATGGATAGATAGAGCTTTGTGTCCTCTTTTAATTATTACCTATGAGCTACCATGACTTTTGCTTGTAAATTTTTCACCCTAGATTTCAATTGATCTTTGTGATTCTCTTTTTCTCTCAAAAACATAATTAAGCTTCTCTCAAATTGAACTATAACCAATTGAGTTCGCTTAGGGTCTATGTTATGTAGGGTTTAGGGTTTTAGAGATTTAATGACAAGGATGTATCTTGAATTCGGATCATATATGATTGGGATTTGATTTGGACCTTTGAATTTATACCTTCACATTTTTGATCATAAAATATATTTTATTTTGTCATTTTGTGCTTGTGTGGCATAGATCTGGACCTTTCACGACATTTTTCATAAATACCTTTGAGTACTAGTCATTGGTATTTAAAAAATGTCCCCTTTTATTTTTCACCATTGCATGAAGATCTTATGAGTGACCGCAAACCATTGATCATGATTCAAGTCCTCATTTGTTATTGGCTCTTTTGGTAATAAGCCCTGTAGTTGTGCCATTTAGCACCCTTATGGGCCTTTTGAGCTTTGGTACCCTTGTTAGTTGTACTTTGAATGCTCATTTGCCATGCATCAAGCCTGTGGGCACTTAGAGATCCATTAAAAATTCATTGGTGCCTATGCACTATTAGATCATTCTCCCACGATGAAGCATGAGCTGTAGGATCTACAAGATGCACAAGTTTTGAGTTAGTACATTATTAAGATAGGGACTTAGGTTAAAACATCTTAGGCTAAGGTTTATTTCATTTTTTTTAAACACAAAATAAACTTTAGGCTAAAGTGATCATGCTTAAGTTTTTTTGATATTTATACAAAGGGGACCTTGGCTAAATATTTTAGGTCACAATTTATGATTTTAATAAACACAATGTATATTTTGAGCTAAAAAAATTATATTAATCCATTGAATATGTCCAAGGGGGTCAGAATGATATAATGATCAAGTGCCAAATAGAGTTTTATTGTATTAATAAACACACTAAAACCTTTGGTTAAAAGCATTTGGTCTAAGGTTTATGTCACAAAGACCCTTTTTAGACAAGAAATAGTATAAATATGTAGCCTAAGGTTCACAACATTTAAACAATGTAATGGGGACCTTAAGATATAGACTTAGACTATGTCTATTTTACATATATACAGATTATAAGACCATTTTAATATTCATAGTTCAAAGATTTCTAGTGTTTGAGAATCCTATAAGGGCTTCTATTAATCTACAAGGAAATTTATGAGCCTCCTAGCAATATTTTGGCGTTTATGTTAGTCATGAGTGCAATGATTCATTAGATTAATTTTGATGATGTCACGAATGTCAAATATGTCCTCGTAGATGTTGAATGATGGTCACATGAATGTTGAATTTAAGATAGTGAATATTTTTAGTTTAATGGGCATAAAGTTGACAATCATGCAAATGTCAAATATGTCCTTATGGACATCAAATGATGGTTGCATGAATGTCAAACATAAGCTCATCAAACTTCTTGTGTTCTAATATGAGGGTGTCACTTGGCATCTCCGTGAGGTCTCTAAAGATATTGGATTCAATTCACTCTATTGGATCAAGAATCATGATGAAGCACAAGCCATCTGATCATGATCTAAGATCTTGCTCTTGATTGGTCCTTTCTATTATGTGGGAACCTTTACTTTTAATATTCAAAAATTAGGAGTGTCATGTGGCAACTCTGTGTGGTTTCTATGCTTTTTAATTTTCAATGATTCCTTCACTCCATCCGATCTTTTGTCCATGATGAAGTAAGAACTATTGATCATGATCTAAGAGTTTGAATGTGATTGGTCTAAAGGATTAAGTGCTGGATCTTATTGGGACATATTTGAATCATCTGATTGAAAGGCCATGATGAAGTATGGATCATTAGGTCTAGAAAGTTGCATGAATTTTAAGTTAATACTTGGGGCTCTCTCACTCTGTTTGATCGTGCCTCATGATGAAGCACAAAATATTGGATCTACAAAGATGTGAGAAATTTAAATTAGGACCTGTAGTAAACTAAAGACTTAGGGTAAAGTGTTAAGGCTAAGGTCTCATTTGTATTAATAAATATGTTGGGGTCTTAGGATTAAAACTTTAGGCTAAAAAAGGCTAACAAAGGGACCATGTTTACAAAATAAAAATGACCTTGCAAAAATGAATATTAGACTCGGTTAGAAACAAGAAGGAACTAACATGTGAGATAATAAATGGGACCAAAAATTTTAAGGTTAAATTTTTTGTTGTGCTAAAAAACATGACTAGGATTTAAACATGAAACTTGTGTTCAAGTTTGAAATAAATTTAAAATGCTCCCGCCAATTAATTCTTGCCAAATTCACATTCAAATAGATGGGTTTATGTTAGGGTTTTAAACATGAATCATCAAAAGGTACTCCATGATACTTGAAACTTAAAGAAATGAAGACCAATCATTAATTTTGTTCTCAAAATTTGTCACTTGCTTTTATGGACAACATATCAACCATTTTGGTCCTGCAGACCAAAACTCTCTCTTTTATTTCTTAAAAATGTTCTGAGCAGTTAAGTTTTTCAAATATTCAAGCCTTTTTAGCTAAGTCATAGGTTTAATAGGTGGGCTTTCTTAAAAGGAATTTCAAAACACTTAAGGCATTTCCTTAGTGTTTTGAGGAAGGTTCAACGCCAAGGTTCAATCAAAAGACTTAATGGCGGGATTCAAAGAAAAAGAATGAATCATTTTGAACCATTGAACCCCGCCTCCACAAGGTTCAAAGGTTAAATGAGTTCAAAGTTTCAATGATTTTGGTGGACTCAAAGAAAAGAAGGCTTCAAAGAGTGAAGATTGAATTGTTGAACCTTGAACTAAAATGGTTCAAAGGTTCAAGGTTCAATGAGTTCAATAAGTTTGATGGACTTAGAGAATAAAAGGCTTCAAAGAAAGAGAATGAATCATTGAATCGTTGAACCTTGATCCTGAAAGGTTCAAAAGGTTCAAAGGTTCAATGGGTTTAAAGATTTCATAAGTTCAAATGGAAGCTTTGAGCGAATGAAGAAAGTGGAAGATTTTAGAAAGAAGTTTAAAGGGATGGTTCAATCGAAGAAGAAAAGGAGAGCGAACATGGCTCTTCATAAAAAATTGAACCTTTGAACCATTGAACCTTCGAACCAAAAGAGTTCAAGGTTCAAGGTTCAAAGAGGTTCAAAGGGATCAGTGACGTCCCCATGGACATCAATTTTAGGGTGATGGAATCACCATTGATTTCCAAAAGCCCTGAGAACAAACTCAACGACTAGCCCAAAAAGGAGTTGAAGAAGCGAATGGAGGAAGCAAGAAGATAGCCCCAAGTGCTCAAATGACCAAGAAGAGACAAAAAATGGCAAGGAAAGAAGGAAAAACTATAGGAAATACATAAATATCTGCAGGAGTGTTATTTCCAGTAGGTGGAACAGTCCACTAGGTGGATATCAGAGAACATAAAACATCCAATGGCATGACCTATTTATCTTGATTAAGTAAAAGTGAATAGACAATCGTGTAAGCGTCATAAAGAAGACCAAATAACCCATTCTTAGGAGGAACATTTGAGATGATTTAGAATGCCAAAGTCAAGGCCTATGACCTTTTCCAACATGGCCTTTTCACAAATAATCAATGCATTTAATTCAACATGGGCCATCTTTATGAAAACAAGCACCCAAGTCTTTCTTGTGAGGCTATATATTGTAATCTCTCATTTTGTATAAGGGAGATCTCTCTGTTATCAGAAACGAAGGTCTACCCAAATTGAAAGGCATTCTTGAGACTTTGAGCTCAGACTATTAATCATATTTTGTTAAATGAATGAGAAAGCAAGTGACCTTTCAAACTTTGTGTTGGAATAAGCTTGTGTCTTTTAGGAAATTGTTCTTATGTCTGTTTCCTAAATACAGTCTTGTCCACTTAATCAAATAAGCAACACTAGTGGAAATAACTTGGAAGGTGTCCTAAAGTCGAATGTGGAAGACTTTGTGCTACCATAATTGTCTTTAGTTTGTTGTATGTTTTGTGTTTTACTGCAAAGGATATTGGAGAGAATTTGAGCTACATTTATCCTTTGTAACCTTTTTCTCTATTGTAGTTGAAGTGGAGACTTTGGGATACACTTCAATCTACTGTGTTCCTTTGTCCTAGTCAGTGGGAGGAACAATGAAAGACTTTATGCTTTCGTAGGTTTCTTGTATTTCCTGTTACTACCTAGGAAGAATTCTGCTATTGACTAAATATTACTTCTGAAAGAAGAGAAGTGAATTCAGGAGTTACACCATAATTCTCCTCTATTCTGTGAACATCATCTTTTAAAAAAGAGATATGGATGGTATGATTTCACCCTTGTGTGTATTTTTAGCTTATATATATATACTATAAATTATAGGGAACCTCCCCTTGCTGAGAGGAGAGATTTGTCTTAATCTGGCTATGGTCATCACATCCATTTTGCTGAATAAATCTCCTCATGCTATGGTTTACGCACCTATTTTTATATCAGTCAGCTGGTGACCAAATATTCACCCAACAATTAACACTATTAGGCAAGCCTAAAAAAAACCATAAAGCAATACCCAAGTTTAATAGAGTGGATGATCTTCAAATTCTAAGTATTATTCAAAACAGGGCATGATTCGAGGGCTAAACCTCAAAATGTCTCAAGGGTCCCAATTTTGAAAAAATTGGGGTATGTTGATCTCAACAAATGGAGACTCCATGGGGAACATAGCAATATGTTAGAACTTAGATACTCTGGTTTAGACAAATAACTGGGCCATCTATTCTACTTGATCCATGTCATTATCCATATCAGTTTTATGGTTGTAACAAACCTTGTAATTATAGAATTGGGATCAATATTAAGGTATAATCATATTGTGTGTGTAATTTTACTCCACTTACTATTTTCCATGGGATTTAGGAGACAACTTCTAGGTTCCTTATCTTTAATCATTAACACTGACTTAGAGCATGCTTAGATATTCATTAAGAACAATTATTTCAGTTCAAGGAAGGCTTGGGCATTAATCTAATGCTATCTTTGCATCCATAGTCCTAAAATATATGACTTTGGATCCAATTAAGGCCTTGCTCCACTACTAGCTAGGCATCCATAGCCCTGATGAAGGTTACCAAAATCACTTATGCTTGAGAAATCTTTTGATTTTGCATTGCATATTTATTTTTTGTGTTTTTAGATTTGTTATGATTTCAACAAGGTTGGGAACCAAGGTAGCTAGGTTTAAGGATTTGGTCAAGTGTTTAATCCCCAAAAAATCATGTATGGTTACAACCATCATCCCAAGCAAGGATGTTTTTTAAGTGCATGTATGATTGTGTCTCAATGAATTGAACTTGGATCCTATAAGTGAAAATCTTCTTAAAACCAATTTTTAGGTCAGGATAATGCTTAAGTTCTCATGTAAAAGTTGGCTTCCTTTTTTGGTCTTTACCAATTTATTCAAATAATGACATGAGGCTCAAATTTCAAAACCATGGTCAACATATGTATCAGGTTAATACCCTCATTACTGATCTATGAGATTTGAAGTGACTAAATAAACTTTGAGCTCAAGGTTATCCAAAAGGACTTATTGGAATCAAGGAACAAGGCAAAAAAATCAAACACACAAATAGAAAGCAACTAAGAAAAACACAAAGGGAAACAAAAAAATATACACATGCTTATATATAAACAAGGGACAGGAAGGAAAGAACTAAAATAAACTAACTAGCCTACCTACACTAAGCCTAACCACCTTATAGTTTTTACTCCATAAATACTTTAGGTGGAGTAGTTTAGAATTAATGCTTGAGGTATTATCCATTGGTGGGCAGTGTGAACTTTGCTCCCTATAAGTCTTTGAGCTTAAAGGTGTTATCTCTCAGTGTGTTTGTAATTTGATAGGGACCAATCCACAAAGGTGTAAACTTGCCATGCTTGCCCTTAGGCTCAAATTATTTATCCCAAAGGAGAACTAGGTCCCTTTGTATGAACACCTTGATCTTTGATATTTTGTCAAACCATATTTTCACTATGGTCTGATGTCTATTGAAGTCAAAAAAATTTTGCTCTCTTACATCTTCCATTTGGATGATTTCTAACAATATTGAATTTTCAAGCCCTTGATCCTCCTTCAAATATTCCTACATGAATTTGTATGTAGGAATATTGAGAGTGATAGGAAATATTAGTTCTTGGACGTACACCAATATAAAGGGTGATTCCTTTAAGGATTGTTCGATTATAATCCTATCTACCCATAAGGCATATTTGAGTAGATTGTGCCATGTCCTGGGTTTGTCTACAAAAAACTTATTGATTGCCTTCATTAGGTTCTTGTTGGTAGACTTAGACACTCCATTTCCTTAAGTATAATGATTGGATGAGAACTTGAGACAAATACCATTATCATAGGCCCATTATGTCATCTCAATGGATATAAATGTAGATCCATTATCACATACTAGAGAGACTAGAGTTCCAAACCTAGTATAAATGTTCTCCTCCAAGAAACTGATCACTTCCTCAATCCTATAATGTTTGGTGGCTACTTTTGACCTTCAAAAGAATTGGGGTTGATCACTCCAACAAAATACAATCCCCATTGTGCAAAGGGTTTGTTAACCATAATTGGTTATAAAGGCATTGTTGCCTTTGGTTGCTTTTGCTAAAAATATGACATGAGTGACATTCCCTTACATGCTTGTGGGTATCTTTGAAAATAGTTGGCCAATAATAGCCAGCTCTAAGGATTTTGTGCACCTTAGTTCTCCCAGATTGATTTCTTCTGCCAAGCTTTTCATGGAAGGTACTCATGATTTAGTTGGCTTCCTCTTATGAGACACATCTCAAGTAGATTCTTTCAAAGTTCCTTCTATACAAGATCCCATCTTTGATTAGATAATGGGATACTTTCAACCTTAACATGCTCTTTTACTCCCTAGATAGTCTAGCATGAAAATTACCATTGATTAGTAAATGTATGATATAATCATACCACTTACTAGCTTGAAAAATTTGTTGATCAACTTGCATAACACTAGCTTGGGGCTAGCATTAGCAATCATTTGGACCAATCCTTGGCACCTTACCAATTTTTCTATCTTCATTTCTATGTCATATTCTTTCAAAACTAACATCCAATTACCTCTACATTCTCCAAGCTCATTCTAGCTCAACATAAACTTTGTGGTAGGGTCAGGTAAAATAACATGCACCTTATTTCTAAAGATATAGTGCCTAGATTTATTTACTACCTTAACTAATGCATATGCCTACTTATCAATAAATAAATAATTTAACTCAAAATTATTGATGTCAATACTCATAAAAGTAATTGGGTGATCACACCCATCAATATTTTGAGTTAAAATTGTAGATATAGTATGGTTAGATGCCAAAGAATAGAGATTGAAGTCCCTTGAAAAGCCAGGACTTATTAGGACTAGAGCTTGGCTAATCGCTTTATTGATATCATTAAATGCCTTCAATCTAAGTGACCTTGGCATCCTTCTTCAACATGCCATTAAGTGGCTTGACAATCTTTTCAAAGCTAGAAATGAACTTTCTTATGAAGTTTATCTTACCAAAATATGACTTTAGCTCTTTTCTACTATTTGGAGGCTCTATCTTAGATATAACTTCCACTCTTTCAGGATCTATATAGATCCCATCCTTTGTTATAAAATGACCCAAAATTTTTCCTTTAGTAACATAAAAGATACTTTTATTGGGGTTCAAGGAAATTCCATACCTTCTACATCTCTCAAAAATTTACTATAAGTACATAAAGTGATCTTCCCTATTTTTAGAAAAAAATTGTTAGATCATTCATATATATAATGATGCACTTACCAATCAGACCCTAGAAGGCATGATCCATAGCTATTTGAAGAGTAGCTCTTACATTGATTAATCTTAAAGGCATCTTTTTGTAAGCAAAGGTCCCTCACTTGGTTGCGAAGGTTGTCTTCATTCTGTCTTTCTTGTCAACTGACACCTAGTTGTAACTTGAAAAGCCATCAAGGAAAGACATCATAGATAGACTTGAAACAAATTAGATCACCTAGTCAAGGGAAAGAAGAGGGTATTTATCCTTTTTAGATTCTTTTTTTAAGTTTCTAAAATCAATACATAGTCTAATCTATCCATTCTTCTTCTTGCCTAGCACCAAATTATCCAGCCAAGTAGAATGCCTGATGGGGAAGACTATCCTAGCATCTAGCAGTCTCTTAATCTCCTTAAATATGATTTGTTCTAGGACAAGTTTCACTGGCCTTTGTTTCTATCTGAAGGCCTTATAAATTTTTTTAAGGGGTATAGTATGATTGATGACCCTTGGATCAACGATCTTTAGGTCATCATAAGACCAAGCTATGACATCCTTAGACTTGGTTATCAACTCTTTGGCCTTTTTACTCTCAATATTGGTGTAGGATTTTCCCATGTTCACCAGTTGGGGTTGATTTTGGGGACCAAGATATATTTTATTATAGTCCTTCCCATTTACTTTAGGGTCCTAGGAACCTCAACCAATTTATCTTGATCAAATAGCCTCTCTAAGGTAATCATGCCTTTGAGGATTTTTTTGTCATTCAAGTGAATGATATTACCATCTAATTTGTCCTACTTAAGTGCATTTTCATCAATATCATCAATAATCTTAGCCTCAAATGATCCAAGATTAGTTATGAAGTCTAATATATGTTGATCATCATTGAAGACCTAAAAAAGGTTCACATTGTCAGGGACTAAAGGACAAGATATTAGCATAATGCTGACATTGGGTGAGTCTTGGTTGGTCATGAGATTGGCTATAATAGATGCCAACTCATCAATAGTTTGCTTATCCTCTCTAGGGATAGAGATAATACTAAAATCATCAAAAGAATCAATGAGATCCCAAACCCTAAATTTATACCTATTAAGGTAAGAGAGTTTCATTTGGTATTTGTTTCTCACCTAATTGACTACTAGTTCTGAATCTTTATAGACTAGTAGTTCTTTGACTTTATTTTTTATAGAAAACTACAAACCTAGGATAAGGGCCTCATATTTGGCAAGGTTGTTAGTGCAAGGTAATTGGAGTCTATAGGAAGTATGGTATCCTTTACCAATAAGATCAGTTAGGACAACACCAACCCCAGATCTAGCCTTCTACTTAGCACCATCAAAATGTAACTTCCATAGTCTAGGAATGACTTGAGTACTCTTAAGATCACATAACTTTGTATCCTCTAGAGTAAAAACCCCTAAGTTTGAGTCAATAATGTTAAACCTTTCATTCACAACATTGTACTTGCTGATCATGTGCTTCATCATTGGCTCTCTCAACCTTGATCTAATGAGGAAATCCCTTCCAAGGTAGCCATAAGTGTGAGCAATATGTGGACATGTAACCATTTAAAGCCTTGGTCCATTCCCTAATTAACAATATTACATACACATCAATAATGTAAAAAACTTGGATATCAATAAATTATTGCACTCTAGGTTCAAAAGCTGGTTGCTTATGGACATTTAAAAGCTCCCTAATTACCTTGAATCTAGATTTGTCTAACTAAGTTATAACCCTATTAGATTTAATAGGAGTCAAACCAATATGTTTACAAATACTTGCTAGCATGATATTTGTATATGCTCTAGAATATAATAAATATTTATGTAAGTTCTTACCAAACATCTTGACTATGATCAAGAAAGGAGGAGACCCTGCTTTAGCTTTATGTATAGTCACATTAGCATGATTAGCCTTGGGTGGCTTGTTGGATTTTTTTGACAGTGATTCTAGTAAGAGGTGTTGGTGTTAAGCCACACTCGGACTGAAGATGGACTGGTCCAAGAGGGACCAGTAGCTCAGTGGTAGAGCACTCCAGCAGCGTATGGATGGTCCTAGGTTTGAGTCCTAGTTGGTCCATGGACCAACATGGTATCAGAGCCAGGTTCAGGCTAGGAGCCCCAAGCACACAAGAGGTGTGGCTTAAGGGGGGGTGTTAGTGTTAAGTCACACTCGGACCGAAGATGGACTGGTCCAAGAGGGACCAGTAGCTCAGTGGTAGAGCACTCCAGTAGCATATGGATGGTCCTAGGTTCGATTCCTAGCTGGTCCATGAACCAACAAGAGGTCCCTTTGTTTTGTAATCTAATTCAATTCATGCAACTTAATGTTAGCCTTTATCTTCTGCATGTCTTCAACTATATTATATCTAGTTTTATTAGAATAGCTAGGAATATCAATGTTGGGTTTAGAGGTATTCCCTTTATGTGGCTCTGGATTATTGCTTGAATAAGTGTCAGGAGGAGTTCTAAAGTTATTTTGAGGCATTTAGATAGTCAAAGGCTGCCTCTGCTCTCTATTTCTCAAGGCATATGTCTTCTTCAATAAATGTTGGAAGACTTGGATCTCCTCACAAATCTCATTAGGTTCATTCTCCTCTTGAAAGGGGAAATCAAAAGTCTCCACCATGAAAGTTTGATCAGTAGGCTTGGACCCTGAAGTAATTGCACCATTGTGTCCTTGTTAGGGACCACTTCAAATGTATCCAACTCTTTTTGGAAAGCTTCAAAATCTTTGCAAAACTCAATACAATCAATCTCTCCATGCTTGGTTATACAATGTAATCTCCAATAATCAGGCAATGTTATATCAGTGAGATTAATGCCCATAGTCATATTTATATAATATGGTTCATTATTCTTATTATTATGAAAACTATCATTCTAAAATCTATTGTTTGGTCTATTAAACCTTTGAAATGAGAAGTTCCTACCAAAGTTTTTTGTAGTGTTGCCTACTTGTTTTTGTAGCTAAATAAAATTAGTGCTTAACTTTTGGACCATTTTTAAGATAGAATCATTCTCATTCTTGTGATTTTTAGAATTGTGTACTTGGTTATTGTTAGCACCAATATTTGGTACTAAAGCTCTTTGGTCATTTGCATTGAAGCCATTTGTAGGATGATTCAAGAATCCTAGGATTTGATTGGGAGCAACATGAATCAAAGGTAATTGATTTAGATTTAGGATTTGGTTCAAGGTTGGAATATTCTAGTTGTTATTGGGGAATATATTTAAAATGAGCATATGTGGGTTGTGTTTGGAATAAAATATACCATTTTCCCCTAGGGTTGCATTTGATCATTGATGGTCACTACCTTAGAATAAGCCTTGGCTAATGAAGTTATAGCTAGAATGGATCTCTTCAAAAATATAGAGGTCATGGGATCTACTATATCCTTGTAAATTTAGAGAGCTAAAAAATCATCAGGTTTATAGGGTTCTATGGTCCTGCTTTACATTTTATGAAATCTAGCATTAGAGGACCTTATCAGCTCACTTGCATCTTTTTTAATGGTGGTAAACTGATGGTAAATGACACATGGATTGATAAGTTTACCAAATTGATCTATAAATACATTAGTAAAACCATTCCATATAGTGATATAATTATTATACAAGTTTAAAAACATTCATAAGTATCATCTTTAAATGTGAAGGGAAATAACCTACATACTACATCTTCATGCACAACAGATATCAATCTTAAATAAGATTTAAAAGACTTAATGTGTTCTTTAGGGACCACTATACCAGTTAGACTAAATGTAGGCAAATATTTCTTAGGGTTACATGGGAGATCATGTACCACACTTGGCACATTGATTGAAGAGTCTCCCAACCAAGCCATACATGGATGAAGGTTGAAGGCAAAGGTACCTTAAAGAGGTAAAGTTCGTAAAGATTTGGATCTCTTGCATCTACCTTTGTCACACTTGAATTTTTTGTGAATTTAAAGTTCAAGCAAAGGTTCCCCCATCTCTAAGTGTGATCTTATTCAAATCCTTGGAAATTCTAGCTTAAAGATTGAAGGTCCTATTTTGAAATACGATGTATCAGGATAATCTTTATAAAAAACAAGGATTAATCTTGTACATTAAGCTTATTTTACAAATATTATGTAAACAATAATAAAGGATGTAAATATTTGACAAAGATGGATCAACGGTGTGTCCAATTATGCAATTATGATCTATCTTTATAGGTTTAGGCTTAAAGATACCTAGATCTATGAAAAGTATGACAATCTTTGATCAAAATATGCTATTTAACCTCAAATACCATGGGTTTTCAAATCTAAAGGTATATTCACCAAAACTAAGCATAAAACATCAAATAACTTTGATCTTTGTCTAAAGGAAGCACAAGGATACGTCATAAACCAAAAAGATAAATGATATTTACACTTCTAAGGAAAGGATTACTCAAAATTGCAAAGACAACATCAATCTTAGATCACAACAGACTAAGATAAACAAAGATCCAACCAATTCATGGAGATTTCACTCCTTCTAACATCATTAGGGGCTTTTTGATGCCTCTATATATACCACATATGTCATTAGTGTTCAAGAACACTTCTCAATTTAGAATTCTAGGAATTTAGAGCATGAGTAGTAGGTTGTGGTAACTTGATGTTACTTGTGGTGAAATATAGACAAAGCAATGTTTATCTATCTCAAAAATTTATGTTAATTGATGGTTTCGATCCATCATGGTCCATTCTTTATGAATTATGTAATATCTATGCTAATACTCAGTGAATTATGGTCCAAATCAAGCTTCAGACTAACCTATATGGATATTGACAATGAAATCGAAGCTATAGTGATTTGATGTAAAAAAGGAGGAAATAAAGAGGGTAGGGTAGAAATAAAATAAGTGATTGATTGGTTTAGCCTCAACCATTTTGACAAGGCATCAAATGTAATTGAGTATGCATTCAAACCAATATAGAGTATAAAATAGCCTAAGCTTAGATTTCACTATATACCAGGCAAACCTTGAAGAATTGACGTAAAGAATAACAAGTAAAAACCAAGTTTACATTATAGATTTACTACTATAATCAAATAGAATTTGCACATTTGAATATAGAGTAAAATGAAGTGAAACAAATCCAAGAGCCTTCAACTAATCTAGCATATGCACAAATTATAAACCCTGTGATGAAGGATGCAACCCAAAATTTAAAGAAACTATTCAAATTTAAGACATAAAATTTGTAATTGAGATAAAAACTATATTAACAATTGACACATCAATATGTACAGTCTTTGTAGAATTCCTTGATTGTTTTAAATGCTCCAAGTATGCAAAATTTGCTTAAAAATATCTCTCCTTACAAATGGTAATACTGCCTTTTATAGAAAAACAAGGCTATAAACTTGTTAGTTATGAAATACAAAATGTATAAAAGTAAGGACAACTATCCTTTTTATCAAGTTATAGAGTACATTTTCTTTTTAAAGCCAAATTGACCTAGAGGAAATATGCTAACAAACTAACATATGCCTTAAAAAAGAATACTCCCTATTTCAAATTTTATAATGTTTTTGAAAAAAAGGAATATTAGTTAAGCTGGTGGGCCCATTTTTGAAAGATCTCCTTGTGGTTCTTGTGGAAGTTCCATGGCCCTCTAATATTATTTATACACAAGCTCTAGATTGATAACTGGTTTTAGGAGCTAGACTTTTTCTTGGTCAACTAAGTCATCAAATTCCTGATCATCTCTGGCCATAACTTCTTTAATGCTCCCAACCTTTATCATATTTTCCTCCATCATGGATATCATTCCTAAGATCCTAATATTGTCACTACTAGACTAGCCTTGGTTTTTGATTTTGACTGACTTCATCATGACAGTGACCCTGTGCTTATATTTTGCATCATCAATAATTCTTAAGGCTATCATCTTGGTAGGATTAGCTAGCATAGTGCCTAAGAGATACTTAATCCTAGTGATCAATTCCTTGTCATCAGTTAGGAGTATATCTAAATTATTCATCCATGCATTTAGACTCTAGATATTATCTACTACTACCCCCAATATGGCATTCAGGTGGGCTAGGTTGACAATTTCAAATTTAGGGATTCTATCCCTAATCAAAATGCTAATGAGATCCCTAATCTTGGTCTCTGCTTCTTTCCACTTTGTTATTAATCCCTTGGATATTTCACTTTGTTAGCTTAAGGCATCCTACCGCAGCTTTATTAATTTCAAATAATCAAACATATCAAAGAATGATGCTTAAAACATGTCTATAATGGCATGTGTCTCTAAGTTTTCTTTTTCCTTCTCCAAATTATGGATCCTTTGTTTCATTCCCCTAATTCTATCCTTTACTTGAGTTGATTGGGCCTTCATTAAGCTCTCAAAATCCTCTTCATGGATGGGATGTTCACTTGGTTGTTGTCCTTCAACTGGAGTCAGACCTACAAAAGGTTCAACCTTCTAGAAGGTGAACTCTCTAGTTCCCACCATGGCTTTTTTTGTCGTGACCCTCTCTAATCTAGCCATTTATAGATTTAATTATATAATGGTGATTGGATATGTATACTTTAGAGGCTATGAGACCTCAATTAATATGTTTTTTGATGCTCATATAGCATCCATTTTCTTGATCTCTAGCCCTACAGTGGCCATAATTATCCTTTCTTCTCATTCTTTCATTAAGGCTCTAATTGATAGCTTGATTTCTTCATGAATATCCACATTGATAGATTAGGTCAAGGCCCAAGAGTGGGAGTGGGAAGGAATATTTTGTAACTTCCCATACACAAACCAATTAGGGATGATTGGTTCATGGATATGGAACTCTTCACTTAATAGGTTGATCTCACTTGTGGGATGAGTGAGAATCAACCTTGGCCTCTTCCTTGGTCCAAAAGGGACCAAGGACAACTTTACCTTCCTCTTTTCTTGAGGTGCCACTAGGACTATAACAAGGGATATTTCCTTCCCTTTCTCTTACTTAACTTCCTTTACATGAGCCTATGTTTCTTCAACACGTGCTTCCTCTTCCTCAGAACCATATGCCTCAACCAGGTCTTTGAGGGCACCCTTTACTATTTCATCAGGGTCAAGGTCAATCAGCTCTAGGTGGTCAACTGGGGATGGTGGTATTTGAGGGGGAACTAAGGATGAATGCCCTTTACTAGGTCTTTGCTCCAAGTTTTCTTTGCCAGTTCCCTATATAATTTATACTTGGGGCTATGGGAGTTCCATCTGAGGTTGATCCTGAGGTGGCCTAGAAGGGCTAGGTAATAAATGGTATTGAAGGGGATGAAATCTCCATATATCCCCTGATGGTTTGGTATCACTGGTAATTTTGTGTACAAGCTTGAGGTTGGTTCCCTTAAACCTAGTAATTACTTCCTCAAAGCTACTGGCCTTTGTGTACAAAGTATCATGAGAGCCTATTTCATGCTCATAGACTAGTTTGGGAAATTGTTTGTTCTTAAAGTGTGGACCTACCACATTATTAAGATCCCACTGTGTGAGATCATCCAGTTGAAATGAAAAAGTGTCCCTATATTTGGACATGGTGTTCACCTAATTCTAGTATTGTAACACTATCCTTCTAATTATTAGAGGAAAGGGATGGAGGAGGCCCTTCCTCTTCTCCTTACATACTCCATCAACAACATGAAGAAGTTTGGATGCAATCTCCTATTCTAATAGATTAAGAGGGACATAGATAGGTAATCTATAAGGTTGGGTTACAATTCCCTCAATTTTGATAACAGTGGAATCTAGATAAAACCAACTATCACCCATTATCTCCACATACCTCTTGATCAAAGGGGGAACCTTGGGCATAGGAATCCATATGATGGCCTCCACTAATGCAAGATAGACACAATCACATATGAATTGTATGTGGTGCCTATATTTACAAATGTAAAATTTTGAGTAGTGGTGGGAGATAGTGGTCCTTCCCTTATGAGGCTAGTTCTTGATGTTTGGGAACTTTGTGGAAGTTAGTAGGGCATCCAATAAATAGGACATCATGTAAAATTATTTGCATGTATTCCTTTTAATTGTAGTGAATTGATTTCCTAGGAAGACACTGATCATATACCTTATTGGTGGAGTGAGATTCTTTTCTACCATTGAATACATAAAGGAGACCCAACTCTTGTTGACATAGGTAGTTGAGGGGACTCCTGATGCTCTATTTAGTAGGGTCATGATAACCCTAATCCCTTCTCTAAACTATATAATGGGGATATTTCCCTCAAAATCCCTAAATCCATTGTTCCCTTGGAGTAACCATGGTTTGAGAATGGTGTCAAGGTCATGCTCAATGGTCCATCCTTTAATGGTGGGTAGGTCTACATGGGGTTTTGGCAATTTATAGTATTTTTAAAATGCTAGAGGGGCAACTTAGGTAACTTTCCTATAACTTCCCTCATAGATAATCCAATCACCATAAATCCTACAATCAACAAAAATTAGAGTAAGGACATCAATTTAGTGAAATACCTCTAGTTTGGTAGCAGCATGATGAAGGTCAACCATTTGAACTACAACTAGGTCATAGTACTTTTTGCTCATCAAAATAATTCTTTGCTCCTCTTTGGTGATGGGTTACAACTCTTCTATGGTGATGAATATTTCAAACCAATTCTTATTTCCATTATCTAGGGCAATAATTTCTAGCTCAATATCCTTGAAAACTTTTCCCTCATTATCCATGGATAGAGGGAGCTCTATTTCCTCTTTAAATTACTGCCTACGAGTTGCCATGACTTCTGATTACAAATTATTCACCTTGGATTGCAATTGATCTCTGTGATGCTCTTTTGTGGTCAGAAACACAATTAAGCTTCTTTCAAATTGAATTGTAACCAATTAAGTTTGTTTAGGGTCTCTTTTATGTAGGGTTTAGGGTTTTGGAGCTTTAATGCTAAGAATGTATATAGACTTCGGCTCATACATGCTTGGGATTTGATTTGGACCTTTACCTTTATACCTTTGTATTTTGAGCACAAAATATCTTTTATTTTTCCATTTTGTGCTTTTATAGTAGTTGCGTGGCATGGATATAGACCTTTCACAACATTTTCATAAATGCCTTTGAGCACTAATTGTTGTTATTTAAAAAATATCCCCTTTTATTTCATACCATTGGATGAATATTCTAAAAGTGACCATGAATCATTGATCATTATTCAGGTTCTCATTTGTTATTGGCTATTTCAATACTAAGCCTTGTGGTTGTGTCACTTGGCACCCTTATAGGCCTTTATAACTCTAGTACCTTTGTTAATTGTACGTTGAATGCTCGTTTGCCATGCTTCAAGCCCATGGGCTCTTGGAGCTTCATTAAAAAGTCATTGGCACCTTCATGTCATTGGATCATCCTCTCATGATAAAGTATGAGTTATAGGATCTATAAGATGCACAAGTTTTAATTTAGCACATTATTAAGGTAGGGACTTAGGTTAAAACATCTTAGGCTAAGGTTTATTTTGTGTTTATTAACTATGAAATAAACTTTAGGCTAAAGTGTTCATGCCTAAGGTTTTTTTGATATTTATACAAAGGGGACCATGGCTAAATATTTTAGGTCAAAGTTTACACTATGTTTAACAAACATAGTGTATATTTTGAGCTAAAATACTTATATTAAGCCATTTAATATGTATAAAGGGGTCAAAATGATATAATGATCAAGTGCCAAATAGAGTTTTATTGTATTAATAAACACACTAAAACCTTCGGTTAAAAGCATTTGGTCTAAGTTTTATGCCACAAAGACCCTTTTTAGACAAGAATTAGTATAAGTATCTAGTCTAAGGTTCACAACATTTAAATAAATGTAATGGGGACCTTAATATATAGACTTAAACTACACCCATTTTTACATATATACAAATTATAAGACCATTTCAATATTCACAGTTCAAAGATCTCTAGTGTTTGAGCATCCTCCAAGGGATTCTATTAGTTTGTAAGGTAATTTATGAGCATCATAGAAACATTTTGGAGTCTATATTAGTCTTGAGTGAAATTATTCATTAGCTTCATTTTTATGGTCTCACGGACGTTGAATGATGGTTGCACAAATGTCAAATTTAAGCTAGTGAAGCTTTTTAGTTTGATGGGATAATAGTTGATAGTCACACATACATAAAATACATCCTCATGGATGTCAAATGATGGTCATGTGAACACCAAATTTAAGCTCATAAAACTTCCTACATTCCAATATGATGGTGTCACTTGGCATCTTCATGGGGTCTCCTGGGATCTTGGACTCAAGTCACTCTATTGGATCAAGAATCATGATGAAGCATGAGCCATCCAATTGTGATATATGAGCTTGATATTTATTGGTCCCTTTTGTCATTTGGGCTCATTTTATTTTATAATCTTTGAACAGGAGAGTGTCATGTGGCAAGTTCGTGTGGTTCCTGAGCTTTTAACTTTTCAATGATGCCTTCGTTTCATCCAATCTTTGGTCCATGATGAAGTAATAACTATTGATCTTGATCTTGGAGTTTGAATTCAATTGGTCTATAGGATTAAGTGCTAGATCCTATTGGGACTTCTTCATGACATCTAATTAAAACATCGTGGTAAAACATATATTGTTAGATCTATCAAGTTGCATGTATTTTAAGTTAATAATCAAGGCTCTCTCACTCCATTGGATCATGCCTCACAATAAAGTGTGGAACATTAGATCTGTAAAGATGTGAGAAAATTAAATTAGGACCTATGGTAAAGTAAAGACTTAGGCTGAAGTGTTAAGGCTAAGGTCTCATTCATATTAATAAATACGTTGGGGTCTTAGGATTAAAACTTTAGGATAAAAAAGGATAACAAAGGGACCTTATTTATAAAATAATAGGGACCTTGTAAAACCGAATATTAGAATCATTTAGAAACAATAAGGAACTAATGAGGGAGATAATAAAGGGGACCAAAAATTTTTAGGTTAAAGTTTTAGTTATGTTAAAAAACACAACTAGGCTTTAAACATGAAACTTATGTTCAAGTCTGAAACAAATTTAAAATGCTCCCACCAATTAATTCTCACCAAATTCAAATTCAAATTGAGGGTTTATGTTAGGGTTTTAAATGTGAACCATCAAAAGGTAATCCATAAAACTTGGAACTTAAAGACATGAAGACCAATCATTATCACTATTAGGCAAGCCTAAAAAAATATATAAATTAATGCCCAAGTTTAATAGAGTGGATGATCTTCAAATTCTAAATATTATTCAAAATAGGCCATGATTTCATGGCTAAACCTCAAAATGTCTCAAGGGTCCCAATTTTCAAAAAATGGGGGTATGTTGACCTCAACAAAACTATAACACAATGGCTCAACTCACACAACATCAAAGAGGTCTTGAAAAGTTGGGAAAAAAACCCAAGGAAGTTCATTTTCAAGTCCAAAATTAATTATATCCCCATAACCTGATTCAAAAAAGGGGTGAGAATGAGGATTTTCATAATGAACAGGTTGCATAGAGAAGAAGACACTAGCCACATGGATGAGAAGTGGGTTCCACTCATGTCCATGATAATAGATGACTCTACCACTCCCCCTCTTCGGGAATCATTTCCTATAATTTAGCTACTAAAATTAGGAAGATCATGGCCAACTAAGGAAATCATTTCTATATGATGTCCTATTTGGTTAATACCATTTGTGTCACTTTGAAGTTCCATCAATTCACCAACTGGGATCCAAATTTGAAATGGACTGTAACCCATGTCTTCATGAAGATTATAATTTATAGGTACAAGTAGGAGATGCATGTCATTGCCAAGTAGTTATACCTAATTATATATAGGGCCATCCATGAAAGGACTATGCCCAGGTTGTTTGAAGAGATCAAAGTAACCTTTAAGACATTGGGAGCCTACTAGTTCTACCCCAACTTCACTATAATAAGAGTTGAAGGAATTGGGACAACCCCATTTAAGTTACCCACCACAGCGCTAGACAAGCTAGCTAAATAGGAGATTTCCTTTCAACTACTCACAAGATTAGATGGACTTTACAAGAATAAAAAGAAGGGACTAGTCCATCCCCAATTAAACAACAATGACTAATTTAAAGTTGAGAATTGACACTTAATCATGGCTACTAAAAAATTTTAGTCTAGAAAAGGATACGGATAGGGAATGGGACCCTGCACACTTGAAATCCAATCACTATGCCAAACACATGGAAACTCTTGGCATTACATACCATCACGAGCCCAAGGATGGAGGCTAGTTCTACCTCAATATAGATAATGATGCAAAAGTCAAGCAAAGGTTGATGGCTACAAATATCACATGGGTGAAAGGAAGACTAGATGGTGAAATATTTTTTTAGGTGTTTGAACAATAAGATACTTAGGTATAAGTATTGGCATCTCCTATCCATTCCACCAATGATAAAGATTAAGGATCGACTGATCCTTAAATCAGTCAAAGAATACTCTAGGCATTATATCCCACTTTGGAGAAGGGAAGAACTAGTGTAGGGAACAAGTTGAGTAGACTTCCACCTTAGGGGTCTCATTTGATAACCTATACCAAATACAAGGTGCTATCTCTAGACATGTAATACCTTTACTAGAGGTAATAATAACTTCTACACCAACAACTTTAATATAGCCATTGCCTCCCCTTCCTCCTACTAGAAAAGAGATAAGTATTACAGGTCAAGAACATATCTCCTTACCTCCCACTTTCCTCTATAATCAACTCTTGAGAATATTTGGTCAAGCCCTGACTCTAGGCCATGTCAACCTCCTACCTTACAGGCCTCTCACCAGACCTATAATTAGGCCTACGACCATGCCATTTCACACTATCACTCCCTTCAGCATATCATCAAATTTTAGATTCTCAATAATGGCCAATTTACCCCCAGTCATTCCCAAACCCATGACTATACCTAGTACGTAATTGCCTAAGAAGAGGCCAACTATCATCATCCCATAAGTTCCCCTATTTTATGCTAGTTATTCAATTAGCACTAGTGTCGCTTCATCCCCTAGCTCTGTGTTTATATTAATCACAAACAATGATACCTCCCTATTGTCTACCTTCTAAGGGATGAGTCTAGCTTAGCCATTACTTCCATCATTAGAGCCCCCAATTAGTTCTTTAGACAAGAGATGGATCAATAAAATACAATTGGATAAAAAGAGGAACCCAAATTTTATCATAGTGGAACCCCCATAGGTCATGTTGAAATTTGATAAGGAGGCTGGGACAATGAAGAGGGTGACCAAGAGGAAGGTCACTCACCCATACCAAATAATCATGTATGAGTCAAAGGAACCCTTGTTTGAGCTGAAAAAGATAAAAAAAGGCTAGACATGGCCAGTAAAAATAGTATGAGGAGGACCCCCTCTCATCTCTCCAAACAACTATGGATGTGGCTGTTGAATTACTTAAGGGAGTGCAGTGAAGAACAAATGACTTGGACTAGAAACACAAGGCCACCTTAACAAATCAAACCATAAAAAAGGTGGAATAGGATATAAAAGAGATGTTTGACATACTAACTACCTTATCTCAGTACAAGGTAAAGGGAGACAAAATATATAATAAAGTCCTCAAGGCAAAATTTGTGTATGGGGGATATGATAGCAAAATAATCAACTTGATGAGGTTAATTAGAATGAAGAAATTTGAGGACCTAAATCAGATTTCCTTGGAGGAATTTAGCATTACTCAATCCTATGTTATTGGTAGGAGGAAATACCTAAACTAGTGGATCGAAGAAATGAGGTCACTGGCTAGTCTATCACACAACAAGGTGATAACATCATCACCCTGCTGAAGGATGCTGAAATTAAGCACATTTCTAACAAGGATGGCTCCATTATCATTAAATATTCCTTAAAGTCTCATCTACAAAACTTTGTGGTGAAATTCCAAAAATAAGCCATGTCCAGAGGGATGACCTTCAAATAAGAGATTGTAGATTTGGCATCCTCTACCAATCAGATGATAGAGAAGGTTATAGCCATCAATGAAGCTATCAGACCTCTCTTAAGAAACTATGATTCAATGTTTGGACTCATTGCCAAGATACTGAAAGTTCCTATCATCGATCTAATATTGATTGTTAATGACAACAATAAATTCTCTGAATCCTAAAAAGGTAAAGTTGAGCCCCAAAAACAAACTACCATTGCAAGAGTCACCACCTCATCAACCCCTCTATCAACATCTTCTTCCTCAGCTAGGACTAACACTCCATCTTCTTCTACAAGAGGATCTTCATCATCAACTACACCAGTGGGATCCTAGATCAAATCTTTAAGAACAAAATAGCCATCTATTGGGCTCCCTCTAAATAGGAATCATGTCCCAAGGTCCTTCAAATTGCATTGTAAAATATGCCCCTATTTTGAATGAGAAATATTCTCTAACTTTAAGACATGGGAGACCTTGCCTAATAACAGGTATCGTATCATCCAGTTCCTTTTATAACTAACTAAGGCATTTAAATGGCCTCTATATAGGGTTCTCCCCCTTCATTTTATTTTTTAGAAACAAAATTTTGTGAGATTAATACCAAGAGAAAGGAAATTATTGTAATTGACTTGATGATTTTTCATTATTTTCACGCATTCTTATTTCTTAATCTTTGTTAATGATATATGATCTCATTTATTCAATGGTTAAAATATGGCATTAGTGTTTTCAATTTATCTTGTTAGTTTGTGCTTTCAACTAGGCCAACAAATTCTATTATGCATGCTTTGATGTCTTCCTACTCTACTAGTGAATGTGTTTAAGACGATTTACTATAGGTAGCATTTTAAAGAATCATTTTTAGATATGTGCATTATATTCACTCTAGAATCCTCATTGGATTTATGATATTATGAGTCTAAGCACTAGGATATCATATCTATTAGTTTTAACTGCATTATTGTTAAAGGAACTAAAAAGGATTTGTTAGTTTTTGTTGTTACAAAGAAAACTTTCTTTTCTGCCCTTCCCTGCTTTCCATTTTGACAATTTTAACATGAATCACTTTATATTAAATTACACTATATGTATCCATTTGTTTTTTTAAATATTTTAGGATTATATTGTCAAATACAAAATCAATTTATGTCATAGCAAAATTTAGGTAAATTATGTCACTCCCATATTCCTGTTATCCCTACAACAGGGTCTACTTACAAACTGAAAAGGTGCTAACCACATGATCTCTCCAAAAAAATTGAGTGAATCCCCAAAGTTTTCTAGGACTTATATTATAATGTGAGAAATGTTATTAATTTGTTAGCATTATGTCCTTGACATAGACATAAATCAACAGTTGGTATGTAGGGTTTTCCTACACTTATATTTAGCTTGTTTAGTTTTGTATTTTTTGTGTATAGTTTAGAAGTTTATCCCACATGTATGAGGATGTTGGATTGATTATTTTCTTCCACCTATTTTGGGGATGTTAGTCACACAAGCATAATGTGGTTAGGTTACACCTATATTCCACCTATATATGTACCTATTCACCTAGTCATAATGTAATGCAAGATAAGCTATTCATATGGATTACTTATATTTTAATCTCAATCCTTTTACAACAATTCTCATGTATAATTTCATTTAATTATAGATTCATTATGGTGTGAAATTGTTTGACTCATGTGATCACTCAACTTGTATATTTTCTTGATCCATAAATCCTAACATCCACTCTAATATTAACTTCATAGGACCCATCACATGAGTAGAGACATAGTTTTAACAATTGAGAAGCTACATGGTAGATAGAAGTTTCTAATAATTTATGCCTTTATATCAAGTTTAAGGAAACAAGGTCTATTTTAGATAATCTAGACTGATGAACCCCAAACTATATTGGAGTGAATGTTAAAAAAATAAATAAATCATATATTCTAGATTAACTTGACTAGGTGAATGGTAATAATAGTGATCTATTCACCATATACTTCATTGGAGATAACTTAGAAGTATAAAATATCAAATATTTTAGACATATTTCTAACATTTTATTCTTGAGTTGGACTATTAATAAGTCCAAAGTATTTGAAATAGTCCATAAACCCTGATTTGTGATGATACTCTCTTTAAAAAGGCTCGACTTAGTGATGAGGGTTTGATATGCCTTGCAAGGGGAGTAGAAGTGGCAGGTTGTTAGTAGGATTCTAAGAAAGCATATTGGTTTAGGTAGGTTAGACAAGAGGACTTCATATTTTATTTTTCCCCCTTTTACTCCCTTGCATCCTCTTCTCCTCTACCCTTTTGATCATTCTATCCCTTGAATTTTAGTTTGTCATGGGAAATTTTTTATTAGATTTCCTATGGAGGTATGGAGTAACCTACTTTCCCAGTGCTTGTTTGAGGGTTTATAAGAGTGTTGGTGAGGGCAAGATCTCTTCATCGATTGTGAGTCATAATGTTTACTAGAAGTTTCACAAAAAGGACCAGATGGTGAACAGGGTCAAGTGGAAGAAATCTCCATGACCCTACCTAGTTTTCTAGCTTAAATTAGTGGGGTGGGGACCTAGTGTCCCTTGGTTTAGGAAAATTGAAGTTATCTATCTGTGGATTGAGATTGGACTATAGGTGATCTTTTGTGGATGTGTATATTATTATCTTTTTCATATTCTTAAGGTTTTTATGGTTGAGTCTTATTATGGTTCTCTTGGGGGCTAGTTTTGTGAGAGGTTCTCATAATGGTCTTTTTTGGGTAGTAATGTAGATGTATGGTCATATTTTGTTTTTTTTTATTATTGTGATATTGATGGTGTGGTTGGTTCTCTAAGTTTCTATATAACATCCCCACTAGTATCTACTTAGAAATATATGATTTTTTTAAATTTAAATAATATATACTTTAAAAAAATTACATCACAAAAATATAATCAATGATCATATATAATACTCTAAGTGTGATAACTATAAATAAAGCATACTACATCATACATCATTGATCACTATCATCATAAGAAACACATCATAATTTATTATAGATAATAATTACAGATATCCAACCATAGTTGGTAATAACATAAAACCACTATTATTAATGTACAGTAAATTATTAATTACATCCCATCATGATAATATTTCAATAATAAATACAATACTATATACATAAATAAGATACATGACCCCCTATAGCATAGTTCCCTAGACTTTAGTATCTATGACAATCTCAAGTGTCATCTCAAAAGTAATACTTCTGTGGGAGTGAGAGCATCATACAAGTGATTTTCCACACCAACCATGGACCAATGGTCCCTCAAACAAATCCCATATGATAAATCCCCTCCTTTCATGGATAAGTATATAGTGATAGATTAGGAATCCAAAGAGACAATCTAGTACCTATGTACTATATGATTTCTAAAACTAAGCATGTAGGTGTATCATAAAAACTAATTCTACTCAAGATATCACATAAACATGTAAATAATAACCATGAAAGGATAATGTTTTATCTAACATTATTTTGGCCAAAGTTTTCAATACATAATGATATAAAAATTAGTCAAATTTATAGACACTATCTGATTAGATTACCTTTATCTGACATTGTGATGCTAGTAAACTAGTAAAATCTATCTCACTACTTACTTAGTATCAATAATGCAAGATTTAGATAACATAGTATAAATAATAGATTTATATAGATTACATCCTACTAGTAATCATATAACATGCTAAGCACATGAATAATCTAAATGCATTCATTTATTCTATGAAATGTATGAATGAATCTCACAATATTATCTATCACATAAATAACATAAATGATAAATACAATTTATACCACCCTATAAGTAGTTTCCAAGTTAGCATTCTTTACATAATGTTTTAACTATTCACATGTTTAGTCCTCTATTTTGATATGTATAAGTATTATAACATCTAAATAAGAGTCTTGATATGATCTCATGAAGACAAGGAAGGGCCTTAGTCACAAAGCTATCATTATAGCAAAGCTCCAAACTTTGCCAAGAATTCCACAGACCTCAACAGATGGCTACAAAATTTCATAGTCGAGCTATAGATTTTGACAGTCGAGCTATGGACTTCCACATGTTATAGACTTGCCTAAAACATGTTTCCAAGGCATTATAAAGGTTATTTCAACCATTATATGATGATATAGACTCCATATATATTTTATATACTTTATATTTTTGCATATATCTATATATAGACTTCTATCTATATGTAGTTTTCTATTTATAAAAAGTTCACTAGTTTTAACTAAAAGATCACTACATACAATATATTTAAAACAAGTCATTTTTTATTTTATTCAAAATTCATTGTATAACCTCAAATTGCTAAAACATCAGTTTATCTTAGACTGTAATATCTATTTGGGAGAATGTTTGATTTGACACATCTAGTTATTCTTTTATATTAGTCACTGTGCATTTAATGAAAGTTTCAGACTATCCATTCTAAATCACTACATATATGGATTCGATGTATACATACCAATAAACACTTAGTTTTTTAACCATGTTTTAATAAATATTATTAAATATATGAGACATTGTACATATAGTCAAATTACTTTATATATCACACAGGTTCTATTTTATTCTATTTGTTATTCAATTTTAACACTATACAAAGACTGTTATTTCCTAAAACTTGGTTTGACCCTCTATGTGAGTTGCCTATATGTCTATGTTTGATTTCATGTATATATATCATGTATATAATGGTATAATAGGTTGGTTATGTATATTATATTCTCTAGAATATACACATAGGTTTACATCTGTGTCACTATATTGTAAATTGGTTTACTATTTAAAAAATAGTTCACTGTACAAATTTATTTATCCAATTTAATAAGACACACACACACACACACACAAAACCTATTTTTTATAGATATTGAACATACATACTAAAAAATTAATGACATTGCCTACCTAGAAGTCTGTGTTATTATTATTTTTGGCTTCTTTGTTGTCTTCCACTTCCATGCTTCTCACAATCTCCTCTTCGATAATGCCTTATTCTCGTCTATATGGTGTGCCTCACTTTTTCCACCTCAATGTATTATTTTATTTGTATATTTATTATCCTCTTATGAGAAAGGACGTAGCTTTTCTCTTTTTATTTATTTTTTATTTTTTTAAATATCTTTCTTTTTGTTTTTTCTAAATTTAAACATTTCTATTTTATTTTTATTTCAAAGAATTCTCTTCTTTTCCTTCCAAGATATTAATTATCATATTTTATTTATTTGTATTTATAATTTCAAGAATCCATGAATTTGATAATTAAATTAGCATCTCAAATGTCATGATGATTTAATGACAATTTCATAAATCAATAAACCCAAATTTAATCTAGTTATGCAAATCACATCTTTAAAAATATTAATGATTATACATGCAAATCATGTAAGATAAATTTCAAATAACCATTTAAATTATGCTATTGACCATGTGTAATAAATATCTAATGTAAACATCATTAAAACATACTACGGTAACCATTCCATTATGCATCCAACATGTGTTAGGTAATGTGGTGTGTGTAGGGTTCTAGTCAATCTCTATTTTCCCTCAAGAAATATATCTAAATCACCCTCTTCGATGATGCTCTCCCTCCATCACGCTCTGAGAGATTATTTCTCCTACATCAACCTCACAATAAGCAAGTGGTTAGACCATAACATCATGATATACATACATCATAAAATATAGATGAAATAACATATCAATATAATCATACTATAAACATATACACTACAACTAACTCATAACAATATAATCATGTAACCTAAGTAATATCTAACTGTCCCATAATAACATATATCTCAAAAGTTAGTAAAAAATAACCAAATCAAATTTGTCAACTATAAATATCCATGGATAATCATGTAAGATTGTTTAGAGAGGAATTAAGATGTAACATCATTCCCCCCTAAATATAATCATCATCTTAGATGAATCTTATTCAAACATAAGTTTTGAATTAAAAATATTGGTCAAAAAAAAATAATATAGTAAAAAGTATCAAATCAAGTAAATAAATATGAAAATTACCTATAGAACTCATCATAGTCCTCCTAAGTAGCACTATCCTCAGAGTATTGGTATCATAGGACCTTACACTATGACATATCTCTATTATGAAAATGAAGTTTGTGAGTGTCAATTACTCTGATTGGTTCTATGGTGATCACCCTAGGATCCATAACCTACAAAACATTTCAATCCAACACAAGCATAAGATCAACTATATACTTTTTAAGATAAAAACATGGAAGACATTATGCAATAGAGTTAGGGATGGTGGAAATACAAGCCTATAAAATATAATATTGAGCACTTATAACACCTTAAAGGGTCCCACATATCTCGGTGATAGTTTTGTTGACTTTTCAAATTTAATCGAGATCTTCTATGAATTAACCCACAAGAATAATTTATCACCTACTAAAAATTGCATATCTATCCTCTTCAGATTAGCATAATTTTTTTTACCTATCATTGAACTCAACCAATATATACCTAATTAATCTAAATTTATCTTCCATTTATGAAATCACCTCAAGTCCAAATACTACCCTATCCTTCAACCTATCCCAATTGATTGGTGTCCTGTACCTTCTTTTATATAGTGTCTAAAATGGTGCCATCTTCAACACTGATTGGTATGAGTTGTTATAAACAAAATCAACCAACATAAGATAATATTCCCACTTGTATTGTTGATACATGTAATATATATGAAGAAGATCCTCTAACACCTGATTAACTCTCTCAGTCTGACCATCATTCTTTAGGTGATATGCAGTGATGGAATTTAGTTGCATACCTAAAGCTTAATTTAGAGCTATCCAAAATATATAAGTCATCTTCAAATCAAGATCCAAAATGATCTTCTTTATAAATTCATGCAACCTATATACTTCTTTTACTAACTTTTTTGCAAGGGCAAATGCATAATCTATCAAATTTATTGGTATAAAATGAGCCACCTTGGTTAGTTTGTCAACTACTACTAAGATCATATTTCGCCTATTTCATGACATCAATAAACCTTATACAAAGTCCATAATAATCACCTACCACTTACATTCTAGTATATCATGTGGATATAATAATACAAATGAATACATATGTTCAAATTTCACTTGCTGACATTCTAGACAATGTGACACAGAGTTTGACACATATTTATTTATTCCATTCAAAAAATATAGTGTTCTAATCTCTGTCATGAGCTTGGTTACTCCTAGATATACTAAATATGGGGCTTTGTCCAATTCTTTTAGTACTTTAATTCATAAAAGACCATATACATCCTTTTGATACATATTTATTTATTCTATTCAAGAAATATAGTGTTCTAATATCTGTCATGAGCTTGGTTACTCCTAGATATACTAAATATGGGGCTTTGTGCAATTCTTTTAGTACTGCAATTCTCTCGATCTGACATATACATCCTTGCATTGTAACATAAAAGACCATCACTCTCTATTCTAAATCCTTTATATAATGGATTCTAAGTATTATTAGATAATGTTTTTCTGACCTGATCATAGAATTCATCTTCCAACAATAATTCACTCACTCAATTCTTAAGAGTAATCTTGATAGTAACTACAACTGCTATGTACCCTCTATAAATTAGGGCATCAGCTAATCTATTTTCCTTACCTTTGATATAGTTGATATCAAAATCATAATTAGATAAGAATTAAAGCTATCATCTCTAATGAGCATTCAAATTTAATTGGGTGAAGATGTACTTGAGTCCCAAGAGATTTATCTTGAGCTCAAACAATTTTACTAACAAGTAATGTCACCACACTTGTAAAGCATGCACAATTATTACAAGTTTTAGGTCATGAGGGGCATAGTTCACCTCATATAGTTTTAGCTTCATTGATTTATAAT
This sequence comes from Torreya grandis, assembly GCA_037957365.1. Classification (NCBI taxonomy): domain Eukaryota; kingdom Viridiplantae; phylum Streptophyta; class Pinopsida; order Cupressales; family Taxaceae; genus Torreya; species Torreya grandis. The sequence continues at coordinate 3,254,894 of JARHVA010000971.1, forward strand.
CCACCATTGCACTATTATACATAAGGACTCCTCCTAGTCCATTCTCTGATGTGTCTATGATCACTAAAAATTAACCATTGGGCAGGAAATCTTAACACTAAAGCTGAAGTAAGTCTTATTTTCAATTCCTAAAAATCTAATTCACACTTATTTGAATAGAAAAAACTTTGGTTTTTACATTGCAAAGAGGTAATTGGATTAGCTATCTTGGAAAAATTTAGAATGAACTTTCTGTAATAACTTGCTAATCCCATGAAACTTCTTACCTTGTGCACATTCTTTGGCACTAGCCATTCCATAATGGCTTTAATATTTTTTTGAATCTACTGAGATACCATCCATAGATATAATATGTCCTTGATATTTCAATCTTTCTTTGAAAAATGTGCACTTAGATAACTTACCATACAACTTGAACTTTTGTAATTGTTATAGAACTAGTTCCAAATGCTGAAGTTGATCCTCTTCATTCTTAGAGTATATAAGAATGTCATACAGAAAAACCAAAATAAAATGATCTAGATAATCTCTGAATACATTGTTCATGAGATTCATGATTGCTGTTGAAGCATTAATCAACACAAACGATAACACTCTGAACTCATAGTGCCTATAACGAGTTATGAACACTGTCTTAGGAATATATTCATCCTTTATCCTCAGTTGATGGTATCTTGATTGAAAAAAAAATCTTAGAAAAGACCATTTCTCCCCACATCTGATTGAAAAGATAACTATATGAGGTAATGAATACATATTTTTTACAATTACCTTATTTAACATTCTATAATCAATGCAAAATTGACAAGCACCATCCTTCTTCTTGAAAAAGACAAATGGTGCACACCATGGTGACAAAAGTGGCCTAATCAACCCATTAGACAATAATTCCTATAGTTGAGCCTTAAATTAAACCAAATCAATGGGTTTCATCCTATATGGTGCCTTAGGCTATGGTTCTGAATTAGGTGTGATATTGATAAAAAAACAAACTCACATTTAGGAGGTAATCATGATAATTATTTTGTAAACACTTCATGAAAATATCTAAGAAATGGGAGATGGTTCCTTAAGTTCCTCTATTTTATTTATCTTTATGTTAAATGATTGGAACCCTTTTCTTTGAGCACTCTTGAGTTGCATTGCATAAATATGCCTAAACCTCAAATCTCTTTTGTTGCCCTAAATTTGTGTTTGATTTCCAAAATCATCTAGAGACTCAACCTTATTTAGGTAGTAGTTAGACTTGGCCTTATGGTTTGCAATCCAGTTGAATTTTAGGGTCACATCATATAACCTTAGTGTTTCTACATATAGATCTACTACTATTGTGAATTTAGGTAACATAATCTTTACTTCAACTAAACACTTGTCAACCATGACTTTTGAGTCATTACCATACTGTCAATCAACCAAGCTTTTGATCCATCATCGAGAACAATTCCATTGAACTTAGGTGGGTTCACCTTCTTCATATCTCTATCCAACTCTACAGCTTTTTGAGCTCTCACATCCTAAGTGTTTGCTTTCTTAATGGGATGTTATTTAGGTACATCTTGATGTTTTTCCTCTTCATGGCCATGAACCACCTACTCCAAGGCTATAATATAGTCCTTGGTATCATTTATTACTATGAGAATCTGATCCATCTTTGTTGATTAATCAATGGAAAATTAGCAAAGATCAAATAGAGAGTTACTATCATTGACATTTGATGGACCTTCTCCAAATACTCTAGCTTTCACCATCATCCTTTATGTATATAGAAGGATATCAAAAAATTAGTGAACTTATTAAGTTTTAGAGTTCAAACCATAGCTTTGATACCACATGTAACATTCCCACCGGGATCTACCCATAAATACATGATTTTTTAAAGTTTAAATAACATATACTTTAAATAGATCACACCAAAAGAATCTAATCGGTGATCATATATAATACTCTAATGTGATAAATGTAAATGAAGCATACTACATCATATATCAATAATCGCTATCATCATAAGAAACACATTATAATTGATTATATAAAGTAATTATAGATATCCAACCATGACTAGTACAAGCATACATCCACTACTATCAATGTATAATAAATAAGTAATTATAGTTCATCATGATAGTATTTAAATTATATATATATATATATATATATATATATATATATATATATATATATATATATATATATGGCTTCCTAGACTCTAGTATTTGTGGCAATATCAAGTGTTGTCTAAAAAATAGTACTGTTGTGGGGAGGGATAACATCATCTAAGCATTTTTCTACATTAATCATGGACCAACTATCCCCCACACAAATCCCATTATAAAATGGCCCTCTCTTCATAAAAGAGTACATAGTGATGGTGTGGGAATCTAGAGAGACAAGCTAGTATTTGTGTACTATATGATTTCTAAAACTAAACATGAAGTGTATCATAGAAACTCATTCTACTCAAGATATTACACAAAAATGTAAATCATACTCATAAAATGATAATATTTCACTTAACATTAATTTGACCAAAATTTTCAATAAATAATGATCTAAGAATCAATCAAATTCATAAAGTCCACTTGATCATATCACATTCATCTAACATTATGATGTTATTAAGATAGTGAAAGCCATCTCACTACTTACTCAATATCAACAGTGTGAAATTTAGTTAACATAGTATAACTAATAGATTCATATGGATTACATCCTACTAGTAATCATATAACATGCCAAACACATGAATAATCTAAATACATACATTTATTCCATCAAATGTATGTATGAATCTCACACTATTATTTATCACACAAATAACATAAATGATAACTACAGTTTATACCATCTAGATAAAATATACTGTAATTTCTAATTACTATAAATAGTTTTCAAATATACTACACCCTATGATAACCCATATTATCATAGTTTAGTGCTCTTAAGCACATATACTAATACCACAATCAATCATAATAAAGTAGTTATAAATCAATAAAAACATAAATTTCTATTCAAATAACTAGTTATAACAAATAAAGTCTCAGTTCTCATGAAACATATAATATTTCATTCTAGCATTTGTTATACTTTCATAGGGTTGTATGCACAAATAAATAAAGTTTTATTATACATAAATTTATAATATAGTTTTGAATCACCAATGGAACTATAATTAGAGGAACACACACTTATGTACAAGTTTAAACTAATTAGACATATATATACCTATATTCTTTTTAAGTACACTATTCATTAATAGATAACTTATTATAATAATATTTCCATAATACGTATCTTATTTCACATGATACACATGATAAGTTATCTCATGCATATCACAAAGCTTATCATAACATAATGAAAGACTATGTTAAGATATATATGTATCACATGTTTTATTAAAATTTATTATAGGATTTTGATATACTATAATTGCATATATGCCAGAATAAAGAAACATACTCATTTTGATAAACTACATGATAAGACATAAGTCATTATGTGAACTTTTTATTAATATATCTTATATATTATAAGTTTTTAATGATGAGTTTACACTATGACTCATTATAACCATAATATACTATCCCTCATAGTCATTAATATGCCATTTAGGTTTAACATTGCATGTAGTCTTAGGGTTTATAACTAGTCTAAGGTAGAAGATAAATTCTTTTGTCTCTTTAAGCTTATGTGAGTCTGAGTTAGCATTCTTTACATAATGCTCTAAATGTTTGGATGTTTAGTCCTCCATTTTGATATGTACATGTATTATATCATCTAAAGAAGATTCTTTATATGATCCCGTGAAGACAAGAAAGGGCATTATTCACAAATCTATCATTCTAGTGAAGCTCCAGACTTTTCCAGGCATTCTATGGACCTTGATAGACAACTACAAACTTTCACAATCTAGCTATGGATATTGATAGTTGAGATATGAACTTCCAAAACATGCTATAAACTCATCTAAAACATGTTTATAAGGCATGAAAAAAGTTCTTTAAACCACTCCATGATGATCTAGACTCCTCTAGCTATCTTTTAGATACTTTTTATTTTTGCATATATTTATATATAGATTTCTCTATATGTAGCTTTCTATTTATAAATAGTTTGCTAGTTTTAACTAAAAGATCATTTTATAAAATAGATTTAAAACAAGTCATTGTTTCTTATATTTAAAAGTCATTGTATAATCTCAATTTCATAAAACATCAGTTTCCCTTAGATTGTAATATCTATTCGGGAGATTGTTTGGTTTGATAGATCTGATTATTCTTTTATATGAGTCACTATGCATTTAATAAAAATTTCATACTATCCATTCTAAATCGCTTCATATATGACTTGGATATGTATATACTAATAAAAACTTAGATGTTTTCCATGTTTTAATAAACATGATTAAATATATAAGACATCATACATATAGTCATATTACTATATATATTACATAGGTTATATTTTCTTTCATTTGTTGTTCAAGTTTAACTCTATACAAAGACTGTATTATTTCCTAAGACTTGGTTTGAAACCTGTATGTGAGTCATCTATATGTATATGTTCTATTTCACACACACACACACACACACAAGGTTGATTATGTATATTATATTCTCTAAAATATACACACAGGTTTACATCTATGTCATGATATTGTAAATTATTTTGTTATTTAAACAATAGTTCATTGTACAAATATATTTATCTAGTACACTAAAATACACACACATATATTTAACCTATTTGTGATAAATATTCAACATACATACTCATAAAGTAATAACATTACCTACTTGACAGTCTATGCAATTATTTTTTTTGGCTTTTTTGTTCTCTTCCACTTTCACACTTCTCACAATCTCCTCCTTTGTATTGCCTTGTTCTCCTTTGTATGGTGTGCCTCACTTTTTCCACCTCAATGTATTCTTGTTATTTTATAATTATTCTTCTCTTGTGAGAAAGGGCATAACTTTTCTATTTTTAATTTTTTAAATATCTTTCTTTTTGTTTTTCCTAAATTTAAACATTTCTATTTTCTCTTTATTTTAAAGAATTATATTATTTTTTTCCTCCAAAATATTAATTATCATATTTATTTCTATTTTCAAGAGTCCATGAATTTTCTAATTGAATTAGAATTTTATATATTATGATAATTTCATAAATCAATAAACCCAAATTTAATTTAGTTATGCAAATCACATCTCTAAAAATAGTAATGATCATACACATAAATAATGCAAGATGAATTTCAAATAACAATTTAAACTATGTTATCAACCATGTGTAACAACTATCTAATGCAAACATTAAAACACACTACGTTAACCATTCCATTATGCATTTAACATGTACTAGCTAATGTGGTGTGTGCAGAGTTCTAGCTGGTTTATATGTCATCCCCTAGTAACTCCATCTACTTCACCCCCTTCGATGATGTTCTCCCTATATCACATTTCGAGGGATGAGTTATTTTACATTAGCCTAACAACAAATAGGTAGTTAGACCATAACATCATGATACACACACATGCTAAAATATAATTGAAATAACAAATCAACCTGATCATAATGTAAACATATACACTACAATTAGCTCATAGCAATGTAATCATGTAACCTAAGCAATATCTAACTATCCCATAACAACATATATCTCAAGCTTAATAAAAATAATCAAATCAAATTTGTCAACTATAAATATACACAAATAAACATTTAAGTTTTCTTAGTGAGGAATCAAGATGTAACATTCCATGTTTATTTGATTCCTTGTGTTTCATTTCCTAGGTAGAGTTGCTGGAGGCTCATGGGCATAGTTGTTGAAATATTGTTTGAGGATATTTAGGTTTAACACTTTGGTGTTTCATAGTTACATTGATGGTTCAATTTGGTTGGTCTCCCTTTATTTGGGTTTGATGTTGGGTATTCTTTTAGACCAAGGGGTATGTTCCTTTTTTGAGCTTTGTGTTCCAATTTGTTATTTGTTGAGCACCTACGGCTTGAGGCTTATTGTATAAGGTTTGGTATGGTTTTTTATCCATAATCAATTATGTTTGCTTATCTATGTCCTAGACTTTGGGATTTGTCCTTTGTTTGGTGGGGTATGGCCCCTCTTGAGTGTAGGCATGATGATTGCCAAAGGCTCTTACTTTTGGTATTTATTGGTCTTTTGGACTTGGTTCTTTCTTAGTCTTATTGTGGATGATTATCTGATAAATGAATGTTTCTTTTGTAAGGTTTTTTGTTATAATGGAAGGGTGAGGGACCCTCCAACCCTCAATTAACAATCATATATATATAAGCTTCTACAGTAAAGGGTTGGGCCAAGTAAGGTATATCATGAAACAACAATAAGAATAAAATCTACCTGCGGGTCATATTACTAAGGTTTTCCCTTCATTTTTTTTTTTGTGTGTGTGTACTGTAATTTAATATTTTAATATATTATATAATATATTTCAATATATTATATAATATATTTTAATATATTAAATTTATATACTATATAATAATATGATATCAAATTATAAATTAAAATATTAATATATATTATATTTATATAATATTATATTAAAAATAAAATGAAAGAGTAATATGTAGTATAATATTTATATACATATGATATTAATAAAATAATAATCATTATTAATATATAATTAATAATTTACATTATTAATATATTATATAATATTATAATATATGAATATAACTATATAATATATTCATATATAATTATATTAATAAAAAATATTATTTTCAAGATATTAAATTTACATATTATATAATATGATAGTAAACTATAAAGTGAAATAGTGATACATAGTATAATATTTATATTTATATGTATTTTATAATAATATTATCATTATTAATATATAATATAATATTTCACTAATACATTATTATATAATATAAGTATATTCTATAATATATTAATAATTTATTAAATATATAATAATATATAAATAAAATTATACTATATTAATTTATTAATAAACTATATTATAATCTATATTAAAAACTATATATATATATATATATATATATATATATATATATATATATATATATATATATATATATAACATTTTTTTAATAACCTGATAATATTTTATTTGATCTATATATGATGTATTTAAAATTGAATGACACGTTGTTTTATTTACTCTCCATCACATTCCATCTACATACCTGTTAGGTGTATTTTTTCATTCTTTTAGTTGGTTTCTTTTATTTGCATTTATAGTGCTATGTTAGGAATCATTGTAGTTGGAGGTGCATCTAAAAGCTATCTTATTGCATGTTCTTTGAGGTTATGTTGTTGGTGAATTTTTGGATTTAAATTTTACGTTGTTTTCATTAGTTTTCTTGTAAACTATAGTTTTAATATGAGCTGATAAATTGTATGTTTATAATGAAGATTAATTATATTTTGTGTCCTTAAATTAGGTAATTATCCTTGATCAAAATGGACTTGGTGGATACATCCCATATACAACCTTGCCAAATGCAACATGCCCAAATCTGTAGAAGTTTGAATTCAACCATAATATTCTTGAAGGCATTATACTCACTTTCCTTTCTAGATTTACATGCCTCCAAGACTTAGAACTCAGTAAAAATTCTTTATCTATAACAATCTCAAAGGGCCTTGCTAATACAAAGCTTACGACACTAAATTTAGCATAAAATAATCTCACTAGTCTTATACCTAGTTTTTCATAAAATTTTAGTCAAAATGGTGTTTTAGTTAATAACCCTTCTCTATGTGGGAATCCTCTCCAAGCCTATGCAATGGGCCAATCACCAAATCAGGGGGTGGGCATCATTCTAGATTAAGCCATGGCTATGTGGATGGTATTTTCATTGATGTGATGGCGGCTATGGTAATTGTAATACTTTTTTTTGGAGGGAGGGGGTACATCTTAGGGTAGCAAAATAAAATGAGAGATAATAAATGAATTTGAGGAAGAAGAGACTAGTGAGGATAAATTGGTGTTGTTTGAAGGTGGCAAAAATCTCATAGTTGATGGTGTTCTCAATGTAGTTGAAATCATTCTTTCTTGAAATTAATGATTTTGGTGGAATCAAACATGAAATGTTGGTTCCTCTAAGGGTATATTATGATGGTCAAAGAGGGAAGAGGTTTATGACACACATGTAAACTAACCACATGGATTGGAAAATATGGAATAATTCCACCAACAAATTAATAATGTTATGGATAATATTAAGTTTATGAAAGACCTAGAACAAAATGACAACCTTCCCTTTATTGATGTCTTTCTTACAGGGAAATCTAATAGGTCCTGTTCTCAATGGTTATTTAAGAAATATACACAATCTAATCTCTATCTTCATGCCAATTCCCATCATCACCCCTCCCAAAAAGTCAAGGTGTTAAAAAAGCTAGCAACTAGAGCTTTTAGAATCTATCATAAAGAACATTTAGAAGAGAAAATATATCACTCAATTGAAGTTTTTAATAATAATGGTTATAGAAAACAAATTAATAAAGTTTTTCAATTGATGAGAACTACCAACATTAGTCCCCATTCTAGAGAAGTGGGCAATGAAAAACCTCTAGTTTATCTTCCATATGTTGAGGTCATCTCTAATAGGATCTCAAAGATTTTAAGAAGGAATAATGTCAGGTCCATCTTCATACTTCATAGAAATCTCAAAAAAATGCTCAAGTTTTATAAATATTGCGTAGTGGTGTTTACAAAATTGATTGCTCTTGTGTGGTATCTTACATTGGTGAGACATGACCTTCCATTAATATTAAGATCATGGAACATGTAATTGACATTAAAAATGAGAGAGTGATTAGGTCAGTGCTAGCTGAACATTTGCTCAATATCAAGCATCCATATACATTTAGGACACCAAATTTTTAATTATAGAAGATCACTTCATGAAACATCACGTAAAAAAATTCATTGAAATTTTCAAACATAAAAGCAATCTGAGTAAAGATATGGGACTAGATTTCAACCATTTTTAGAAACTCTAATTCACCTTTCCAAAAAACTATGGGATGATAACAATTAAGACTCTTGCTTTATTCCTCTCCTTTCTCTAGTAATGTTATGTTTAGTGAATTTTATTAAGTCTTGATGTGTGTCCCACTCCTCTTGCCTTATAGGTTAAAATTGTGAGGCTCATTTGAGTTTCAAATTCACATGCTCCACTTTAGCATTTAAACTAATTATTTTATTTGTCATTCCCTAGTTCTTGTTAAAAAATGTTACTTTAATCTATTTTTATGGTAATGATTTTTGTACCTTTAATGTATTAGTCTCTCTTTAAATTTTATTCTTTTGTAGTTTTCCAAAATATTCATTTAAATTTGCTCTTTGGTTATGTTTGATCTCTTTATTTAAATAAGATATAGTTTTTAACAAATTTGGTTGTATAAGGTTATTTTATATATCTTACTTGTATTATTTTTATTTGTAGAATTTGTGGAATGTTAAATCTCTTTAAATAAAATCTATTTGTTAATAAATTTAATTGTATGAAGTTATTTTATATATTTTACTTATGTTATTTTTATTTTTAGATTGCTTTACAAATAATTTTACTATCTCTTTTTCATTTATTGAATATGATTTTTTAACACTAACATAAGGCTGTGATAATAACTATTTATTTTTATAATGTTTGACATTTTTAACCCTTCTTATCTCATTATTTATTTTTATCATTAATTATATATGTCATCTTGTGGCCTCTTCATTTCAACAATTTAATATTAAAAAATAGTTTTAAGATATTTTTTAATTTTTATATTTTATATCAAATTTTATTTTCATAAAATAAAATATATATTTTTTTTAAATTTTTAACTTTTAACTTTTAATTATTAAATTTTTTACTTTTATTTTTAGTTTTAAGTTTGATTCTTGTTTCAAAACTAATTGAAAATTGGGATATATTATAATATCTAATTATATTAGTTTTTGATTTTATATTTTTACATAATTAAAATTATGTAATTTATTTTTATTCTAATAATTATATCGAGAGGCATTTTAAAATGGGAGAACGGGAAGGAGAGAGCCTGATGTCGTATCCATGTAAATAAAAATGGTCATTTTAATTTAAATATAAATTTATTTTTATAAAATAAAGAAAAATAAAACCAACATAATATTTAAAAATCTAAATAGAATATATTTATATATATATAAATAGAAAACTCAAATACATAAAATAAAAAATAAAAAAAACAAACATAAATAAAGAGCATAACAGTAGAGAAAAAACACAAAAGAGAAAAAAAATAGTAGCAGAGAGAGAACAACAAATAAAAAGTGCAACAGTAGAGAGAGAACAGTAGCTGAAAATCATAAAAAATCTTGAAAGGTCTTTCTAACTCATTAATATCACTACTATTTATAATTATATAATAATTGGATTATTATTATACCCTGTGTACAACATTCATTGGATGAAGACTCTAATTAATTAAAACCAATTGAATGATTGTTTATAGCCTACTTTAACAGTCCTCTTCATATACAACTAAAAATTAGAAATTGTTAGTTGATTGCATGCTTATAGAAAATCTTTCAATTATTATCTGTAATTACAAAAAGAGATTATAGATTATGCCTGAAAGTAAATAGTTAGTATCAAATTAAATGACATTGAAGGCATGAGGCTTTAACACTCAAAAATTCCCTAAAAACAAAATTATAAATGATAATAGGAAACAAAAAAATGTAGACATAGATATATAATCAATATCTTTTGAGTATAACAGTTTAATCAATCCACAACACCAGAAAATTTTAATCCATTCACCAAGTTGCCATTGATAAATACCAGTGCTTATAAATTAGATTATTCAATTAAAAAATAGTAATGCTTGAAGTGGTGATTGGAGAGTTTGCGATGAGAGTTTACTAGCTAGCCCCCAGCTTGGCAAAAAATTACAAAATTAAAACCATATAATTGACCAATTGAATATTCAGGATAATCATAGTTAAATCATGTGAATAATCTAACAGTAAATATAAAATATTCCACATTCAATAGGTTAAGATTAATATCAATATGAATTAATAAGCCTATAAAATATCTATATGAATACTTTAATAGATATAATACAATATCCAATTAACCAATATGAATCAGATAATGGTATATACATAATCTCTAATTATTATGGTATATAGTTAACCTATAAAATCAAAATAATATAAGATCACTAATACATCTAAGTTATATCGATATGATATTAAGCCTATATAGATATTAAGATATAATATTAGATTAGGAATTAATATGAATTAATCTATACATATTATAATAATAAATAAATTAAGATAATCATATTATATAGGCTTAATATAATATGATTAATTTATATATAATTAGTTTATTATTATAATTAGTGCTAAACAAACTATAACTATTAATTAGCCTAACTAACTAAAGTAATATTTGATATATAGAATATATAATTATAATAATCATATGATAAATTGATAAATATTTATAACTGAGGTTTTAAATATTCAATATAAATTAGAATCTAGTTAAGAATAGTTATAATCTAATACTTATATATTAGATGATAGCATAACTATCATACATGTATATTTATTTAACTATATTGAGGTTAACTTACTTATTTATGAAGTATTTACTTATTTAAAATATTTATAATTACTATATATATCAATTAATAAAATGTTCACTAATATTGTTAAGAATGATATATAATTTTAAAATTTCATTAGTATATTTATGTTAACTTAACTCTTTCATTTATAAGCTAATAATCATATTAGATTATACTAGTTTTAATATAATATTTATGATGTTATACATAATTTTTAGTTTAAGTCATATTTTGTTATAAGTTGTCGTTCATATTTTATTTGATATTCTTATATATTTATGAATTATGTTATTTAATTTTTCTATATATATGTGAATTATGAATATTATTTACATATCCCATAATGATTAAATATAATAATCATATTAGATTATACTAATTTTAATATAATACTTATGACGTTATGCATAATTTTTAGTTTAGGTCATATTCTCTTACAAGTCATCGCTCATATTTTATTCGATATTCATATATATTTATGAATTATTATATTTGATGTTTCTATATATTTGTGAATTATGAATATGATTTACATATGCTACAATTACTTAATATAATATGTTTGTAAATTATGTAATATGATTTACTTAAAAATTATGTAGATATGGCTTGACCAAAATTAAATTTTACAAACAAAGAAGAATAGAGAGAATATCAAAGAGAAAAATAAAGTGAATATCAAAGACTATATCATAGAAAAATAAAACAACAAATTATAGATGCACAAAGAGAGGAAGAAAGAAAAAATCGATATGACAATGATAGACAAAGATTTCAAGAACACATGGGCGAATTGACAACTGGACAATTAAAAGTAGAAAAGAGGCAACATATAGATAAGACGAAAGAAATATGAGTAAAAACATCTCAAGATGAACAATATGTATTAAGAACAAAATTATAAAGACAAATGCATTTAGATCAATTAAATGATGCAGAAAGACAACATGAACATGAAATTCATCATGAAACATCTCAAAGGCATTACTAGTGATCAATTCACAATGTTGACATCAACTCTAAAGAAGTAAACTCAATATCAATAGATCATGTGAAACAAACACCAAATAATGCATTTCAAGTTGTAATGGATGTCGATGTTACAAATACTACACAAAATAAAGATGTATAATAGAAAACATCTCAACAGGGACAATAAGAAGACAAATGGAAAATAATGATTTTGAAGAAGAGTCAACTTCACAACCTAAAAGAAGAATAAAAATATAAGATATAAAAATTTAAAGAGACAAAAATATAACTGATCACAATGGAATGGTTGGTAGAGATTTGAAAACATTTCAAATTATTTTCTGACATGGCTTAGATAACATTGCTTCACCAAGCATGTGATATATTTGTCAAGAAATTTATATTGGAATAAATGTTTCTCGAACCCTTGAAGGCTTTGTATGAAATAGATGTTGAAAAGAGAAAGGTCATCATCAATTTTTAGCATCGAATAATATGGATCTTAGACCATAACCACTAGAACTTACAAACTTAACACAAGTTGAGGAAATGCTAATAGCAATTTGATTCTGATGCAAATGAAGTTGTATTTGTGGGTCCACTAATGGAGATGAATGAGATAAATATCATTGACCACATAACTTCAATGGCCTCTAAACCCCTTAATGCACCAAGGGAGATGGAATTAATCCATGCATGGGTCAATAACCCTAATACAAATCTTAGATCATTGATTGATTGGCCTGGGATTGGAACATCTACTATAAATGAGTATGTCACATTAGGATTACTTGATATGGCATTTCCAACATTATTTTTTGATGGAATATGTGATTGGATAAAACCATAGTTGAAATGAGTATATTTGCATGATTTTTTTGAACATCTATTTTGATATAGGGATTATTGTTTTGGCTGACATCCATGATTTAGATATTACTTGATGAACATGATCATGAGACATAGTGCACAAAATTCAAGATCAGTATTCGTAAAAAAAACCTTCAAGAGATGCCAATCACTATTACTGAGTTACATGAGCATATGGATAATGTACCTCACTCCAATATAACACATCATTTGATGTGTTTTGGAACCTAATTGAGGGGTACAAGTTCATATTGGGTAAAATGTCATGGTGAATTAATGGACATGTTACATCAAATTGGATCACCTACCATTTTCTTCACATTGAGTACAACTGACATGTATTATTTTGATCTACATGTATTGATGCCAAAAACCCCAATGAGAGATCCATAAGAAGACCAAAATTGGTCAAGATATAATATTATTGATAATCCTTGTATATTGGCACATTATATTCACTTGTGACCTCCAATTTTTCATAAAGAGATATTACAAAAAGGAATGAGAGTAAAAGATTACTGGTCTAGATATGAATGGCAACATAGAGGTTCACCACATGTGCATGGATTCATATGGTTAGATGGAGATATGGATAACATTTATTGGAAAAATTATTTTTAATGAAAAAATGCTTAGAATTACTTCCATTCTATTGTTCATGATTGGAATTAATGGGAAGATGCACACCAACAAAACATACAAGTATGTTATCAATCATCAGGTAATTTATGTTTTATATAATATCTATATTTTTTAGTGTAATTAAAAAAATGTTATACATCATTAATTTTAGGCATGTAAAAATTTTATGAAACATCCATGTCTTCAAAATACAAGACAACTTACATAGCTAGATATGGAGCATGATTATGAAGAGCTAATAAATTATGTATAATGACATACAATGTGTAAGATGGTGCTTTCCTATGTAAATAAAGAGGAAAAATGGTCTGTATGTAAGGTTTTAAATCATATAAATATTTTTTTAAAAATTATACATAATATTTGCAAAAGAACTAACAATTGAGTTATTATTTCTTCTAAGTATGGTACACCTTGGCCATTGAATTATTATGGATAAAAAATACATGCAGACTTAGACACATGAGATAAAAAGTTTGAGCCTATAATAAATGATGATAGAGTCAATACACACAATCACTATATATTACAACTATGGAAAATAAATGTAGATTGGCAACTTGTTCTATCCAAATACATCAAGGTTAAATACATTGCTAAGTATGCAGTAAAGAAAGAGAAGAGTTATGAATCTTATAATCAAATGTTGATGCATTTTATAAACATTGAAAACCTTGATTATTTAATATGAAAATCATATATAAGACTTATAACTAAGATAATTGTTGAAAGAGACATTGGGGCATAAGAAACATGTCACATGTTGCTGGAGATTTCATTACTAGAGAGCAGTAGAGTATTTGTGAACTTGAATGTTTCACATCAGGTGTTCAAACTTGTAGACAAAAATGAAGAAGATGATCATGAAGAGAATACAATGTCTTTCATTGATGGATACAAGAATAGGCATTTTTCCATGGAAAGCACATCACTTATTGAAGCAATGCGATCTTGGACATATAATCTAAGGCAAAAAAAAAGGAAAAAAAATGGGAGGCAAGGAGTATTGTAGCTATAGTGAGAGTATTTCCAAGGTTTTCCTTCATCCCTATGCATGAATAAAATAAATGCATTGATTTCTATTGGTCAGAGTTATTACTTTACAAGCTATCTTTTGATATACAAAGATATATTAGAATTGATGTTGAAGAGATAATATCAATTGGGATTCATTAAATTATAACTCTTAGCATATGGAGAGAAGAACAATTCCAAAATATGCTAAAAGTCATGGTGATACCGAAGATGAGGATAACCCACCTATTCAATAAAACACAGTGGAACATGAGTGGGAATTCATATCTAGGCTACAACATGCCCAAGTTATGGAAGTGGGTGAGATAGATATGCTGGAAAGAAGAGATATTGATAGACAAGAATTATTGAATAATGAATAAAGAGGTGAAGAATACACAAATAAAGTGATCAAATTCATAATCACCATGAAAGATAATGGATTTATTATAGATGATGATATAACGCCAGGGATGAATTATGAAACCTTGGGTGACAAACAAAAAAAGTACTTGATATGGTTATGACACATTTTTATGGAGGTTAAAATACTTAACCCTTATGCATGATTGTCCAAGGAACAACAATTATAGAAAAATCATATCTGATAGGTGTCATTCATCTAGCTCTTCAAGGTGTAACATTCATAGAGAGATCTCCACTTCTACTACTTACACCAACTAGAGTTACAACATCAAGATTGGTGCTTCAACTATCCATGCACAACTTTGAATCCCAATTGTGGATTTTATTGAATTATAAGGAACAAAACTTACAAGTTTTCAAGAGGATATTTACCACATAAAATAGACATTGATTGATGAAATGAGCTTCATTGGGAAAAGTTTCTACAAAACATAGACTCTAGACTCCATCAAGCATTTTCTAAAAATACAAACATGAGTTTTGGTGGTATATTTATTATTTTGGTTGGAGATTTGGGTGAAATTCCTCTTGTTAGTGATAGACCACCATACGATAGTAACAGATGAGCTAAACTATTATGGGAAGAATTTAGAATAGTTGTTACTTTTGGCAAGATATTTAAACAAGAAGGAGAAAGTGATGACCAACAAAGGCTTCTTCATCTACTCATAAATATGAGAGATGTAAATTCGACAATAGATGACTAGAAGCTATTGATGACTAGAATAAATATTAGAATAGATAGAACCACCAATGAAGAGTTTCAAAATTTTATTCATTTGTTTTCCATAAATGATAATGTGCATAACCACAATAAAAGAAAATTATATTCATTGAAAAGATCGGTTGCACATAGCATTACAACCAAAGTAGGATGTGCCAATGCACCAATGGTAGGTCTAAATGATGAATTTGATGTGGAGTTATTGATTTTTATCGATGCAAGGGTCATGTTAACTTCCAATATTTGGATATAAGTAGGTCTTGTAAATGGAGCTCTAGCATATATCAGAGGTATAATATACAAACTTGGGAATGCCCCACCAGAACGACCAATATATGTTATGGTCAAGTTTGATAATTACTTGAGAATACCATTTGAAGATGAAACTCCATATGTAGTACCAATTACACCAATGCAAAGGGGATGCACAACCCAACTACCCTTACAATTGACTTGGGCATTAACAATACACAAATAATAAGGTTTGACCCTTTCAAAAGCCACAATTGATATAGGTCAAAGAGAAAGAATAAGATTAACATTTGTGGATTTATCATATGTAAAGTCTTTGGAAAGACTAATAATGTTACCTCCATTTAAATATGACCACTATGAAAAGCTAAAAAATGGAAAACAACTTTCCAAACAAAAAGTCGAGGAAGAGAGATTGAAACTCTTAGAGGAAAAATAATTTCATGTAATTATAAAAAAAATCATGTACTTATTCATTATTTGACATTTTATGTGATGTGTACTAATTCATTATTTAACATTTTATATAATGTATATGGTACATTTTGATGAGTATTAAATAACTATTTAGATTGGGAATTTTAAATTATGTAAATTAAAGTTTTGAGTGATTTAATGTAATGCGTATTATAGTTCTATATGATTTAATGTAATGTATAATATACATTTTAAGTTTGATGAAAAACTTCAAATTATATATCAAATAAATACTTAAAACACATAGTTGCTACTAGCGTACCTATCTTAAATAAATCTATGTAAAAGACATCGAAAGATATCATATAATTCCTACAAATTTTAAACCATATAATTGACCAATTGAATATTCTGCATAATCATAGTTAAATCATGTGAATAATCTAATAATAAATATAAAATATTTGGCATTCAATAGGTTAAGCTTAATATAAATATGAATTAATAAGCCTATAAAATATTTATAGGAATACCTCTAATAGATATAATACAATATCCAATTAACCAATATGAATCGAATAATGGTATATACATAATCTCTAATTATTATGGTATATAATTAACCTATAAAATCAAATTAATATAAGATCACTAATACATCTAAGTTATATCAGTATGATAATAAGCCTATAAATATTAAGATATAATATTAGATTAGGAATTAATATGAATCAATCTATACATATTATGATAATATATAAATTAAGATAATCATATTATATAGGCTTAATATAATATGATTAATTGCTATATAGTTAGTCTATTATTATAATTATTACTAGATAAACTATAACTATTAATTATCCTACTAGCTTAAATGATATTTTATATAATGAATATAATTATAATAATCATATGATAAGTTGATAAATATTTATAACCAAGGTTTTAAATATTCAATATAGATTAGAATCTCACTAAGAATAGTTATAATCTAATATTTATATATTATGCGATAGCATAACTATCATACAGGGATATTTATTTAACTATATTTATTTAAAATATTCATAATTACTATATATATCAATTAATATAATGTTCACTAATATTGTTAAGAATAATATATAATTTTAAATATCATTAGTATATTTATGTTAACTTAATTCCTTCATTTATAAGATAATAATCAGATTAGATTATACTAATTTTAATATAATATTTATGATGCTATACATAATTTTTAGTTTAGTTCATATTCTATTATAAGTCATCGTTCATATTTTATTTGATATTCCTCTATATTTCTGAATTATGTTATTTGATGTTTCTATATATCTGTGAATTATGAATATAATTTACATATCCCACAATGATTAAATATAATAATCATATTATATTATACTAATTTTAATATAATACTTATGACATTATACATAATTTTTAGTTTAGGTCATATTCTCTTATAAGTCATCATTCATATTTTATTATCTATATATATATATATATATATATATATATATATATATTATGTTATTTGATGTTTCTATATATTTGTGAATTATGTAATATGATTTACTTAGAAAATATGTAGATATGGCTCGACCAAAATTGAATTTTACAAACAAAGAAGAACAGAGAGAATATCAAAGAGAACAACAAAGTGAATATCAAATACTATATCATAGACAAAGACACTAACAAATGACATATGTACAAAGAGAGGAATAAAGAAAAAATTTAAACGACAATGATAGACAAAGATTTCAAAAACATAAAGGCGAATTGATAACTAAACAATTAGAAGCAAAAAAGAGGCAACATGTAGATAAGATGAAAAACATTTGAAAATAAACATCTCAAGATGAACAATATGTATTAAGGTCATCCATCAAAAAAGTAGCAAAAAAATATGTACCAAGGATAAAATGTAGCAAGGACAAAACATCGTAGGAACAAAACATAGTAAAGGATGCACTCACACAGAAGATGACACAAATTTCAACTAAAAGTCCAAACTCATGAAATCACATTTTCATCTATTGTTTTGCTTGTAAATTTGGTGCATTACTTTTCCACCATGGAATGTTAACTACTATCACCAAAATGAACTAGTTAAAAAAATAAATAATGTGATAATCACTAAAATGTCCCAATTATGATCTTCATGACATTAATAATATCATAACATTTTTTTCTTGCTATGTTTTATCTTCATGACATTTTTGTCATACTAAATTTTGTTATAGCACGTTTTTAACACTAGGGTTTTTACCACTACATTTTAGTCTGTTATGTTATCACATAGAGATGTATTAAGAAAAAAATTATAAAGACAAATGTGTTTAGATAAATTAATTGAGGCATAAAGACAACATAGACATGAAATTCATTGTGAATTATCTCAAAAATAATACCCACAATTGATTCATAATGTTTACATCAATTCTGAAGAAGCAAACTCAATATCAATAGATCATGTGCTCCAAACACCAAATAATGCATTTCAAGTTACATTGGATGCTGATGTTACAAATACTACACAAAATAAAGATGTACAAGAACAAAAATCTCAACATGTATAAGAAGAAGACAAATGGAAAATAATGATTTAGAAGAAGAGTCAACTTCACAACTTAAAAGAAGAAAAAATCAAGATACAAAAATTGAAAGAGACAAATATAACAAATCCCAATGAAATGGTTAGGGGATATTTGAAAATAGTTTAAATGATTTTTTGACATGGCTTAGATGACATTACTTCACCAAGAATGTGATATATTTGTTAATAAATTTATATTAGAATAAATGTCTCTCAAACCCCTAAAGGCCATATATGTAATAGATGTCGACAAAAGAAAAGCCATCATCAATTTTTAGCATCGAATAATATGGATCCTAGACCACAACCATCAGAAATTACAAAATTAACACAAGTTGAGGAAATTTTATTAACCCATGCCAACCCAATCCTACAAGTGACACATGCAATAGGAGGCAAATATAAATATAAAGGACATATAATCAGTTTTCTACAAGAAGTAAAAGAAATTGCTAATGTTTTACCACATCAAATAAAAGATTTGACAATGATTATAGTTTGATGAATGGACCAATGTGGAAAAAATTACAACTTTACTATCAATAGAGATAAAGTATACAAGACACTAAAATTTAAAATAGAACATGACATGTTTTATTCAGATGTTCAGATTGATGAAAATGCACTCAATGATCTTACACCTGACTCTGATGAAAATATTTTTAACTAGCTAAAATCTATCCATATGCAATTTAATTATAATGCAAATGAAGTTGTATTTGTGGGTCCATTGATGGAGATGGATGAGATAAATATCATTGATCACATAACTTCAATGGCCTCTAAACCCCCTAATGCACCAAGGGAGATGGAATTAATCCATGTGTCAGTAAATAACCCTAATGCAGATCTTAGATCATCAATTGATTGGCCAAGAATTGGAGGATTAGGTAAATAACCCTAATGTAGATCCTGGATCCTATAAATGAGTATGTCATAACAATATTACTTGATATGACATTTCCAACATTGTTTTTGAATGGAAGATGTGATTGTATATAACCATGGTAGAAATGAGTATATCTATATGAATTTGTTAAACATATATTTTGATATAGGGATCATCATTTTGGTTGACATCCATGATTTAGATATTACATGATGAACATGATCATGAGACATCATGCATAAAATTCAAGTGCAGTGTTCATGAAAAAAGCCTTCAAGAGATGCCAATAACTATTACTAAGTTATGTGAGCATATGGATAATGTACCCCACTCCCATCTAGTAGATCATTTGATGTGGTTTATAACCTCATTTAGGGGTATAAATTCATATGGGGAATGTCATGGTGAAATAAATTAATATGTTGCATCAAATTGGATTACCTACCATTTTCTTCACATTGAGTGCAATTGACATGTATTGGCTTGATCTACGTGCACTGATGTTAGGAATCCCATTGAGAGATCCATGAGAAGCCCAAAATTGGGGAAGATAGAATATTATTGATAATCCTCATATAATGACACATTATATGCACTTTTGACATTTAATTTTTCATAAGGAGATATTGCATGAAGGAATGAAAGTAAAAAATTACTAGTCTAGATATGAATGACAACATAGAGGTTCACCACATGTGCATGGATTCATATGGTTAGAAGGATCACCGAATATGGATAAACTTGATTGGAAAAATGATTTTGAACAAAAAAATTATAAGAATGACTTCCATTTTATTGTTCATGTTTGGAATTATCGAGAAGATCCAAACTAATGAAACATACAGGTATGTTATCAATCATTAGGTAATATATGTTTTATGCAATATCTATATTTATCAGTGTAACTAAAAAATTATTATACATCATTAATTTTAGACATGCCAAAATTTTATGCAACATCCATGTCTTCGAAATACAAGACAACTTACATAGGTGGATATGGAGTGTGATTATGAGGATCTACTAAATTGTGTAGAATGACATACAATGTGTAGAAAAGGTACTTGTCTATGTAAATAAAGAGGAAAATGGTTTTTAGGTAATATTTTCAATTATATAAATAGTTGTATGAAAATTATACATAATATTTGTAAAAGAACTAACAATTGAGTTATTATTTCTTCTAGGTATGGTGCACAGTGGACACTAAATCTTAATGGATCAAAATTATATGAAGACTTAGACATAGGATATAAAATTTTTGAGCTTGTAAAAATTGATGATATATTCAATACACATAATTGATATATATTGTAGTTATGGGGATCAAATGTAGATTGGAAACTTGTTCTATCCAAACACATCGTGATCAAAAACATTGCTAAGCATGTAGTAAAAGTAGAGAAGAGTTATGCAACTTATCATCAAATGTTGATATAACTTACAAACATTGAAATCCCTGATGAATTAGTAGGAAAATCATATAGAAGACTTATAACTAAGAAAAAAAATTTAAGAGACGTTGGGGCGTAAAAAACATGTCACATGTTGTTAGGGCTTCCATTACTAGAGAGAAGTAGAGTATTTGTGAACTTGAATGTTTCACATCAGGTGTTCAAACCTATAGACAAATATGAAAAAAGATGATCATGAAGAGCATACAATGTCTTTCATTGATGGATACAAGAATAGACCTTTTTCCATGGAAAGCACATCACTTATTGAAGTAGTGAGATCTTGGACATACAATCTAAGGTGGAAAAAAGATAACAAATGGGAGGCAAGGAGTATTGTAGCTATAGTGAGAGTATTTTCAAGATTTTCCTTTATCCTTGCACATGAATCAAATAAATGTATTGATTTCTATTGGTTAGAGTTATTACTTTACAAACTATTTCATGATATATAAAGAGATATTGGACTTGATGAAGAAGAAATAATATCAAATTGGGATTCATTCAATTATAACTATTAGAACGTGGAGAGAAGAACAATTTCACAAGATGTTGAAAGTCATAGTGATACTAAAGATGAGGATAATCCACCTGTTCAATAAAACATAGTGGAACATGAGTGGTAAATCAGGCTACAACATGGCCATGTTATGGAAGTGAGTGAGATAGATATGTTAGGAAGAAGAGATATTGATAGAAAAACATTATTGAATAATGAATATAGAGGTGAAGAATACACAAATAAAGTTATCAAATTCATAAGAACCATGAAAGATAATGGATTTATTATAGATGATGATATAACACCAGAGATAAATTATGAAACCTTGGGTGTCAAATAAAAAAAGCACTTAATATGGTTATGACACATTTTCATGGAGGTCAAAATAATTCACCATTATGCATGATTATCAAAGGAACAATATGAATAAGAAACTTATATCTAATAGGTGCCATTCATTGAGCTCTTCAAGATACAACATTTCCAGAGTGATCTCTACTTCTAGTACTTACACCAACTGGAGTTGCAACATTCAATATTGGTGCTTCGACTATCCATGCACAACTTCAAATCCTAATTGTGAATTTTATTGAATGAGAAGGAACATGACTTACATGTTTTCAAGGGTATATTCACCACATAAAATACATATTGATTAATGAAATGGTCTTCAGTGGGCAAAATTTGCTATAGAACATTGACTCTAGACTCCATCAAGTATTTTTTGAAAATGTAAACATGAGTTTTGGTGTTATATTTGTTATTTTGGTTGGAGATTTGGGTCAACTCCCTCTTTTTAGTGATCGATGACCATATGATAGCAATAGATGAGATAAAATTTTATGGGAAGAATTAAAAATAGTTATTACTTTTGACAAGATATTTAGATAGGAAAGAGAAAGTGATGAATAACAAAGGTTTTACTAGCTACGCATAAATCAAAGAGATACAAATATGATAATAGATGACTAGAAAAAATGTTGGAATAGATAGAATCAATAATGAAGAGGTTGATAATTGTATTCATTTATTTTCCACAAATGATAATGTGTGTAACCACAATTAAACAAATTATATTCATTGAAAACACCGGTTGCATGTAGCATTACAACCAGAGTAGGAAGTGCCAATGCACCAATGGGAGGTCCAAATGATGAACTTGATGTGGAGCTATTGATTTCGATCGATGCAAGGGTTATGTTAACGTCCAATCTTTGAATAGAAATAGGTCTTATAAATGGAGCTCTAGGGTATATTAGAAGTATAATCTACAAACCTAGGAGTGCCCCACTAGAGCCACCAATATATGTTATGGTCAAGTTTGAAAATTATTCAAGAATACCATTTTAAGATGTAACTCCATATATAGTACCAATTTCACAAATTCAAAAGGGGTGCATAACCCAGCTACCCTTACAGTTGGCTTCGATATTAACAATACACAAATCACAAGGTTTGACTCTTTTAAAAGACATAATTGATATAGGTCAAAGAAAAATAACAAGATTAACATTTGTGGCTATATCCCATGTAAATTCCTTAGAATGACTAAGAATATTACCTCCATTTACATACGACTGCTATGAAAAGCTAAAAAATGGAAAACAACTTTCCAAACAGAAAGCTGAGGAAGAGAGATTGAAACTCTTAGAGGAAAAATAACTTCATATAATTATGAAAAAATTCATGTACTTATTCATTATTTGACATTTTATGTGATGTGTACTTATTCATTATTTGACATTTTATATGATGTGTATGGTACATTTTGATGAGTACTAAATAACTATTTCGATTGAGAATTCTAAATTATGTAAATTAAAGTTTTGGGTGATTTAATGTAATGTGTATTATAGTTTTGTATGATTTAATTTAATGTATAATATACATTTTAAGTTTGATGAAAAAATTCAATTTATCTATCAAATAAATACTCAAAACACACAGTTGCTACTAGCATAACTGTGTCAGATAAATCTATGTAAAAGATGTCGATAGATATCATTATCAAGGCACCTATTTCACTTATTTTACAAATCCAATATAAGATAGACACCTTGACAATGATATCTCCCGATGTCTTTTACATAGATTTATCTAAGATAAGTATGCTAGTTTATTAAAAGGATCTAGAATTATATTTATCATTCATTTTATTCTAATTCTAATGATGGTTCCTAAAATATAACCCAAAACATCGATCCAAAATATTTCGCATAATATTATTGAGAAACATTCACTTACAATTTATATGAACAATAAAAATACTATTACTCTTATATAAAAACATATATATAATTATTTTATGACAGATAATTTAAATTATATTAAGATTATATAACTTGAAATTATGATATACATATTTATTAATTAAAATTTATTCTTAAGTTGTCATAATCGTGTTCTAATGTATATTTACTATTAATTAAATAAGTGTGATATACCAATCGAAACCCCATAATGTAGTAAAAATATTTAAATTTTCATATTAGATTCGCCTTATCAAAGACAAATATTCGCCTTATGGGTGTCGATGAGAATTATGATATGGATTGAAATTAACCATGGTTACAATACGAAATTCAACATCAACATCTCATGTATACTAGAGCATATCAATGAAATCCATCATTGGCATTTTATTCACATACATGCCATCCTAAATCAAAAGTCGGTAAGAAAGAGAAGATAAAATAAAACTCTCTATTGAAAATGCATCGTCTCATCATCTTGAGCCCTTTTGATTGGAACATGTACACCTATTTTTGGTTTTGGGTAGTTTTAGATGTCAATTTGAATAGGTTTAAAGTTTTTGTGTTGATATTGTTATCAACCTAAAATAAATTATTTTTAATATATATTTTCTTTATATTAAGTTTTGTTAATTAATTTTTCTTTTTATTTATCTTTACATTTTTTAATTTTTTTCCAACAATGAATTAGTATATATTTGGTTGATTAGAAGCATACCATCATGCTTCTTTAACTTTTTTCTATGGTTTTTATTATTTCCTCTGAGGTTTGTGTTTCTTTTTTTCAATTTTTTTTATTGTTGTATTTTAGGTTACAATTAATTTAAGTTAAAATTTAGACTTGAGAAATTTATAAACACACAAGTATATTAGTGCATATAAAATAAGAGATAAAAATTCAAAAGCATTTCAAAAAAAAGTAAAAAGTAATAAGAAATATTATAAGAGAAAAATTTGAAGTGCTTAAGGAAACATTTCTTTTGGAACCTTCATATTGCATGATTTTTGAATGTTCATGCAATGAAAATACGTACGAGAATTGGGGATTGCATCATAAGATTTATTTTTGAAATAAATTGAATGTTGGTTTTCAACTTTTATAAGGACAGGTGTGGGAATGCGGTAGTCTGTGTAATTAATTACATTGTTCTTAAGGTCATAAAATGTTTTTTTGAGATGATTAGGATTTGAAACCATGATAAATATTTTTGGAAGATGTATAATGAATTTTGATAAACTAAACAAGTATTTAAGATCCCATGAACATAGAATCAAATAAATCAAATTATTTTTATAAGTCATTACAGTTGATTGAGAGTGTATAGTTAACCAAGAGTATAGGATTTCAAAGAAGGAGCATAGTAATCCACTCATAATCAAACATTGAAAGTTTTTATTTTTTCGAATGGTTTCTAAATTTTGTTTGCCTTAATTCTTGGGACTGATTCCAATTAATTACAACATTGAAAAATATATAGATTCTCTAAATTTTGGTATTATTCTTAAAACCATAACTTTACACATTTCAATTATTCTAAAATCTTCCATTATGAAATTAGGTACAATTTTTACTATTATATTACTCTAATATGTGTAGATTTGAGTTCTAATTCTATTTATGATTATATGTACTATGTTCTCACCTATATACATTTATTCATATTATATTTATGTGAACTCATGAGTTATTGCATCCCTTAGGGTTAGAAACAAAAAACATGCACAGGTGTACACTAGACAATATATATGATCACATGAAATCCCAATATGATAAAGGAAAACATGAAACATAGAACCTAAAACATTACTAAGAGATGCTACCAAAACACTTATAGAGTGGGCATAATAAGTGCCCAATGCTAGTTGTTAGTCCATTATCTTATGTATATAGATGTATATCTTTCATCTAACTCAATAATGTCATCAAGAGCATGTGCTTAAGTAACATAACCTTTAGAAATAGAAAAATAATCATATCACATCATAGAGATCCATGTTTTGTTATAATAAACTATAAGCATATAGAAAGCAAATAAATAAAAGCATTTGGATCATATAGTTCTACATCGATATGGTTTGAATATTTGTATGCATCTTTTTGTGAGACATACAAATTACCATTAGATCAAGGTACGATATCTTGTTTGAATAACACAAATAATTGGCTATTTTCATTATTTATATTGTATTACGCTATTTTTCCCTGTTTTGATATATAATTTTTTGGTTAACCCACTTTTAATCAGTTAGCCCTATTTTTTCACACCTACCAATAAACATAAACCATAAGAAATGATATTCAACCAAATGCTAAAAAATATACTATTTTAATATTGGCATGTTGCAAGGAAAAAGAGATCAAACTAGCAAAGATGTTATCAAATATAATGTTCAAATCCAACTTACTTCCTAAATACATAATAATGGTT
This sequence comes from Torreya grandis, assembly GCA_037957365.1. Lineage (NCBI taxonomy): Eukaryota > Viridiplantae > Streptophyta > Pinopsida > Cupressales > Taxaceae > Torreya > Torreya grandis. The sequence continues at coordinate 3,281,983 of JARHVA010000971.1, forward strand.
ACCAAAAGGTTGAAAAAACTGAATATGTTAATGTCCAAAAACTATTCATTGAATAAAAAACTAATAAAATAAAATAACACAAAACAAAATTAATAAAATTTCTTTTCATCTCAAGAAATATAAAAAAAGGTATGGAAAAACATATCAGTTGAAACTACTACTTAAATTCAGTTGACCACAACTAAGGTCAGTTTATTTGACTAATAGGAGAGCTATGTCTTACCAATAGCTTTTTCATCAAGCAACAACAAATTTCAATAGAATTTTGTTCATGAGAAACCAATGATTCTGTACCACTAAATAACATAATACCTTAACTTTTTTTGAAAACATAACCAATTCTTTGCATTATTCAAATAAAATAAAATAACTTATATATTCTATCTTGATCTAAGATTAATCCTGATTAGAATTTATTCACACAATTAGCCATTAAACATGTTTTGTAACAAGATAAAATAAATATATACATTTCCTTGCTTTAAAATCCTCAATCAAGCTTGCTCTCAACATAATATTAAACTTTCCCTCATATATGATGAGCTTGCATGTAGAATGTACTTTTTTTATATGTTATTAATGATCTCTAGTTTTGAGTTTTTGATATATTAACTACATTGATAGGCATGTACCCATATGAATGAATTATATATTTTGCATGATAGTCTAAATTAGACATTGGATAATGAATACGATAATATTTACCTACTTCTAATGCATGAAAATTATTAATGTAGTTAGCTAAAAGGCCTTAAGGATCACGTACATGATTTATGGTCCTCATTTGAAGTTAGAGGATGAATATGATCATATTTCATTATTGTTGATGCTTGGTGAACATTGGTGCGAGCCTGTCTTAGGGATTGATGGTTATGATAGGGATGCATGGCCTATCAAAGATGATGTGGTAGATACAAAAACATGAAAAGTCACTAACAATCATTAATGAGATTTATTATGATTTTACATTAGCAAGAATGATGTAAAAAATTTATTATTTTGTAAGATTTTTACATAGTGAAACATACATTTTATTTATTAGGTGTAATAGATTTGCCTAAATACATTAGGGATTGAACGCCAAACCATTGTGAGCTAGGTTAAATGTAAATCAATTTTTTTATGTGAGTGAGATGAGAATATTTTTCATGTAAATTTTTTATTGAAGACACTAATACAATTTTTTGTTCTTTTACAATAAGGTTTGCAATATAAAATATTTTTGGATGGGTGTCTCTATCCTCATGGTAGAAGTGTGGGTTTACAACTTAGGTAAGAACTATAATCTCAGATATGATATGTGGTTATAATTTGGTATGTTATACATTTTTCCAAGCATGCACATCTATCAAAATATTATCCCTTCAATATCACATTGAATACATTAAAAAACTCTCAAAATTAGGAGACATTTAAAACCCATAATGACATGAAAAAACTATCTAAGACTTCATTTCAATCTCCACTATGGCCACATCACATGACATGGGATTACTAATAGGGGTACATTAACCCACTGGTGATGAGGTATAAGATATGTAAGGATGATAGGTCACTAAAGTTCATTAATGAAATTTATTATGACATTTTTTTGGGAGATAGGTTGTGAATTTTTTTTTGGTATAGTTATCTCTACTATTGTGGTAGAAAGATAAAATAATTACTTCTTTTAAAAACCCTATTTTTTAATTAAAAGTTAGTCGAGATAATTTATCGCATCCACATTTTAAGATGGAAGATGAATACAATCATGATTCCTTGCTGCTAACATGTGATTTTGGATAATTATCCTTAACCTTAGGGGTAAATGTCTATTGGTATAAATGTATTGGCCTTTCAGAAACTAGTAATCAAATATAGATTGGTGAGTGGTAAATAAATCCAAGAGATGGTGTAGGTACCTTTTGCCACAGTGGAAAGTCTATTTTGTGGATATCAATTTGTTACATTCAATGTCATTAAAATATTTTATTTTTGATTTAATGCATATGCAAGGATGGATAAGTTCATTTGATGTTTTATTAAGCCAAAGTTATTCTTTTATTAACAACATCTTGAAAAAATATAATCTATATATGAGTTCATCATCTATGAGATAAATTTTGACAATCTATTTTTATATCTCAATGTGCATAAGACATAATAACATATTGAAAAAAATATAATCTATGTATGAGCTCACCATCTATGAGATCAAGTTTGACAATTCATTTTTATAACTCAACAGACATAGCTTAGAGACTAGGCATGTAGTCATTGTGAGCTGAGTTAAAATTAAATCAATATATTTAAATGAATGTGGTGAGCATATTTTATTTGTCTTAGTATTTTTGTTATCAGATATGTCAATATTTTATATTTTATATTTTTATATCAATACAATTCTTCTTGTCACAAACCTTTATATAGGTTTATAGGGTCATGATTTTTTTTATTAAAGTCACATTTTTTAACTTGAAGTTGATCAGGGTTAGAATTAGTTCAAGGTATCTATATGAAGTGACAATCACAAGATATTTATGGAGGGTGGGGCCTCACCTACCACCACATGGTGATTGAAAATTATTTTAACCTTTTAGGGTTTAGCTATGTAAAACCTAGGTTTGATTAAAGGGATGGGTAGGCTAAATACGTGAAATAATATGAAATTAATAACTACTAATTTGTTACATAATTTGACTTGTTTTGAATTTCTAAAAATAGCAATAAATGTGTGAAATTAGAGACTTATCTAGAAAACACCCAACATAAAGGATTTGAGTGTTGAAACTTGGGTTAAAAATAGGTCTGAGTATCATCTACAAGATCAAGGATTTAGATCTTATCCTAGATAGTAGCATCCCACTAGGACAATAGTTCCATGTGGCTATAATGTCCTAAAAATGGTGATAGTGTCCTCTTTGTAGGATTGTTCCTAAATTGTGGGTGCACTTGTGCTTGTGTTTTTGGGTTATGTTCGCATGAGTATGAAATATGTAACTCTATATTGTGCCTCTAATAGATTATTTATGATGAAAACCCTAGTCCTCCTTACAAGTATGGAATGAGCTAAAAATTTGTTTTCACTAGTAGGATAGGTTGGGCATCTTCAACACCCCACTGTGAAGAGAGTTTCCTACATATCAATACTCTGGGGAGGGATCAAGCCCAATGTAGTTCTCCCACCTAGGTGCTAGTTCAAGTGCAAGTGAATGCTAGAATGATAGTGGTATTGAATGCCTTGAGTGTGCTTGAAATCAGAAATATTTCAAATATGGGCTTAGTGTAGATGTAGATTGTAGTATGTATAATTAGGGAAAAATAGGGATTAATAACCTTGATTTTACTTAGCTTGTTTCTTGTTTCAATAGGTTTTTTGCATTTATTTTCCATCTAGTAGATATAGGTCTAATATTCTTATATTTATAGTGTTCCATGTTGGTGTAGACCTTTTTCCTATGGGTTTTGGATACACAACTACATTAGCTTGCCTACGGATCTAGAGGTTATTTAGGAAGATTAGTACCACATTTATTAGAATGTGGGGTTTCACTATCTCTCCAACCTATAAATACCTCTCTCCCTTTATATTATTCATTCAATGAGCTTGGATTCATTGAGATTCTTAGTTGAGAGCTGTGACAACTTTGAGATCTATGAACTTCATCTCTTTGTATAAGCAGTTCATCTCCATTATTAAATACCATGTGTTTAGTTTCTTCTCTCTTCTAGATTTCTTGATTCAATAGTTGTGTGTGTTCACTCTGTAGTCATCAATCTTGGACGTCTAATTCTGGATAACTCTTTCATTTCATAGCTTGTGCAAATAATAAAATGTGCTTAGGTTTACCTTAGGATGGTTATGCATTTGAAAATATATTTGTTGGGGAGAGTTAGTGAAAGGGACACTAACACCATGTTGGGGACACTAGCACCATGTGGCTCTATTGTCCTTAATGTGGCATTGATATCTAGCTAGTAGGTTGCTGGGCATGAAGGGTTATGATCTGGGAATGAAGGTCTAAGACTATGTTTTAAATAGCTAGTGACATCTGTGGTCTACATAATGGCTATAAAAGTGTGATAAAGGCTCTAGGGATAAGCTAGGAATAAGTTGTCTCAAGTGACACTCTTAACATCCAAATACCACTTTTATGTGTTTGTAAAGGTAAACGACTAAGCTATTTATGTGTATATTTTTTATCTTTGGTGTAAAAAATGATGGCATACAAACACACACACACACACACACACATGTTTATGCACATGCACACACATTAGTGCATGAGTGTGTGTATATTTTTTGTTATATACAAGAACTTGTACTTATGGTTCTATATTTTTTCACATGTGCTATTCTTTTGATATCATGCTATGGGAAAACATTTTTTGATTTAATGTTTTATTATTTTATAGGAAACATGAAAAATTTCTTGGTCAAAAAGAATAAAAACTAAGTATAAAAAATGACATCTTAAGTAGATGGAAAAACAACAAATAAAAGATGTGTAACAATGTGTAAAAAATGATTGTAAAACATACCCAATGTAAGTAAGATGCAATTACTAAGAGAAAACATAAGATATGTAAATGAACAAAAATTGATAAATCACATCACAATGTAAGACAAAATTAATCATATGATGCAAAAAATAACTATAAAATAAGATATCCAATGCAATAAAATGAGAAAGATAATCAAACAAGTATGAAAGATGTATAAAAATGTAAGAAAATAAAATAATTAAATCTAACATAGTGGAAAGTAAAAACATGATCATAAATTACATCCAATGTAAGATAAGTAAAAAAATCAAACAAGGACATGCAATAAAAGAAGCAAAGACCTCAGTGAGTGGAAACTCAAAATTAATGCATGTACTAGAGCAATGTGTAGGAAAACATGACTATCTAAAGAGATAATAGAGATAATAAATATGATTCATAATGGAAATGTGATGGGTGTTTTTGAGGAAATCCTAGTTGATTCCTTAGGTCTTATGATACAACTCACAAGTTGAAAAGCTAAGAGGTGCTGTAAATGGATGCTAAGGGTCATATTTGAAACAAATAGATAGAATATGGAAATGTAAAGAAGAGGGATTTGATTAGATAAAATCACTATCCACCAAGGGGATATCAAGAAATAAGTAGTGGATAAATAAGTAAATGAGGTGCCATAAGGGTGATATAGAAATCTTTAGTAAAGACAAGACATGCTAATCAAGTGGTCAAAGCTAAGAATTGTCGACATCAAGGGCCTAGAGAACCCCACCTAGTAAGTGTAAACTTGAGCTAATAAGTGAAGTACAAATATCATCCCATGAAGGATAAATTTATGAAAAATAAAATGATCCTACCTTTCCACAACATATTCCTCACTCCGTAGGACCCCTTACAGAGTCATCAATGTACTATGAAGATTGGCTACTTGCATGAGAAATTAGGTGGCACTAGAATCTAATACAGGTAAGTAATGGTGTAGTGAAACATCCTACCCCACCCTATTAGCTTACTACACCCCAATGGACTTTGGATTTATCATGAGGTGAACTATGGAGTTTGAGCTTCAACTAGAATAAAAATATGTGCCAATAATATCACATATTTTGGTGTGATATGAATTCTAAGATTTGATTTTCTATTTGACATTTCCTTTTCTTATGATGTAGATTTTAATTCTTTTAGATTTTTTTCTCTTTTATTCCTCCACAAGGATTCAATCAAACAAATAACGGGTGATAAAGATGAATAATATAAGATAATCTATACCTAGCTACTAGAGATGATAAATTGAAGACCATAATGCCTAAAGACTCATAAACTTGCACTTTATAAATGAGTGTAATCTCAAAATTGACCTAAGTGTGCATTAATTAAAATGAGAGGGAAATATAGGACTGTGGAAGATCCATTCATGTGAAAAATGGTGATATAATGAATATATTCTAGTAACGAACAACAATAACAGAGTTTTTCTTCATAAGACTAAGAAAAAATAGGGGATTTGAAAGTACATGGAAATGTAAGTCAAACCATGTAAATTAAAATTAAAGAATGAGAAGCTCTATGAAATATGGTCATACTAGGGAATCCATAGTAACCTAAGAAGCATCTAATATAATAAATGATTAAAAAAATCATTCCAAAGGAAGGGTAATGAAAAATATACCAAAGAATCACATGGAAACTAAGGCTAAATGTAAGTGAAGTAACATGTGGAAAAATAAAATTTGAATGTGATACCAAAGATCCATACTCTTAAAAATGGATATGTGCCTAATGCCAAATACTTATAAGTCATTTCACATACATGTAGATACTTTAAGAATAGTAAGTGCCGTGTTAGCTCAAATTGGGGATGGGGGCTTGGATCACCCTATCTAATTCTAAAGCTATAAGTTTTTAGAATATAATAATAATTATACCATCACTGAAAGAGAAGATCTGGCCATGGTGTTTGCACCACAAAAATCTAGGCATTATATATTAAATACACCATTCAAGTTATTCATATATCTTCAATCCCTATGATTCTTAGTGAATAAGCCAATGTTGAGAGGATGGATTTCTAGAGGGTTGATGTTATTTCAATAATTTTAGTTTAAAATCAATGTGAATCCATGTAGTGAAAAAGTGGGTCCATTTTATCTCAGTCACATATAGATTGGTGAGGAGCCATATGAATTATTGGATGATTCACTTGATGCTCACCTATTTCAAGTATATATGATCTTAGAAAATATGGAAGATATAGAAAAAAATAGGATAAGGGATTTTTATTTTGCATTGTGTTGAGAAAAATAAAAATCAGTTGGCCATACGAGATTTACCATTTAATATTATTAATTGAATTCTCCACAAAAGGGTAAAGATGATATGTTTTGAAGAGTATCCAATTACCATAAGAGGCCACAACTATTAGAAGAAGCACACTAGAAAGTTGTAGGAGGTAAATTTGCATAAAAATATACTATGAGTAAAATACTACACAGTGGTATTTGATGGCCTACTTTATTTTAGGATGCACACATAGTCTCAAAACACTATGAGGTCTATCAACAAGTGGGAAGGTTGAACTAAAGGGATGAATTCATTTAAATTGAATGCTAGTTATACAATTATTTGAACAATGGGGAATTTATTTTGTAGGGCCTATCAGTCTTTCTAGAAATCTTAGTCATGCCAAATATATTTTTGTTGTGATGGATTATTTACAAAGTCGGTAGAAGTTTTAGTGCCAAAGACACATCTAATTTTTTGTATAAAAACATCATAACTAGGTTTGGGTTCCCTATAAATATAGTTAGTGACAAAGGAACCCATTTTTCCTAAATAATACCATAAAAACTGTGACTAAGGATTTAATGATATCACACCATAAAAGGATGACTTATCGTCTTCAAGCCAATGGACATGCATAATCATTAAAAAAAGTTATGGAAAAGATGATTATAAAAATATGTAATATACAAAGGGATAACTAGGAGGATCATATGATAAATTATCATTGTTTGAGAGGAATGTTGGTGTAGCACTTAACAACATGACTCCTGTGCGCGCGCTCCCTCAAAATTTGAAATCGGCTGTTGGGATTCTAGCGGCCAGTGTGGCTGTGGCTACCGTTAAGGGTGGGTATTTTTATGCTAGTGAGGGGAGGGATCTGAATGCCCCTAAAGTAATTTCTTCTGCGAGGGGAGGAGATAATACGGCCTTGCATTTTGCCTATGCTCCTGGTTCAGGGTATGGACCTGGGGGAAGATCATTCGTGGATGTGGCGGCCTTCGAAGTGGATATTCATGATGCTTTGCCTAATGCATCATTTGGGCCAACCCGTGTTTCACCTGTAAGTGCTTTAAAACCTATTAGGGTAACTCTAGAACCTGAACTAGTGGAAAATATCTTCCAATCGGAAGAACGGTTTTCCTCTTGTGCTGCCATTTTTCATTTCCATGGTTTCTGGCCCTCTCTTGTAGATCTAAAGAACTGGATTTCCAAGAACTGGACGCAAATTAAAGATGGTCAAATCCTTCCTTGCACTAGGGGTTTTTTTTATAATAGTATTTCAAAGCCCTGAAGATAGGAAGTCTATATTGTGTCACAATAATTTTTCTTGGCAGGGCAGATTTCCTCTTATGGCCAAACCTTGGCATAAAGATTTTAATCCTCTCTCAGAATCCTTTAACAAGCTCCCTATATGGGTGCGGCTCCCTTATCTTCCGATACACCTGTGGCATGAGGAGGTTTTTGAAACCATTGGAAATGCTATAAGGGATTTTTTATATAAAGAAGATAGTACGATGCTACTCCACTCGACGTGTGCACAATTTCTGGTAGAGCTGGATGTTTCTAAGGGCCTTCCTGAGGCGATTTGCCTTGAATCCCCAAGGGGTACCTAGAAACAAATTTTGGATTATGAGGGGATCCCTTTTCAGTGCAGGAAGTGCCACCAGATGGGTCATATTGCTGCTCGTTGTGTTGCTGGGAAATCCAATCCCAAATGTTCACCTTCTTGGTGGCCTAAGGTTTCCTCTGAACATAACATTGATAAACAACCTCTGGAAGTAACAACTGATTCAGAGTCTGAGAATGAGTAAAGTTCACAATCTAAACCAGAAGTTGAAGAGGAATATTTGGTGAAACATTCTAATGAAGCCCTTGCGGAGGCTGTGGTTAGTGATATAGCTGAGCCAGAGGAGGAGATGGTGGTCTCTTCCCCTGCTTTGGAGGATCTTTCTAAGAGCCAGACTGTGTTTGATTCTCACAAGGATTTTATGCCCACTAGATTCCAAAGATCATTGTCTTCTGAGGCATGGGTTGTTGAGGCAGCTAAGGTAGAGGATGGTTGGACAACAGTAAGGAGAAAGAAGTCTAAGCCTGTGGTCCCTCCTCTAGATATGAACCTTTGGTCATGTAAAAAAAAAAAACCTTAACTTTAAAGACTCATCTAAAGTTCCCTTTTGCTGACTGGTTTTTGGGGTCAGTAAATTGGTCGCTTTTCTGGTTTATTGGTTATTGGTCTGGGAGGTTGTTCAGCTTGCTGATCTAGTTGGTTAACTTTTAGATCAGTGTTTTGATAGCTATTTTTTCTGGTCATATTTGTTGGTAACAGGTCCCTGTAAAACTTGGTTTTGGTACTTTTCTGTAATCAGGTTCTTTTGTTAACCTGGTTGTGCTTTATGGTTTATCTTTCACCTTGTTGTATAGGGTTTTGGGGTCCCTTCAAAACCTGTTTTTACCTTAATCTAAAACTAGGAGGATCATATACCTATAATCTTATGGGCATATAGAACCAAATATAAATGGGTAACTAGTTTCACTCCTTTTTAGCTAGTCTATAGGATGTAAGCAATGATGCCTATGGAATATGAAGTTTTTAGTCTACAAATTACATTTATAATGTGACTAGGATATTAGGAATCACTTAGGGTAATGTTGATCAATTTGACATATATAGAAGAAACTACACAAAGAGCAAGTTGGACACAATAAGTACACAAATAGAGCTAAAAGGTATGGTATGATTGTAACCTATGATCAAAGGAATTTAAACTAGAAGAGATAATTTTATTGTATGAAAGTATACTCATAGCACATCTAAGGAAACTACCTATTCCATGGAAAGGCCCATATGTTATCCATGAAGTATCACAATAAGGAAATATATTACTTGGGGACCTTCAATAAATCATCCTTCTAGGGAAAGTAAATGGCTAAAAGCTTAAGCCCTACCATTAGTGATCTCTATATATCTCATGTTGAAAACAAAGTAGGTGCTTAGTTGCACCATGTAGTTAGGAATTTTTTTTATTTTACATATTTTATTTGTATTTTTATAGGGTTTACTGTATATGTGTATCGTGTGATCTCTATAATAATAAACATTTAGAGCATGTTGCAAAGTCAAATTCACATAAAATGAGAAAGCATACCAAAAAGTATCATGGGTAGTGGAATACATGTTAATAACATTTATTATTACCAAAATCCAGCTCATAACAAGGATTTGTAGCTATACCAAATAGACTACAAGGATCAGATGTAAAAGACCTCTTAAATATACCTAATTTTGGCCAACTAAATGAAGTGGTGATGACTCTCTCAAGTTGATACATTAAAGGGGCCATCCATTTATTGAAGGAATTTAAAATACACATTAGTGCCACCACCATGGCACAATAAATTGACATACCATCAAGAGGAAAATCATTGGCACTATACAAAACCAAGAGCCCTCTAATCCACTCCAACATAAAGGAGGCTTATCCATGAGAATCCATAAGGATCCCCATCGACTCAATGAGTGATTAACTCATATGATTTTTCACATAATGTATCAAAAATTAGTATTATAAAACTATGAAAAGTGTGTGACAATAAACTAAGTGAGTCATCGACATTGGACATTACATGATCTGACTCAAAGAAGAATTCAATTAGCTAGAGTTCCTAGTAATTGAGTTGATCGCCAATATTAATAAGGTTATCACAAATGCATCACATATTTTTCAATAACAATTTTGGGTATTACCACTTTTATTCATGTAATTGAAATTATTAGACAAGACAATCACACTAAATGTCAATTACTGGCCTAAAAATACCTTTGTAAAAGAGCATGGATAAGAACTAGACAAAACTATGTACAACTCAGGCATTTAAACCAATGGTGGATTGAAATTCATGGGTTGATTACTTCACATTTTCAAGTACCTTTGAAGGTCCTCAAATATTTAGGGCCAATATAAAAGTGACATAGATGTATAATGGGGTCTGATTATAGATCCATGAACTCACCAAGCTGCTAGTGACAACTCTTTCATTCTTCATCAACATCATGGATGCAAGGGTAGAGTTAATAAGGTATAAATCCCTAGTTACAAGGTTACTACAACCACCTAAATCCATGCCATCTAGAGTAGAGAAACCTCTGCCATAAGCACAATATGAAGTGTAGGCCCAACCACAAACATAACTATAACCATCTACATCTTCTTCATAAGTAGTTCTAGGAAAGTGGAAAGCAATAGCTTGTAAAACCTCACTCTGTCAAAGAAGAAGACTTGCAACATGATTATATGGCTGAGCAATAAAAGCATGTTTAATATTATCACGAAGTATGACCTAAATAAGTTTTAGGTCACATTGGAATTGGTCTACAAGTCCATTTTGGATGATATCATAAAGGACATCTAAAAAGAATAAGAGGAGTAATAATTATTTTTTATAAAAGTAGTGTGCACCTATCAGCTATAAAATAATGTCCTATCTATACTTTTGGTATGTATACCTACACCTCCTAAATATATAATTTTAGATATAGATGTATAGGAGGAAAATTTCTTCCATAGAATGTAAACTATATTTTAATGAGGAGAATCAAGTGTAGGTCCATCAACTATGGATAATGCATCAATGCAGATGACCGCATAATAGATAATGCTAGAATAAGTATGGATGCAACATGAAAGTACACAAAGGCCATTAACATGTATACCATGAAATAATAGTAATGTAAGGCCATTGTAAACCATCACAGAGTGCATGGGAACATTTTACACAAGGGAAGATGTTGAAGAAGAAGCTAAATTAAAATGAACTTAAGAAGAGCAAACCATAATGTAGGATTGTGCATCTAAACACCAAAGTAAAACCTTTTTCATATTAGTTAAATTAAGAACACCTATTATAAATTGCAAAGTTATCATTTATTCATCTCATTTCCTTTCTCTTTTTCCACATCCAACTCCACCATCCTCACCATCATTATCTCCACATTACCCAACTTTACCATGGATACCCCAAATAATCGAGTTTGAGGTATCAGTGCACAACAAAAAAATATAAAAGAGCATATTTTAATATAATAAAAAATAGAGGAATCCAAAACATAAGATGTCATCATATATCAATAATCACAATAAACTATGAAGGATATAGAAGAAGCTGACAAGGCTATGGTAAAAAACAAAATGACCAAGCTAGAGCAAGCCCATAAAGAAGAAGAGAAACAAAATAAGGAAGAACAAAAAGTAAGGAAGATGAAAATCAAAAAAATAAAATGAAGGAAGAAGAGAAAATAAAAAAAGAGCAATAAGACAAAGATGCATAGGAGGCACAAAGGAAAAGTAGAGGCTGATCAGGAAACCAAGGGAACTACAAAAAAATAAAAAGAGGAACTACAAAAAATAGGAAAAGTAGAGGAAGAAATTTGAGGGTAGAAAAATAGCCAAGGAAGTTGAAGAAAATAAGAAAGAATACCTATGCAAGTAGGAGGAAATGAAAAAGAGGGCCACCAAAGAGAAAACAACAAAGGATGTTTTCAAGTAAGCTATAAATTCTAAACAAATGATAAAGGAACAAACTAAAAATGAGGTGAAGGTGTAGGTAGAGAGGGTTGCCAAATCAAAATATGAGTTGGAGATAAGAAAAATGTCAAAGTCATATCAAAAACCTAAATATTTAAGGGATAAGAGAAATCTATACAAAAAATAGATGAGGTGAAGGACTTCATTATTGAGATCCAACAACCATTAAGCACATATGTGGGATCAAGATCAACCTAGGGAGAAGTAAAATAAAAAGCATCATAGGATTACCCATAAATCATTAGTCAATGTTTATGGGATATCTAAGTTCCACCTCTATGAAAAACAACATTCACACTCCATTTCCATGGGTAGCCACACTATCAGAGTATTAATCTATTTTGGTATTGAATAGGGAAGGTTCTCACTATGGAAATATTGATGTTGAAGACTCCAAAGGTTTTAATATAGTTTGGTGTCCCCCATTATCAAAGAAATATTACATTTTGGTATTGTAGAGGGGAGGCTTTCCTTATGGACATATCAATATTGAGGATGAATCATGTTTTTTTCAAGATTTTCCTAAGATCCAAGTTCCAACAACTACCCCTATGTGGTTTAGATATTTTTCACAAAATATGGAGTGTAGTTGGTAAGTTACAGAGTTATGGGAGGTAGAATAATTATCAATATTAGTTTCTGTAATAGGGTGAACTCATAATACATTAAGAAGATGGAATGGGATGAAAAAATTATAAATGACTTGTGTGAATGGATGACAAAAAAGATTACCTTCAAACCAAATAAGATTTTTATGCAAATCTAGATAGCATTTGCAAATGACATTAAAAGAGTAACATCAATGAATCTTATCCAATATGTGAATCTAGATAACATTGTAGTTCTCCTTAATTCTATTGTCAATAAAATCATCTTCAATTTGGCATCAAGTACATATCCATCATTTTTTTTTTGGATTGCTCATTAGTTAGTTGTTTTTTTATCATTAATGGAGGCACCTATGGTAGATTTGAATTGGGGCCTGCACCTATAATAGTACCTAGGCCAATGCCTATCTCTATCTCACTCTCCTATGGTGATTACCTGGCTATTAAGGTCTAGGATGTGTCAAATATATCATCCTAGCTTGTGACCACCATGTTGTATAAGCATTTGTCACCATAGCATCAACTATGCCTCCTGTATAAGCTAATGTTACTAGATATATCATCAAATAGGTACCAACTATCTACACCCTTGGAATGGATCACCTCCAGTCTCTAATCTCCTGTGTGACATGTAAAAAATAATTAGGACCATTAGGAACATCCTATTGAAACCCACACTATCTCTACACATGATCAATTCTCAACTACTCCACTATGAAGCTTTATTGACCCATTATATAGTAGGGTGTAGTCATATACTAGGTCACATACCCATCCTCCACCTAGCCAAACTATATAGCCATATAAAATATTCATCCACCATCTCATCTATCACTCATCAATAATAGTATAAATATCCTTTGTGGCCCTGATAACCACATCTTATCTAGTACCATCTATACGCTAATGGATATTATAGGCCTCATTATAATCACTACTCAATTGACTGATCTATTAAAAGGTGTTACCAGGCTCAAACTTGAAGTAGTGTGCTTGGCCCACTGATATTTACACTATGATATGCCACCATATGAAGATATTTATAGTTAGGCCACTACTATGGGGTATCATGAAAAATATATGGTGCAATCCAACATGTCTCTAACTAATCAATCAGACATATCTAGGAAAATTAGATACTCTTGTTAGGAATCAATAGGACACTAAAAATCACCATCAAAATCACTACCTCTCTAGGTACCGATGCCTATACTGGTGCCTAGCCTTATGCCTGTATCTGACATTGTATCTATCCTATAATGGCTAATGCTACCAAACCTCCATCCCTTCTTAAGATGACACCTAGTGGGAATGCTAAGTCCTCTAGGGCATTAATATCTATGGACCCACCCTATATAACAATGTCTATGATGCCGACCAAGTCCTATAACACTACCAATCATGCCTACCACATCCACTAGATTCAGGGTCCTTAAATTGGCAATCATAGTATGTATTGCATGTCCTTAAGGATCATTGTCACCCCACATGTAGGAATTTATAATGTCAAAGTCTTAGAGTACCAATGCTCAACTAACATTGGTAGGTAGGATCTATCTACTCATATCACTAACATTTGTGTCACATGATGTAACCCAAATGTCTCTAGAAATATTTCCATCTCCTTCATCAAAATGTCTAAATGATGCATAACACACAAATGTCACTCATGAGCAGTCATGACCTTGACTCACTTTTGCATATAAAAAATATATCAATCACATTTGTTTCACTTCTATTCATATTTTAAAATCACATTTTTCTCATTTTAGACTTAAATTATCACTTATTTTACCTAAGAAAACTCCTCTTCTAATTTCAATAGTTTAAGTTTGAGAAATTTCATCATTTTAGTGATATCACCATTTGGCAGGTGTTGCTTCCATTTTTTAGGGCATTCCTATTATTTTTTAGGATGTTCCCACTATTTATTGACCTTTTGATCATCTGACTAAATCATCATTTTCATTGATCTCATCATTTGTCTTACAATTTTTCCATTTTGAGAAATTTTATCCCAAAACAATGATCTTGTCATTTTCTCTCAACTTTTCCATTATAGTGATTTTCCATTTTTGTAGTGATTTTGATGAATTGGTCATAGCCTCATCATTCAACTAGTAATCCTATTGGTTGTGTGTGTGATCTCATAATTTTTAAGGTGAATTAGAAATGGTGATTTCACTAGACCACCTACTTATAATGTGTAATAAATGCATTAAATGCCAAATTTTACCAAAAAGGTACCTATTGATGCTCCACTCCCTGTGATTCATTGATATTCTCACACTCACTCGCCTAGATGCCTCTAGTGTGGAATGCGTGCCATTATATTCACAAGTCTTTTGTCCAACTATAGAGATCAATTTTTCAATAGGAGAGAGTCAAAATGAATAATTTTCATCCCCAAGGGTAAATATATAGCTCCAAATTTTAATTTATCTCACCAACCTATTGTTGCATTATTTTTCTTCCCTAGAGGCTTGGAGATGGACTTGTGGTCCATTTTTCCTCTTGTTTTCTTCTAATTACTCTGTTTCATGGCCTCTTTGGCCATAAAATGTCTTATTTTAATATTTTTGAGGGATTAGTACTCAAAATTAATTTCAACCCACCCCTCGATGGGACATATTAGGTGTCCCAAATAACATTTAAGACATTGGTGTGAACCTATTTTTAACAAATTGAATAAAATTCAACAAAATGTGAACACATCATTCTAAAATATTTATTTGATCATTTTAAAATAATTTTTCATTCTTTGAAAAGATGTTTCTCTACTTTTCTCTCAAAAATGCCTTCTCAAATAGGGTAAAAATGTAGAAACTCAATTTTTGCCAATTTCATATCAAAATTACAATATGAAGAATTTATTGTAATATCACATAGATCATGCCTAAATCATGAAAACACTCTAATTCATTCACACATGTTATGTGTATCTTATAAAACACATTAGGGCATCCATGAATGGGTCAATGTACTATAACCAATTGTCAGCATCTTTTAATTCAATATGAGCCTATTCTAATTTTATAAGCAATACTTTCAAACATTTAAATGGAGTAATTATTTATCTCTCAATATTACACAAAACCTAATCAATATTACTTAGCTAATCAAATCTAATTAAATGGATAAGTAGAATATCCATAGAAATTGGCTAACTTTCTAATTTTTTAAATCTAAAACTTGACAAATATTAGTATATATTATATCATCATGACCTCATTCAGAAAATTGGCAAGCATTATCATGAATGTATAAAATATCAACATAAATTTAGAATTTGGAAGCCATGCCTCATTAATGCAACCTTTTTCCAAAATATTTATGACATTCATTACTCCAAATTGAGTTGATTCATGACCACACATCTCATTCTTGATCCAATGACCATAATTGATTTGATCAATTTATAAATAAAGGGTGACCTATCCAACACACACACACACACACACACACACACACACACACACACACACACACACACATATTGTGTGTGTGTGTGAGAGGACTTATAATGCATAAATCTTACAAAGGATTCAACCATTTATCACATTTACCAAACAAGACAACTCATATACAAGGGTAGATGACCTTGAATTTATCGAAGGTCATTGACAAATACTCTTAGATCTACAATCTAGGCACAAATACACATTTAATTTGGATTGGAGAATGAAGTCACTGAAAAGGTATACCTTATTTTGGTTATGGTTTTCTATTTTTTTATTTCCTCTTGAACCTTGCCCAATCCAAGGGATTATGCTTGAGGTGTCTTGTTTATCAATTTATTATTTTAAATGAACTAATAATGAACTAAACCATCTTGTAATCATAATCTACACAAGGATACCAATCTCAATTTTTAGGAGTTAGTCTATTGATTCTTTGGGAAGTACATCCATATGCCTTCCACTTAGAGAAAACTCTACCTATCACACTTTTTTAGTAAATCCAAGTTGATTTCATTGATGATTATCATGACCTCTCTTCCCCTCATTGTGGACTAACACTCATACTTTAATATGATTTAGACCTCATTTAGTATTTTGTATCAGGATAAGTTAATTTTCAAGATAACTTAACCCTTGTGGTGATTTTAGAAGTCTATCAGGTCATCGATGAGATTCCATTAAAAAAAAAAGGTATGATTTAATTTCATTTTCAAATTCTAAAAGAGTAGGAAATCAAATTGTTAAAATATTAAAGTTATTTCTTTACATAGAAATATATGCAATGTTGTCATAATTTACAATATTTTTATAATTCGAAGAGAATATTATCAATTCAATAATATTGGATACATATGCCAAAAGGTTATTTTAAATAAAAGGAACTTTTATTTTTATTTTAACTCTAGGACTTGTAAATAAATTATATTTTCATAAATAATTTTTAGATTATTAATTATTTATATTATCATAAATAATTTAAGTTTATTAAATTATTTATAATTTATTTATACCTAATAAAAACCTACATATAATCTAATAATATTAAAATAATATTATTCTAATCCTATGTAATACCAAATTGGATAACACATGGTAGCTACTCTTACCACATCACACAGTCATAAAGTTTAAATAAAATTTAACTCCATGTAAACTAAACTATCAATCACCTAAATTAGAGGCATCCATGCTACCATTGCACCACCTCCTTTCAGCCTAAATTAATTCCCTTAGTCATTGCCACTCTAACTCATGTTATGCAAAGAGTTATCCATGCACCACTGCCACATAAAGAGATAAGTAAAATCCATTAACTTAAGTTGAATCCAATCAATGCACAAAGGGAGGAGAGTTTCTGTGTAAAGAAAAGTTTATAAATGTAGATCGATGATTTTTAAAAAAAAGCCAATTCTTGGAAGGAGAAGCCAATTCTTGCAAGGAGAAGACAACACTTGGAAGTAGAAGGTCAACGCTTTAAGGGAGAAGGTTGACGCTTTGAGAGAGCAGGTTAATGTCTGGGCAGAAGAGGATCAACGTAGAAGATCAACACCTTATTCACTTACCTCCACAAAATCCTTGTTATCTCCATACCACCACCATACTTTTATCTCAGCTATTTCAATTCAAGTGGAACCACATTCTATTTTAGTCAAGGATTTCAATGGGTACAGAAACACCTCTGCAAAGCCAGATAGAATCAGTGAAGTTGAGAATCCTTGTGAAGAAGGTAAATATAATATTTTATTTAAATTTTAAGGAAAATATAATGTTTTTATTTACTTATATAAAACTAAATTATAATTATTTAAATTATATTTCTATCACACACAATTATTTATTATATAACTTATGTATGAAATGCGAACATATATTAAATTGCTAGTATATGTTTTTCTCAATTGTATGGAAAATAGAATAATTTTTGCATTATTTCAAACAAAATGAAAATGCTTCTTTTTTTTAGGGAAAGTAAATTATTTTATATTATTAGTAAACAATACTGTACTAAAGCAAAGGAATGCTTAATTTGTATGGTTAGATGCTTCCCTGTTTGGCAAAGGAATGCCAAACCCGTATGGTTAAATGCTTGCCCATTTGGAAAATGAATGCCTAATCCATATGGTTATATTCTTGCCCATTTGGAAAAGGATCCCTGATAGGATAAAGTATACCCAAGTTATATTCACAGATAAACATTAATTTAAAAAAAATTATTTTAGGATAGGAGGTCTCTACATTGATTTTATTCTTGCCTTGCTATTTTGATTACATATTGATATATTAGATAAGAAAATATATTATTTTAATCACTTGTTATGTTTTATTTTGAATATCCTAATTCATGTAGATAATTTTTATTTTTCATATCCTAATTCACTTAGTCGTATGTTTTTGCAAGGTCCCTAAAAATGAATATGTGAAGTATTTGGTGAAAGCACAAAAGATGTGGAAGAGCTTCTTGAAAGGATGAGATGTGAGGGTAGTATATCAGTAACATATCATGTTAGTGTCAAGTCCTCACTATCCATACTAAAAAAATATTCTCTCACTAAGGAAAACCACTTTATCTAACCTTCTTTGAAGTGCAAGGATAACCATTTAGGGTTTGGAAAGTGTAGTATCCAAGAAGAATAGGGTCTTAGACAATTTTACCATGGAGAAAAAATATTTAAATCATATAAATCTTGCACTTATGGGTGATAAGTTATAACTTGAAAAAATGTGCCAATCTTGATACTACCAATGCGTACACCAAAGCACTCTATAATTTTAGGGGACAAATAGATAGGGTCCTGAACATAAATTTTGATGGAATGATTTCCATCTATGAGCAAGAGATGTAGCATTAGAAATAATTCTAATGAATGAGCCTAAGTACCAATATATAATATATGCACACTGACTTTTTTGACCGATAAGTTATGTATACTTATGGAATTTTACAAAAATATTGGTCAAACATTGGCAAAGTGAAATAAAATAACTATGGATTTTAATAATGTTTTATATTGAGCATTCATTGATGTGATATGTTTGTAATGGAATGATAGGATGCATATTTATTTATGTGGTTTATCTAGGGGCATTATTTATAACTTATCTATAGCTTAGTGTTCAGAATTCTCTTATGATATTTTGTTTTGTCATTTTGAGACCCTTAATATTATCATCAATTTTTATTAAAATATCAATAAAATTTATAATGGTGTTAATGTTGTATAAATTATATGAGATTACCTAAGATGGGATCCATACTATTCTTGAAAGATATATAAGGTTATAATTTATTTTGAGGGTTATGTAATTATCATTTATAGACCCTTAATATTATCATGGTTGTATGTTAAAGTATGAAAAAACCATAATTAAAACGATAATACTCTTTATATTTAAATAATATAACACTTTATGTATAGATTGTATAATTATCAATTAGATCATAAGGTATAGAATAAACATTTAATATGGTATGTTCTAGCTGAACCCTACTCGGGATTACATTAAAAAAGTAAACTTCTATGAGCATTTGAAAAAAGATTAGGAAATATGTGTGTCTTCTTTGCACTTAATTTGTTAATGAATGTTTTGCATGCTTTTATTTTTTTCCTTTTTATACCAAATATACCTATTCTTTGTGCATTTCCTTCAAAAATAATCTCTAACAAAAATATGAATGGAGAAGAATGTAAACTTTTATGTGGAGAAAATGCTTAATTTTTTGGTAAACACAAGTGGTATTCATTACAATTATATGAAAACTTCCATATTTTGAGTCCAATGAAGTCATAAAAATATATATAGTCTATTTATGCAATGTTTCCTTTCATGTTTTAAACTTATAAATATATCTTTTCCAATTCACAATTTGCTCTTTCATCTCAAAACCATATTGATAGTTTCCACCTTCATCTAAAATTTTATTTGAGGAAACTATTGATTCATATGGTAGGATTCTCAAAGCTTTGATTTGATTTGATTAGTGGAAATTAAAAAGAATGTATTGTTAAATAATGTGGAATTTGTAAAGTAAGAACCCATAACAATATTGAGCGTCCCAATTTACCAAACCAAATATCAAAGCTATGCACAAAATGTCAATTGCCCAAAATAAAAAATGACCAACATGATGGAAATAAAATAAAAATAGAATATATATTTTTTACAAGGATAACTAAGAAAGAGAATTGGACATGTGAATTGAAAATAAAAGAATGAAATATTCTCTCAAAATTGTTAATGATATAAACCATCAAGCAGATGCCTTGCCACCTAAAAAAAGATGTGATCATGTAGCTGACATGGGGACAAAACCAGGGGATAGGAAGACAAAATTATAATATAAAAATTATTGTTATTAGTAAATGGAATTATGGTTATAGTACCAATCAGATTAGTGGAGGACTGATTATGGCAACTAGCTCAAGAATAATCACCATAGCCACCAAATTAAGTACAAAAAGTAAAAGAAGAAATAGATGTCATAATATTAAGAAAATATGGATTTACAAAATCATCAATGAAATAGGGATATGGTCCCACAAAATTCATTGATTGATGGAGGATTAGGTGTAAACATATTAGCATAGAAAGTAGGGAAAATTTTGGGTTAACCACCATTACTTAGCACTGACTTCAGTTTAAAACTACTAGATCAAGAACAAATTTCCACACTAATTATTCTTATCATCCAGAAAAATATGAATTCAAAAATATTATTAAAATCATTCTTTGTAACTATAAAAATGTAAATCATTATAAAAAATTATGATACAATACTATAATGCCTATGGTTGAAACCCATAAAATCCATTCATAATTAAGAAGATAATACAATTGCAGTAAAAATTAGTAGAACCTAATTTAACAATGGATAATTTAAGAGATAAAATAACTGGAGAAGAGCACTTTATTCTGAGTGGAGATTATATTAAATTTGAACTAGATAGTGAGGATGTTATAGATTCAAATGAATGCTCACAAGATAAAAGGTACATAGATAGAGGTTTACTACATTGGAAAATAGGTGAGTATGAAATGTTAAAACCAACATATATAAAATCAAAATTTCATATAAACCAATTTGAATAAACTTTATATATATTTTTAATTAAAACCTATAATCATCTTCAATTTTCAAAAATTTATAGTACGTGTCTAGGAACGACAATTTTGAACCACTATCTTTGTTCCTTTTCAAATGCCAACACCATTACACTAAAATTTTACATGAGAATTTGCATAGATTCAATAGAATGAACATTTCCATTACTTTCACCTATAGGGAAATCACCATTTACATCTTCAACCTTAGATTTAATGTTGTATATAGGGGTAGTAGGTAGAGGAATGCCTTGACTATTAGACATTGTATCCTAAAAAACCCTAGTACACACAAAAACAATATAATTGGTAATTAATCATAAAAACATGAACCATAATGGAAGCATATTTGAGTATACTTATACATTGGAGAATATCTAGCCATATGTAGATGCAACCATAGACATGTTGAGGTAAGGAACATTGTAGAAAACTTTTTTTTACATTTGAGGGATGAATTACTGAAGAATATCTAGAACACTGTGCATTAACATATCATTCCCACCTCAGACCTATTACAAAGCTATCTAGGAAAGGATAAACATTAATAATTCATATCAATCATCTTTTTTGCTCCATCATTACCAAATTAAATAAGAAACATAAAACATATAAAACATAAGATGTAAATTCTTTGCTTCCATCATTTACATCAATAACCAAAAAAAGAAAAAGAAACATATAACATATAAATCATTTTCATCAATCATCATTGTTTGATTCATAAATAGAGGGTGATGAAGTTTGAACCAATTTGGTATTTTGTTGTGGATTCACATCATCAACAAATACCACTCTAGATAATTCTAAAATATTGTTTACCCATTAAAAATTAGTTTCCAAAAACCAAAACATGTGTTGTTATTTTGAATTTAACCATAATAACACTTCAAAAACTCAAAAACTATTTGCTAACCATTTAAAATATAGTTTCCAAGAATGAAAACGTGTGTGTTATTTTTAATTTAAGAATAATTTAACATGAGAATGCAATGATATATGAAGGAATGGAAGATGTTTATGGAAGATGCCTTGTAATTGATGTTTGTGAGTGGTTTGGTATGCCATTTCTTGCTAAATTCTATAGGGAAAAACTTATATCAAATTTAGATGTTTTTGAATTTATAAGTTTAATATAGATATGAGGAGGATAATGAAAAATTAAATGGTGTATCAATTGGAATCATATTCACAAAACATGAAACACTTAGTTACATCATTGAAATATTTTTCAGTCTTAGGTTTGATTTCAAATATCTTATAATCACATCATAACTAAAATTTATAAAATTACATTGAATTTTCACTCTAAGAAATATAGGAACATAATTAAGCTACATTATCTCCATAAATTCTATCTGTATCTTGCTTCACTACCCTATTTAGATGCCCAGTCCAAACTTGTTGCTTATGATTCTTATAAGGAGGGTTTGGAAAGATGGCTATGTATTGCAACATGCTATGATGTCATATTGTAATCATAATTTATATGAATTCACTCTCTTTACAAAGGGTATTTTTGTTCCCATCATGAACTTGTTGGAAAAAATGAGCCATTGGGTGTTGTGTACTTGATATTACCCTTCTCTTCATCTTGTTTTAAACATATACCATACACTTTTGGAATAACGATAATGTTTCAAAGTTGTCTACTACTATAAAATATCTATCAATAATATCTCAAGTTTTACTTGTCAAGGATTAAAGTTCATCAGCTTCTCCACTAATAGGATTTATTCATACAAAAATAAAACATTATGTTATAAATGCAGAGAAATAGAAAATAAATGAGTATGAGCACTAGAGAAATGTCTTACATTATCAACCTCCCTCAATTTATCTTCACTATCATCTACCAAAACTTCTACTTCACCTTCATATATAGGGTTAGATCCTCCAATATCCATCCTTGATTCACCTTCATCTATAGGGTTTGATCCTCAAACATTCATACTTGGTTCACCTTCATTTTTATCTCATTATACAATATCTATACATTATGTATTAAAAACATATTTCCAATTGAGACTTCCAAAAAAAATTTAAAAAAATAAAATAAAAGTAGAAATAATATTTACATTGTACTTTATATCATGTTGTTGTTGGTGGGATCATTCACACCATCCCTCACATCCTATACCACTCTCTCTCTTCTTCTATATATCATCAGATCCACCTTAATAACATGTTAAAAAGTGAAGTATTCGATTGAAAATGAGAAATTTCACATTGATATGGATGAAATTACACTATATATGTGATAATGCAATGTCTCATCTATCTGAATTTGCATCCAAGTTGTACGAGTGTCACTATTATGAAAGGTGACATGACAGTCCATAATCTATAAATCCTTAACCCATGAATCATTTTTAATTATATCAAATTCTAAGTTCCTATAAAATCCATTATATTTGCATATTTACATCCATAAATAGTATATATAAACAAATTTGGTTACTTGGTGAATTAACTAATCCACCTGTGATGTGCAAAAGTTCATATGGTGCTCAAGAAATATATATTAATGTGTGAATGCTGTTGGGTGAATATTTTGTCATCAACTAACTGATGACAAAATGGGTATATCAACCACAACATAGGGAGATTTACACCACAAAAAGTATGGGTTTACCAGATCTAGACGAAGTAAATCTCTCCTCTCATCAAGGAGAGGTTCCCTATAAATATTTACGTGTTGGATATATATATATATATATATATATATATATATATATAATTAAGCATAAAATAACACATGGGGTGGTATAACAACATCTACCTCTCTTTTTTAAGAAGTAATGTATAAAGAACAGAAAGAAGGATATCCTAATCCTTAGCTAACAACACTCCTCTTCTTTTAGGAATGGTATCAAACGAGGAGCAGATCACCTGAAGTGACAAGGTCCACAAGAGCACTCACATAAGCACAAAGTCTTCCGTAGCTTCTTTCACCGATCTAGGATAGGCGTAACCGTAGAGTAAAATGAAGCACAAAGTCTTCGCCTAAAACTACAAAAGATAACTGAATCTCAAAGATAAAAGTAGCCCAAAGTCTATCCTCTACCTTTTAGAAGCGCTCTCAGATAATATTAACACACCCACTTTGCTTATTAAATTAAATAAACAAGAGATCATCAGGAAAGAGAACATAAGAAACTGTTTCCTAGACAACATAGATAACTTCAACACAAAGTCTGAAATAAACCTGCTTCTCATTCATTTAAAAAAATATGATTTACAAGTTTGAGCACAAAGTCTCAAAAATTGCTTCAATTTCAGCAGAGTGTTTGCTCTCTATTTTCCAAGATCATTTACAAATGAGGTCTCCACTATATATAGGGAGAAAATCCTCAAAAACTAGAAAATAATAAAATATAACAATATCTCAGTCAAAGATGACTCATCTTTGACTTTGAGATATTTTTTCAAAATATTTACATGTAATTACATCTTAAAAAATTGCATGCACTTTTCACAAAACAAAAGTGCATAAGGAAAGAAGAAGAAAGAAGGGGAAAAATTCAGTTCTTGCTTCTAGATTTCTTCATATGGGCATCGTACATAGTGATGGATGCCTAAATTTCTATGCTGTCTGGCGCAACCATGTTCTTGGAGATGATTCTGGCTCTGATTAATGTGTCCTTCAATGTTGTGATGGCCTTAGCATGACCAGTTAACCTGTATTTTAGATTTTTCAAAGTTAACTGAGCGTCTAGAATATTATCCACATAAGACATTGAGAAGGATTTTTCTTAAAAATCTCTCTGAATCATCTCTTTGAAACTTTGAATCATTTCTTCCACCGGGAGGAATTGATTGTCCTTAGAGGTTAGGTCGTAAGGCAGCTCTTCTAGTTTATTTAGTAGGCTTAGGTCACTCTTCTCACTAGCCTCCTTGAAAGCTTTGATATCATCAATTAAATCTTTGAGTACCTGGATCTTGAAAATCAGTGACTCCTTGATCTCAACATAAGAGTCCTTGCTGGAGATGACACCGATAGATATTAAGGTGCTTTTCTTTAGATCCCTCATCTCCTTCCATTTGCTAAGATCCTTTTTTGAATTATCAATCTCTTGAGAGATAAGAGAGACAAAGTCATCCAACTCTGCTCTTACCTTCCTCATCTTACCCATCCTTTCTGCAACCTCTGATAGCAAAGAAACTCCCTGAGTATGCATTCTTTCAATATAATCCTCTAGGACTTTTCCCTTCAAGTAAGTCTTCTTTGCTTTTTGAATGACTGGGTCATCTACAGAGACGGCCTCTGGAGTTGCCACTTTAGGGGGAAGAATGAACTTTCTTATTACTACCATTAGCTACTCTGTCTTGGCCTTGTAATAATCTTTCATCTCCTTCTCTCGGTCAAATTTCTGAACCATGATGTCCATAACAGACTGAAGGTCACTTTTTACAACTTCATGAGTAACTTTGCCAAGTTCAACACGAGAGATGGAATAGCTGCTCATTTTGAAACCCTCAAGGGTTGCATCCTATGGAGGCTTGGCAATTTCCAAAAATTTTTGCCCTTTTTCTTCGACCAATTTCGAGAGGATCCTTGGCCTCTTTGGAGCTTTGGCTTTCACCGGCACTATTTTGCCAAAGTTGAAGTCATCTGGAGAGATGTCCAAATTCTTTCTTTTGGGGGTGAATGCTAACATCCAGGGTGAGAGAGAAGTACCTATTGTGGCAATGGTTGTCTCAGCCAGTGTTACTGTAGTAGCTTCTATACTGCTATTGGTGACAGTGGTCACAGTTGGAGTAACAGGCAAAACTGTACCAATTACTGATTCTAGCTCTTGTGTAGGGATTTTTGCCAAGTTGAAATAAGGAGATGATAAACTTGGAATGGACCCAGAAGAGTGAGGATAACCTATAGAAGCACCCTAAGGATCGCCAAATATGACTTTGGAAGGAGAGGCAGCTCCAGAGGAGGGAACACTGATTGGAGAGATAGGAGAAGAGGGTACCATAGGAGACTGAGGGGGAGAAGGAGAGATGCTCTTGAGTGGCTGTGCTTCTTCTTGTGAGAGTGGAGGTACAGTGCTTGATTGCCCTGATGGTTGATCATCTATTTCCATTGGCTGGGCTGCCTGTGTTTAAGGGCTCTATTCTTTAGTTCCTTTTGCTGCCGCTTCAGGCTCTTCAGCAGTTTTTGGTTTCTTAGATACAAAGATGATTCTAGGCTTGTGAGGCCTAGAAGGGGAAGGTACATCACCTTTGTTTTTGGTTCTATTCTCTACCTTTTTCTTCATCTCTGCTTGATATTCAGCCTCTGATCCCATGATGAATTCTCTCAGGATGATCCCTTTGGCTGCAAACCAATCATTGGTGTTAGCCAATATTGGTTCGAATCTTTTTCTCAGAGAAGTCAATTCTTTCTGAGACCACTGAGTTGGAGGAAGAGGGGAGCCAACAACCTTTTCAGCCAGGTATTTGCTATTGATGATGTTCTCATCATCGGCCAGACTGGAGGGGATCTTTGCAAGTCCTAAATATTCAATCTAGTCTAGGGTCAGCCTGTAATAATCCATTTTCTTGATTTCTTCAGCTGTCCTCAGGTCGATCCAGTTATCTTCAATCATGGGCTCATGGAACTGAGTCTTCCACCTGATTTTATCCTTGACTCCCCTGTAGTCAAATTTTTCTCTTCTCTTGAATGGTTTTAGAGTGACCATCTGCATTTCTATTTCCATGACTTTGGCTTTAGCTACTATTGCAATGGAATATCTACCAATTTCAATTGGAAACTGAAAACCTAGATTTTTCAACTCCATTTGTCTGGTATGCATGATAATCAATTGTCGGCAAAGCTCCATTAGAACCAACTTGTCAGAAGGGAACCTAGGGAGCATATAGGGGTATCCTTAGAAAAATCCAACCCAAAGATAGCAAAAGGTGGGGAATTGCAGGAAAATGCACCCATAGTCATTGACCCCTGTCCAAGCTTCGTCTGATAATCTCTTTTGCTCAAGCTAAGGGTCGAAGAGACATAAAAACATGGTGAAGAAGGCATCATTTATCCTTTTGAAATGGTAGGTCGATCCTTATAGAGTCAGCTGGGGGTAATATGAGTACACTGGGGTTGTCTTTCTATCCCCCTATGTGGTTAAGCCCAGAAAAGTTTGCATGGCGATAGCTATGTACCCAAGGTACGAAGTCATATAAAACTTGTAAGAAGTATGTGCCTTGGTTAGCTACTCATGGAGGGCGTTGCTGATCTGATCTCCCCAAAAGATGACCTGTTTGCCTTGGAGAATGATTTTGATGAATGGGTACATCCATTCATGGAACAGTGAAGAAGATGGGAGGCCTCGTACTCTGATGAGAAGGGTGATCAAATCACCAACCTCCTTAATGAAGTCACTCCTCATAAAGTTCCACGGCCATCTTGATAAGTTGGTCCTGGGGATCTTCAACCATTTGTAGTTCATTACTTTCTTTGCCCTCTTAAGGTCTTTGTCGTATTCCTTTTGGGCATTCACGAAGTCAATCTTGGTTACTTCAGTGGCTGGAGGGCACATGAAGACTTTATCGATGAATTTGAGATCCAGTCAAAACACCACGTTGCCGTTGGCATCTGAGACCGACCTGGTCTCTTTGCTATAGAAGCAGGCACATTGGAGAATGAACTCTGTGTGATGTGCTGCTATTGGAAAAGCTGCCACCAGGTGGATGTTGCTCTCGATGATCCTTTTTATCCCGGTGCTTGGGTTCATTGCCTTTATTCGAGCTATGAATTTGGCCATGTCCATGTGGCCAATTTCTGTGTCCCAGATGTCGTCAACATTTGAGGAGGCCAACGTGAGCGAGAAGACACCCTGATATTTGTATTTCATGGTCTTCACCTTTTTTAGAGATGCTTCAGACATGGGAACTGGCTTTGGTCAGATAGGTGTCGATGAGCAAGAGTTCTCTGAAGGTACTGCAGACATGATTACGAGATTAGGGGAAAGTGGACGAATGGGGAAAATGCAATTTAAGTGATCATGGTCAATGGAGGTCACTTAAAAAGGCTAGGTTGGAAAAAGGACCAAAAAACAAGGAAGAAAGGGAAAGAAAAAAACAACACAGAAAATCCTTCAGAGTTAGGAAAATCTAGAGGAGGGATGCACGGGCGACAAAATTTGCCGCCCCTACAGGTTGGAGCAAAAGAGTGTAAGGGCGGCAAAATTTACCGCCCCTGTAGAGATGGCCTACACAAGTGACAAAATTTGCCGCCCTTGCAAGACAATAGAGAAGTAGGGTAGGGGCAATGAATTTCTCTACCCCTACATATTAGACAGGCTTGGGTGGCAAATTTTGCCACCCTTGCATGTCGGGCAAAGAGCGTGCGCGAGCAGTGAAATTCGCCACTCATGCACAAAAGAGTGAGTACAGGCGGAAAAATTTTCCACCTAAAAAGGTGAGGACCACGGGGGTACAGGACACATGGGCGGCAAAAATTGCCGCCCTTGCGGGCTTTGGGAGGAAACCCACGAGGGTACGGGCAGCAAAATTGATGTCCGTGCGGGTTTGAACCAAACCATCAGAAATGGAGGGGGACGGCATTTTAGCCATCCCAGTAGGTTAGAACAATCACAAAAAATGATAAACAAACTGAGAAAGAACAAACAAAATAAATGCAAAAAACAAGACCCACCTGGAAAGCCGCACGCGCCACAAGCTCAAATTCATGAAAATGCGCTTCAAATCATTCGCTAGATCATCCAGACATGAAGGGTAGGAGGAGAGGAGGAAGCAATGAGAATAAATGGGGTTTAAATTGGTTTACATGGGGTGAAAAACAACCCCAACAACCCACCGCGCATGGTAATAAATGCTGTGCATGAAAATCGAGGCATGCTTGGGCGGCAAAATTTGTCGCCCTTGCATGTTTTG
Organism: Torreya grandis; assembly: GCA_037957365.1. Taxonomy (NCBI): domain Eukaryota; kingdom Viridiplantae; phylum Streptophyta; class Pinopsida; order Cupressales; family Taxaceae; genus Torreya; species Torreya grandis. The sequence continues at coordinate 3,311,380 of JARHVA010000971.1, forward strand.
GTGAGTTCGAATGCAGGGGTGGCAAAATTGCTGCCTTTGCAGGTCAAGATGTAGGGGCAGAAAATTTTGCCGCCCTTGCAAGAAAAATTTAGAGGCGACAAATTTTGCCGCCCTTGCATTACAAAGGTCAAAATGCACTGGCGGCAAATTTTGTCGCCCATGCACGAAATGGAAGAAAAGACTAACTCTAGAAGAGGCAGTTTGGGGGAGGGGTTCCTTGGTCACAACGAGATCATAACCACTCTCGCGTTCCTAGGCCAAGATGAGAATGAATTCAAAATCTGTCTCGAAAACAAACTTAGAGAGACAAAAGACGAAACAAACAAGTTTTGTAGGGGGTTGTTCCCAAAAATGGGCTAAGCTGATTTTGGAAACAACAAATGCTATTAATAAATGGATGCATTTATTTTTGTCTATAATGTTTAAGGGTATGATAACATCTCATCCATGTTTTAACCCTGTGAAGCCAATGCTTCTCCCAATATTCAACAAAATTGGCCTGTGTGGATCGATACTTATCTAAAATATTTTTGGACTCCTTATTTTCCATATATTCATCAATAAAAATAATAATTATGTATCCCAATTCACTAAAAATCTCATGTATTACATCATATTATCTCATATTTACATCCAATTATTCAACAATATAGGAAACACATGTCAGTTGCATAAATAAACTTCACATCTGAAAGTTTCCCTGCATAACACAATAGATTTTTAAGAATTTTGAATATAAGGTGATGATGGAATTGATGCACTTCAACATAAAAAATTCATTTTTTGTATAAAAATAATAAAAACACACCTAATTACCTTGATCTCTACATGGCATCATATACCATGAAGGCATTTATTTTCCACTCAATGTTTTTTAAATGTACTCTAAATAGAAGTATTTGTATCCATTAGATGATGTCACTAGTACATAAATAATACATAATCACCATCCTTAGTGTTTGGAGTCAAATAACAACGATGTGTATAATTGAAACTATACCAAAATTTAAAAAAAAACATAAGTGAGCTTGTAAGTTTAAAAAAATCTATCATACACTACTTTTTCAAGAATTAAAGGGATAATTTCATTTCATTCATGCCAAACATTTAATCCATCCTAAACAAATAGTCCTTGCCAAATTTTAACAACCAATCTAGTTATTGTGGGAGTTGGATGCCCAATATTAAAGGGATTTATCCATCCTTATCCATCCATTCATTATTGTATCCTTGATCGACAAACTAATTGTCAATATTTTCCAACACCCACTCCTAAACACTTTGTACATCATTGGGACTATACACATATTTGAAATATTTTATTTGGAATTTTATATGTCATCCTTGCTTGTAAGTCTAATACTAGTGCAAGGATTGAAGGGATACCTTCATTCCATTTATGTCAAACATTTAATACATCCTAAATATGCTATCCTTACCAAATTTCAATAACCAATATAGGTTTTGTGCGAGTTGGATGCCCAATATGAAGGGAATTCATCCATCCTCATCAATCCCTTTGTTATTGTATCCTTTATTAATTAAACAAATTTTAATATTTTTCAACACCCACTCCTAGACACTTTGTACATCATTGAGACTATACACATATTTGACATCCTTTATTTGGCATTTTATATGTCATCCTTTCTTAGGAAATCATCCTATTGTGTTCCACCATTAAACATTTGAAAATTTATCATGCACCATCTAATGGTATTTAAGATGTATAACATCAACATACATTCCTAACAACAATAGCCTATGAACCCATTCATTTAGCTGAGGGTTAATGTAATGAGGAAAAAAATTCTTCCCCTTGAAATTTTCATACTGATGTCCATAGCAATGATTGCCTTGTCTATTAACATGTTCCACTTGATTATATGTGAGCAATGCATAATCAAGTATAATGACCATTTGGTGGGTGTTGAAATTGAACTGACAACCACACCTTATATTTTTTTGGCCTTGTCGACTGCTTTTCCTATCTTTGGCATTATGGACTTCTGTTTTAGCATGAAATCAATTTCTTATAACTCCTCACGTCCATATGAACACCAATATCTATAAAAATATATTAAACATAACAGGTGTACGTAAATTTAAATTCTAATACATAAGTGATATATGAACACAACATAAAAACATACAAACACACACACGCTTACTTTCTAACATCAAATTAGCATTGATCCTTGTCTAGTTTCCAGGAATAGGTGATGGTTTTTTGGTGCAATGTGACATACACAAATTTATAGGGGACAATTTATTATTTGATTCTATTTTCATTAAGTTTTCAAATATATCACCATTATCCCAAGAAACATACGTCTTCCCCATAAATGTCAAGAAAATATTCCCACTTGATATTGCCACAGTAAAACATACACTTATTTGGGTTCTAGAGTAGAAGGTCTAGAATTTGATAACACATTTTCACCATCTGATCCCACATACAATAAAAATGTTTCATTTAACTAATACATAGTAAACATTGTGAATGATGAATTATTGAAATCTATGAAAATTATTTAAGTAATAACACTTACAAAATTTATGAACATGGATTCTTTTTAAACAACTATGAACAACATATACATATCAAATACTTGTTAATTAGGAGTGTGATAGAGATTTGTAATGGCAATGGAATCAAAATATCATTACAACAAGTTTAATTTTAAGAAGGAGGTGAATATCAATACAATATATACTCATCAATGCATAATTGGGATATATCCCATAATATTTAAAAAATAAACATTACAACATATACTCATAATTGCATAATTACATATTCCTCAAAATATCATTACAACATATACTCATCGTTGCATAATTAAAAAAATATATTTAAAAGCAATATAAAATGTATCCCATGATAGTGTTTATGACATTTCATAAAATTTACAACACCTCATGAAAAATAATGAAGAGTATGACTAAAAAAATAAACATAAACATTATACCATGAAAAAAATAAAACTATTACACAATAGTGACATTGTTATGTACTTTAAAATCAGACATAGTATCAAAATATTGTTCTACTTCACAAAAATTTGTAGGTTCATATTCTAAATCAGGCATGTAAAACTTATCCATACTTATTTATCCTTTTTCCTTTGGTTCCTCATGCGATGATTATTTTTTTGGTTTTTCATTTTCATAATAAATCTCAATATCATGGAACATCCCTCTCCCCTTTAATCTTAGTGGAATCTAATTTAGAATCCAACTCCACACAAGTACCACTTTTTTCATTTAATTATAAACATAAACCAATCTCGTCTATCAATGAAATGGAATGAGCACAATGTAGACAATCCTCATCAACTAACAAATTACCATACTGCATTATGATGCCATTATATACACTTCATAAAACATTATTGATATGAATAGCTCATCCTTTTCATTTGACACTAACTAGTAGACTCATTTTTTTATTACACATGTTTCACTTATTAGCAATGCATTGAAAAACATTAAAAGATTAGAATTTAGACTATATTTTTACACATGCACTAGTTAATCATGCATATCAAAAACATGAAACATCATAATCCCCCCTTTGCTTAAATTTTTATACTTATCATTCAATTTTTTTTTTAATCTACTCTTCCCTTTCACCACTTTTACATACTAAAAATAAGCTATTTAATGCACATTGAACATAAATAACATAAATGCCTTGATAAGCTAATATGAAAAAAAGTTGAAGTGGCTCAAGGTGTTAAAGGGTGTTATGCATCAACAAATTATACCATGTATCTAAATTATATGGATATCTTAAAAATAAGAACTTGAGATGTTTATGTTGTGAGGAAATTATTGATAGATATGAAACTTGTTGTTATCAACTTATTCTATTTATCTATGTAGTTCATGTTTCAATCATAGTTATCTAAATGTTGGTTATCTATGAACTACATATATCTGAAATTGGGTTTTTGATATATAAGTCTATGAATAAGGTAAGGGGACCACCTATATTAGGTTATTATATCTATTAAGGTTTTTTTTTATAATTATGCTAGATATATTAGGTGTGAACATGAAGTCTCTCTTTGGGAATGAATATTGTAGATACATTAGGAACTTTGTAATTTTGGAGAAGAGAGTATTTTTTTTAATGGAATAATTTGATTTGAAATTGGTTCATAATGACCTAATCATGCACACCAATGAAAAATTACATTACTAAAAATAATCTATGTAACACACGTTGAATGTCACAAACATATATGCTTGGAAAAATAAAGATGACAAAAAATTTGAAGTGGTTCATGGTGCTAAAGGGAATGAATATTGTAGATACATTAAGCATATTATAATTTGGAGAACATAGTAATTGTTTCTATTGGAATCATTTGATTTGATAATGGTTTTCAATGCCTACTAAACATATATGTAAAATGAGGAAGCATACAATATACATGTGAATTATTTTACAATATATGTCATATAAGCATTATTGGTGTAGACTTTTGTCCCACTGTGTTTTCTCTACATGGTCTATTTTAACTTGCTTAGGTTAATCTAGGTCATTAGTAAGACTTTATCCCATACGCATGAGGATGTTGGGACATGTCTAACTTTCACCTATAAATGTACCTTTGTTATTTATTTTGTGGCTAGTACAAATATTCTTTCTACAACTTCTCTTTGGTAAAACAAGTTTCTTTCTCTTGAGGGTTTTAAGATTTTATGCAGGTTTTCCATACAGGTTCACCATGTAAGTTATATTATTTAGTTGATCTTGACATCATTTGACATGGTATCGGATCCATTATAACAATTGTTTTTATTCAAAACTTGGTGTTATCTGTTCATTACATTCTTATTATTTTTTTGATTTTTAAGGGTTTGGTGTAGTTTCTCAAAAATATATATAGATCTTTATAGCTAGTGTCTCAAAAAAAAATTCCATTGGATTCAAAGGGCGTCAAAATCCTAGGATTGGTTATAAACACGACCTAGTTTTGTGATATCCATTTTTGGAGGGATTTAGATAGTTTTCTTGGATTTTTCACATTTCCATACTATCAAAGTATTCAATCTAAAAATGCTTTCTGGGTTTTTTTAGGTTTTATAGATTACTAAGTAGGTCTTTTCTAGTTTTGTAGAAGGATAAACCAATTTTTATGGATCTGAGTTCTTCTTGCATGCTTTTTCACCATTTTTAGTTGGTTCAAGAGACTTTTCTATAGAATTCACGACATAGAAGATTTTTTGGCTTCTTTAAGCCCTCCTCTATGTGGCAGCATGGGGCATAAAATACATGCACATTTTCACACTTTCACGAGCCCAAAGGTCCTTGGGTTGGAATATTCACACATAATGATACATGATTTGAGCCTTCACATCTCATAATTCTATAGGGCCCAAGGCCAACTAGCTTGACCCTTGATTAGATAGTGACATAGATCATAGTGACATGTGCACCTTTGACTTTGTAAGAATTATAGCTTGTCAGTCCAACCCTCACCTATATAATGACATGTAAAAGATCAAATCACATACCATTACTCATCACATGATCATAGATTTATGGGTCTGACAGTCTGATGGCATGGCATTTTGACTCATAGTGATGCAAATAACCTAGCTCTATGCATGATAGATTAGTTTTACTTTTCTTGCTATTGCAAGCCACCTGCATCATGTGGTGATAGTTTTGAGTCCGTTAATTTTAGGGCTATGAACACCTCCTTCCTATAACATGTACACAACCATCAAATTTAAGATAGTAGTTTGTGATATTATTCATTAGCAAAAGGGGAAATTTTAGGATTTACATTTCTCCCCAAATCAAATCATAGTGTAAAGTGACATCATCAAAGGGAGAGTCCTCATACTACCCATTAATGCCTTGGTCATATAGTGTGGTCATATGAGGAAATCACACAACTTAGCCCTTATCCCTTAGCTGTATGGAAATTAATCCCATTGTCACTTCCAACCCAAAAATACTTAACTTTTGCTCAAGAGAGGCTTAAGTTTTTATTTTTAAAGTTGATGCATAAAATTTCCTTGGGGAAGTTGATAAATTTTTTTCCAACACTATTTGTATCCAAATTTTTCATGCAATAAGATTTTCCAACACATATAAATTTTGATCAACAACTTAGATTTGAGTGCCATCTTCTTCAAAAGTGATTTTTTTTTGGTGCTCTAAACATTAGAAATATTTTTGGGCCTTTTATAACCATCATTTTTCACATATTTTACCTATTGGATGCATTATTGATAATGCTTGACATCCCTCTTGTTCTTTCATACTTACACACTTATTGCTTAAGGTGCATTCTTAGCTATGCCTAACATCTATACAAGTGTGATTGTATTTAAAAAATTATGGGGGCTCACTACTGATAGTTTTGAAGGGGTGTGGTATTATGTATTCTATGGTGTCTCTTTTGCACATTCCTATTTTTTGCATTATGTTGATTCTTGCACTTAATACTCATTTGGATGCATTCTTGGTTGTGCTTAACATCTTCTTCATGAGCATGCATTATTATTTTAACTAAGGGGTCATTGCAGTTATTTCATGCAATTGTGCACTTGTTTGGTGTCTTCTCTCAGTCATGTCAACTTCACTTAAGGACACTTATGGGGGAAATTTGATTCCACACTAGTGGTTCTTCTTAGAAATACCAACTATGCTTCTTGGCATGCTTACACGAAATATTTATAAATGGAAATAATCATATTATATTATTATATATACAAATTCATGCTCCCACTAATTTTGACAAGTTCATTAAATAGGTTAACACTTATGACAAGGTTTTTGGTACCTTGATATGACATGTTTCATGGGATTTACATCACCATGTTCCCTATTAGTATTTAGAGAATCTTTCACTCTCTTTTTATAGATCCTACAAAGATTTACATCACACATCCTCCTTCACTTCCTATAATCTCTTTAGATACTACTGTAATCTCTCCTCCTACTCCTATTTCCTATGACAATACATCCATGATGGACTATGCTATTACTTCTATCGAGCTACCACTACAAGATGAGATTCTACCTAACCATAACTATCCTATTACGATTTTTACTTCCATTCCTATACATTATATTTCTCATCTAGAGTCATAACATATTGGTACTTTGGATGACTCTACTATGTTGAGTGAGAGTACACCTTGTGATATTATTGATGAATCTTCTCTTCCTATGGATATTTAGTTTACAGATCTGTGTGATTTATCTAAAGTATCTTCTTTAGCATTGAGGGATGTTGATCCTTGATCTCCACTTCACATGAAAATTCCTTCATGAATGCTCCATGTCATTCTTCTTCATCAGACTCACCTATAATTGATGACACTTTTAAGCCTAAGTACATATATGAGATTGATGACTCTTCTTCTAACACATGAATACAATAGTGATGGGGACATATATCCATCATCTCCTTATCACCTTCTAGATATTGAGGAGTTATTTTTTAATTAACCTACCTCTAGTCTAGTTCTAACATTACAGGGTGTAGGTGTATTGATGTAGGACTCATTAGACATTGGGTAGTCTATTCCATAAGTATAGGGCATTCTATAGTCCTTTGTTACATATACTTCTTTTGCACCAACATTGCATAGATCAATTAGCCCTCTTACTATGTATGATAATTGTAGTTCATTGGTTGGAGTTATATCACACACTTGGTGGAACCATTCACTATTCTATAGTGATCCACTCTTCATTACACCTACCTCTAACAAGCTCACTTAAATGGCATTACATTCAGTTCTTATGCATTATCATGCCAGACCTATGACACACTTCTATTTTAAACCCTACTAAGAGTGTTTTGTACTACTGCCTCTATCTTTCATTGTGGAATGGGAAGAATTTCATTACACCATTTATATTCTTCCTTGACAAAGTGAAGAAACATTGATCGATACAGATGGATATTATTCAGTCATCAGGTAGAGGATCTCATCCAAAACATTCATCATTTTATGAGCTCTACTATAGGTAGCTTCAACATATTCTATGGGGACTTCTCAACTATCCTCTCTCTCTCTCTCTATGTGCTTTATATTATCTTACTTGTTTGGATGTATTCTTAGTTGTACCCGATATCCTTAGAGCATGCACTATTTCTCAGTTTTATCTCTTTTGGGGAGGAGTTTTATTCCTATGCATTTTCTCCTTTTTCCTAATTTATGGGAGTTGCATTGTGCTTGGGTACCTCATTATTAGGACCCAATTTTTTTACCCACCTAAGCTACACTTAAGAGGGGTGTTAGTTTAAACTTTTATCCAATTAGATTTTGTCTACATAGTCTATTTTATCTTACTTAGGTAATTCTAGGTCATTAGTGAAAGTTTATCCCAAATGCATGAGGATATTGGGACATGTCTAAATTTCACTTATAAATGTGTCTTTCTTGTTTCTTTTATGTCTAACACAAATATTCTTTCTATAACTTATCTTTAGTGGGATAAGTTTCTTTCTCTTGAGGGTTTTAAGATTTTATGCAAGTTTTCCATATAGGTTAACCATGCAAGCTTTGTTGTTTAGTATATCTTAGTGTCATATGAAATGGTATAAGATCCATCATGATAGTTGTTTGCTATTCAAACTTTGGTGGGACCTATTCATTACATTCCTATTATTTTCTTGATTTTACTTTTGAAGGGTTTGGTGGGGTTTCTCAAAAATCTATGTAAATATCTACATCTAGTGTCTCCATAAGAAAAATAAATAGTACCATTAGATTCAAAGGGTGTCAAAATATTAATATTGGCTGTAAACATGACCTAGTTTCATGACAACCATTTTCGGCAATTTTTGGAGGGTTTTAGACAATATTTTGGCTTTCACACTTTTCCATACTACTAAAGTCTTCAATCCAAAAATGTTTTCCATTTTTTCTAGATTTTATAGATTACTAAGTGGGTCTTTTCTAGTTTTACATAAGGAAGAACCAATTTCCATAGATCTGTGTTCTTTTTACAAGCATTTTCACCATTTTTGGCTGGTTTAGGCAAATTTTCTATAGAATTTAGGAATTAGAAGATTTTTTGGCTTCTTTGGGACCTCTTCCAAGTGATGACATGGATCATAAAATGTGTGCACATTTTTTTAATTTCATGGTCCCAAATGTCCTTTGGCCATACCCTCTTCCACAAGGTGATGCATGCTTCATGCCTCTATGTTTCATAGTTTTACAAGGCCCAAAGCCATCTAGATTGACTCTTGACCCTACAATGGTGTGGCTCAATGGGAGTGTGTACCCATTACTTCATGAGACTGAAGGACCTCTAGTTTGACCCTCACATTCATGGTGACATGGTAAAGACCAAATCATGTACCCTCACTCATCGTGTAATCATAGATCTATGGGTTTGGTGATCCAAACTTTCACTTTGTAGTGATGTTGGTGACCTAGATTTATGCATGACATACCAATAATGCTTCTCTTACTATTGTGTGCCACTTCCATCATGTAATTATGGTCTCAAGTCCATAAATTTTAGGGTTGTGGACACTTCCTTCTTGTGATGTGTACATGACCATCAAATTTAAGCCATTAGATTATGACACTATTCATTGATAAAAAAGGGGACACTTTTAGAGTGACATCACTCCCCAAGTCATCACAATGTAAAGTGCCATCATCAAGGGGAGAGTCCTCAACTTGCACCTTAACACTTTGGTCATATGGTGTGGTCACATGAGGCAAGTATCCATCTTAGCCCTTAGCCCTTAGCCCTCAGTCATATGTAAATTAAGCCCATGGTCACTTCCAACCAAAAAATAATTAATTTTTTCTCAAGAAGCTTAATTTTTTCTTTTGAAAGTTGATGTATTAAATTTCCTTGGGTAAGTTGATCAAAAATTTTCCAACACTATTTTCCACCAATTTTTTCAAGCAAGAATATTTTCAAACACACATAACTTTTGATTGGTAGCTTGGATTTGCATGTCATCTTCTTTAAAAGTGATTGTTTTTTCATTCTCATGAGTTGGTAATATTTTTTGGCCTTATAAAACCACCTAATTTTTTCACATATTATACCTCTTGGACTCATTATTGATAGATCTCAACATCCCTTTAGTTATTTAATACTTATGCACTTACTACTCAAGATGCATTATCGACTATACCTAACATTTACATGAGCATGATTATATTTGAAAATTTAGGGGGGGGGGGGTAATTTATAGTAGTTTTAAGGGGGTATTAAGTGGTGGTGTGTATTTTGTGGTGTCTCTTTTACACATTCCCATTTTATACATTATGTTGATTCTTGCACTTATTGCTCATTTGGATGCATTATCAGTTGTGCTTGACATCCTCTTTATGAGCATGCATTGTTCATGTAGCTAAGGGGTCATTGTAATTGTTTTGTGTAATTGTGCACTTATTTGGAATCTTCTCTTAGTTTTGTCGACTTCACTTGAGAGACATTTATGGGGGAAATTTGATTTTACATCAGTGGTTCTTCTTAAAAATACTAACTATGCTTCTTGGCAGCTTACATGGAACACTTATTCAATAAAAAGGGAAATAATCATATTCTATTCTTATATAGACATATTCATGTTCCCACTAACTTTGATAAGTATATTAAGTGGGCTAACACTTATGAAAAGGTTCATGGTACATTACTACTACACATTTCATGGGATACACATCACCATATGCAACTCACCATATGCCCCAACACTAGTTGGAGCATCTTTTAGTCTCTTTTTGGAGATCCTAATGATATTTACATCACACCTCCTCTCTCACTTCCTATGGTCTATTTAGATACTATTGTACTCTCTCTTCCTACTCCTTTTTCCTATGATGACACATCCATGGTGGATCATGCTCTTACTTTTATTGAGTCACCATTACAAGATGATACTTTGCCCAACCTTAGCTGTCCTATTATAGATTCTACTTCCATTCCTATGCATGATGGTGTTCATCTAGAGCCATCACATATTGTTACTTTAGATGAATCTACTATTTTGAGTGAGAGTACACCTTGTGAGAACATTGATGACTCTTCTCTTCCTATGGATATTAATTTTATAGATCTATGTGATTCATCTATAGTCTCTTCTTTATCTTCAAGATATTTTGACCCATGCTCTCCACTTCACATTGAAATTCCTTCATGAATTTTCCATGCCATTTTTATTCATCAAACTCACCTATACCTGGTGACATTTTAAAGCCTAAGTACATCTCTAAGATTATTGACTCTTATTCTAGCACAAATGACTATGCTAATGATGGGGACACACCTCTACCATCTATTTATCAACTTCCAGATATTGAGGACTTATTTCTTGATCAGCCTACCTCTAGTTTTCTTCCAACATTAAAAAGTGTAGGTATAGTAATCCAACACTTATTAGACATTGGGATATCTTTTCCATAGGTACAAGGCATTTTGTAGTCCTTTGTTATCTATATTCCTATTACACCATCATTTCATAGAGTAGTTAGTCCTCTTAGTATACATGAGGAATACAGTTCCTTGGTTATATTTCTATCATGCACTTGGTGGACCCATTCACTATTCTAGGTTGATCCACTCTTCATTATACCTACCTCTGATAGGTTCACTTCAATAGCATTACATTCATATCTTTTGCATGATCTTGTTAGACCTTTGCCACACTTCTATTTTGGACCCTACTCAGAGTGTTTTGTATTATTTCCTCCATCTTTCACTATGAAATGGGTATAATTCTAGTACATCATTCATTTTCTTCTTTTGTAAAAGGGAAAAAACATTATTTGATGTAGATGGAGATTATTTAGTCTTTAGGCGGAGGGTCTCGTTAGTGACATTCATCATTTTGTAATCTCTAATGTAGGCAACTTCAACACCTTCTATAGGGACTTATCAATATCATATCCCTATGTTATATGGTCACTCTTACTTGTGGATGCATTCTTGGTAATGCTCAAAATCCTTAAAGCATGCACTATTTCTCTCTTTGATCTCTTTTAGGGAGGAGTTTTATTCTTATGAGTTTTATCTTTTTTCCTACTTTATTGGAGTTGCATTATGCTTGGGTACCTCATCAGGCCTCATTTTTGAGACCCAATTCTTATACCCACCTAAGCTAAACTTAAGAGGGTTGTTGGTGTAGACTTTTGTGCAACTAGGTTTTGTCTACACTGTCTATTTTAGATTGCTTAGGTTATTCTAGGTCATTAGTGAAATTTTATCCCACATGCATGAAGATGTTGGGACATGTCTAAATTTCCCCTATAAATGTAACTTCCCTATTGTTTTATATGGATAATTCAAATATTCTTTCTAAAACTTATCATTGGTGAGATGAGTTTATTTTTCTTGAGGGTTTTGATATTTTATGTAGGTTCTCCATACATGTTCATCGTGCAAGACTCGTTATTCAGTTAGTCTTGGTTTTAATAGAGATGTGAATTGATTGAATATATATGTCACCTAAGATTGGTATCATGGAATGTAATTATGGTAAGATTTTCAATCCATGACTATAGAAAAAAAGTTTCTAAACTCATTTAACTAGTGAAGCACTTTGGAACCAACCCAAATCATTCTTAGTTTGTGTTTTATTTTCATGTAGCCATGTCATTTTAGTGAATGATGGATATAAATATGTTGATGGAAAATGGATTTAAATATATATCAAAGTTTAAATGGAAACGGATAAAATTAAGAGGATAAGAAAACTTTACCAATAGTTACATATTATAAAACTATAGGTAAAAACAAAACAAAAACTAAGAATCACATGTGAATTTATTGACAATAGGGCCTTGAAAATATATGTCACCTGAGCGTAGTCTTGTATAATATAATGATGGAAAGATATATTATGCATGACTATAGAAAATATGTTTCTAAACTCATTGAAATAGTGAAGCACTTTGGAACCAACTCAAATCATTAGTAGTTTGTGTCTTATTTTCATGTAACCATGTCATTGTAGTGAATGATGTTTGTAAACATGTAAATGGATAAATGCCTCTAAATATGGATATAAATACACATTAGAAATATATTCATGATAATAATTAATAAGGCAAGGGAACCACTGATATTAGCTTATTTTATCTCTTAAGGTATTTTATAATTGTACAAATTAAATTTAAATTGTGAACATGAAGTCACTAGTAGCAATTGATATTGTAGATATAATAGACACTTTATGATTTGAAGAAGAGTGTAATGTTTTTTCATGGAATAATTTTAGTTGAATTTGGTTTCCAATGGCCTGATAGACATGTATGCAAAATAAATAAGCATACAATGGACATGTGAATTATTTGACAATATATGACATGTATGCAAAATAAATAAGCATACAATGGACATGTTAAATATTTGACAATATATGTCACCTAAGCGTAGTCCCATAGAATGTAATAATGGTAGGAAATGTAATGAATGACTATATAAAATATGTTTCTAAACTCATTAAACTAGTGGAGCACTTGATAACCAACTCAGATCATTATTAGTTTTTTTCTTATTTTCATATAACCATGTCATTGTATTGAATGGTGGCTATAAATATGTGAATGGAAAAATGGTTATAAAGACACATCACAAATATATAAATGGTGACAATGAATAATTCAAGGGCATCACCTATATTAGGTTATGATACCAAAAAACAAATTTTACATTTTAATGGATAAACCTAAACACATTGAGAATAAAAATTGTCTACAAACTCAATCTACTTAAATATGTAGAGAAAGAGGACCCTATGAAATACCCAATTTGGTGAAAATGTCAAATAATCATTCATATAATGATAAGGCCAATGAATTAACTAAAATCTGAAACTCAAAATAAAATCAGATCATATAAGAATATTTATAAAAACAATTATTTATCCCATTTAAAAACCAACAATATTTTTAATGGATCTGTACAACTTAGAAAAGGGAAAGTTGGGAAGAATGATAATGAAAAAAGGTAACAAATATTTTAGAGATATTTGATAATTATTAATACATTTATAATGGAAATGAGTTATTTAAATCTCAAATTCAATGGAAAATTAGATTAGAAAAGGATATATATCACATCAATTATTCATTCCATAAAAAAATCAATCTTTTAGATGCATTTGTGCAGATTAGAAAAAGAAAAGCTAATGAGGAGGATACTAAAAATAGTAAACTAATGGTTTGAATAAATTATGGAAGGATATGTGATGGGGTGAGAACACAATATACAACCATAATTATTAATGGTACCTAAGGGGGAGAGCTTACCCAACATAAAAGACTCTGTAGGTGTGTTTCCTCCATATGAGAGCCTTGAATTCTAATCATAACAAGAGCCTTTTTCCTTTGTATCCTTTGTTTGGTTTAGTTGAATGAAATAGGGGAAATACAAGGGATATCATGTTATTTTCATATCTTAATCAAATGTCAATGCTTAATGAATTTTTAGCACAGATGTCATGTATTTGGGGGTGACATGGTTCATTAGGAGGTGGTAGTGAGCCCTAGGAAAAGGGACATCAAATGGAAAATGACATGAGGGTTCACTCTTTCAATGTTTATTTCCATCAATCACCTAACCATCAAGGGATTCAACATATACATTAACAAAATTGGCTAACCCCAACACACACTAAGTTTAGGCATGTTGAATAAGTTCTCCCATGGGAAAGAACCTACTTATTGATTAAAATTTAATCTTAAGTTGTCATAATCATGTTTTAATGTACCTCTTATATTAATTAATTTAAATATGATATACAAATTTAATCTTTCATAGTATTCACCTTATTAAAGATAAATCTTCTATCAATCCATATTAGTTATCCTTCACATATACTTGTTTAGAGAGTGTGGATGAGACTTATGATATGGATTGAAATAAGGCATGAGACCACATGAAATTAAACAACATATCCCATTTAAAAGAGAATATTAATGAAACCAAGAATTTCCATTTTATTCACATGCATGACATCTTCGACCAATAGTAGGTATGATAGAAATTATTTTGTAATGAGATTGCTTTTAGATAAAAATACATGTATATGTTTAGAATGAAATTTCAGGTCGCATTCAATAAAACATCATTATTGTGAGAATAAAATGATTTTCAATTATAGACTTAGGTCTGTTTATAATTTTTTAGGGTTAAAGGAGAAGGAAATTACATAGTTAATAAAATATAATATAAAGCTTATATCCATTTGGTGTTATCCATTTTTCCCCACTCCTCTAGTTTTAAAGATTGTAGTTGTTTTTTAATTTGAGGTTCCTCCATTCCTTCCCTTTCTCTTTTGGTATATATCATAGCTTGGTCTTATTATTTTGACATTACCTATGTTTTTCTAAATATTGTAGACCATGGATTCTAACAATTAGCTAATTGTTTAATTTTAAATCGATCATGTCATGTTATATCTTTACTATTATGTTTTTCTTCTTTTCAAAATTTTATATTTAATTTTGTTCTTTGGTTTAAGTCCCATTTTTCTTCTAAATTAGTATGTTTATTTTTTCAACAACTACTTGATTTTATAAAGTATTTTTTTATTATTTTAGTTTCTCACCTTAATTTTATTCTCAATTTTAGATTTTATCAACTCTCATTATTTTAATTACCTTTTGGTATGATTTATTAATTATACATTCATATAATAGGTTTTACATTTATTTACTTATTTTTACTATTATTGTTAAATTCTATAGCTTATTCATAATTATTTTATCTTGTTACTTATTTAACTTGTTAAGATTTTTCAAAAATTATAATCTCATGTGTTAAATTACCTTTTTACTTAGTTTTAAAATCATTTAAAAAGTTATATATATTAAGGCCATATTTCTAACTGCATAAGTCAAGGAGCATAATTACACATTCATTCTAGGTGGGAGAACTATGTGGGCTTGATTTCTCTCCTTGGAATATTGGATACATTGGCAATGGTCAATCATCAAGGGGATGGTTAAGGTTGCTCATCCCATTACACTCCCTTATTTTTTATTAATATTTCAATCTCTCAAAATGCTCATAGGGTTTTAAATATAAAATAAAAAAGACAATGAATTTTTTGTGACATAATCCAAATTGTGATATATGAGATTACTCAAGATACACATGCGTATAAACTACAACAATCATTTTTTTCACACTTAAATGGGATAAGTCCATAGTCAATGGACTCAAATTATGTCATGTTGTTGTCCACTAACAATGGTCATGTAGAGGAATATTATGAGATTTTACCTCTAATTATTTATTTTCAAAATTATTCTTTCTCTATTTATCTCTGTCAATTAAAAATCATAGTCAACTTGGACATGCCCAAATTCAACGAACTCAAACATTATAGTCCAGTTAGGGTAGACCTATCTAGGAGCAATTTTTAAAAAAAACTTGAGCATGAGCATGCACAATCATGTCTTTTTCTAATTTATATTTTAGAAATATAGAATAATCAATGTAAATTAATGTTTAATCTATGCATAATTCTTCTTAGTATTTTCTAAAAATAGTAGGTTTTCATATTTAACAATTGTAAAAATTAGAATTATTCATTATAGTATACATTTAACATTCTGATATATTCTAGTTTTACACCTATTAACATCATAAATATTTTATTTTATTTTTTAAATAAAAAACAAGGTAAAACATATTGGTGAATCTATATATTTTCAGCTATTTATTTTCTGATTTTTTCCTAGGGGTTTAGATTGGTTTATTATTTCTATGTACACAAAAATATTTCTTACTAATTTTAGTTTTCAAATTTCACTTTAATTTTTAACAATTATTTTTATTTTCCTCTTATTTTTTTATAAACTATGTTTCATAGGTTTTAAAACTTATATTAGCTAACATTCTTGGTAAATTAGTCATTTCTTTTACCTAATTTGTGGTTTAAAGGGTACTCCCCAATGCTCAAACTCTTAGATAACACTATATATGGAGTTTAGTTTCCATGTACCTTGCAATATATTAGAACACTTAGGTTTTATTTTTCATACATATGAAACCTTCAACCATTTTTATTATATTGCATCAATAAATGGTTATCCCCAAGAAGTTTCTCTCAATGTATCCTATAGATAGGATATTGCATCTATGATATGGTGGAATCCTATGTAACTAGTATTTCTTTTTGTCATGTACACTATTTATGACTAGGATTAGTATATCTCAGAGCCTACAAATCAAACACACATTCAATAGTTACACCACTAACCCTTTTTAAAAATTTCAAATTTTTAAATTTAAATCATGGTAATCATGAGTTCCTTTTATTAACATATTTTAAATTTTAGAATATGTAGTGTCTTACTTTCCAAAATATTATTTGGAATCATTATATATGTATATCAATCAAATACAAATATCATAAAATGGATAAAATAAATAATTTACAATCTCAATCCTTTTTTAATTCATGTTATTACAATATATAATTTGAGCTATTACCTATCACCACTAGGTGCCAATGTGCGTGTATGAATCTATTTTTACTTCGTACTCCTATACCTCAAGGATATCTCACTCACCATATTACTCATATTATTTACCCATGACTTATACTAGAATCTAATGTCTATGTTGTCAATACTAGATGATGATGGGTACCTCAACTACCACATTAGAATGAAGGTGGTCAACATATTCCTCCTCAACCCCTAACCCACCCCACAAGGAAATGAAATCAATATAAGGGTTATGATATCATATATCAAATAAGGAATTTCCCCCTCTAACACTTATAATTTTGGAGATACTAAATAAATAAATAGTTTATAAAGATATATTATATGATCCTTTGCATGATATAAGTCTCCCTAGTGATACGTAGTCAACTATGAATGATGTAAACAAGGTCATAACCTTGAATAATGAAGGATTACCTTGTTAGGTGTGGAACTTGATTGTCTTCTAGGATTAGAGGTTAAAAATCTGATGTTATTTCAGTTGGGTTTTGGATCCCGTTCTTTGTATTCGCAATGGCATAAGGGGTTGTAAGGGGTTGAAATTTTTTTATTAAAATTGTCTTTTAAAATTATAATTTCATTTTCAATCTGGGCCATTGATTAAAGGATTCCATACTTGATGGTAGAGGTTATGTTTAGGTGTTTTTCACCCTAAAATGTATTATTACATGGCTAAGATGAAAGAGGAAACATATTTTTTTGACACACAAAGAGGAGACAGAAAGAGGTAGAGAGGTGTAACATGATTTATTACATGATTTATTTCTCCCTTGTATTATTGAAAATAATATACTGGACAAGTTTGGTAGATGTAGCCCATGGGTGAATCATATTAAATTTGGTGTCTCCTATTTTGTGTATGTTTATGATTATTTTCTGTGTGTTTGATTGATTTGTTTCATAATTTTTATTGGATGAAATTTGGGGATAAATATGTGTTTTATTTTATCCTAATATACCTCATAAACACATCATAGAAAAAGATCTTCCATTATTCCTTCAAGCTTAGATACATGGAAAGTTAATCAAGCATGTGTTTGTAAATAATGTTTATATTGTATTATAAACATTAGGTATCAATATGAGAAAGATTCAAAAATTAGAAAAGAAATTAAGGGATTTGATAATACTCATCATCAAACACTTGGATCTATCACATTGTATTTATTAGTTGATCACAAAATAATTCCATTATTTTTCAAGTCATTCCCAACAAATTACACTACAACTTAATTTTTTGGAGACCCTGTATTCATTTTGTGGAAGCTATATAATCTATATTCCATAGATGCATCATATTTATACATGGTAAATACGTATATACCTTTCTAGTAGATGATACCCCTTTCAGATTTTGTAAAGTAAATTTGAATTTGAGGATCATTCTATTATACCTCTTATAACCCATAAGACTTGATTGAGGACATACATATGAGGTATGTAAGTCATGTACAAAACATGGAAAAACATCAATAAAAAATTATTAAATAAAATACAAAAAAAGGCGTTACCAATTACCACACAACAAGAGGAAAAATACTCAATCTCCCTCTTTTGGCCAAATCTGAAGATCTTAATCACATAGTTATAGACTAGTATGATATCACTAATGATGATTTACAAGATTTAATATATGACAAGTTATGCAAAGTAAAAATGATTCATGTTAATACATAATAATACTTATCTCATACTCAATTTACACATGTAGGAGTTGGAACATATTGAGATGATTCATATATATTAAAATGGGATACAACAAAAAATATTATGGAGAAAACATATTCCAAGGACAAAGGAAAATTTATAGTTCAAGTTAATCAACATTATAAAAATTCTAATTCTTTTTGCAGTATAAATTCAGAACAACAACAAGAAAAAATTCAAGATTTATGTCTAAGGGTTATATCACTTGAAGGCAAGATTTTAAGAATTATAAAGATTAATAATGTTACAATTAATGTCACATCTCTTCAAGAACAAGTACACATTGAACAAAATAAAATTTTCAAATAATAATAGTTCAAACAACACAAGTTTATAAAATATTTGATCCAAAAGAAATAATTAAAAATACAAAATGTGAAACAAAAAGGTTACAAATAAAACATGGTGATAAATTTTTTTTATATAAATAATAAATCCAAAGGGAAAAAATCAAAAAATAATGATCATTACAAGAACAAACACAAAAAAAAAGTTTCAAAAACAAACTCAAACTAAGCAAGACAACATCTTCCAAAAAAGGGTTTCGTACAAAAAACATTCACATGGTAGATAAACCAAATAAGGATAATATGGTTTTAAAATAGGTAGGTAAAAATCATTCATCAAATATATAGAATTTTATTCTCAATCTCCACATTGATGGAAATGAAAGTAAAAAGCTTGAGATTTATTTATTTCATGAGGCCAATATATGTAGCATAACACTCTTCAATATCTGTGGTATAACAAAAAACATTAGGATAATATTATCAAGCCTAAAGTTGCATTGGATCCATTGAGATATGAATAACATGTGGGTCAAAAACATGTTCCATTACATTTCACATTGACCCTACCTTGGATCAATGCAATTAAAAAATTGGTAAAACCATGGATGAGAGCAATGGGGGTAACATTGAGCAAAGATCATCATTTTGTCACATTCAAGCATGAAACTACAATGGTTACAATCTCAAGAGTAGATGAATCCATAAAGAAAGAGTAGAAAAAAATAGTAATTATTCAACTGTCATTCTAACAAAAACATATGATAAAACCCATGTATAAAAGTAAAAGGCATTGGAAAAGTCAGTAACATGCTATGGTGTATTCAAATTTACATATACATAAATAAATAATGACCAAAGTGGCATTCCACAATTATAAGAATAAGAAAATGATTACTATCATGACTATGATTACATAGAAGATTTGTATGATACTAGGACCTATAAAATGGAATCCCATCCCAATTAGTTTTGTAACACAAAATTTAGATGATGATTACATATGTTATGTAGGAACCCCATGGGAACACCCAGTGTACCATGTCATTGGTTAACCTACCAAAACTTACAATATACATAACTTCCTCATATCTACTCATCCTTTTATTTTTCTATTTTTATAGCCCTTAGTTTTTTTCTATCTACTCTTTGCCTCTTTGATGGTCTCTCCTGATCCGAACATTCACCATATAGAGCATATATTTTACGATAGGATACTTGAGCAATATTAAATATTAATTATTCACACATGCTTTGAGGTTAATTGATTAAATACTCTTACATAATACATGAGAATACAATAATTATTTCCAACTATGGGGCACACTGATTCATATCTCCACAAAAAATATTGAGCTACATTATTTTAAAACACACATACAATAAGGGGCAAACTACTTGCCTTTACTTTCCCCAAATTGGCATGCTATCACATATAGAATACACTCTTCATTAACACATGTAAAATATTTTAATCCCTCTATCTCTTCTATTTTTAAAGCTTTGATACTTGTATTTTGCATATATCTTGAAAAATTAAAAAAAAATCTCAAATATGTCAAAAATATAAAAACATATAAAATATTTTCAAAAACTAAAAAAACACAACATAAGATGATAGTTTAATTATTTACATATATTAATTATCACATATTTTGGTATATATCATATTATTTTTCAAACACACATGCATATCATGAGGTATATGAGTGTGATGTAGGATAAGGACATACATAATTACATGGATTCTTAAATATTGGACTCCAATCTACCTAGTGGCCATACCTATGCTGAGGGAATCTAATTATACAAGTTATATATATATATATATATATATATATATATATATATATATATATATATATATATATATATATGAATTTTAGACCATGTAAAGCTATATATTTTATAAGTGTCTTTTTAATTTCTCATATCTAACATTGTGTCATATAAATTATGCTACTTGTTATGATATGACATTGATACATGTGGATAGAATAGACCAATTTTCATTTGTCTTATGCTCCTACGTTGTTTACTTTCTTACATGATAGGCTAATACATTGCGTGATTATTGTGTGTGGCCCTTGGCCCTATGTTTTGTTTGAAATTTGAACATGTACCTTGATTGTAACATTCTTAAAATCCATTACATGTGGCCCTTATCCTTTTTTGTTGTGGCATATTCATGTCAATTGTATGTGGCACTTAGTCTTACTATATGCCATTATGTGTGTGATTGTTATGCTTACTAAGATTGATTAGTGGTGCCCTGATAAATATCATACATTATTTTTGTGTCATATAATTTAGATAAAGTTAATTTTTTGCATGCTTCATTGGTAAATATATTTAGACACAAAACTTATATGATTCACATTCAATATGTCAAACCATGTTTCAATGATAGTTACATTACTATGATAATATGCTCTCCACATGATGGCATGACTATTACATGATTATATATTTATCGCGTGATATTGTTATCCCTTATTTTGAGATGAGTGGTTTACATGATACATCCCTCATATCAAAAAGGGGAAATTATAGTGGGATAGTATTAAAAATCCAAGCCTTCATGAATAGTAAAAATCAGATTTGAGACAAAGTAAAAGTTTTAAAGATTCAAAGTAATGAAAAATCATATTATATAATAGTATATAGGTGTTCAAATATTCATACACCCTTTAATGCATATGAATATACATATGTAAAAAATTTGCAAGATATGTTGTAAATATAATTATAATTAAGCATATAGGTGCATATAATTCTATATCATTGGCACAAATCCATGGAACAATATAATTTATTCATGCTCATATTTTTTTCAAAGTTAAATTTTCAAAGTTTCAAAGTTTTAAAGTTCAAAGTGCATGATGCTTGTTCATGCAAATTTTTGATGTTTAAGTTACAATTTCAAAGGCAAAAATAATCATTTCAATTTAAATTAATGAACAATGTGATCATGATGGGGGCATGCATATTATTCATTCTTTTTCAATCATGATGGGGGCATATATATAATTCATTCTCTTTAAATCATGAAAAAATAGAATCAAGATCCATATATAATGGTGTGATTTGGTTTATAGTGGATAATTTAATTTGAGGTTCAACAATACTAAATGACCATGGAATTAATTTTGGTGAACCCATTGTATGGTTCCATATTTTGTTATGGGTGATGTACATTTGAGTCTAGTGAGACTCAACGACCTCGGCATCACTTTTAGAGAACCTATTGTGGTTCCACCTTTTCAGACTATTACATTGAGTGTTAATCCTCATTCATGACAATTGGAAGCATTCATATTTCCAACTCAAGGGATTTATTAGTTATTCAAAATTGAGACTTGATCACTCTTAGTTCAACATTGGTTCAAATTCTCCAAGTGCTTCAACAATGGGGAACATTTATCCATCATTAGTTATAGATTATAGGGAAATTTAGTTTCATCTATATATAGGTGTACTCATTCCTTTCTCTCTTTTCAATTTTTAAAATTTCAAAGTGGATAAAATGATGACTTCATATGTTATTTCAAGGTTTACTAAATTTGAGAACACTGCACAATTAGAGTATCATCTAAAATACTAATTGTGTTATGTATGCTCAATTTTAATTCTTTCTCATTTACTCTATCAAGTTCATTACTATAGTAAATGTGTTTAGAGTATCATCTAAATACAAGTATTGAACAATGTTTATTCTTGACACATGATAAACCACATGACTTATGCCTAATTACAAGACTCTTATTCACCATTCCTCTAAGACTTTTATCTATATGCAGGATTGACCTTTTATTTTTTATCATTGCTACACAAAAAATTTAAATTTGAAACCTAAAATTGCTTAATGTCACCCTCAAACTGTCCATAGCTAAGGATAATTATCCCTAAAATTTTAGGATAGGTTCATACTAGGCTGACATGAGCATTGGCCATCCATCTATGTGTTTTGATTTCACCATTATTCCATAAGGGGAATGACCACATACATAGATATATTCTATTACATAATCAATTAAATAATTAGTAACAAATTTAAACCATATAAAATGTTAAATTTATATATGATATACAAATTAATGCATGACCATTTTATCAAAAAGGCTAATTCTACATTCCCTTTCCAATTAAAATGTATGAAATTTGTAACATGAAAATACTAGGAAATTGGTACAAATAATAACATAAATTAAATTGAAAAAAATTGGAGTGATTCAATAAATTTAATTTTTTTACTAGGAATGTAAGTACTACATTTTTATGAATTTTTCATTATTATTAGTTTAAAAATGAGTAAAATTATAATTAAATACCAAAACAATATCACTAACTGAGGGATTACCTTGATGCAAATTGTGTTAGTTTTTATATATTTTTATTTATTTTGCATTAGTGAGCTCTAAAATTTTTTTTTTGATGCAAGTTGTGTCATGATTATTTTTAAATGTAAGTGCAATTAAAAATATTTTTATTTATAAAAATGCAATAAATTTATGTTATGTATTACAAGTAATTTTCATTGGATTCTTCAAATTTATAAATTCATGTGACTCGAGTTCTAGGGAGACTAATGAATAATAATTCAGTCATTTAATTTTATTTCATTTCCCAACTTAAAATTCATTGGGACACTTCTTGGCATTCATAATGCTAGGAAAAAATAATATCGCTGAATAAAATTGTTAAATTTGAAGGGTGATTTTTTTAATCCCACTTGACATTTCAATTGTTAATTATAGATAGATTTTTTTATTGATTAAATGAGAGATTGGTGGGCCTTCATCCAATGGGACACACTTAGGGCCAAGTCTCCATAGAATTATTTAGCTATTTTTTAATAAATTATATTTTCAACTATTATATTATTGCATCATGCACATATTATTGAGAATGATGCCAGTATGAGAACTTGATTGTTAGTGAATTAGTCTATTTGGTGATTTATGTGTTTATAAATGTTATTAAAATAATTTGTATCCTAAATTAATTATTTGGTCAATTTTGGACCTTTTCTATAAATTTTTTAAAAAATAGCAAGAATTGCTAGTTAAGTCCAATTTACTGTTTGATTACTCACATGAGTTCCAAATTATAGGGCACTTTTTCATCTATTGTGTTAACTAAATTTAAGATTATTATAGTCAATATCATATCATATATGGATTGTGAGATGCCACTTTTATCTAATTATAGCTTGTGGTAGTTAACTAATAGTAGCTTCTTGCATGATGACCAAAAATCTATCAATTACTGTTAGATGTACTCATAGTTGTCTATTGAGTTTATTTGTAGCCAATTTAAGTTTTTTTAGAGTATAAATATAGATTAATTAGTTGTCAATCAAATTTATTTATTTAGTTATTAAATTTATTCTTTTTTATAAAATAACTTGTTATGCAAGTTATTTGGTATTATGCTTATTTTATTGTTTATTGTTAATAAAAGATAGTGAAAAAATGCGGCACCATGTTAGGATTACCTTTTATTTAGGATAATTTATTTTATCCTATGTTCCCTTTATGTGTAAATTTTTTATTTATATGAATTATAAATTCACATAAATATAGATTCCATGAGATGTCACTCACCTCTTTGTTCTCTTTTATGTTTTGGGAGTTATATGTGTAAGTAACCCCTTCCCCCACTTGTCACACACCTCCCTTTACTTTTTAAAGGACTAGGAAACAAGTGACACACACATAAAAATATTGTAAGGTAATCATGGGATTCTTTGTAACTCTTATGCTTTTCCTCTAGTGCTATAAAAGAGCCTTCCTCTTATTTTCTCACTAGAAACTCATAGCTCTCTCTCTCTCTCTCTCTCTCTCTCTCTCTCTCTCTCTCTCTCTCTCTCTCTCTCTCTCTCTCTCTCTCTCTCTCAATTTAATCTTGCTTCTAAATTGTATTTGTAAATATTTTGGTGACAAGTCTTCTTATAAGAACACATGGGTTTTTATTTGATACATTCAATTTCTCACTTCAAAATTATTGTCTCATTTATGATTTGCACTTTGAGAGGTAACATTACTTTGTACTTTCTTTATTTTTGCACTTTCATTTGTCATTGATGAATGTTCTTGGGATAATCCCTTCGTGGTATCAAAGCTGAAGCTTTATTGACATTTTTTTTTAGAATTGTGTAGTTTTAAAGAGATATTTTAGATTTTTTTTGCAAAGGATCCATCCTTGCTCTTTATTCAAATCTATTTCCCTCTATTTTTTCTACTTGAGTTTTCTTTTTGCTTTCTAACCAGTTATTGCAGGCTACTCCCAAGGAGCTTTTTCAACTCTTTACCTGGTTATGATAGGCCCTCCAATTAGGTATTTCTCTCTTATATATTTTTTAACACAAGTAATTTTTTTTCAAAGTTCTCAGTTCTATTTTTTCACTAAACTTATTTATACATTTCTGTAAAAATTAAATCTATCTTAGATTTCTTTTATTTACATTTTGTGTATTATATGTATGTATGCATATGTATATGTGTATACATACATACATACATACATACATACATACATACATACATACATACATATATTTTTATCCAAGAGCACAATACATTTATTTATTATTATTTTTTAAATACTGAATATCTCAATTTTTTTCATTTCTAAGTATTTTTTTAATCTTTAAAGGCATATAGTATATATGAAGTTCTAAAATTAAATGGAGTAAATGCATGCTCGCGCACGTGCACACACACACATACACAAGTTCTTTCTTAAATTCTGAGCATTTTTATCTTTAACAATAATAAATCTTTGTCTTAGATTTATTTTTCATTCTAAACTTTCTCTTTTTTTCTATTCAAAGATTTAAATATCTATAAGTTTTTTTTCAGCACCTACTTTTTAAAAATTCCTTATTATTATTCTAGTACTCTTTTTCTATTCTTTTATGGATGGTACAATACTTTTTATACTCTATAGCACTTTGTAAAAAGTTTTTTTTGTCTTGTTGTTACTTCTCTAGGTAGATCGATCCATAACAACTTTCTTGTATTGTTTCTTTTTCTTTGTCCTTATTTTTAATTTGTCTTCCCTATTATTTATGCAAAAAAAAAGTTATCTTTTTAAGAAAATATTTATTTCTAAAAAAATTATTCTTTATATCAAAAGTAATAAAGTGTTATTTATTTAATCTCATAAAAAAAGAAAAAAATATTTCTTTCCAATTTAAAATAATTCCTTATTTCTTTCCAATTTAAAACAATTCCTTTTTTTTAAAGAATTTGTGAGTCTTTAATTCTTTTTAAATAAATAAAAAAATTAATTTGTGATAATTCATCTTTTTAATTATTGGTATTTATAGTTTTTTAATTCAAAATACAATTTCTTATTTAAATCCATTCATATTTATTAATTTGATGTTTTAATTTAAATCATCAAAGACAAGACCCTTACCTAGATAGGTTTTGATAAAAACTATGAACCAACTGTGGGGCACAATCAGGTGGCCCAGTCCTTGAGAACCATTAAACCAACACAAAATACCACTATCGACCATTAAAACCTCTAAGTCATATCAAAAAACCATATTCAACCTATAAATTCCTTGCAGGATTAGAACCTGGGTAGGGTTGGGCACAACCAACCCACTTTACCAACCCTTCTAGATCTCATTAACCAAAATTTTGGGTAACAAGATTTTTGAAATGGATCTAGAACCGTAGGCATTTTTATAACTACAATGCCTAAACTATAGATGAATAGTATCCCTAGCTATGAATTGTGACCTCCATCATATTGAACATTGAGTCGGTAGCCCATTATATTATCGATACTTTTCACAAATAACCTACCATAACTTAGTATGGAAATAAAGATAGAGAGTGGTCATCCTAAAGAATGGACCCTGAGACCTCCCACTTCTAATCCTCAGCTCACTCACTACTAGGATATCATCACTGGGTTTAATTATTGATGTTTTTTATGTACGTTAATTTATAATAATATTAATAATTTTTTTTACTTAAGATAAAATATTCTAAAATTGTTATTATTATCTTTTTCATTACAACTTGGAAGATTATTGTAGCCATCTTGTAGTTGATTTTTTATGTAATTATTAATATTTTATTGGCTCCTTTTTATTCCTTGATATTTCTTTTGCAATTCGACTAAGTTTCATTTTTTGGCTTTCTTGTTCCTCCTCCATGCCTCCTTCATTTTAAGTGAATTTTTCTTGCCTATTTGATTTTTAGGTATTAGGTGAGATTTGGAGGTACAATGACTCAATGGTTGCCCAAATTTAAACTCATGTCCACCAATTAGCAATAGGGGTAAAATTTTCATTTTTTGGCTTTCTTGTTCCTCCTCCATGCCTCCTTCATTTTAAGTGAATTTTTCTTGCCTATTTGCTTTTCAGGTATTAGGTGAGATTTTGAGGTACAATGACTCAATGGTTGCCCAAATATAAACTCATGTACACCAATTAAAAATAGGTGTAAAAGTTTCATTATATTCAATTCCTTTAATTTGAGAAAAAGCTCTAAGCTTAAATATGATGTTGCGAATGAATCTCATAAAATTCAAATTCAAGATCAACTGTCTAATGTAAAGTAAAATGACTTTAAAATTATGATGATTTCTTGATTAAAGTTCACTCTTTACATTCTTAAAGAGTCTGGGAAGATCAAAATCTAGAGCCAAGATGGTGTGTTGGCACTATGGAAAAAATAGATACACAAAGAAGGAATGTTGGGAACTTCAGGATAAGAAGACCAAACATGAGGATACCAAGGAGGTAACTACGGAAATAGGTACTATTAGTCATGATGTTTTAAATCTTTCCTTGGATAATGTTTCTAAATATTTGAGATTAGATTCATGGGCTTTTGTTCATGTCACCCCACATAGGCATCATTTTACTGATTACGTTCAAGGAGATTTTGGACATGTTTATCTTGGTTGTGATGAACCATGTAGTATAGTAGGAAAAGTTTGTGTTTAGGTGAATTTATAGAATGGGAACACATGGATACTAAAGTATGTCAGACATGTTTCAAAGTTAATGTACAATTTAATATCAGTGGGATATTTAGAAAGTGAGGGTTGTTTAGTGTTGTTTACAACATATTCTTAGAAAGTTACCAAGGGTTATCTTGTGGTTGCGAGAGGTAATAAAATTATCACTTTCTATTTGAATAGTAGTGTTGATCACTATAATTTAATTGCTATATATGGAGATATAACTTTGTGGAACTACAAGCTCAGTCATATGAGATGGAAGGGCATGGAGATCTTGAAAGATAAGTTGCTCAGATTGAAATACATTAATTTGGACTTGTGTATGGAAAGCAGAAGCATGTTAAGTTCCTAAGGGTTGGACCTATGAAGAAGGAGAATAAATTAATGCTAGTTCACTTAGATGTATGGGGACCAACTTAGGTATCTTCTATTAGTGGTTCAAATTATTATGTTATATTTATTGATGATGTAACTAGGAAAGTTTGGATTTATTGCATTAAGAAGAAATCTGACGTATTTGAAACATTCAAAAGATGGAAAGCTTTGGTTGAGAATGAAAAAGGTCTCAAGTTGAAATGTCTTAAGTCAGACAATAGAGGTGAGTATTATAGCAAAGAATTTGATGATTATTGTTCACATAATAAAATTCATAGGCAAAAGATGGTTCCAGGGATGCCACAATAGAATGGAGTGTCAGAGATGATAAATAGGATAATCATGGAGCATACTAGGAACATGAGGTTGTGTGCAGGGTTGCCCCTAATTTTTTTGGTAGAAGTAGTTAGCATAATGGTATATTTGATTAATAGAGGACCTTTAGTACCTTGGGATGGAGGCATACATAATGAAGCTTGGTCTAGTAAGAAAGTTAATTATAATTTTCTTAGGGTATTTTGATGTGAGGCATTTTTTTATGTTGCCAAGAAAGAAAGGACCAAGTTATAAGTAAGTCTAAGAGATGCACCTTTATTGGTTATGGTGAGGTTGATTTTAGTTTTTGAGTTTGGAGTCTTAGAGTCAAGAAAATATTCTAGTCTAAGGATGTTGTCTTTAAATAAAAATTCATGTATAAAGATCAGTTGTAGGAACAAGAATAAAAAGAGTACAAAATGTTGGATGATATTATGAATGGTAAGGTGTCCAAGGAGAAAGTTTAGGAACCTCCTACATAGGAACTCCAAACTCCTGTAGTAAGAAGGTCTTCTAGGGTAAGAAAATATCCTAAACATTTTTCCCCATCTTTGAGTTATTTGTTACTTACTAATAGTGGAGAACCAAAATGTTTTGAGGAAGTAATTTAGGTGAATGTTAGGGAAAAGTGGGAGAAAGCCATGCAAGCGGAACATAGTTTTCTCATCAAGAACTAGATGTGGGATTTGGTGAAGCTACCCAATGGTAAGAGAGCATTTTAGAATAAGTGGGTATACAAAACAAAAGGAGAGGATGGAGGAAGAAAAAGGTACAAGGCCTGATTGGTGGTCAAGGGGTTTGCATAGAAGAAAGGTATTGATTTTGATGAGATTTTTTATCTTATTGTTAAGATGACTTCTATTAGAATTGTGCTTAGTATAGTTACAGTAGAGGGTTTAAACTTAGAATAATTAGATGTGAAGACTATTTTCCTTCATGGTGATTTGGATGATGAATTATATATGGAGCAATCAAAAATTTATGAGTCTGAAGGAAAGGAGAAACTGGTGTGCAAATTAAAGAAGAGCTTGTATGGCCTGAAACAAGCTCCATGATAATGGTATAAGAAGTTTGATAGTTTTATGTTAGAATAGGGTTACTTCAAGTGTCATTCTGACCATTGCATATATGTCAAGAGACTTGAGGATGGTAATTATATTATCTTATGCTTGTATGTAGATGACATATTAGTTTTAGGAAAGAACATCAATAGATTCAAGTACTCAGAAGTAGCGTGGTGATTCCTTTTCTATGAAGGATTTGGGTGAAATGAATAAAATATTTGGTATGAGGATAAATCAAAAAATGAAGGAGAGGAAGATGATCTTATCCCAATAAGAGTACGTGAAGAAATTTTTGGTGAGGTTTAATATGCAAGATGCTAAGCCAGTTGGGACTCCTTTGGCAGGCCATTCCAGATTATCAAAGGAGCAGTGTCTCAAGATAGAAGAAGAAAAGATAAAGATGTCCAAGGTACCTTACTCATTAGTGGTTGGTATCCTGATGTATGTTTTAGTTTATATTAGGCTAGATATTTCCCATGCAGTGGGAGTAGTAAGTAGGTACATGAATAATCTAGGTTATGAGCACTGGCAAGCAATGAAGTATATTCTTTGATATTTGTGAGGAACCATGGGTATAACATTATGTTTTAGTGGATTAGAAACCAATTTACATGGTTAAGTGGACTTAGATATGTTTAGAGATGCTGATAGTAGAGGAATACAGTAGGTTATGTATTTACTATTAGGGATACATTGGTTAGTTAGATTTCTTGGATATAGAAGGTTGTGGATTTATCAACCACAGAGGTTGAGTATGTTGCTGCTACATAGGCTATCAAGGAAATGATTTGGTTACAATAGTTAATTAATGAGTTAGGGCATAATAAATAAGTTAGGGGATTACATAGTGATATTCAAAGTGCTATACACTTAGCCAAGAACTTTTCTTTCCACTCAAGGATGAAGCACACACAGTTACAATATCAATTCATCAAGACAACTTTGGAGGAAAATGTGGTGAAGCTAGAAAATATACATACGAACTAGAATCCTATAGATATGATGACCAAGGTAGTCACATTAGAGAAGTTGAGGTTATGTTCAACTTTGGTTGGTCTTCATGAAGATCATGGAGGAGTGTTAAATTTTGTTCAAGGAGAAACAAATTCCAAGTCGAATATTGTTAAATATAGAGCCCGTTTCACCCCTAACATAAAAATAAAATTCCCAATGCATTTTTAACATTCATTTTTTACTTTCACAAATGGTGGGACATATTTTTGAGTGTTTCAACCACTTTCCCCATTTGTGCAATATTTTTTGGAGAAGTGGGTGTGATTTAAGGTGTTGAGAGAATCAAGAATTATGTGGTTGAAAACTCCCTTATTTTGTGGGGATATGGTTATCTCTATGGTTATGGTGTAGTTTTTAAGGGATTTTAAAACTTATAAATAGGGGTGAGGGGTAACACATTATTCATTGTATTTTTCATCTCATTTTGAGTTTTGTATTCTCTCTTTGGTCAATGTGATTGGGTTTGAGGTGTAGCTTAGCGTCTCAAGAATTCTAGTATGAATTCAAGTTGGAGAAAGTTATCTTAGTGAGAGGTTTCTTGTTGAGAGTTGTCTTTTACTCTTGTTTATAATATTATAGAGATAATCTTGGTGGATGTATCCTAAATTGGGTGAACCATGTTATATCGGTGTTATGTGTGTATTTGCTTAGATCTAAATTTTCTTCCATATGTCTCTGTTGCTGTGATTTTGAGGAATAAATTCCATGTTGCATGTTATTACATAATTATTATTGTTTCTTAATCACTTATTCCTAACATTTAAGCCATAAGAAATATTAAAATCCCTAATGATGAATTACATGATGTCTTATTTATTCCCAATTTAAAATTTAACTTACTTTCCATTCCTTAATTATAAAAAAAAAGATAATAAAGTATAATTTTTTAATGACACTTGTTATGTTGAATCTATCAAGCAAGATTTTTAAGTTATTTCTACTACTTTTTTAGACAATGATAATTTGTTTAAATTTAAAAGATTCTCTTGTTCTTCCTTTTCTCATTTTTTTTCTTCTAATGATGCTAATATGTGGCATGAAAGACTAGGACATATTAATTACTAAATTATTGCATTTATGAATAAACTTAATGTGGTGCAAGGTTTGCCTAAAGTTCTTCCCACTAATTATATTTGTAGTGGTTGTATGGATGGTAAAATTCATAGAGAATCTTTTTCTAAGAATCAATCTTACCATGACATCTAAAATATTCAGTTAGTTCATAGTGATCTCTTAGGCCCTATGAAAACTCCTAACAGTGAAAAGTATGCTTTAAATTTGTTTAATGATTGCACTAGGTGAGTTTGGATTTATTTCTTGAAAACTAAGGATCAAATTTTAGACACTTTTATTGAGTTTTATACCTTTATCAAAAAATAATCTCATTGTTCTTTACACATATTATGAAATAAAAATGAAATTAAATATGTTAACAATGATTTTTTTGCATACTATAAACAACATGGTATTAAACATTAAAAAATTATTTCTTATACACTTGAACAAAATAGTGTTGCTGAATGTAAATAAAGGACTACCACTAAAATAACTGGGTGTATGTTACATGCTAAAAAGATGAATAAAAAATTTTGGGCTTAAACTATGTATTGTGTTATCTATCTAATGAATAGGACTCCCACTAAAACTATTTTAGATATCACCCCTGAAGAAGATTGGCGTGGTAGAAAACCTAATTTAAAGTATTTACATGTCTCTGGTTGTGATGTATTTGTTCATATTCCAATATAAAAATGCAATAAGTTAGATTCTAAAGCATACATTTTTTTTTTGGTTATGATGAATTATCTAAAGCTTATAGGGTGTCTGATCCTCAAACTAACAAAATCAAGATTAAAATGGATGTTAGAATTATTGAAAATTATGTACTTGATTATTTTTCTAATTTGGATTCTATTGACATAATTTCTACTTCTTTTTATTTTGAATCAAGTGATGATGATAATGATGTGGTGCATAATGATGTTATTCCTCAAGTTATTTCCCCTTATTCTAGTCTTACTCCACCTAAAACTATGACTAAGTGGGCCAAGACTACTATAAAAGATTCTAAAATTAATGTTGATCTTAATGATACTTATAAAACTAGGCAATAATTTTGTAATTATGCTTTGATGTCTAAACATATGAACAATAATGATCCTAAAACACTAAAACAAGCTCAAGGCCACCCTCATTGGGAAAAAATAATACATGATGAATATAACTCTCTGATTTGTAATAACACTTGGGACTTAGTTCCTCTCCCTAAAGGACATCATTTGGTAAGTTGTAAATAGTTGTTTAAAACCAATTTCAATTTTGATAATAAAATTAAAAAATATAAATCTAGATTAGTGTCTCGAGGTTTTTCTCAATTTGAAGGAATTGACTATAAGGAAACTTTTGCACCTGTTGCTAAGATGCCCACAATTAAAGTTATTTCAGCCTTAGTTGCTAACATGCATTGGCATGTTTATCAAATGCATGTTAAGAGTTCTTTCTTAAATGGTGACTTGCGTGAAAAAATTTACATGTCTCAACCCCCTAGTTTGATTAATCAAGGCAATGAACATATTGTTTGAAAGTTAAACAAAGATATTTATGGTTTGAAATAATCTCCTAGAGAATGGTACTCTAAAATCTATCAATTTTTTATAGCTCAAAGCTTTACTTGTAGTTCCAATGATCTTAATATTTTTGTCAAAAATAATATAAATGGCATAGTTATCATTATTTTTTATGTTGATGACTTAATCAAACTAGTATTAATAGTTCATTAGTTTCTTGAAATAAAAATTCTTTGAAGAATACATTTGAAATGACTTATTTAGGTTTTTTACATTAATTTTTCAGCATTTAAGTTTGGAAAAAAAATATAGCATTTCTATTTCTCAATCTAAATATTCATATGAATTTTTATCTAGGTTTATTATCAACCCTATCTCTACCCCTTGTGAGCTTGGTGTCAAATTATTTAATGACATGGAAACTGAAACTATTGATCCAATTATTTATAGATAATTAGTTGGTAGTTTAAATTATCTTACTCATACTCATCCTGATATTTATTTTTCTATTGGATTGTTTTATCATTTTATGTCTAACCTAAAGTTACTAATTTTAAATTTTATAAAAGAATTCATCATTATATTAAATGTACTCTAACTTTTAGCATAGAGTATACCTTGAATAGTAATTTCTCTTTAGTAGGTTATTCAGATACTGATTGGACTGGTAGTCCTAATGATCGTAGATCCACAAGTGGTTAATATTTTTCTTTGGGTTTTGGCACAATTTCATGTAATAGTAAAAATGAGACTATTGTATCCTTATCTTCCATAAAAACTAAGTATAAATCTTGTAATCATGCTGCCAAGGAAGCTATTCGACTTAGAAGACTTCTTGTAGATTTGGGCCACCCTCAATCTTTGGCTACTCTAATTTTTGGTGATCATCAAACTACTATTCTCTTAGAAAAAATATTATTTTTCATATAAGGTCCAAGCACATTGAAATTCAACATCACTTTCAGCATGAACTTCTTTAAGATAATCAAATTCTTCTCTCTTTATGTCCTACTCAAGAACAAATCACTGATATTTTTACTAAGCTATTATGCAAAGAAAAGTTTGTAGTATTTTATAATATGTTGGGATTTAAGGAATTTATCATTAAAGAGGAGAGTTAGTAATGTTTACTCCCTTATTATCTATTTGTAAACCCCTACGTAAAATTTAAGGGTGAGTGTTAAGATTACTCTTTATTTAGGATAATTTGTTTTATCTTAAGTTCTATTTATGTGTGTCAAATTTTTATTTATGTGAATTATAAATTTACATAAATATGGATTACATTAGCCATCACTCAACTCTTTGTTCTCCTTTAGGATTCAGAAGTTACATGAATAAGTAACCCCTACCCACACTTGGCACACATCTCCTTTCACTTTTTAAGGGACTAGGCAATAAGTGGTACACACAAATGAGGATTCTAAGGTAATCATAGGATTTCTTGTAACTTCCAATTATTTTCCTCTATATCTATAAAATATCCTTCCTCCCCTCATTTTCTCACTAGAAACTCATAACTCTCTCTATCTTCTTCTTAATATGCTCTTGCTTCTAAATTGTAGCTATAGATATTTTGGTGACAAGTCTTCGTATAAGATCACATGGGTTTTTATCTGATACATTTGATTTTCCACTATAAAATTATTGTATCGTATATGATTTTTACTTTGAGAGGTAACATTATTTTATACTTCATTTATTTATGCACTTTCATTTGTCATTGATGAATGTTCTTGGGATATTCCCTTCACACCATAATTCCTTTTAGAAATTCATGTTGCATATTATTATCTCTATTTTTTAATTTTAGGTATTCACAAAGGAAAATCAACAAGTATATGTTTTTTGGTTTTAAAAATATTCAATGCAAGTTTTAGTCAAAAATATCACTTACAATACAACTAGTTTAACAACTAGTAATTCTGGGATAGATTGGTTGATACATAGATTCAATTTCAGATTAAATCAAATATGCTTTTCTCTCTCTTCATGCATTCAAAACATTCAAATATTTAGGTAATCCTCATTGTGAGTCTATTGATCACTAGCGAGATTTAATTCTAAGTTATTCCTAGTATGACTCTCATGGAAGATGTAGAACACCTTGATGAATTGATCACTTAAGTGGAGGAATGCCTCACTTAAATTTTATTTAACAAGGTATCACACTTTCACTTTACTCATATTTATTTTTAATTAATCTATTTTTTTAAAATTGAAATACTACATTTTCCAAAAGTATTAGGGAACACATCCATGATAGAGTCATGTGTTGTATGTCAAGTGGATTATTTCATTAAGTTTGGAAAAAAAAATTTAGAGAGCATACTCAAAATTGTTAACAAATGTCCCTGAAATTTATTTAAGCAATGAGTGTATCTAGCTAGTGTATTTAACATTAACTACCCATGTTTTTATTGATCATTAATTACCTATTAGTTTCTAATTAAATGATCATCCACCACCCTTCGTTAACCTCCTCCCATCACTAGAATGTTGAGATCCCCATAAAACTAAGAAAACCCCCACACACAATCTCATAATTAAAAATAACACTTCCCTTTCCAAAATCATTATTTAAAAAAATGCATTGCACCTCTTTGAATCTAATCCCCAATCCCATGTTTCATGTGTTTTAATGATCAAATAGAACATAATGATGATTATAGCCATCCCATCTAGAGGATTCAAACAAATAGGGAGAATGAAATAAAAAATATAGGGAAATGGTCTTTGGATCCTATACTTCCTCTTTGTTTGAAGACAATAATTTCATTGCCCCTCTAGATCTATACTTCATCCATCACTAGTTAATAATGTCCCAAGTCCACATACACTTCCTCCATGCAAAATTCTTGTGCATGGCTTCACTATCTAAGGAATAATAATTTTATAACAAGAACTCTCAGGGTACAAGTAAGTATGTTATACATTGAATTTCTCAAAACCCTCTTATAAAATATAACATGATTTTACTAATATTAGTGTCAAAAAATTAAACCCATGTGTGTGTGTGTGTGTGTGTAGACACACACACACACATGCGCGCGCACACACACACACACACACACACACACACACACACACACACACACACACACACACACACACACAAAATATCTTATTGTGTTTTAATATTTCATGCTAGTAGCATAAGATTGTAGGTGGAGATCATGATTGTATATCCTATTCAATATCGATTGATACATGTAGATTATTTTGGCTATCTAAGTCATGACTAAACAATAATACTAGACATGTAGACAAATTACTATAGATAAACTCTGGTTTATATATTGAGAGGTGTTATTCATGTTTATGCTTTATGCCAATAAACTATTTGTGTATTAATTTTATGTAGGTATGATATGTGTTTATAGATCTAATTAGTTACACAATAACTTTTATTCGACTATAGTATATAGTGACTAGAAAACTATAGCATGTGAGTTGGGCATCTTGTAATCTTTTACTTGTTCCCTATCTTTTTTTATCACAATTTTTTCATGAAACATATAATGGTGTATTATGAATGGAGATACAAGGTTTAATTTTTTTTAGTAAGGCATATGGGTGTTTATTTTATACCTCCTACATAGGATTTATGAGAAAATATTCCTCATGGAAGAAACATGGTCCCTCATACAAACCCTACATGATAAAGTAAGTTTAAAAATGGTGTCTATCTAAGAAATTATTTGTTGTGTTTTGAATTTAATTGAATACCTACATTTTTCTCTTTGTGAGCTAAGTTGGGCTGTGAGTATGTTGTATACTTTATACATAATAGTATGTAACATCTACATATAACAATGTTATATTCCCTTAAATATATAAATTGCACACACAATTCAATACATTAAATTTGAGATAATGAATACAAATAGTGCATTGCATTTAATTAATTTAATGTGAAGAAATGAGACAATGCATATAAAAAATCATTGCATTTAATCCCTTTGATATAATCCTTTAAATCGTCGATAATGCATACATAGAATGCATTCCATTTAATATTAATTAATAGAGGGGCCTCCTAACCATGGGATGTGTACATATACACTACCATTAACATATTGACCCCAAAGGCTTTTAACAAAGTTATTTTTTTTATACACTTAACATGAATGCATCAAGATAGAGGTACCTAGTCCCATAAAAAAGTAAATTTAAGAACACATACAATACAAACTATCCAATGTTATAATAACATAATATTCTTGAAATTATGTGCATAATTTTTACAACTTAATCCTCAATAGAGTGTAATAGGGGTCAACTTATATTTTGTTCCTTTCAATATTTCAAAGTAAAATAAACAATACAAATATTACTTTTCATAGAAAATATACAAGACATTACCAATAAATTAGAGGTTTCTAGCTTATTTACTTTTAGTAGTTATTCAATCACAATATTCAAATTTAAAATGCACAACTTAATATTTTTATTTCCCTTGCAATATTAAAAAAAAAATCCATACTTTTAGTAATAATTTAGTTATGACATTCGTTCCCTTGAATATATAAACTGTAGATACCATGTATTGAATATAATCCCCCAAAATGCATACAGATAATGTATTGCATTTAATCTATACAATATACAGAGTTTCATCTCTTGAAATTATATCATATCTATATCATCTATGGTTATTTATAGAAAAAGACAATAAATATGTAATCCATAATCAATGAATAGTATGGATGTGCATGTGTTTAATTTTTCATTAATTTAGGGCAACATTTTTTACTTTAGGTGTAAATCATTATTTACATGTTACTATATTTATTATATTCATTAATTCATTTTTATACTCATGATATGGTCTATACATTCCTTTGTACTATATTCCTTATGATGGCTAAACTTAGAGATACAAAATTTTAATAAAAATTGAGGTTAAGGGAATGAACTTAGTATACAATTACATATTCATTGCTGATAATTTAGCATATGAATTTAATTGCACATTAAAATATCTCTTTAGGTTGTAAATATTATAAAATAATAAATTATACTTTGTTGATGTTGTAAAATAATGAAACATTTGTCACAAGTTTTATACTCTCTCATTACTTATTTTAATCCATAATAAGGGGAGTTGATTTTGAACTTAGCACCTAATATTGCCCCTCATTATTATTTTAAAATAGTATTAATAAATCCTCACATTCCATAAGGAAGTATATGTCATAGTTTTTTTCCTTAGCTTCCAATTTGTAGGAGAGATATACAAATCTCTCATAAACAAGCACTAAAGTTCCACAATGATTTTTAAAAATTAGCTACAATTTTATTTTATCATATTATATCAATATGACATAGTAAAAAAATATTTTTTGCTACTTCAAGGGAACTTGGGACTTCCTCCTTAGTATTTCAGTTGTTATCTAATGAGTATAACTCTTCGTTTCTAGAAAATCAAGGAAGAACACATATAATTTTTATAGAATTTAATGAAAAAAAACATGCAAATATTATGGTGAGAGGTTGCACAAGAACTATACAAACACCTTGGATGACATTGTAGTATTAAAAAAATCCAATATAAAATTCAATGGTAAGATATACACTATAAAATTTTGCATTTATATTAGCAACATTTTAATTATATAATAAAAACAAATTTTTGTAGATAAAATATGAGATAAATAAATCTTACTCTATGGTAAAATTGGATGATAACATCTCTGTTTAGGTACATGCCCTAGTCTAGGCTTAGGTATAATACCTTCCAAAATGAAAATCACCTAGTAGACACTTGAAATAATTCACCCATAAAAGAACAATTACCTGGATGATTATGGTTGTGTCTATTTATTTTGGCTAAAATCCATACCATTGGATAATTTTTATTTTATTTTTATGTTCTACCTTCTCATGATTGTATCTTTCATCTACAAAATTATCATTCTCATCATGTCTTAAAACTATAGTAGAAACTAAAAGATTGGGGCCATTGCCTTGCCAACTAAACCATGAATCATATCCTCTTTTTCAACTAACAAATGAGTGATTCATTTTGTATGATACAATAGAATCACCCTATGGTGAACTCAAGCTAAGGATAGTTCAATACATATCCCACCATGTAGCTTGTAGGTCTTGGATTAAAACCAATTATATAATCTACCTAAAATTGTGTGTTATTAGTATATGGGCTCAATGAAAACTAAAGTTTCATTAGGTGTTACAACTCATCAATTTTTATATTAAACATTCAAAATTAATCATACATGTAAAAATATCCTATTGACAAATGATTTATCATAAAATTTAATAAAATATTTTTGTTAAACATCAACCTAATTCATTATTTGGGATAGTTACCTACCCTTTTCCATACTATCCTTTTAATCCTATACGTTAAAGCACAATGAATTAGTATTGTTATCCAATTTTGATCCCCTAGATCAAAATATGATCCTTATAGTAAAAAAATTTTAAAAATAGGTGATATAGGAGGTCCTAGTTGAGTCCAAAATACCTTATTAACATTTATTAAGGTAAGTTTGGAAAGATTAAGGTAACATCATATTTTGGTCACATAGTGGTTTAAGATTGTCATGAGGAAATCATAAATTGAAAAGGTGTGTAATAGGTGATTAGTAGTTTATTAAAGTAATTTCATGTGTCAAACATTTTTTCACAACATTTCATGAAGTTTTGTAAATTTTGAAGATCATTTGCTAAATTTAAGGTGTTAAAAATGAGTGAAATGTGGCTTTTGGATAACATTAATGTTTTTAAAAGTTCACTAACTTAAAAATACATAAAATACACATCAAAAAAAATCTTTGATCAGTTACTAAACTGCTACACTTGTCAACTTGTCACATAATGTCAAATTCTTGCACTTCAACGCTAGTTTGGGGAGTCAAGAGAAGTTGTACGGACTTTTGAAAGATACTTATAGGTGAAAACATTGCAGAGGTGTCCTTTAATATCCTAAAAATTATAAAAAATCTTGTAAGGAATTTTAATGTTCAATAGTTTCAAAAATATTCTTCTCTCTCTCATCATCCCCTTTACAAGATAGTGAAGGCTAACTTGAATTAGATGGTACAGGTTGTATATGTAGAGTTGGGGGCTAAGATTTTGGAAAATTTTTGGTACCCATATGGGGTTATTATTTTTGTAATTTTTCATTATATTGGTTTCTTTTATATTTATGAACAATCACTAAAATCCTAGACTACTTTTTGAGAACTCAAAACCCCATAGGGTAAATTTGACATAACTCTAGTGCAAGTGTGGATGATTTAGATGATTAAAAAGAGTTGATATGGGTTATAATATGTATATATATTCCTAAAAATAATTCACCCATCTTTTTGGTACTTGTGAATGTCTTTTGGTAAGCAATTTCCCTTTTGTGCATTGTCTACAAGTGACTAGTCATGTTTATGTGTTTATGAGTTCTTCAGGTGTTTTGGTGAATTGGAATATTTATAAATTTTATTCTAACTCCATATAAATTCATTCATGGCTCCCTGACTAGCTAGATATTTTTTACAATTTCCAAGATGCCATTTCTTCATTCACCTTATATGGACTGTGTGTTCTCTATGTCTACAAGTTTAGTTATTTTGGAAGTCTTTAAATATGATTTTAAAGGATATTTGGTGTTTTATTATTCATAAAAATTATGTTTATTAAATTTAGGATAATGAGCTTTTAGTCATAGCATTCATGTTGTACTCTTTAAAGTCTCTGATCAAAAAGTTACATTTTTCACTTTCTTGTCTTCTGTAGGTCTACAAGTTTATGAGAGATTCATGTTGTCAATTTATTATTAAGGTTTCCCAAACATGATAGTTATAGTAATGGATTCAAGTTGATAAGTGGTAAGAATCAAATGGATTTCTCTAAACATATGAGGTTGATGAAAGTTAAGGACTAAACTAACTGTCCTAAATATGAACCTATAGGAAATTGATCATATAAATAGTAAAATTAGGGTTTAAAGAATATTTGAAGGTGATAATTAATTTTAAAACACTAATATGTCCTTAAGAAAACATCATTGGATTGATAACTAATTGGGATACTCAAATAAAGACCTAAAAAGCCTAAAAAAACCAAATACATAGTCAGTTGCCCTAATTATCCACCTACATCCTATGTGAAAGATGCCTCAAATAGTAAAGTTGATGAAGGTTTAGAGTTTCAAGAAATTTAATAATTTATTAATCCATAAACCTAAAAAAATGACCCATTGAAAGGTTTATAATATTGGAGATCAAGACTAAGAAGCCTCACACTCATACAACTACCCTACTGACATCTACAATTAACTAGTTGGAGTTCTAGCCTTGAAACATAGATGATAATGAGTTTTATAATATTTAAGGGAAAGATAGGACCTCAAGACATAAATAAAAATAAAGGAAAAATACTTTGAAAGGTTTAAAATTAGTTTTTAAGATACAAAATACATATACACATCCAATTCTCTCAAATCACCACCTACAATTGTCCATTGAAACATTGGTCTTGAGACAATACCATGTTGATAAAATCACAATTTTTCAAGGTGTTGAAAAGGTTTTGAATTATGTTAGGATTTTGAGGAAAGATAAAATGTTAAAATAAGTTCTTAGATCATCATTCTATAGACCATCTAAAACATATATGTAGAGGCAATCAACCACATGTAGATCTATTTGGGTAGTTAGGTTATTTTCAAAAAATTAAGATAATGGTTTATGTGTGTTTTAAGAATATAAATTTTTTTAAGGATCAATAAAGAGGCACACATTCATGTTGCACATACATAATCCTCAATAAATCTACCTGCCTGACCAAGGAAACCTATGTTTGTATGTAAAGTCTAAAGGACTATATGATGATAAGGATAATATGACATTTTATGTGATTGAGACATATTAAAAAATTTCATTAGACCATCATACTCCAACATAAGGCAACAAACATAGTAGCTCTATTTAGTCCTTCAGGCCTAAGTTGCATATACAGGCCTGTATAGGCAATCTTGAACAAGAGGTGATAAAGTGGAGATAGGATGAGACTTTGGAGCCTTAAAGATGTGATAAAGTACATGAAAAAATATTATATGAAGTCACAGGTTCCTAAAATATCAAAAAAACATTTTGACCACGCTATTCAACCTAAAAAGGTCCTGAGGGTATGCACAACCCTATCGATAAACTTGAGGAGTGAAAAGATGAATTTAGCTGAGCTGAGATGGAATTGGAGGCTTATATAAGATGATGCATAACCTACACATGTACTTTATGAAGTCATAGACATCTGACAGTGGGAGAAAAGGTGAAAACAAGTAGATAGGGTATAACTGTCAACTTGATCTAAGATCCCTAGGCATAGGCTAGTGGTATAATTAGAGAGTTTGGTGAAGGTTTTTGGTCAAAAAACTATTTAAATAGGTCAAAAAGAATTTTTCAGGCCTCATTGAGGTCA
Organism: Torreya grandis; assembly: GCA_037957365.1. Classification (NCBI taxonomy): domain Eukaryota; kingdom Viridiplantae; phylum Streptophyta; class Pinopsida; order Cupressales; family Taxaceae; genus Torreya; species Torreya grandis. The sequence goes on from JARHVA010000971.1 coordinate 3,354,619, forward strand.
TTTGAGACCAAAACTAAACTCAGACAAACACCTATAGACTAAAAACTTGCATAGACCCCTCAGAATGCTTATATCCAACCCACAATTTATTTTGCTTGGTATGGTTAGGAGGATTTATATGGGACCTTGTGATCCTATGGGAATATATCCACACTAGTACACTTCATTTTTGTGTAATTGGAGTATTCATACATCCAATCTTATGAATATTCCTTAAGAACCCAAACCACTTTCAGGCTTCCTAGGAGAACCATAATGACAAGTTTGTAGAGATGGACCTATAAATAACACCTAATGCCATTTTTTTCCTCCTAAAACCTCATTTAAGTTTTTCTAGACTCCAATTCGCTGATCCACATGTGCTTGACTTATACGGATTGTTATAAATGGCTTATTTTACATGGTATTTAGTGTTTTGTAGGGATTTTGGAGAGATTGACACTTGAAAATCATTGGAAGAGGTCCCTTGAGACTTATTTAATCTCCTAAAATCAACAAATTTCCTAGGAACCCCTATAAGTGACTAAAATAACTCCATTTTGTAAGGCACTCCAAATAGGCTTATGAAGGGCTTATTTTTGGCCATTTCATGGTTTGGTTATAATCACAATGCTAAAAAATCCCAAACTTAACATGAGGGTTTGTATTATAATGGGTAAATTTAATCATACACTTTTTAGAGGTTTCAAAAGTGTAGGAGGAGTTTAGAGCCAAAATCCACTTTTTAGACCTAGAGGCCTAATTAAGCCTAATTGATAAAAGAGATAAGAAGAAAAATTAGACTTCCAATTAGATTCAAATCATTAAATTTGATATGGAAATATAAGGCCATATAGGGTCCCATAATATGAATTTATTTTGTTTATAACATCCATATAAGTCCCACACAAGGATATTTAAAGGAACACAAGGCTACAAGGAATGAGACCTAATTGGGGATTTTGGTAGAGAACAACCTAATGGGGCTAGTTTGAGGCCTCAAAATGGATTTTTTCAGGTCAAATATGATATAAATAGTCCATCCATAAATTTTTGATGAGCTAAAGTAACTGAAACCATGTTTTGACACTTGTGTGAAAAATAGGCGTAAGGAGATGAAGAGCCTTCTAGACACCTTACAAGAGAATGGGGTGATGTGTTAAAAAGAAACTATGGGGTTATATTAGAGGTGTAAAGAGTAGATAAAACATAAAGGAGAAACTTATTTTACCACTAATAAGGCCACTTGTCCTTCAACATGTCAAGAAGAAGGAGAGTTTCATGAAGCTAGTCAAGGTGTTAAGCATGCATTTCAACCTCCCATGCTACTTGGAGAGTTGGATCATCTAAACAAGAGAAAAAAATGACATACCATTCCTATTGAAGTTTTTACCTAACTATTTTTATTATTATAACTTACATGACACTTGTCTACTCTCTCTCTCCTACACTCTTCTTCTCTTCCCTCACACTGGTGCTATATAAGCAACCACTTTTGGCTTGAAATGTATCCTCCACCTGGGTATGAAAAATACCTGATAATTTATTCAAAATTTGATAAATAAATTAACTAATGTTTTACCTTATTATATGTCTATATAAAGTGATAAATCTTTGAATAGTTGATCCTATCAAATGTAGATGTATATCACCTTGTTTGTGTTTTATTTATCTTACCTCATGTGGTTGTTTCTCTATTATAGGTTGTAGTTGGTGTCATCAGGGGTATCTTGTGGGTTTTTAAATTGAATTATTATTCCATATTATCCTTACAATGCCTTACCCCTATAAAAAACATTGATGTAATAGGTTCATTTTAGGATGTGTGTATATTCATATTATCTTGTAGGTCTTAGTGTATTGTACAATGTGTGGTAGTGGTCAACAAAGTTTGGTGAATCACCACTGTAGTTAGGTTTATTTCAGTTATTTATTACCTTTTACAAGAAATTAATTAGTGTGTGAGATTAATTGATTCATCAAAGGGAGCTATCAATTCAATCTAGAGGTTTACACCTGTTATAGACAACCCACAGGTCTAGGGGTAATCCCATGTTTAACCAAATTTAGAGAGATTTGAACAATATTCTCCAAGGGTAAAAATTTTAGTTATAATAGTTTTGGCATGCCAAGTGGTACTTAAGATCCAAAAGAGTGGAAGAATTTTTGGTGTGTTCTTCTACTTATCAACTTTTTGGAAGTATTCAAACAAACACCAATGATGACTTCAAATGTAATCAGCTGGTTATAAGAAACCAAGGTACTTATTGTGAAAGAATTTTATTAAAATATTGTGTTTAATTTGAATAATGAAGTTAGTATGGATGGATATAATGAGGTTTACTACTATAAACCTCCATATCAACCTTGTCATGACTCATACTATGTTCCTCAACAGCCCTATCAAGGTTGTTATCAACCCTATCAGCCATGACAACCCTATGGTCAGAATTTTCCTTCTCCATATGATCATGATGTTATTGAGAAACCTTATAAATAAGCCTATAAATAAGGAAATTAATAAGAATTAGATGTGATTAAGAATCTTGAGGAAGAATTCTAAGCTCTTAAGAGGCAACTTCTTGGAGAGAGTCTTCCTCAAGCTATTCCTATCCATCCTAAAAAAGCAAGATCTCGTCATCTTGGAGGCCTTCTTGGACTATGATTCCTAATTATACCATGCCAAATATTTTTAAATAATTTGAACCTATACAAGTATCTCCCTCCCCTCCTTAATAAACATATTATATTCCATATCTATTTTATTATACCCCTTATCATGATGAAATCATTCACTATCCTAAGGAGGAGCCTCCAAGAGAGCCAATCCAATCCTCAAAAGAGCCTACTAGCTTCAAAGTTCCAACTTGGAACCAAATAGTGAAGTCTTGGGGAAATAAATGTGAAGAGAGTGAGGGCCAAGAAGTTGATATTAGGAAAGAATACCTTGTTTTTGTTTAAGCCTCATTGCCCTTTACCCAAGAACCTATAGTTGTTCCCTCATGAAAATCTATCCAAGAATATTTTCAACATAAAAAAGAGGCCTTAGTTGAGGTGGAAGATAAAGTACCAGTTGTTGAAGAGCCTCAAGAAGGATATGAGAAAGGTTATGTGATTGTTTAATAAAATGACGTTCCTATAGCCCAATTCAACCTTCTCTCTCTCCAAGAATTCTTTCAAGAATATTTCATTCCCAAAACCCAAAAATGCAAGAGTATTCCCTCAATCCCTATACCCATTCATGATCCATCCATCACACCTCATTATCCCTCTCCAAACTATGAGCTATTTACCACCCTCATACCTCATCCCTTCTTGAAGGAAAACCATCTTATGGGAGACAAGCAAAGATGATCAAACTAAATTTATAGTTGATCAAGATGACTCAAGTGTCTATGATGAAGAGTTCACTATAAGGACTCCCCTTGGTGAATACAAGTACAAGTCAACCTTATTTAGTGAAAAAAGAGAAGATATAGATAATGTTGAAGATATTCACAAGGATATTGATCAAGACATGAGAGAGGAGGTACTTGAGAAGGACATCACATCAATTGATTTGGTTGATATTCATGAGAATGATCAAGAGGTTGAATCTAAAAATAAAATAGAAGATGGAGCTACTGCTACTGCCATGGAAAAAGATGACATATGGAAAAGATTCAATGAAATATGTGGATAATTTGAGGTCTTTCAAAATTTTACACATCTTGTTGTTCAAATTGAAGACAATGATAAAGATGGGGCTAAGTATGCAAAGTTCTTTGAAGAGCTTGACAAGCTTGTAGCTGGTAAAAAGTTTGATCTAATTCAAAACACCATGAAGGTCAAATAAAAATGATTTGATGAAGCATCATTGAGTCAAGTTGAAACTGAAGAATATCATGAGAGGTTTTTTGAAGTGTAAGAAGAGTTCATCTTCATAGGTGACATGTTTGCAGTTGTCATTGCTTCACCAGAGATCATGATAAAGAAATTAGCAAACATGAAGGAGTTGAAGACATCAAAACCAAAGCTCAAAAGGAAACTTTCTTCATGAACTCCTTAATTTCATAGAGAAAAAGATGGTTCAAGTTTTCCCTTTGATCTAGGAGGAAATTTTTTGCTTCAGGTTAGTTTGTATATAGTCTAATTTTCTTATATTCTTGTTGTGTTCCCTAAGTGCTTAGTTAGTAAATGTGTGTGTCTTCCTTTCTTTGCTTTTGTGTGTGTATTACTTTTGTGTGTTGTTGAGGTAATAAATTTGTCTTGTTGTTTAAGTGTCAAGGTCTGATCTTGTTGTCTCAGAGTGCAATTGACTCCATAGTCCAATGAAAGGACATAACTACTAGTCTAGTCAGCATAGTAAACATACTAATCCTATGAGTCACTAATTTATTATCCAATTTTGACCCCCTAGGTCAAAATAGGATCCATATAGTAAATAAAATTGAACATTAGGTGACATATAAATTATTTTTTGAGTCCAAAATACCTTCTTATCATTTATTAAGGTAAGTTTGGAAAGATTAAGGTAAGGTCATATTTTAGTCACATAGTGGTTTAAGCTTGTCATGTGAAAATAAGACATGGTCCAGGTCTGTCATATCTAATTAGGAGTTTATTAAATTAATTTAATGTTTCAAACATATTTTCACAAAATTTCATGAATTTTTGTAAAATTTGAAGATCATTTATTAATTTTAAGGTGTTAAAAATGAGTGAAAAGGTGGTTTTTGGCTAATATTGGTGTTTTTCAAAGTTTACTAAATTAAAAATACATAAAATACACATTAAAAAAATATTTTATTAGATAATAAACTTATACACCTATCAACTTGTTATATAAAGTTAGATTTGTGTACTTCAACGCTAGTTTAGGGAGTTAAGAGAAGTTGTACGGAATTGTGGAAGCTACTTTCAGGTGAAAACATTAAAGAGATATAATTTCATCTAATAAATGTAATAAAAAGTATTGGAAGGACTTTTTAGATCCAACAGTTGTATATGTCTTCTTCTCTCTCTCATCATCCCCTTCACAAGCCAGTGAAAGCCAACTTCAATCAGATGATACAGGCCGTACATGTAGATTTGGGGGATAATATTTTGGCCAAATTTTTATACCCATATGGGATTCAAATTTGTGTCATTTTTAATTAGATTTGTTCTCTTATCTTTATGAACAATTGCTAAAATCCTAGATTAATTTTTGAGAACTAAAAACCCCATAGGCTAAATTTGAAATAACTCTAGTGAAAATGTAGATGATGTGGATGATTTATAATATTTATAATGGGATATAATATGTATATATATTCCTCAAAATAAATCACCCATATTCTTGGCATTTATGATTGTCTTTTGGCAAGCATTTTCCCTTTTATGCATTATCTACAAATGGCTGGTCATGTTTATAAGTTATTGAGTTATTCAGGTGTTTTTGTGAATTTTAATGTTTATAAAGTATCCTATAACTCCCTATAAATTCATTTATGTCTCCCTAACTAGTTGGATATTCTGTACAAGTCCCAAGTGGCCATTTCTTCATTTACCTTTTGTGGACGGTGTGTTCTTTGTGTTTACAAGTTTAGTTATTTTGGAAGTGTTTGAATATGTTTTTTAATGATATTTTGAGTTGTATTTTTAATTAAAAGTTTGTTTATGCAATTTATGAAAATGACCTTTCAGTCATAGCATTGATGGTGTACTCTTCAAAGCCTTTAAGCATAAAGTTACATTCTTCACCTTCTTACCATCTGTAGGTCTGCAAGTTTTTGAGAGATTCATGTTGTCAATATATTTTTAAGGTTTACCAAAAATGATAATTATGGTAATGGATTCAAGTTGATAAGTATTAGGAACCAAATGGATTTCTCTAAACATTTGAGGTTGATGAAAGTTGAGGACCAAATTAACTTTCCTAAATATGAACCTACAAGAAATTGACTATATGAATAGTGAAGGTAGGGTTTTAAGAATATTTTAAGGTGATAATGAAGTTTAAAACACTAATATGGCCTTAATAAAACATCAATGTCTTGATAAAGCATTAGGATTCTCAAAGAAAGACTTAATATGGCTAAGAAGACCAAATACATAGTTAGTTGCCCTAACTGTCCACCTACAACCTATGTGGAAGATGCCTCAAATAGTAAAGTTGATGAAGGTTTAGAGTTTAAAGAGATTTTATAAGTTATTAATCCATAAAACTATCAAAAGGAGCCATTTAAATGTTTTTAGTATTGAAAATCAAGACTAAGAAGCCTCACACTCAGTCAATTGCCCTAATGACATTTACAATCAACTAGTTAGAATTTTAGCCTTGAAACACATATTTTAATGAGTTTTAGAATATTTATGGGATTTATAGGACTTTGAGACATCAATATAAACAAATTAAAAATCCTTGGAAATGTTTAGAATTAGTTTTGAAGATCCAAAATGCATATACACATCTAATTCTCTCAAACCACCACCTATAATTTTCCATTGACACATGGTCTTAAGATAGTACCATGTTAATAAAATCACAATTTCTCAAGGTGTTTAAAAGGTTTTGGACTATTTTAGTATTATAAGGAAATATACGATGTTGAAAGAAGTTATTAGAACATCATTCTGCAGACCATCTCAAATGTATATGCATAGGCAACAGACCATATGTAGGTCTATTTGGGTAGTTAGGTTCTTTAAAAAAAATTGAGTTAATGGTTTGTGTATGTTTTAAGAAAACAAAAAATTTAAAGGATAAATAAATAGGCACACAATCATGTTGCACATACACAATCCTCAATAAGTATGCCTGCCTAACCAAGGAAACCTGCATTTATATGTAAATTCTAAAGGACTATATGATGACTAGGAGAATATGACATTTTATGTGATTGAAACATGTTAACATTGTTCATTAGACCATCATAATCAAACATAAGGAAAAAAACATGGTATTTTTGTTCAATCCTTTAGGCCTAAGTTGCATATACAGGCCTATATAGGTAGTCTTGAACATGTGTGTGCAAAATAGGCCTAAGGAGATTAAGAGCCTTATAGACACCTTTCAAGAAAATGGGGTGATGTGTTAAAGATAACATTTTGGATTTAGCTAAGAGGTTTAAAGAGAAGATAAAACATGTAGGAGAAACTAATCTGACCACTAAGAAGGCTACTTATCCTTCAACATTCAAGAAGGAGAGTTTTAAGAAGTTAGTCAAGGTGTCAAGCATGCATTTCAACCTCCCATGCCACTTGGAGAGTTAGACCATATAAAGAGGAGAAAAACATGAAATTTTGGTCCTATTTAAGTTTTTACCTAACTCTCTCTTATTTTTTTAACTTAAATGACACTTGTTTACTCTCTCTCTCTCTCTCTCTCTCTCTCTCTCTCTCTCTCTCTCTCTCTCTCTCTCTCTCTACACTTTTCTTCTCTTTTCTCACACTTGTGCTATATAAGCAGTCACTTTTATCTTTAAATTTATCCTCCACTTGGGTATGACAAATCCTTGATCATTTACTATAACTCTAATCAATAAAACAATTGATGCTTTACCTCATTATATTGCTACATACAATGATAAATCTCTAAATAGTTGATCTTATCAATTATATGTGTATATGACCTTGTTTGTGTTCTATTTATCTTCCCTTATGTGGTTGTTTCTCTATTACAGGTTGTCTTTGGTGTCATTAGGGGTCTCTTGTGGGTTTTGAAGTGGAATTATTCTTCCCTCTTATCCTTTAAATGCCTTACGCTTATACAAAGCATTGATGCAATAGGTTCATTTTAGGATGTGTGTATGTTCATGTTGTTTTATAGGTCTTAGTGTATTATGTAATATGTGGTAGTGGTGAACAAAGTTTGGTGCATCACCACTATAGTTATGTTTATTTTAGTTCTTTCTTCCCTTTTCCAAGAAATAAATTAGTGTGTGATCTTACGTGATTCATCAAAGGGAGATAACTCTTCAATCTAAAAGTTTACCAATATTATAGACAACCCATAGGTCTAGGGGTAATCCCATTCTTAACCAAAATTTTAAAGGTTTGAAAAAGCTTTTCCAAGGGTGAAAAATTTGGTTATAACAAGGACATTGGCCCTTATTTTGTCTCACTCTATGTAAAAGAATTATGGGGTGTCATTTATTTATTTTCAATCGTTATTTATTTTCTATTTCTACATATTGACCCTTTCATATATACTAATCTATGGATATATTATTCATAAAAATTTAATTTCATTAGTATATATTATTTTGATCTCATTTTAAAGTATGTTAACAATTGATTTAGCAGTGGTTCATGATAAAAAATATATATGTGATCCTTTTTAGAGCTTTCACTCATTGGTAGCTGAAATTTCTTGAATCAAGTTAGAAGGGTCTAGTGAACAAACAATAAATAAGTGTTTTTAGGATAAACATCTAATCTAGTATAAGACACCCTAATGTAAATAATTTAAGACATTTTGGATGGTTTCAATGACATTAATTTGGTAAAATCATAAGATTATTTGGTTTTTGTTTGATTTGTTCAATTTTTAAGTGATTTTATGTTGTACACAAAACTAAATATTTATAATTTACTATTTAAAGTTGGATATAGACAACCCTTGGTGGTTTATAAATAATGAAACATGCCAATTTTAACAAACCCAGGCTTGAGTCTCTCCCCATTCAAAATTTTAATAAGGTGAATTCTTGGTTTAAATATTTTATATTCTTCTACTCAATTATAATTAAGGATTTTAAATAGTTCATTTTACTTCATAATTTTAATGATCTTGTTGAGAGTGGGGACCATTCCACACATAGGATAATTTTCCCCAATTTAATCCAATGACTTTAAAAAACATGGGAACATAAGGGGAAGATGGTAAGAAAGGCAATTCATTTTTATTAATTTTTTATATATAATTATTAATATTAGTTTGTATATTTTTGATTTATAACTATTGCATTTAGTTTTTATCATAATAATGCTATTGAGGAGGGGTGCATTATTTCCACTTATAGGAAGACAAGAATAATTGAATGGATGCAATCAAACTTTGCAACCTACTCATGTGTACATAGACCTAGAGCCACAGAGAAGGTAATATGTGGGGATTGTGGATTTTTTTAGTGGTATGAAACATGATTTTAATATTTATTTTATTATTTTACCTGGATATTAATCTATTATCATATTCAAGAAAGAAATAAAGTCATATGTTTCTTGGGAGGATGAGGATGATGTAGATTATGATCCACCATAGGTTTATTGCAATGACATGCCCTAACTACCATAGTGTACAAGGGTAATTATTTAATAAGAACTTTGATGTTTCCATAGTCTATAAGAGTGTATGATTATTTTTTGGGTTTAAAATGTGTGATTTTTTTTTACATGATGCATTTTGCATCACCGCACGTGATTCATCATTAGGAAAATCTCATTATATAATTATTTATTCTTAATTATTTGACGTTCTTTCATTTTCAATTGAAATTTATATCTTTTTTTTTACATAATTTGAAATTCAAAATTCTACACTTATTTATTAGGTAAAAAATTCTAGTGAGAAGGGGTGAATTGTTATGACTTAAAGGAAGAGTAGAACAATTTAATAGATACAAAAAATGACCTTTTCAACCTCTTTAAATGCACATGGACATAGTAATAAGGAAAAAGTAATATATGGGGTTTGTGAGTTTTTTAAAGTAGTTTGAAATATGATTTTGATATTATATTTTTTATTTTTCCTTAATATGAACCTATTATCATCTCCAAGTAAAAAATAGAGTTACATTTTCACATGAAGATGAGGATAATGCAAAACATGAGCTATCACAATATTTATATAGGAACATGCCCAAACCCTCATAGTGTAAAAGGGTAATTATTCAATGTTAATCCATTTTAAAATCACATATATAGATAATAAAATATGATTTTATATGATATAATAATCTTGTCCACTTGGAAAATAAAAATAATGGCTCAACCCTTCAGTTCATGACCTTTTTATTGGTGAAATGGTTGTGTTTACCTTCTCAATGTGCCAAATTACTTATATTATACTCTAACCCTAATATTATGATGACACATTTCACTTGTATCTTATAGTCTACATAAAATTTGATTTCCATCTTACACAGACAATTGTAGATCCTTATCAACTTTTTACTTCTAAGACACTGGCATTTAGATTAGGACACTGGTGTCGATGTCAGTGCCCAAAATCCAATGCTAGTGTCTCTATCTTTTGAATGATCAAATTGAAAATATTTCATCATGTATAGGGTCAAAATATTTATAGTATTTAAATATCCCATGATATTATTTGAAAAGGTGTGGTATAAATATAAATTAAAATTCATTCATTAGAAACCAAACAATATCTAACAAGTACCTCTCAAGCTCACACTACACTATTGAAAATGATTTTTAAAATTGAGATATACTACCATGTAATATCCTATTTATAAATAAATCATAGTAGAAATATATTTACATGTTTGAATAATTTAAAACAAAACCCATGATTAGTATTTGTCAAGTTATAGATTAGATCACAGATGCACTTGCATATAACATATTATATAATTATTCACACACAAGCCTATATAAGGGGGATAGCTACATTGGTTTGAGGCCTTATTCGGATTATATGAATATGTAGGTAATTTTCATTCATAGATGGGTATTTTAGGTTAGATCAACTTCTCTTGAGCCCACTAACCCCTATTTTTTAAGTTGACACACCCTAATTAGAGGACCTAAGGTTTTGATAAAATGATTGATTCTGTGAACCTTAGTGCATGATAAAATCAAAAAAATTGTAAGGCAATAGTAAACACTAATAAGTGTAAGTGGATATTATATAAAATATTTTTAATCTTGATCTATATATAAGCATTAAACCTAGGACATAAGCATCAATAATAGTGTCTAGATCTTCATGGTAGCATTTAGGCTGATAGAGAGAAAATTTATAGAATCTGACGAATCAATGTGGAACATTAGTCAACCTTATTTTTCACCTATACCTGTTAGATATGCCTACACATCATGGAATATGATAAATATTATTTTTCCTTCATATTTATACTTTTATAATATTGATTAACATTATACATTTTTATATTTAGCATATTATCAAATTTAACATATTTTTTAGAATATTATAAATCTAAATTCATTAAATTGGCCTAATTTTAGAATATTTTATTCCAAATTGATTAGGTTATTCCACCCCAACCCTTAGACAACACGTAAAAGGGTTAAACATTTTGTGAATATGACCTCTATGTCTTCATATGCAACCCTATCTTGCCTTAAGGTTTTTAGCCTTCTAGGGTTTCAAATTTAATTATTATTATTTTTTACCATGTTGGATTATTTTATATAATTCATATGTTTCTATTTTAATATTCTCATCTTAGTGTTTTAAAGATTTAAAATGGATAACAAGGACTTTCTTCCTTTTTCTAACCCTGAGGGTGATAGCTAATTTCCTTCTAACCCAGTCCATGTTATCACTACTCTAAGGGGTAATGTATCCCATCCCTTAATAACAACTAAAGGTAACTACCATATCCTTAATCCCCTCCACCTACCACATCTCCTCTAAATAATGTGTGTATGCATTCAATATGAAGTACTTAGGGTTTGAGCCTATGAAGCCCTTAAGGATAAAAGCATTATAATGAGAAATTGAATAGAAGAGTTTAAAAATTAAAATCAATATTTCAATTAAAATATCACATCATTGGAAAATAAAGTCACATGTGTAAATAATTCAAAATATGCTAGTGTTAATCATGCATCTATATCTTTATCTGAAAATGTTATGCCTAACAAGACTTCATATCTAAATGGGAAGCTATAACGGATTACATCTACATTAAGTGATTCAAAAATTATAAAAAATGATAAAAAGAGTTAAAGTGTGATTCTAAGGGAAATTATTTGAAATAAGCTGATCAAAATACCTCCTCTATATCTTCTAAGAAGATTAAAATACTATTGTGCATATAATAGAATGCATAGGAATTATACAAATAGTTGTTCGACTTTGAATAACAAAATAAAAAAGATAATTAATCATGGTGATCCTATAATTGATACATAAATCAAGCCACCCATTCACCTTATGATTTCTTATCCTAAGGTACAAGTGAAAAAAATAAAATATGGATACCAAAGGATAATTCAAAACATAAATAGTGCAAATGAAAAAAATAAAGATAGAAAAGATTCAAAAGGAAAAACTATAAAAAGAAAAGATTTAAAAATAAAATCTAGACAAATAAATGTTATAAAATGATCAAGATGAAAAACAAAAACTAATAACACAAGATGAAAAGTAACAATTACAAAATATATATTGTAAAGGCAATGTTACAAAAAGACCAATAGGAAAATAAAATTCAAGGTAAGGAAATAAGCATGCTTAAAGTACAATTTATAATAAAATATGTAAAAAATAAATAGACACTTGAAAAATATAAAGTTTAAAATGTGGTTGAAAAGGGGGATAATTACAATCCTTTCCTCACACCAAGACCCTTTCACCACCACTACTCACATAGATGGCAAGCACTTTATAGATATCAATGTTTTGGATTATCAAGATACATTGTTTTATTCTATCTCATTTATTAGCTCTCTTAGAAATAATTATTTATACTTGGATCAAAATATTATATTTACAACATGTATGGGATCAATCAAGTTAAGAGTTTATTTTTCTTCAAAATAGTGTTATCTTACTTTTTGTGGTATTTCAAATCCAAGTGCATACAATGTTGTGTTTGGAGGAGCATGGTTAAAATCAATAGGAAAAATGATAGATAAAAATATAAGTTACATTACAATCAATCATGAATACAAGGTCATTCACATTATAAAAGAGGGAACATATTTATAACAAAACCACACAAAGGAAAAAGTCTCTCATGTAAAGATAACAAGTACAATCTTAGCAAAAGAACAAAATACACTTTTTGATTATGCTATGAAAACATATGACACATTTCCTTTAGTAAATTTTATTAATTTACCACTACTCACATATTTTTGTCCTCATATTGAGATCACTAGATAGCTTGTGCATTTTTAAAAACTATAAAATAAAGAAAATACAAAAAAAATAAAGTAAAAATACAAAATATTTAGCATACACATGTTTACTTATTTTTGAATATATGTTGTTTACTTTATGTTAGTAGATAGAATATCATTTCCTTTCTATACACACATATGTTTCATAGGTACTTGAGTGTGACACAATCATGTACTAGATACATGATACATGCACATACACTATGTTGGGTAAATTTACTTCAATGATCATGATTTATACATGTTATATTATTTTATGATAAATTTAAATTATCATGTGATACCTGATTATTTCAAGGCTTCTTTGAGTGGGAGTAGTGTGGGGCATGAAAATGGTGTTGAGAGAGAGTGGGAAACAATAGTTTCAAATCCATACTCAAAAAGAGAGAAAGGAGATGGTGATAGAGGTAGGGAGATCATGTGGGCTAGCAGGTTTGGAACATTATCAAGTCAAGTACCGATAGAGGGAATTTATTCTAAGAGTTTCAATAATATAGACTCTGTAATCTCTAGGTAGATGCTAGGTAAGTCATCTTGGAGTGATAAAATGATTGGATCAATGGGCAAAAGGGGGATCAAGCCTATAGATTTTCTTAAAACCATCAAGGATGGAAAAAGTATTCATGTTAAAATCACTCCTTATCTCATAAATCATGCATCATCAAGAATGGAGCAGGCTTTAGTAGGAAAGTTTATGTGAGTTAGACCCAACATTAACTCTTTCAGATCTTGGGAAAAATAAAAATGGTGCCCTAAAGGTCATATCAATATTATAACAATGGTAAATGTATTCTTCATGATTAGATTTGATAACCCTAAATATAGTGTCAACATTCTTATAGGGGGTCCTTAGTTTTTTGGAAAATTTTGTGTTTTTTTGAAAAAATTAGCAGCCAAGGTTTGATCCTAAGAAGGATAACATAAATCTCATGCCCATTTAGGTGAAGTTACTAGGTTTTATGATTGATTTCTAAGAAGAATATTTATTTATTGGCATTTTCAAATGTTTTAGATACTTGACTACTTTGGACTCTGCTACCAAGGCAAGATCCAAGGTTGTGCATGCTAGGTTCTATGTAAACACCTTTGTGAACCAAGAATTACTCACTTCAATTATTTTTCATACCCAATTTGGAGTGAGTTCAAAATTTATTGAGTTTGAAAGTTCAACCCTATTGTGTGATAAGTATCATAAACTTGGGCACTCATCAAAGGTGTGCTCCTTAGATCCTAAATCTTTAGCATGGCAAAGGAAAAGAGGCATTTCATTTGAGAAAAATGTGAAGGCTCAAACCAAATATTTGGTTTTGACAGCTCCCATAAAATATATGTTAATCAATCTATTATAGCCATTTAGGAGGGAGTCAATTTAGTCCTAGATATAACTAAAAAGGATACATTTTAATCTAACTCTATACCATAACTAGGTGAAAAAAATCACATATAAAGGAGATCCCTAGAGTTATCTAGATCAATATTCACTTGAATCAATACTAAAGCAATCAAATATGAATTGTGTAGACTTGGAAGTGGATTTAGTCATCAATCAGATCAATAATGTTGAGCTACAAGTGCCACATATTTCAACCTATCAGATCTAAAATAAATATGGGGTTCTTAAACAAGAAGAGGAAATGAAGGAGGAAGTGGATAAAAGGATATGTGGAGAAGGTTTTAATCTAGAGATCAATTTTCCCCCTATTTTGGTTAGTGAGGAGGCTAGGGATTCTCAATAGATAGTTGTCACTCCCAAGAATAATTTTAAGGTAAAAGTGATCTCAACGATTGTCACTAGAAGAGGTACCAAAGGCCTATCTTTCAAAACTCTATCTTTCAAAACTCCACCCAAAGTAAGTAAATCTTCTAAAAAATATACTTTCATTAAACGTATACAAGAAGACATAGAAGATGGATTTAAAAAAATCCTTCCTTAAAAAGAAGGCATCTCTTCCCCGAGTAGTTAATCATGTTGATTCTTCCTTGGAATATCAGAGGGATGCATAATATAGCTAACCAAAAAGTTTTTAGGGACTTTATAATGACTAATGAAGTTGTTTTTTTGGCCATACAAGATCAAAGATTGAAGAAAATTTCTTTTCAAACCATAAAAACATGTATTGGAGTGAAAATTAAGTGGTTTGCATCATTGTGTCTGCAACATCAGGAGGACTGATAATATTTTGGGATTCCAAATTTCTATTGGGATAACCTATCCTCAAATCCCAACATCATGTGGTAGTTATTTTTATGGATGTGATTGATAATAAAACGTGGATTTTTTTGAATGTTTACACTCTAGATTCTAGTTTATCTCATAAATAGCTAGGGGAAGATATTAGATATTTTAGAAATAATTGCAATAATATTCCTTGGATCTTAGAAAGTGATTTTAACTCTCCCTTGCATGCAGGGGATAAAAAGGGAGTAAGTAATGTTTATATGGATAGTATGGAGGACTTCTCTTCTTCTTTTTTGGATATTGGTATGTTGGATTTGAACCTTAGATGGTCTAAATTTACCTAGACTAATAGGAGGCTTTGTGAAAATATTATCCAATGCAGATTAGATAGAGTCTTTATCTCATTAGAGTGGTTGTAATTCAAGGATATATCTGTTAAAACTCTTTCAAAGATTGGATCCGACCATTCTCCATTGAAGTTGAATATTACAGAATAGGTTGCCAAGGCAACATGTATCCTTTTTGAATGGAACAATGTGGTTCATGTATCTTGACATTCATGATAGGATCTCCAATTAGTGGACTAAGAATGGTAGTATATCTGCTATGTTTAATCTAGCTAAGAATTTCAAAAAGGTGAAAATCAAGATCAAACAATGGAACAAACAAGTCTTTGGGAATTTTCATTTGCAAAAGAAGTCTCTTAAAGCTGAAATTTTGAAAATTGAAGAAGAAATTGAGGAGAAGGGTTATGATTCAGATATTCAAGGTAGAGAAAGATAACTCATATGTAATTATCAAACTATTGTAGCTAGATAAGAATCATTATTGAGGCAAAAATCTAGAAACATTTTTATCAAATAAGGTGATATAAATAACCATTTTTTTCACTTGTCTACTTTAAAACATAGGAAGCATAATGTTATCAAGGAAATTATCAACAATGTTGGTTAGCTTTCCTTAAATGTAGAAGATATCAATCAAGAAAGTGTTGATTTTTTCAAAAAATTGTACAAGAAAAATTTCAAGAAGAATATTAGATATGAATGGGAATATTTACATGTGATATCAAAATTAATTAATTAGGAATACAATGAAATACTCATAGTAGTTACCTCGAATGAAGATCTTAAATTTGTGCTCTCCAAGACGAAACTGAACAAGGCTCCTAGACCAGATGGCTTCCCCATAGTTTTTTTTTTAATATTTTTTGGGACATAATAGAGGATGATGTGGTTGTTGCTATGAATGAATTCTTTACCATTGATTAGATATTAAAAGAAATCAATCATAGTTTATTAGGTCTTATTCCTAAAAAGGAAGGGGGAAAAAACTTTTTTGATTTCTGGCCTATTAGCTTGTGTAATTCATTTTATAAGATTATCACCAAGATTATTTCTCTAAGGATACAAAATATCATGGAAAAAATCATTCAACCTCAACAAGGAGGATTTATACCAAGCAAAAAAATTCAAGATGGAATGATCATGGTCCATGAAGCCATTCATTCAATGTAAAATAGTCAAAGAGCAGCTCTGGTACTCAACTTGGATATGGCTAAGGCATATGATAGGTTAGATTGTAGCTTCCTTGATAGAGTTATGTCTCAATTTGGATTTCATGATAATTTTAGGAAAAATATTAGAGCCTATATTACCACCTGCATGTTCTCTATTTTGGGTATTGGGGGTGGTGCATGGTTTTTTTCAAAAGTTCTAAAGGTTTGAGATAGGGGGATCCCCTTTCCCCATTCCTATTCATAATTATGGTAGATTTGCTTAGTATATTCATCTCTAATGCTTTGGCTGCATCATAGTTGAAAGGTTAAAAACTAGCTAGGTCTATACATCTTATGATTCATCAATAATTTGTGGATGACACCATTTTCTTGGCTGAAGAATCTATGCATGAATCAAGAAACATTAAAAAGATTTTGGTGGTGTATGAAAAGGCCTCTAACCAAAAGATTAATTTTGACAAGAGTTATGTGTATTTATTTAATACGTCAGTGGTTATACAAGCTAGAATAGCTACACTTCTGGGATGCCAAAGCAAGGAACTTCCTTCCTCTTATCTAGGAATGACTTTATTTAGAAACCAACTTTAGGTGCTAGTGTGGAACCCTTTGATAGAGATATTTCAAAAAAATATCATAGGTTGGAAAGATAATCTTTTATCCCAAGATGTCAAGGTTATTTTGATTAAGAGTGTGCTTCAGAGTCTTCTAGTTTATATAGTTTCATTGTTTATCTTGCTTAAAGGAGTGGAGGAAAAATTAAATA
The DNA here is from genome assembly GCA_037957365.1 of Torreya grandis. Classification (NCBI taxonomy): domain Eukaryota; kingdom Viridiplantae; phylum Streptophyta; class Pinopsida; order Cupressales; family Taxaceae; genus Torreya; species Torreya grandis. Next base: position 3,372,139 of record JARHVA010000971.1, read on the forward strand.
AGATTCAATGAAACTTTATTTAGGATGGAATAGAAGAAAAAAACAAATTCCATCTTGTGGCTTGAAATAAGGTATGCTCCAAGAAAATATATGGTGTACTTGGTTTAAGGAATTTATAGTTGATAAATAAAGCACTCATTATGAAGTTTGTTTGGATATTAAATAAATGGAGCTTAGTTTGGGGAAAAATTCTCTCTTTTAAATATATTGAAGTAAAGGACCCAATCTACATCCTATCAGATGATCATTTTATCAGGGGCTCACATTTCTAAAACTTCTTAATAGCAAACATGGAGTTGATAATATCAGGTTCTAAATGGCATATTGACAATCGACACAAGGTTGATTTTTGGAGAGATAAATGGGTTTCTAATATTCCTCTTTCTTAGAGTGACATAGGATTGTAATTGAAAGATGTCATTACTAATAAACATGGGTCCAAGGTGGAATAATATTGGCAATATTTGTAAGGAGTTAAAGGCTAGAAGAGGTTGAATTTAGATAAATTAAACTAGGAAAAAACACCAAAACTATCTAACTTGAATAATTTGATATGAAATATTCATATCCCTAGTATTATTAGAGAAGACCAAATAGTATATGAAATACTCATTTAACGGTCAATAAATATTAAAATCAGGTTATGAATTGCTAGTGCAAGAACCTAGGCTTAATGACATTTATGAGCTTGTATGGGCCAAATGGCTAACTCCAAAAATAAATTTCTTCCTATGGGTGGTGAAATAGAACATAATCCTTACACTTGACAACCTTAGAAAAAGAGTTTGCATATTAATCAATAGATGTATTCTCTATAAATAGGACAATGAATCAATTTTTGCATTTGCTTGTTAACCGCTCTTTCTCTTGAAAGATTTGGAGCCATTTTTTGACAAATTTAATGTCTCTTGGGTGCAAGCAGGTTCTCTAATAGAAGTGTGGCAGTCTTGGGGGTGCCTTTTTCAAAATGTCCACCTCAATAAATTTGTAAATTAGCTTTTCCACATATCATTTGGGGTATCTGGGGAGAACGCAACAATATAATTATTAGGGGAATAAGATGTAGCAATAAATTAATCTCAATAATAATTTTTGAACTCATTAAGGAGAATTACAATTTCATCCCTATTAAGAAAGGAAAAAGTTTACTTAATTTTGAACAAATCCTAGCTCAATATTGGCAAATAGATTCCTCTAAGTTGCATAAACCATATCCTACATAATAAATTAGGAAAAAGAACTAAATGGAAAACCCCTTGTGGGATAGATGAAGCTCAACTTTGATGGAACTTAGAAAGGAAACTTGGGACCAGCTGGAGGAGGTGGAATCATTAGAGATCATAAGGGTAATTTGATTATTTCTTATGCCAGATACATGGGTGTTAAGTCTAACCACTGGGAGGAATATCTAGTAGCATTATGGGGTATCAAATTGGCAAAGTAGTTAATGTTTCAAAAAATTATAGTGGATAGGGAATCTTTAATTATTATGAACTATTTTTTTGGGAATAATGTAACTAGATGGTCCATCAAACAGATTTTAGAGGAAGCTATAGTTATTTGGATTATTTTCAGTAGGTTACCATTCAACATACTTATAGGGAAGGAAATGCCATAGCAGATTGGTTCAACAACAAATGAGTGAATGATGTGGGTCTAATAACTTAGATGGGCTATGAGGATCTCCCTAGGGATTTAATTTTAAAGATAAAATATGAAGGAAATATTAATGTTCTTAACCTTAGGCATATTGGGGAAGCCTCTAATTTTTAAAGGGAATAATTTTTGTTCTCTTTTGAGTTAGGGACTCATATTATTTGGTTTAATTATTTAGATACCTATGTAGAAGTTTTGATAATTCTAAAAACATCTATTAGATGGCCAAAACACAAAACACAACTACATTTCCTCTTGGCTCTATTCGATGAAGCTCAAATTTTGAAACAAAGAAAGTCCTTTTCAATTCTGGGTTGGCTGTGAGGAAAGAAACATAGGATTACCTAATAGAATAGAATTGAATTTACCACTTGAAGTTAGGAAAAATGAAATAATCTAGGTAGCTCTACAAGTGGGAGGCTTTTTTAGCTTTATGGAGAAGATTGAAGGCCATGATAAGCACTTCTCAATCATGTTTATGAAAGCTTGGGAGGATAAAATAGCTTCAATCAATGGATTTACCCTCAATATCATAGAGGAATTAATTGATCATGTTATTGGGTTGGTGATTGAATAAACTAAGAGTTACTACTCGTTGAGAGATTTACAAAGGACAAAGAGACATTTCTAGAGGAGGGAGAGAGATTAGAACTATTTCACAATGGTTTTGATTGGGAATCCTTGCCCAAGACATATATGGAGATTGTCTTCCACCTAATAGTATTTAACTCTAGAAGGTAGGTACAATGTAGTTATATGGTTCTTATTTAAAATTTTGAACTATTTCAGGCATGGTGTGCCCTTTAGTCTTCCTTTTTTAATTCTAAAATTTATGGAGGTGTCAATCATGAAGTTTAAACATGAAAATTACTCAACTCCAAGACATAAAGGGGTGATATACCTCATTTTTAAATATTTTAAGGGCATGAATAAAATCATCCCAAAAAATTCTTAGCCCTAGAAGGAAGATACCGAGGAGGTGCTTGTTGATATTAGAAAAAATAAAAAAGTTTGGATAAAATACCCTAGGAGTTCAAGTAAGGTTACTAAGATCAGGAAGAAACCTATGGAGAATAAGACCAAGGAGGATGAAGGAAATAATCCAAAGCCATAGGAAAAAATCAATAAACATATTTACAGTGCTTCAAAGCCTACATGGCTTATTTAGGTGAAATAGGGCATGTAAAGTAAAATGGGTGTTTTGGTTGGGACTTTTATTGATGTTGAATTTGTTAGTGATGATCTAGGGGAGGGCTAGAAGGATGTGGAACATGGAAAATATTCAGCTCAAAATATTATATTTGAGGTTGTAAATAGGAGACCTAAACATGTTCTTATAGATAAAGGGGAGACCTCTCAGAACAAACAACCGAAGGATCAAAATGAGGCCTTCAATAATTTGGTGACCTCTTTTAAAGGCAAGGAAAATTTAGATAAGATAGTTGAAGATATTAAACTATAAAAATATTTAATGCATTGGTTTACGAGAGAGATTACATAAATTAAAGGTAAGGTGAATTCCCTATAGGATGAATCAAACCTTTCAGCCAGGGAGGAGGATCAACACATTCAGAGTCTCTCATTCAGGGTGGAGATTTTAAAATAGGAGAATGAAAAACTTGGTAACAATATTAGTTTTTTAGTGAATTGTAACAAGGCTCCTATGTATGAGGGCATCCAAAATGTTGAAAATTTATGATCTCATCTTAGAGAGATTTTTTATCCCAAGTTGATTGACAAAGGGAAAGGCAAGAAGGGGTAGTGTAGTGGATCCTAGTACATCATGGATCAAGATAAATTATTGCTTTAGATTGATACAAACCTTAAAAAGATAAAATATTATTGGGAGGATGTTTTTAGTAGTTTAAACTTAGAAAAGTTTCTTTGGTCATTTTTTGTTGGTCTCTAGGTTATTTTTTGGCCTACTCTAGGCTTGCTTGGTCCTGTTTCTTGTTTAGTCTTTAGTAAACCATGGTATCTCTTTTGTTTGTACTTATCTCAGGGTCTAGGGACCCTAGTTCAAAAAAATCCCCCCTTTTAACCTCAATAAAAAAAACTTTAAATTATCATGTTGATATTATATATTAATGATTACACATGTCTATACTCATAATTACATCTTACATAGTGTGTTATATATGTTATGTTATAAGACATTTTGCTAACATATGTATGTAGGGACTAGTATGATATTGTTATGTTATTTGCCTATATTTCACTTATTCATATTATCACATGGATTAATTGAGTTTAAATATTATTTTCTACTTTGTTTTGACTGTGGATCATTTGAACATGTTCCTTGTTTATTGGACATGATGCCTTTGAGTGTTATTTATTTAGTGTGCAAACATTTGAACATGTCCTCCTATTGAGTGTGTGGCATTTGAACATTCCCCTTGCTTGTGATATCTTTAGAACCATTTTGCATGATATTGAGTGCTCTTATGTGTGTTCTTGATTGTTTGTTGAGATTATGTTTATTATTAATAGATATTTCCATAATCCATATCATTCATCCTAGGGCTTGTGATGATTGGATATTGTGAGCTTATTTAGTACATATACTTAGAAATGATACCACTATATGATTCATTACTATATGATTGATATAAATGTTAGGAATATATAATGTAGATCAATATTAATAAAATAAAGATGAAAAAAAATTCAAAAAACACAACATAATAGAGACACATATTTAACGTGTTTCACCCAATATGGGCTATGTCCATATATAAACAACCAATTATTCCATTATTTAGTCCAAAAAATCAAGGGGAAAAACTTGTAATACATCCAATGAAATTTCCTCTTCACTCACACATAGTGTGCCATCATGATTACAATGATCTCATATCAAAAGAAGGTTTACATATTGGGGAAAAAAAGTACCAATGCAATTTCTACCATTAGATCTATGACCTAATAGTGAACGGTCCAGGTTTACTATGAAATTAAAATATTTTACAATGCATTTTTCACAAAATTTTGCTTCAAGGGTGCTACCCATGAAGTGACCATAGTGGGGGGGGCATTAACCCGCCCCCCCTGCCCCCACCCCCCCCCCCCCCCGCGGCCATACCCGCTATCAGGAATTGGGCATTCTAATAATATCAGGCTCCACCATCCAACAATAAATATGCCATGGTTATCTTATCCTTTTGAGATAATGTGAATACCATGTTTCATTCCCCTCACCTCAAAAGGTGGGTCATATTATACAATTGCAATAATCGGTAGAATTTGATACATTTTACATGATTCAAATATACACTTGGGTAACATAATTTTATGTATTTGGCATTAATTTTTATATATTTATGATAGATTTTTTATTTATTTATGATAAATATTAAATACATTTTACATAGTAGAGGTTACATTTTGATAGATCCTTTGCCTTGAGACACATTTGAAGTGTATATGCCATGCAAATGTACCAAATCTTAGATACATATTTAAAGTACATGCCGTTTACTATAGAGTGTATATTGGGTCATGAACATGGTTCATTAATTTCTCACCACACATTAATACACCAAAAAATTTATGACACATTGATTAAGCCTTTTATTTGTCTACAATAATTGGCTCCCTTGAGTAGTGTGGTCAAGACTCATCTACCTAGAAAGCCTTGGCACTACTCCCCTTTTCAGGTTGAGATGGTTACGCCACTTGACTTTGGCTAGATTTTCTAGATTATGTGTACATTTAGGTTATGTGATTGAGATTAAGTGCTATCAATGGACTTGGCATAACTCACCCTTACACTAAATTGGAAGCATGATCACCCTATGATTCTATATTCACATCTCTAAGATTTAATTATGAACCTCTCTATCCAATGCTTTGATAAGGAAGCATCATCACCAAATTAAATCACCAAGGGGCAACATGGTTTCATCAAAACACAAATGTATTCTTTCATTACTCTGATTTCAAGTATTTAAATTAATAATTTTAATATTATATGCACTAATTATATCGTAACATGTTCTTGGTTGTAGCTAATACATAAATAATAAAAATAAATGGAGCTCAAGTAAAGGAAATGTGTGTTGTACACACCAAGGGACAAATTCCTTTCCTTTCACCTAGTACCCTTAACAAATACCAATCATGGATTAACTCTTTAGTTCATAACCTTCTCACTATTGAAAGACTTGCATTCACCACCTAACTATGTCAAATTAATTATCTTAAAGTCTGATCCAAAATTATGATGAAAAAAATCATCTATATATTATAATATATATATATATATATAATTTTATTTCCATCCTGCATAGACAATTATAGTTCCTCAACAAATTTTTACCTAGTCAGATATTAGTGTCAATGCTAGTGTCCCTACCTTATGAATTGTCAAAGTAAAAATATTTCAACATGTATGGTTTTTTCTATTTGTATTATGTAATCATATCATGAGATTATTTAAAAAGGTGTGGTATAAATATATATCAAAATTCATTCATTAAAAACTAAATAATATATAACAATCACCTTTCAAGCTCGCACTACACTACTGGAAATGATTTTCACAACTGAGCTATACTACCCTATTCTTCCCTATTTTCATATAAATTAGAGTAGTAGTCTTATTACAGGTTTGAGGTATTGAAAAATTATCCCATGATCATTATTTTGAATGTTACAAGCCAGATCACTATATGCACTCACATATAGCATATTACATAATTGTTCACACACAAGCTCACATAAAGGGGAGAAATACATTGGTTAGAGGCCATATTTAGAGTATATGGATATGTAGGCAATGCTAATTTATAGAGTGGTATTTGAGTTTAACTCAACTTCACTCAAGCCCACTAACCCCTATTTTACAAGGTGGTATTCCTCAATTCGAGGACCTAGGGTTTTAACCAAAATATCGATTCTAAGACCATTTGTGCATGATTTGATTTAACAACCTAAAAGGTGATAGTAAACCTTAATAGGTGTAGGTGGTTGTTTCAAAAAATATTATGTATCTCAAGTTGGATTGAAGCATTGACAATAGTATCTAAATCTTGACACTACTATCTAGGTTAATAGAGAGCAAATTTATAAAATCTGATGAATCAAGGTAGAACATCAATGTGCCTTCTTCTGCACCTATTCCTATTAGATCTACCTATGCATCAATGAGTAAGATAATAATTATTTCTCCTTAATAATTTAAATTCCATAATTTTGATTGTTATTTTAATTTTATATGTTTAACATTTTCTCATATTCAACATATTTATTAGCAAATTATAAATCTAAATTCATTAACTTAGCCTAATTTTAGAATAACTTATTCCAAATTGATTAGATTATTCCCATTAACCCTTAAACCTTATAAAAAGGGGTTAAATGACATATTTATGATATTACATACTTAAAATATTTTTTATGAATAAATTTATATTGAATTTTTTTAAAAAAAATCTATGTATGTTATCTTCAAGTATAAGGAGCATGCTTACACGATTGTTGGGGAATTTGGTACCAGACATCAATTTTTTTTTATTTCACCCCCATGTTTTACATTGTATAAAATTTTCAAGAGTGTTTTTTTTTCAAAACAACAATGAAATTCACACCATGTTGAAATGCACATGTTACCTCCCATAGTAGATGATTAAGGAAAAATGCATTCAATAAAGACAAAACAAATAGAGGTCTATGGATTGGAATTTGGATAAAAAAGTGTATGAGATGTGAAAATGAAGAAAAATTACTTTAAATATGAAATAAAATGTTTATGGATAAGATAATTTGAGAAAATAGGGGTTGAAATCAATAGAGGAAGAAATAAAGATTTACAATTTCAAATAAAATAGAGAGAAAAAGAGGCATGATGTACTAAGGAGAAGGGCAATTGTAGAAGTAAGGAATACATTATGTATATTCTATTCTATTATTCTATTGACCAATACATTTTAATTTTATGCTTACACATGAAGTATGAAACTTGTCAAGAAAAATAAAAGGCTTTGGGTGAAAACAAGAATGACAAGGGGAGAAGATGAGAGTTGAAGGTTAGTAAATTACTTTGTCCTTGATTTTTAATTACTCTTTTTTAATCAATTTCATCTTGTATTTTTTTAAAATTAATCATTTTTATTTTGTGTCATATCAGGATAAGGATAGTGTAGTATAAAGGAAGAAAGTAATGGGGATAATAAAAATGGAGTCAAAAATGGGTTTATATTAGC